>CM055959.1:79097418-80297418 GCA_029490685.1 Schizonepeta tenuifolia
TGCTAATTGACTCTATGAATTGATTTAGATTTTTCTAAAAATAAAATTTGAAACATAAGAGATGATGATTAGTCGATTTAGTATAGTAAATGTTATGATATGCTCGATTGATTAATAGAAATGCGATATATGATGTATGAGGATGATTATTTATTTAATTGGGATTTTTCTAAACATAAAATGAAAAACGTAAGAGACGAAGATGTGTCGATAAGTTGAAGCTCGTTAATATGATTTGCGTATTAGTAATGCTCGTTAGATGATAATCGTTGTTGTAAAATTTGAACGAAAACGGAGAATGTAAGATTTTCGTTAAGAGACAAATGATCGACGATAAGTCGAGATTAGATAATGATATAGGTCTATGATGTGATTATAAGTTAATCTCGTTAGTAAATGATCATAATCGGAAAGTTAGAACATATTCTAATAACGTTGGATTTTTCATAAGAGGCGAAGAATCGAACCTAAGTAAAGATAGAAAAGTCGAACAGGGTTTTTAATTGAATATTAATGATCGTTTTTGTTAAATGAACAAGTTTTTAGTTGACGACTTTTACATCCGAGATATGAAATGATGAGTTATAGTTGTAAACGAGAAGTAGAAACGAGAAGTTGAATTGTTTTGGTATAGTACTTGTTTAGTTTGAAAGGACGAGGTTTTAATCGTCGTGCTTATAGACGAGGAATGGAAAGGAGTTCTTCACGTATGATAGTGCGTGTTGACTGCCTTGATGTGTAAATTTCGTGAGAATTTAAGTACGATAACATAAAACGAACCTAGAAAACCGTGCGTCGAATTTTATCGGGCATTAGGGTTTCACTCGGCAGTTCTGCGACCCTTCACGGAAACTACCATATCTCCTAGCTCGTTTATCGGAATTGAGATCCAAAAATTGCAGAGTAAACTAGACATCGGAGGCTTTCTTTTCGTATAGGGCACGTCCCCTGTTTCGAAATCCCCTGCTCTGTACAAACTTATTGATCTGTGCAGGATTGTTCAAAACTTAGATTCTTAAGTTGAATTCTTCTCAACTTGATTCTTTTCGATCTTTTAAGTCGTTTCAAGTTATCGACTACTTTCTTTCTACTGACCTAAGTGTCAAGTTCAGAACCGAATGAGTGTCAAACGAGATGCGTTCGTATCTCGTTTCTGTTTAATTAAAAGAGTTTAGTTTAGCGTGCAAAGGCCTTAAAAGCTTAAAAACGTAAAGGACTAAATCGTTTTTTATTTCCGTTTTCATTATCGTCTCGACGACTTATCAAAGTATGATTATTTACGATGAAGGAGGAAGTCGGCACCAAGGATAGGACGGAAGATCAGAAGATGGAAGCACGTGTCTTAGTTCTGTATTCTATCGAGGTGGGCTTTTATATATGAAACAAAATGAGCAATGCTCGAAAACCTTTTCTTTATCGCTTTGATAATCGTGTTTTGAAAGTGATAATCATGGCATGAACTACTTGTTTTATGTGAGTTCTCTTGTACCTTATGAGTTAGCCAAAAGGGGTTAACTAAACGATCGGCTTTGAGTTAGTCAAAAGGGACTTTCCAAAATTAAGTGTACACAGTAGCCGTTGAAGTATGGAACCCTGTTGAGGGGACGACCTGCCGCGGTGATAATAAATGGTCAAGATTGAACGTAACATTTATGAAAAAAATGCTTGATCAAGCTAAGTTATGAAAATGAGAAGGAAAATGTTTAGTAGATACGGGAATTTGTTGAAAAACCCCGATGTGCTACAGAAATGAAATGTCTGATTATCTATACTTATGATTATATTTTCGGCAATGTGTCCACTAAGTACTTTTGTACTTAGCCCTGCATATGTTTTCTAAATGTGCAGGTTGAAACGACGGGAGCGGTGACGGTTGAGTTAAGAGTTGTCGATAGGGAAGACTTTAGTATGTAGTTTACAATTCCGCTGCCAAACTCTAGACTCACTTATGTAAATATGAATATCACTTTTGGTTTAAGTTCTGTACTTATAACTTAGAATCTTTGAGATCTTGTTCGAGTGATCCTTCGAGATCAACTCTTTCTTTTGTTAATGAAGTCTTGTTCACAGAAATTATTCTGTCTTTAATGTTATGTTTATTCCTTCATTCCCTTTCTTCCCCGCTTCTTTAATCCAATCCCAGTCGCACCCCGGCTTCTGCCGTCCCTCGGGATTTGGGGCTGTGACATGACTCAAAGTTGGACCAAAGTTGAAGTTCGTGGGAATAATGAAAATTGACACAAAGTTCGTGTATTATCACAAAAAGTTGAAAGTTCTTGGGAAAATTGAAAGTTGACTCAAAGTTCGTGTATTGTCACAGAAAATTGAAAATTCGTGGGAAAAATGAAAATTGGCTCAAAATTCGTGTATTTTCATGATATTAACCCTTAAATAAAATAGGGGTGGAGCCAAGTTGAATTAACTGTTGAACAGTCACTTTTAACAACGGGCATATACTTTAAAATGGTCCATTTATTTAATCTAGACTATCAAACATGTGATAAAGCAAAATAAATAAACTAGTAACCCTTTATCATCATATGCATGAAACGGACCCGTAGGCTTTGTAGAAAAATGATTCATGGAAGAGTGAGATAGTAGGTGACGACCCTAAACTTTTTCTAAAATTTTCCCTAAAGATTTATCTTTGCTTTTATTTATTTTGTTAGCATTTAATGTTAGATCACATAAGGCGCGCCTTTAATTATTATTACGATTTTTTTTTTTTTTTTTTTTTTTTTTTTTTTTTTTTTTTGCATTCAAATCAAAACACTTTTTCTCATATGTATACGTGCATATAGGCCCATATTTTACTTTAATTTAGTATCACATGCTTTAGTTCCTAGCCCAATTCACTGCCAGCCATATATTAATTTTCAAGTCCAAACTTCCAAAGTTCATTTCTCTATTGTAGCCCAAAATGAAAGCCCAATTACTATTCATTGTTCATCTCCTTCCGTTCTTCTCCGCGAGTCGGAATTAGAACCTATCATAAGTAAACTTTCTCTCCAAACCATGCAGCTGGAAAGAAGATAATTTGATCGGTCAATCATCCACAATTGTGAGTTCTTCACACAAAAATCGAATACCAAATAATTGCTCGAGCAGAGGAGTGAAGGACCGGTGCGCACAACTTAACCTCTAATTGCGAGTTTTTGAGTTCAAGATTGTTTAAGGTGGGATTAATGTTGCATTTGAAGTTTATCCTTATTACTCCCTCCGCCCCCACTTGGTATAGTGCGAGGGCCGTGCACTGTTTTTAAGAAAAAAAGATAAATGTTAGATAGGAATATTTTAAGTGGAGAAAGGGACTCATTTAGGATGTATTGTTAATTTTTTTAGTAGATGAAGAAATTTTATAAGAGTAAATATAATAATCTTTGAAGAATAAAAAGGTATAAAACATGTCCTAAAAAAGAAAAATCATACTAAGTTGGGACGGCTAAAATAAAGAAAGTAGTCATACTAACCCGAAAGGGAGGGAATATATGTTTTACTCCAATTATATATGTGAGATACAGACAGAGCCTACGAGCTATTTTGAGACAGAAAGTTAATATCTACAGGCTATAAGACAGAAAATTATGGCCTATGGGCTAAGAGACAGTAAAGTTAAAGCCTTTAGGCAGAGCCAAAAAGTTATAGCCTTCGAGCTAAGTGACATTGATACTTAAGCCCTAGGGCTTTATGAAATAAAAGACAATTTTATTGTTCTTATACATTTATTGTGATTCATAAAATTTTGATAAATGCACCTTATTGAGTCAATAGTACTCACCCTAAAACTATCATCTTTTCAGGTTAAGGCTCAGACATGTGCGGCGATGTGCTAGATAATGGTCAAAGAGTCAAAATATGTTTTATTTTCTATAAATGATTATTATTTTAGTCTTTCACTTTAAAAATAATGATTATTATTATTAACGAAAGAAAGATAATGTTTCCTTTTTATTTATGAAAATTGGGGTGTTACACAAATAAATGTTCTATTTCAGATTTTATAGAAAATAATGTGAAACGTGGATTGAGGTACGATGAAATAACCATTCTCCCACGTTTATTCATATTTACACTTTGCAAATTGCAATTAGGAATGGAATTCAAGAGTGAATCACTATTCCTAACGATCAGGGAATATTCATTCCTTTTCATATTCCTATAATTAGGACGCTTTGCAACTAGGAATGACATTCATGATGGAATCACTATATTCCTAAAGATGAGTGTATAGTTATTCCTTCCAAACCCCATGGGTTAATTTTGTCATTCAGTTCATACATGCACCTTCATTTCATTTCAGAAGTCATTTATTCATATCAAAATTTCATTCATATACCAATTACACCTTCTTAACTGTTTGGTTTTCCATATGCTATAATTAGTTAGCTACGGTAAAAAGAGTACGTTCGAATTCCAATTAGTTAGCTATGCTATAGGACACTTATTTGGAAATGAAGAAAGACTCAATTAAATATCATTTCAATTTCTAATAATACAATAAAATATCGGAAAATGATTTTAAGAGTCTTAGACTTAATTGGATTTTTTTACCCTTATAATTTAAAAATCGGTTTTCGTTGAACCGGTTTAATAATTATAGGTTTTTTATATTATTTTCGCTCTAATTTACCCCTTTATATAAGAGAGGATTTTAGAAGTAGCACTTTTTTGATAGTTTTTTAAAATTTTAGCACTTTTTGACATTTTTGCCCTTCCACCACTTCTCTGGTAAAAAAAAAATTTGTGACTAAATAAAAAAAAAAACATTCCACCACCACTTTTCCGTCGCCGCCTCCGCTGTCGTGCCACCGGCGGTCACAAAAAAAATTGTGATTGAACAAAAAAAAAAATCAACCACCACTTATCCGCAGCCGCCGCCGTGCCGCCACCACCGCCGTCGTGCCGCCGCCTCTATCGACGGCGGTCACAAAAAAGAAATTGAGACTCAACATAAAAAAAGTTCCACCACCACTTTTTCACCGCCGCCGCCGCCACTGTCGTCGGCGGCTACAAATATTTTTACACGATTTCTGTGAAGTCACAAAATAAAATTGAAACCTTTGTGAAGTCACAAAAAAATGAACAATTTATGAAGTCACAAAAAAATTTAAAAAAAAATTGTGACGTAATAAAAAAATGGAAAAACTTGTGAAGTCACCAAAAAAAAGAAATTATGTGAAGTCACCAAGACCATTCCTAAACACAAGAAAATCTAATAATGACGAAACATACACACATACCACTGAGGTTTCAATTCAATCCCCAATATATATAAATATATACTCTTATTTTCTGTAACTAAAGCTAAGGAAACGAAGCTCCAAACTCCTGCACAGATGGAGGATTTCATATCCAAATCATACAGAAACAGAAGATCAATTCAGGCAGACTACTATTACAACACCAATTTCAGCGATAACAATGGAGCGTACCCCAATCACAAGCCCAACGCAAACCCTACCGGATGCTGTATCTTAGGTGCTAGAGCGCGTCCTACGCTTCCTCCTACGCGCAGAACAACGGGCAGCTGGACATCGTGGTGGCGGGCAACAGCGGAGGTGGAGGTGACGGAGAGCAGTGGAAGTTCAAAAAAGGGAAGTCAACAAATGCGGTGGATCCGAAGAAGAGTAGATCGGAAACGTAGACGCTGAATTCGCGGAAGAAAAAGGAGATTTGCAGCCGCCATTACCAGATCGGAGCTGCTCCAACTCAGGGGTCGACAGCGAAGGCCCAACCGCCTTCCATCGCCGTCGATAGGGAAGGCCCAACCACCGCCGTGTGCTGCCTCTCACCACCATTCATTTCTGCCCAGATAGGAGCTGCTCCAACTCCGGCGTCGGCAGCGAAGGCCCAACCGCATTCCATTGCCGTCGACAGTAAAGGCCCACCACCGCCATATGCCGCCTCTCACCGCCTCTGACAGCACACTTTCCCAGTCCTCCATGGCGGCAGTGAGACGGCGAGGAGGTTGCGGCGGCTGGAGAGAGAGAGAGCTGGCGGTGGCGGTGATGAATGAGAAGAGAGAGAGAAAAAAATTAATGAGGAAAGGAAGAGCGAAAAATTGGGATAAGATGGAGAATACAAAATGTATTTGAAGGTAAAAAAAGGAGGAAGTGCTAAAATTTAAAAGGATTATAAGAGTACTAAATTTTTAAAAAACTATAAGAAAAGTGCTAGTTTGGGGGAATTTCTCTTTATATAATTAGAATGTTTAATAATTAGCCTTTAATTAGCTAATGTATATCTAACGAGATTTCACAGATTTATTTCCTTTTGAGTTATAGTAATATAGGCCAAATCCTTATGACTTATACGAGAGATCTTTACGTGATCTTTGTAATTTGAAATCATAATTAAGGGATGGAGAAAAGCTAGATTTACGTGTGCTATTTATATAGGCCAAACATATTAGGGTTTCACCTAGGATTTGACCATTATGAATTAATTTTGGTATAGTATATTTTCCAAATAAATAAAAGGATTTTGAAAATATAAAAAAAATCAAAAAAATAATTATTTATTTTTATTTTTATTTCATAAAAAATAATAAATTGAGAAAAAATAAATTAAAAAACCAATCATGCCATGCAATGCTATTTTCGTGTCGGCGCCCGAGTAGGGGTGTGACAGGCTCCCTTACGTATCAATGACCTAGTTTTGGCGTGATGGGCTCGCTTTGAAATTGTAATGGTGCTCATGCACGAAATTATAATAATCAGTATATATTTCAAATAAAATGTTATAATATTTTATTTAATTCAAACAAATAAATTGAAAAACAACAATTTAAAATTACTCATGTCATGCAATGCTATTTACGGGTCGGCGTCCGGGTAGGGGTGTGACAGGCTCCCTTACATATCAGCAGCCTAGTTTGGACGTTACACACTCACTTTGAATTTGTGCGCTCATGCAAGAAATTATAATAATCAGTATTTCAAATAAAATGCTATATAATTTTTTATTTAATTCAAACAAATAAATTAAAAATTACTCATGCCATGCAATGCTATTTATGTCTCGGCGCTCGGGTAGGGGTGAGACAGACTCCCTTACGTATCAACGGCCTAGTTTGGGCGTTACGGGCTCGCTTTGAAATTGTAATGGCGCTTATGCAAGAAATTATAATAATCAGTACATATTTCAAATAAAACGTTATAACCTTTTATTTAATTTAAATAAATAAATTGATATTTACGTGTCGGCGCCCAAATAGGGATGTGACAGACTCTCTTACGTATCAATGGCTTAGTTTGGGCATGACGGGCTCTCTTTGAAATTGTAATGGTGCTCATGCAAGAAAATTATAATAATCATTATTTCAAATCTGTAACTTTTTATTTAATTCAAACAAATAAATTGAAATAAAATAAATTAAAAATTACTCATGTCATGCAATGCTATTTACGAGTCGACGTCCAGGTAGGGGTGTAACACGCTCCCTTACATATTAGAAGCCTAGTTTGGGCGTGACAGACTCACTTTGAATTTGTAATGGCACTCAAGCAAGAAATGATAATAATCAGCATTTCAAATAAAATGCTATAATTTTTTATTTAATTCAAACAAATAAATAAAAAAATTACTCGTTCCATGCAATGCTATTTACGTGTCGACGCCCAGGTAGGGGTGTGACAGGCTCTTTTACGTATCAGCCGCCGTAGTTTGGGCGTGACGGGCTCGCTTTGAAATTGTAATGGCGATCATGCAAGAAATTATAATAATAAGTATTTCAAAGAAAATGTTATAACTTGTTATTTAATTCAAACAAATAAATTGAGAAACAATAAATTTAAAAACCAATCATACCATGTAATGCTATTTACTTGTCGGCGCTATGGTAGGGGTGTGATAGTCTTTCTTACATATCAGCGTCCTAGTTTTGGTGTGACGGCTCGCTTTGAAATTATAATAGCGGTCATGCAAGAAATTATAATAATCAGTATTTCAAAAAAATTGCTATAACTTTTTATTTAATTCAAACAAATAAATTGATATTTATGTGTCAGCGCTCGGGTTGGGGTGTGACAGACACCCACGTATCAACACTTGGGTACGGTGGAGCACAACAGGTGCCATGTGTTATGACGCAGACAGGAAACACGGATGTTGTGACGATAAATGACATGGAGTGGGGAGAAATTTATAATGTAAGCGAACCAATAATTCAAAAATTTTGTCACGCCCCGACTCTCGAGGTGCGACTTACGAACAACAACAAACCTAAACAACTAACAACTAACTCAATAAAGGGAAACATGCTCGGAGAAAACAAAGATGAAATATAAGGCAATCGAATTTAGTTTTCAAAAGCATAAAGAATTACTAACCGAGCATCTTAACTTCACTTTTAACGGGAATTCAAACAAGTAAATCATGCTGATGGGAAAGGAATTCCAATAAAAAGAGAAATCACACGAATATATACATAAAAAAAAAGGGATCATGTTCAACAACAAGTCAAGTTACGAGCCCATCGCTCGGGATTACAAGTTAAAGGGGTTACGAATTCAACAAACATTCAAAGTCTTCGAGCACAACGCTCGGAATCAAAAACATGAATATTAGAGTTCTAGCGTCAACAGACATTAGATCAAAAAGATTGCAGCGGAAATTAGCATCAACTCCCAACACTTATACGTATGAAGACGTACAAATGCCAGTCCGAAATTCTACCAAACTTAACCAACAAAACCAAACCACACCACCAAGTATCCACGCCATCGCCATCCAGTCAACCTGCATGTTTAGAAACACACGCAGGGCTGAGTACTTCGTACTCAGTGAACACAAGCCAAAAGATTTGAATAAAGATGCTTTTTAAAGCTATATTAATTGAACTTGCCTTGCCAAACATCACAAGTATATAAGCAGTTTTAAAAACGGTTTTACTTGTGCATGTCAAAACATTTTTATTTAAAACAGACTGCGCAGTCAAATAACATAATATAATAGCATGTATCATCTATCACAAATAACTTCACTGTGCCGAGAAGTAGGCCTCCTTCTCAAACACTGTGACCAGCCTAACCGAAGCAAGGCTCACAGTCACCTCAACATATACCACACGTGGGTTCCTGCTTTCACAGGATAATCACATCTTCATATAAATAGATGATAACACATACTAACTTCAATAAAATGGCAAGTCAATCACATTTGAAAATCATATCATAATATTCAATAGCATAACTAATTTTCATCGATAGTTTTGGTTCAGAAAAGCCCACCTGACTTCCGAAGAACTAGCTAGGTGGTCTAGGGCTATTTGTCCTCGCTTAACGATCCGTCCGACTCGATCCTTCATAGTTCGACATCGATAGGTAAGATATATGAAAGACGGACACAAAGGCGTTGGACTTTAACTGACGGACTTCTATTTGAGTCGTCGCTCTCTTCGTTCTAACTTTTCTAAAAGATCTCACATTCTCGTCTTTATTTTATTAACTCTACTCGATTTGGTTAACTTTATTACTTAATATCGTATACTTTTCTCGTTCTAATTAATAACTTCATTATTGCAATTTATTACTCGAGCTTTCTTTCAAAGACTTTAGTTCATTCTCAATTTAACAATCAATCATCTAGCATACAAATTCAATCATCTTTCGCATTATAATACTATCATGCATTTAAACACATATTCACACATATAATGAAATCATATAAATCAAACATACTTCAAGACACATTAACATGCATTCCATTTGGACCTTAAAATCTAACTCGATTATGCAATTCTTTTTATGAAGGCTTAAACTATTAATTCTATCTTTCTTATTTATATAGACAACGCTTCGTTCTACATCCGCTATCTTATAAGGTATTTTATAACTATTATTCAATTAACAAAATTTCTCTTAGCTTTTAATAAACTCTTATGAATTTATAAATTCTTGTTCAATTCTAACTTGATTCTCATTTCTTAACTTGAATATTATTCCTTTAATTATTATCTCGGTTTATCTTTTCTTCGCTTGGTTGGAAATAACGTACTCAATTAATTATTTAATTAATCTTCTTTCTTTTTAATTCTTGACATCTTATTTTATTCTCGTTTTCTCGGTTAACTTATACGAGTATCTACCTTAACTCGTCTAGCATCTTTTCTTTACTCAAATTAACTTCCTTTTTACTTCTTATCGATTAATTCTTATTAAACTCGGTTTTCTCTATTTTGTTTACTTCTTTAATAATTTCTTCTTTTTTTGTTTTAAACCTTTAAGCTATTTCTTACTTAATAATTTCTTTATTTTTTTTATAAATATTTTTATGAATTAACTCATTTTATTATAAAAGATCTTTTTGTTGTATTTTTAGTAAAAATTTCAAGTCTTTAAATTTTAATGTAAGACATTTAATTAATAAATCTTTTTATACATCTTTTCATCTTTTATTTATTTAAAAGCTTTTCAATTTTAAGTCTTTTTATCAAAACTTCTATCTTTATTCCATATTCAAACTATCATTCATACATACATTGAAATACTTAAACATCCAATTATTTTTACAATTAAATTCTTTCAAAACTTCAACATGCAATCTCATTTTCTTCACTTAAACACATGTATGATTATACTAACATAACATACAATCATCTCATTGATCAAAACATCACTCAATACATCAACAAAATCATCAAAATAATTTCTCCATTTTTGCTTAAAAACACACGACATACATACATACATTTTGTGCATTTTATTTCCCAATTTTTCATGCATATAATCTCATTACTAACATGATAAAAATAACAAATCAAGCATCAAAATAACAATAATTTAAAGATTCACATTTTTCTTATAATTTTCGGCATTTATCAATTTTTAGGGTTTTAGTTTCTTTTTCTTCTCTTAATTCATCGATTAATATCTAGTGCTCGTCCCCTAACGAATTCTTCTCACTCGATTAGCACATGCATATCCTAAGTTTGCCTAAACATAAATTAAATAACATGCATGCATAGATCTTTCCTTTAGGACTTATAGACATACATTTTTACAACTAATCAAATGAATTCATACTTAATTAAATGGGAATTCTTCTCTTGGCTCTTGGGATTGAAATGGATGGAAATGGTAGCTTCAAAGCTTGAATCTTGAAAGAAAGAAGGATGTCTTCTTGAATCCTCAAAGAAAAAGAAATAGTAGGGGATTAATCATCCATAGGGTTTGAGAATGAAAATAAAGAAAAGTGTTGGATAATTCTTGAATTTAACTTCAAGAACTTGGAAAATTCTTACCTTTCTTTGAAAGTGTGGATGAAATGGATGGAGATTAATGACTTCTACTTCATTTCCATGGAGATCTTGAATCCATGGTTGCATGTGAAGAAAAATCAAGAGAGGTATGAGAGAGAGAGATTGCCGTGAGGGAGAGAGAGTTTGAGAGGTTGAGAGAGTTTTTCTTTTCTTGCAAGAGAGAGAGAGATCGAATGGAGAGAGAGAGAGATGGAGTTTGATAATGAATTGTGTCTTCCCTACTTGTCTTAGATGACTAAGGTTAAAATTCAACAAAGTGAAAAAGAAATACTTGTTGGAAATTGCAAAAGACAAGATTTGATGGTTGATTTGAACTTAACTTGTATGCATACTTTAAGCAATCCATGTATAAGACATCACTATGGTGTGTTGGTCTTGGAAATTGAGGGGTGATGGAAGAGGAGTTGTGAGGTGGCGAGAAAGGGAGAGAGGTGGATGACACGTGTCGTCGTCGTCGTGTCGTTACGGGTATTAATTATCCGGTCGTAAAGGTTTTCCGGGTAAAACGATTCGTATTAATTCCGTTTTGTTCTATTAACGGGTCTAACCTCTTCTCGTTTCATTTTTTACACTAACTAGTCCCAATCCTATTTCACGTCTCAAATTAAAAGATTAAAGGCTTCGATCATTTTAGTCCTTTAATTCTTAAAAGCATTTAATCGGCTTATTAATTCGTTTATTAATCCTTTTCAAGACTAATGCCTCATTTCTCTTCTCAATTCTCGGATAAGTTCTTACCCTATCTCAGTGATCTTAAAAGAAATTCTAAGTTCGAAGGTTCTAATTTAATTCTATTATAGGTTCATCGGCGTAAACATATTTCTCGGCGATTAACGTTATGTTATCTCAATTAAACAAACTTCTCGGGATTTTTCCGGAATTTAATCTCATACTCATTTTCATATAAACGACTCAACAAACATATCACATCATCATCATCTCAGATAAATAGAACAGATAAATTCACATAAGATTCACAAGGCTATTTAAACGTTTTATTCAAAACTTATCGATTAGAAAAGAAAAATTTTACTCCTAAATTCTCATCTTTGAACTTACTCGGTTAATTAGACGCTTTCTAAAGGGATAAAAACTCGGGGTATCACAAATTTCGTCTATGAAATAATTTTGATATTTCAATAATGATTTATAAAATATGTTTGTTATATGATAAATTATTTTTTTGCGAATCAATTCGACAATTCGACACAAGTATTATTTTATTATTAATTTTAATTTATTTATAGTCATATTCAGAACAATTCTCAAAGCATTATTTATTTGCATGCATACATGTCTAGTTTTTCAAGTATCGGGATTACTAATAATCGTAACCTCACTAATACGATTGAAACTATGTTCATTAATTTTGTATATTTTATTTTAGAATTTGCATACTTTATTTAAATTTATTATAAATTTTATTGAATTTTAAATTTTATTTATATCTTTATTAAAAAAGAATATCATTAAATGAATATATTGATTTGATTTCATTCATAAATAATTTATTCGAATATGATTGTGGCATTCTATAATTATTCGTTTTGCATATTTATTTTAGATTTTTAATTTACTGAATTTTCAAAAATTTGAAAAAACCATTAGTTAAAAATATTATTTTTGATTTCAAATTGATTAACACAATTAATATTTATAAATTTTTTAATTTCAATTTTCATTTCTTAATTCTACCAAGATTTTTAAAATTGAAAATATTTTGTCATACGTATTACAATGCACGATTTGAAAACATTGTTACAATGCATGATATCAATTAAGTCTTAAAATTGGATCTATAAAAAAAAGTATTAAAGTTAAAATCGTGTATGATGATATTTTGTGTATTACATGCAATGCATGATTTCAAAGTTGTGTTTATGAGGAAGATTCCTTGATTTTTATAAATCACTTATTAATGTGGAATTGATTTGGAGATTATTATGGAATTGATTTGGAGATCATTATGGAATATATAGATGGGATTGATTTGAAATTATTATAGATATAATTTATTCCATAATTAGGCTAAGAACAATAGTGTAATCTATAAAATAAAATAAAATTAATTAATTAATCTAAAAATAATTAAATATATAATTTAACTAATATACCCAAATTAAATTTAGAACATTATGTCCCATTATCACTTCCCTAAAATATCACATCTTCTACCAAATTACTTGCTTAAATGAAATGAAATAAAGTGCACGCACCACACACTTGCAGCATATGCATCCATGTGCAAAGCACAATCTAGTGAAAGAGTTGAACAAAACTAATAGCTATAATGCAAACATGAATAGATACCCTTTCCTTAAATTGATAAAGTGTCATTCCTCTCTCTCTCTCTATATATATAGATATATATGTGGATCATGGAATCCACCTAGTTAAATCAGAGTAAAGAGCTTTTATACATTGCATGCGCGCTCTATTTTTGTTTGGAAGTTTTGGTGCATCATGTGCTGTAGTTGATAATAATCACCAAATAATTGCAGCTTCTGCTTACAAGGTGATGGAAGGCTATTGCGAAAGCTACTTGTTTGAATCTATTCTTAGCAAAAGATGACAAGAAGATAAAGTTTGGTTGATTGTGGATATTTTCAAGCAGGATGATGATTTTGCTGCCACATACTATTTTCCTAATCTTGCACAATATATGTCCTCACAATTTTTTTCAATTTTCTTTCATACGATGTTATGGCCTTATTCTTAGGCTCCAAGTCTTTTTAGATATTACAAAGATTAATGATTTTAAATGAAAAGAGTATTTTTCTTTTTTTTTTTTTTTGTTTGTAGTCTAGTCTCTCTATATATCTCCGGGGAATATTCGTGTATAGATATTTCGATTTGTATAAATGCTTACATGTATGCGCATGATGGGGTTTTCATATTTTAGAGTCATGTACATGTACATGTACTTGTGCAGGAGGAGCAATGGTATCCGCTGACCATTATTTTTTTTTATTACTTTAGCTTTCTAAACAACATTAATTGAAAATTAACAATCTTTAATTATCCTTAATTAATTACCCTTAATTGCCCCTAGTTTCTTGAAGCACTCCCTAATTTCAACCACCCCTACGGTGAGGTTTATTGCACCCAAGATTTTACTTTCATGAGACAAACTTGGGTGGTGAGACATATGGTCCCCAAACGCAAAGTTTTTATTATAACTTTTTAGTTACGAATTTCATTAAATTTAATAAAATTAAATGATTCTAAATCCTAATTATAATTATTAATTATTATTATTGTGATTATTGGATTTTATTTATAGATTAGTAAATTCAAATTATGATAATTACTCCTAATTTTGGATTACTCACTCTGTTGTAAAGTCTATGACATATGTTTATATATGTGTTGCATTTGTTGCCTCACTACAAACCTTAATTAAGAAAATCCAATGGGAAAAAACTTAGTAAAGGAAAAAAGAGCACTACAAATTTAGCCTTCAAGGCTTGATGTTAGACCTTGAAGGTCCAATTTTCAAAAACTATTTCGTAATATTCGCTCCCCCTGAAGATAATAAGTCTATGCATTCTAATATTATAAACATATTTTTCAAATATTGATGTAGGAAGAGATTTTGTGAATAATCTGCAAGATTTTCGCAAGAGCGAATTTTCGCCGCTCTTCTGGAGCTCATGTGCGTAAACGAATTTAGTTAATATATGTTTTGTTAAATTTCCTTTAACATACCCACTACTCATTTGTGCAACACAAGCCGCATTGTCCTCATATAGGACAGTGGGACTGTTTTCATTTATCACAATACCACAAGATCCTCGAATCTGTTGTATTAATGACCTTAACCACACACATTCTTTAGCGGTTTCATGTAAAGCGATAATCTCCGTGTGGTTGGAAGATGTAGTGACTAGAGTCTGTTAAACAGATTCTAAGAAATAGCTGCACCACCACAGAGAAAAATATAACCAGTCTGAGATTTAGCATCGTGGGGATGAGATAAATAGCCATCATCTGCATAGCTTACCAATGTCATGTCTTAACTTCTTCGATAAAATAAACCAAGATCTTTTGTACCTTGAAGATAACAAAGAATGTGTTTAACACCATTCCAATATCTCTATGTAGCAGAAGCATTGAACCTTTCTAGCAAGTTAACTGCAAATGCAATATTGGATCTTGTGCAGTTTGCAAGAAAAACCAGTGCTCCAGTTGCACTCACATAAGGAACTTCAGGTCCTAAAATATAGTCATCATCTTCTTTAAGTCTCAATGGGTCCTTGTTCACATCTAGTGATCGGAGAACCATTCGTGTACTAAGTGGATGTGACTTATCCATATAAAATTTTTCTAATAGCTTATTCACATAGTTTGACTGGTGTACAAAAATTCCTTCAGGGAGATGCTCGATCTGCAGGCTGAGACAAAAATTTGGATTTACCCAAGTCTTTCATTTCAAACTCCGTCTTTAAGCCTGAGCTAGCTTCCTCAATCTCTTTGCGTGTTCCAATTATATTTACATCATAAACATACACAGAAATGATACAAAAACCATTTTGTGATCTTTTGATAAACAAGCAAGGACTTCTGTCATTGTTCACATATTCTTTCTTCAAGAGGAATTTACTTAGTCGGTTATATCATATTTTTCCCGACTATTTTAAGTTGTACAATGACCTTTGTAATTTAACACTATACATGCTGCGAGTTTCATTTTCCTTCATTTGAGGAATTTTAACCCCATCGGGTATTTTCATATAAATATCAGTGTCTAGTGACCCATACATATAGCTGTCATGACATCCATTAACTGCAGTTCTAAATTCATAGTTGATGTTAGAGATATCAAATATCGGAACGTATGCCATCCGAAACAGGAGAATATGTTTGATGAAAATCAATCCCAGGACTCTGTGAGAACCCTTGAGCTACCAATAGCCCTCTATATCTCACCACCTCGTTACGCTCATTTCTCTTTCGTACAAACACACATGTATATCCTATTGGGATAACACTAATGAGTGTACGTGCTATCGAGTCAAAGACTTTCTTAATATTTATCGCATCTAGCTCCACCTCTATTAGTTTTTTCCATTTCAACCAATTAGAGCGCTTCCGGCCCTCGGCTATTGTTTTTGGTTCAGAATTTTGATTATCATTAGAAATGGTAAGGACAATTGTTGAGGCAAATGTGTCGTCGACAACAATATCATTTTGTATTATAAGTCTCAACCGTATTCACAAAGTTCATAGCAACTTCGATATTAACATCAACCACATCTTTGTCATTTCGCATAATATTGTGATCTGGTCATTCCGCAATCCTAGTATTATGATTAGCTAGTGCACTTTTAGATGTACTAGGATTATCATCTTGAGGATGATCCTCTTCTGGAGGTTGTTGGAGCGATATCATTTCCTTTTTTGATTTTGTGTGTCGGGAATTTTTAGCTTTAGCACCAATAGATCTCCTACGATTCTGGCATTGAGAATGATCAACTGATTTAGTTAGTTGACGTGAAATTCAATTCTTTGTGGTGCATCTATAGTAGGAACATGAGATTTGTGGTGCATGCAAAATTACATGTCCCCAACAAGTAACAGGTAAGTTGGATTTTTGTAACAATGGTCGAGCTATTAATTTTAAACGTTTGATTAATTATTTGGCTAGACCATTTTGAATGTGGATATAAGGAACATGATGTTCCACTTTGATACCTAATGAAAGGCAATATTCATCAAAAGATTTTGACGTAAATTCACTGGCATTGTCCATTCGAATGGACTTGATGCAATAATTAGGAAATTGAGCTCTCAACTCAATGATTTTGGCAATAGGTTTTGCAAATGATTTATTGTGAGTAGACAACAAGCATACATAAGTCCATTGAGTTGAAGCATCGATCAGAAATATAAAGTATCGAAATGGTCCCGACGCCGGGTGAATTGGTCCACAAATATCTCCTTAAATTCTTTCAAGAAATGTAGGAGATTCTATTCCAACTTTAATATGAGAAGATCGTACAATAAGTTTACCCTTTGCGCATGCTTTAAAAACAAACTCATTTGATAAAGATAGATTTTTTGCTTGTAGATTATGCCCAACAACATTATTAATAATCTGACGCATCATAGTTTGTCCAGGATGACCCATTCGCTCATGTCATAGTTTATGAGATTTTGGATCTTTAAAATTCAAACTTAGCACAACATAATTATTAGGTCGAATGTGAGCGTAGTATAACCCTGAGGAGAAATAAGGGAGTTTTTGTATAACCCGTTTTCGACATCCAACATCTTGAGTTATGATTAGAAACTCATTATTGTTCTCAGTTTTGGTTTCAATGTGAAAACTATTTAATCTTATGTCATTAAAGCTAAGAAGGGTATGTTTAGATTGTAGATACAAAAGTGCATCATTTATGATTAATTCAGTACCAATGTGGATCGGAGTATCAATGAAGTTCTTTCGGAGCCGACAATAAGAATATTGTGATTCGCAATTGTCGTTAGACTCCCCCTTTTTCAATTTGTGTTTGAAAATATTTCTTATCGGTAAGAATAGTATGTGTTGCGGCACTATCTACAAGACACAGGGTACTCACATTCTTCATGGGTTGCATATTAGGATTTTGTAGTTTCTTACAGGAAAGACAGATTCTTTCCTAGGGTGTGACTTTCAATATGCACTCAATTGGTTAGAGACTCGTACTGATAACGTATTGTAATGTAAGTAGAAATAAGAATACAGAAAATATAGAGAAGAGAAGAGAGATGGCGTGAGAAGAAGAAATATTATTATTATTCTCAACTGTGTAAATACAAGGTATGAATAATAGGATATATATATATATATATATATATATATATATATAGGGAGTGATTCCCATGCAAACTCCCCTTAAAGTGAGAAATATGAATTAATCTCCACCATTGATCTTATCTACATGAAGGGTCAAGATTTAGCTTGGTCAAAGCGGGTCAAACCCGGGTCAACCCGTTGACTTTTTTTTTTTTTTAAATTTTCGATTTTTTTTTAAACTGTCATACAAGATGCACAAATTCACATATTCAGATGCACAAATTCACATATTCGGATACACAACTATGTGTATTGAGATGCACAAGATTTTAAGTTTTTTTTATATTTTTTTTTCGTTTTTTTTAAGGTTAGGTCATATACACCACATCATGTATTCATATGCACCACACTATATAATGAGATGCACCACTAAGTGCATTAAGATGCACTAGTTTTGTTTTAGTTTTTTTTATTTTCGTAAAACATTGTGCATCTAGTTACACTATGTGGTGCATCTAGTTACACTGTGTGGTGCATCTAGTTACGCATTGTGGTGCATCCAATTTTTTTTCAGTTTTTTTTTTTTACAAATTCGGTGCATCTCACTACACATAGTGGTGCATCTCATTATATATAGTGGTGCATCCGAATATGTGAAATGGTGCATCTTGGGTGACTGTTTTAAAAAAAAACTTGGAAAAAAAAACTGAAAATCTTGTGCATCTAAATGCACTTAGTGGTGCATCTAGTTATATAGAGTGGTGCATCCGAATATGTGAAATTGTGCATCTTGGGTGACAGTTTATTAAAAAAAAAATTTGAAAATCTTGTGCATCTAAATGCACTTAGTGGTGCATCTAGTTATGTAGAGTGGTGCATCCGAATATGTGAAGTTGTGCATCTAGGGTGACAGTTTATAAAAAAAAAAAAAAAAAAAAAAAATCGGGGAAAAACAATCGAAAAAAAAAAGTCAACGGGTTGACCCGGGTTTGACCCGCTTTGACTTGGCCAAATCTTGACCCTCCATCACCAATAGATCTATGGTGGAGATCTATTCTTATTTCTTAGGATAATATTATTCTCATATGATCTATCTCCTATATATATATATACATACATATATATATAAAATTAGATATGGAATAGAAAACTCTAACCAATCCTACAAATAATGTCTATATATAAATACATTCTTCGTAACAAACTCTAGTTGTAAAATTGAACTATAAAAAAGTGTAGATTACTAAACAAAAATTAATCATATTTAGTTATAATTAATATATATTAATTGACTCTAGTTACCCTCTAATAACATGCATTTTAGGCTGCCGCAGTGTACAGTGAAGCGACTGCATGCAAGTCTTTGTCTACTTAATATCCTTGATTCTTAACTCTGTGCTAAAAAGAAATTAGACCATATTGAACGTGACAAAGACCGTAAATCAGAAACCGTAAATCAGAAAGGTCCACCTAAAACTAAAGAGGCCATGTATCCGAGATCTAATTGCACCAGCCATATTAAAATTGCATTGTCTAATAGCTTGATAACACCCACATTATCTTTTTGAATATCTTAAAATTATGCATATTTGCCGTGTAACTGAACACACACAACCACATAATAAGTGCAAAAAGTTCAACCAAATTAATCATGAATATTCTTAGAGTGTGTATAACTTTGTTGGTGAAATAATTGTTAGAAAATGAAGGATAAGAAAAATTATGAAAATATTATCATTTTCTTCTTTTTTATTACATGTTTACTAAGAAGGAAAAAATAAATTATCACACGGTCCCCCGTCCTTTCCCATTTTTATGCTTTTTGTCAATTGGAATATTGTCACACGTATTCTCTATGTTAATATTTTCTACAATTGGAGTCAAAAGAATGGAAGAGGAGTTGCTCAATGATTATCCAACTTGCCCGAAGAAAAATTAACAACCACAGTAAACGTACGAAAATGATGGAAAATTGGTGAAAATATTTGTATCCACATTTTCCTTCGAACTAAACACACCTTTAGAGCACAATTTTGGCTTGGAAACATCACCTTTCAAGTATGCCCAAATGGGTAGTTTCTCCAATTAGGTGTATTACTTTTACCGTTTACTTTGTTGAAAAATGGTGGAAAACATAATTTTTCACCCCTTTTCCCTTTTTTCACACGTTTACTACAATTATTAATTTTATTCATGCATGATGGATAATGTTCCTATGCAGCCCATTTTCCATCATTTCTCTCCAATTGTGAAAAACATTAATATGGGAGGAGGGTGTGATAATATTTTCCATAGGACAAAAAAATAAAAATAGGGAGATGGTGGGAGGACCATGTAATATAACTTTTCTTTTTCAACCTAGTAAACATGTGATAGAAAAGTGTGAAAATGATAATATTTTCTCATATTTTGGTATCCATCATTTTCCAATAAAAATTTTACAACCAAAGTAAATGCAGCCTTAGATATATTACTCTTTTTTTGTTTTTTCTTCTTTTTTTGTTCCTTATGTTTCCCTTTGTACTTCTTGTCATTTTCTTTCCATTCATAAAGATATTTCATTTGTGTATTATTCTTAGGCGTTGCTTGAATACATGTCAAGTACGTTGGAGTTTTCCGTACGTATTGTTAGAATGGGTGATGAAAGAAATTTTGATATCTAATATACACATGTTTAGTAGCTAATTTTCGTTAACTAAATGATACTGGTTAGGGCCTTAGGGGTATGATTGAGCAATCTCAAAGACTACTAATATTGTTTAAATTACTGAGCTTGACGTTAAAGAAAGTGTTAGGAATTGGGTACTTGCTCGTGTAGATAACAATGGACAATACTTCTTTATTGATTGACTTGAATACGAACAAACTTATAGTATTACAATGAAACTGAAGAACTAAGTTTAGAATAAACCAAAGATCGTCCGAAGTAAAACTTCTGCCCGCAAGACGAGAATACGCCCCGGTAGTGCTCACGGTAAGGCGGCTCGTCCCCAAAGGTTAAAACGATCTTGACGTCTCAGTTGTAGTAGCACCACAAACAGAACCGAGCTCCGGCGAACTGAACAGGAACAAAGACTGAACTAGTGTATGATATGCTATGAAATGCTATAGAGGAGTGCAGATTGCTTGGAATGAGTAACTTCTGCAAATGAGGATGCTCCTATATATAGCAGCTCTCGATCAAGTGAAGGGACTCGTCGCCATCAATTCAGCCATGATGGCCAAGAGTCTCCGGTGGTTACAGCAGCCAAGAGTCTCTCTGCCGATGGGCTTTTCACACACTGGGCTTCCGGATTGGGCTCAACAATTAATCGAATTGAGCTTGTAAAGTTGGTCAAAAAAGATAAGGCCCAAACACCAGCCCAAAGCACCAATTGCCAATATCCAAGTCCCAGGCCCAGGCCCGAGCCCGAGCCCGCCCGTCCGGACGGACGGACAGCGGCGGCGGCGCGCGCGTGCGCGTAAGCACCCATACACAACCATACACACCAACCCAACAAGTTATTAAGCCCATACAGACATAGCCTTAAATACTAGTCAAATCATCCACATATAACCGATGTGGGACAACTAACATTTATTATAATTAATAACATGTTAATTACTACTTCAACATCCAACTTTTAGCATACAATATCTCAGTCACCAGAAATCGGTTTAGAGATATTAAATATACCACGTTCATCTACTCACGGCGTAGATTAACATCCAATAAATATTTTAATTAAATAACAAGTATTTAATCAACAATATTTATCCTCAATCATGGTTAACATTTAAACCATTTCCAACAATCCCCCACATGAGTGAGAATGCCAATGCAAAATGAATGCAAATGCAAAGTTCAGTCCTCAAGAGACAATACTGCATTTGGCTAGGTAGCTTGTGACCTTGAACCTATCCATAGTCAACATTATCGAGTATACTGGCGGCATAGTGGTTATGAAAACCTTGAACTAGTCCTCCATGGTGTATACCGAGACAACAATATTGACACAATATCATCTCAATTCCGTTCGTTCTAACGTTTTG
This sequence comes from Schizonepeta tenuifolia, assembly GCA_029490685.1. NCBI lineage: Eukaryota > Viridiplantae > Streptophyta > Magnoliopsida > Lamiales > Lamiaceae > Schizonepeta > Schizonepeta tenuifolia. The sequence goes on from CM055959.1 coordinate 79,119,489, forward strand.
TGTCCTTTTCGGCCTTGGACACCCCTTTGGATTCATAAGTGTATCAATTGAAGCGGCCCTCACTTCACACTTATATAGGTGATTCTTATTTTCAAGTATCCTACTATACTTGACCTCTCCGAGATATCCAAGAATCATTAAAAGTCATAAGACTTAACCTCACCACTTGTAGGTAAACAAACACTCACTGTTCTCAAGGAATAGGTATGTTCGAGTGTTTAACACACGGATTCTTATAACTTCGTTGTCCCATTGAACCAAGCTCTTGGGATCCTCCAATCTGCAAGGTTGGGTATCCGCTATAATCATCCTTAAGATGTGGATTTAACACCCATTCCCTCTAACAGTTTATACATTTGATCTCGATTAATGCTCTTAGTCAGCGGATCCGCTAAATTATCTATTGACCTCACATAGTCAATTGAGATAACCCCACTCAAGATCAAATGTCTTACGGTATTATGTCGTCGACGAATATGTCGAGACTTACCGTTATAAAACATATTTTGTGCTCGTCCAATAACAGATTGGCTATCACAATGTATCAACACAGACGACACAGGCCTCGTCCAACATGGAATATCCTCGACGAAATTTTTAAGCCATTCGGCTTCTTCACCAGCTTTATCCAAAACTATGAATTCAGATTCCATGGTAGACCTGGCAATACAAGTTTGTTTCTTAGACTTCCAAGATACTACACCACCCCCAATAGTGAACACGTATCCACTCGTAGAAAACGAGTCTTTGGAGTCAGATATCCAATTAGCATCACTATACCCTTCAAGTACAGCAGACTCTCTTGAATAGTGAATCACAAAGTTTAAGTATATTTCAAATAACCCAGTACGCGCTCTAGGGCTCTCCAATGTTCTTTACTTGGATTAGCAGTATAACTACTCAACTTATGAACCGAGCATGCTATATCAGGTCGAGTACAGTTTGACAAATACATCAAACTCCCAATGATCTTAGCATATTCATCTTGACCCACAGGTTCCCCCTTGTGCTCACTTAGATGAACATTCAGTTCCCAAGGAGTCTTAGCAATAGGTTTCTCATAAGCGTTGAATCTCCTCAACATTTTCTCAACATAGTGAGATTGCGACAATGCAATTCCATTGGGCGTTCTTAGAATCTTAATTCCAAGAATAACGTCAGCTAAGCCCATATCTTTCATGCTAAAATTCATACTTAGCATCCTCTTGGTTTCACCAATCACACGAGAGTTACTACCCATGATTAACATGTCATCTACATAAAGACAAACGATAACATAATCGTCACCCGTTTTCTTAATATAGACACATTTGTCACTCTCGTTGATCTTGAAACCATTTGACAACATCACTTCGTCAAACTTCAAGTGCCAACGCAAAGGCGCTTGTTTCAATCCATATAAAGACCGTTGTAGTTTGCATACCATGTGCTCTTTTCCAGGTACAACAAACCCTTCCGGTTGCTTCATATAGATTTCATCATCTAACTCCCCATACAAGAATGCAGTCTTAACATCCATTTGATGAATCTCAAGATTGCGCAAAGCAGCAATAGCGAGAAGCACCCTAATAGAAGTAAGTCTCGTCACGGGCGAATAGGTATCAAAGAAATCATAACCGGCTTTTTGTCTAAAGCCTTGAACTACAAGTCTGGCCTTATACTTATCAATAGTACTGTCAGACTTGTACTTCTTCTTTAGGATCCACTTGCATCCTAATGCCTTACAGCCTGGTGGTAGTTCAACTAACACCCAAGTGTGATTAAGCATAATAGACTCAATCTCGATGTCTATAGCTTCTTTCCACAAAGCCGCATCCGAACCAGATAAGGCTTCTTTTACGGATACCGGTTCACCGTTTAGCATTAAAACGACGTAGTCCGGTCCATAAATTTTTGCTTTCGGTACTCTAGTACCACGTCTAGGCTCATTCACAGGCATAGACCTAAGTCGCTTTCTATTCGGCGGTCCATAAAAAATCGGATTAGAACTCGATGCAATATTTTTATCTATGGGTTCAGAAATCATAGACTCATCTACAAGTTTAGAGCTCATAGCTTCATCCTCAACTCTCTTCCTAGAGTTAGGATCAACCTTATCCTTATTAGGATAGATGTTCTCAAAGAATACAGCATTCCTTGATTCCATCGTCGTACCTACATGAATGTCGGGTATATCGGATTTGTGTACAACAAACCGATATGCGCTGCTGTTAAGTGCATAACCAATAAAGATACAATCTACTGTTTTTGGTCCAATTGTAACTTGTTTTGGTAAAGGCACTTCAACCTTAGCTAAACACCCCCATACTTTGAGGTATTTATACGAAGGTTTCCTCCCTTTCCAAAGTTCATAAGGAGTCACGTCCTTCCCTTTGAGTGAAATCTTGTTCAAGATATAGTTAGCTGTCAAAACAGCTTCCCCCCACATGTTATGGGGTAATCCTGAACTAATCAACAAGGCGTTCATCATCTCTTTAAGAGTACGATTCTTACGTTCAGCAACGCTATTTGACTGTGGTGAATAAGGAGCAGTCGTTTGATGGATTATACCACTTTCGTTGCATAATTCAGCAAACGGAGCAACATACTCTCCACCTCTATCACTTCGAACCGTTTTGATTCGGCAACCAAGTTGATTTTCGGCTTCATTCTTGAAATTTCTAAAAGCTTCAATAGCCTCATCTTTACTTCTTAACAAGTAAAGGTAACAATACCTTGTGCAATCGTCAATAAAGGTAATAAAATACCTTTTACCACCTCTAGTTTGCACAAACTTTAAGTCACACACATCGGTGTGAACAAGTTCTAGAGGTTTAGTGCTTCGTTCAACCGACTTAAACGGTAACTTAGCCATTTTTGCTTCAACACAAACTTCACACTTGTCTTGTGACTTAGATAAATCAATTTTTAACATGTCCATGTTCGCAAGTATTTTTATAGCATTTAGATTTACGTGACCAAGTCTACAATGCCATAAATCACAACACTCAAGCAAGTAAGCAGAAGTAGTAGCTTTATTATCATTAACAACTGCCTTAGAAGGCTTACAAGTACGAACACTCAACTTGAACATATCATCAACAATGTGACATTTTCCAAGAGTCTTATCAAACTTACGTATGATTATAAAATCACTACGAAGATCTATATCAAACTTAGCCCTAACTAGTTTGACGCCTGACACCAAATTCTTGCGGATTGCCGGAGCATGCAGCACATCCTTCAAAGTTATCTCTACACCGGAAGTGAATTGGAGTACAACAGTCCCAACTCCAAGAACAGGTTAGGTACGGTCACTCGCCTCGGTGACAAAACGGTTTTGAACTTCCTTGTAGGTATAGAACAAGTCCCGGTTCATGCAGATATGAACGGTCGCACCTGTGTCAAGAAACCAAGTAACAGGATTAGGGTCCGAGACATGGTTTACCTCGGTGATCATGGCAACAAGGTCGTCTTTGTCCCAAGTGTCGAAGTCCTTTTGGACATGGTTGACCTTGTTCTTTCCCTTCTTTTTCGGTAGGCGGCAGTTCTTCGCCATATGTCCGGGCTTATCACAATTGTAGCACGTTCCGGTGAACTTAGTCGGAGGTGCCACTTCTTTTTCTTTGCCTTTGGCAGGGTAAGGACGCTTCTTGGAAGGTCTGCCCCTACCATCGGTCAAGTTTGCCTTAGCCTCCATTGGAGCCTTGGCCTTCATGTCTTGATCACGGACTTGAGCTTCGGTTTGAAGCTTAGCCACCAACGTCTCAAGGGTCATCTCCTTTCGCTTGTGCTTAAGATACCCTTTGAACTCCTTCCAACTTGGCGGCAACTTGTCAACCAAGAGCGCCACAGTATACGCCTCGGGAAGAGGCATCCCCTCGGAATGAACATCGTGTATAAGAGTTTGGAACTCTTGTACTTGGGGCATCATAGGACAACTGTCCACCATTTGGAATTCAGTGAGCCTCGTCACTACGAACTTCTTCGTGCTAGCAGGATTAACACGGTACTTCAACTCAAGAGCATCCCAAATTTCTTTGGCGGCCTCCTTGATGTTGAACACATTGAACAGGCCATCATCAAGCCCGTTCAACAACATATTCCGACACAGATAGTCAGAATGCACCTGTTCAACCTAAATTAATCTAGTTGCACGCAATTAAACGTGGTTGTTATAGATTAGATAAGTTGTCCCGAATATCGTCTCACAAGGAAGGCTTAACAGGGTGATTGTTGCATTACGAAAAGAACAGAAAAATAAAAAGAAAGCAAATAAGATTGATTGGGTTGGAATTTTGATTACTCTAAGGAATAAAAAAAACAATTAATCGAGACAGTAATATAAACCCTAGTTTTAAAAAACAAAGTAAATCATAAACATATTGAGATGCGAAATAAAAGAAACTTACGATGATTAATTCGTAGTAGAAGTCTGTCACAAAATCCGTACGAATTGAAAGTAATAATCTACCCTAGTGTTTTGAGGAACAAGAAAATAGCGAAAAAAACTGGAGAAGAAGAACTGTAAAATAAAATCTCTATGTCGAAAGGAAAAAAAAACGAAAGTAATCCCGTACGTAAGGAAATAAAATCTGAGGCTCTATTTATAGCTAAAATTATCGCCGCCTCAGTACGGGCGATCGCCCAACATGGGTGATCGTTGAACATCATACTTCATGAAGATATGAGCGAGCGTCAGGCTTCCACAAGCGTTGGAGATCGCGCTCTGAAGTTTTCTCGTCCATGCTGGACGAGCGTTGATACTGGACGATCGCTGAGGTGAGTTCTCTGAAACCTGCTCGCCATCACATAGAACTACTGGATGATCGCTGAAGATGAACGATCGCTGGGGTGTCTTCTCTGAAACTCTTCTCGACCAAGTGGACGATCGTTGAGGCTGAACGATCGCTGGGGTGTCCTCTCTGAAACTCTTCTCGACCAAGTGGACGATCGTTGAGGCTGAACGATCGCTGGGGTGTCCTCTCTGAAAGCCCAGTCGCCAACTTGTAAATTTATTGAACGACAGCTGACCTTGGACGATCGTCCAAGGTGATTCTCTGATACTTCACATAACTGTTGGACGCTCGTCGAGATGTGAACGATCGTTGAACATACACTTTTCAGCCATTTCTCTTGTGATCCAACACCTAAAACACAAATACTGCATTTTCCCAACAAAAACTCGACCCAAAGCATTAGAGCATTCCGAATATAAAAACAACACAAAACACAACGGCAAACGAACAAAATGCACTAAATAATCCCAACTAAAAACAACCAAAAACAGGCGAAACAACCCCTCCACACACAAAACCTTGCTTGTCCTCAAGCAAACCTTAATAAAAATTAAAACGAAGAAAGTGAAATATGAACTAAATAACACATATCGCAATAAACTCTCAATCACAAAGCAATTCATCACTCATCAATCAAAAACAGTAATCACAACACCAATGAGTGGCCTTCCACACAAGACCTCAATCTACTCAACATCCAAGCACAAGATCACAGAAAGGAAACATTGACATCAAAGAGTATCCCAACTCAAACCACTTATTAAACTATACTAACAAAAATGCAAAAACCGGGCAATCTTCACTAGGTGAAATCACGGAAAATCCGGCCTCCTAGCGTGGTTTCCCATACCCATTTCCCACCTTTAAAAACGAATTCAAGGTAATGAGAAAGAGGGGTAGAGCCCTTCACAACACAACCAACTTAAACAACGAAATAACCAAACGTCAAATCAAATTGGGTTATATGGCCATATTTCATGAGGTGAAGACATTTAGAGGTCATCTAAAGTATCCTCATGTGGTTTCCCATGCTCATGGTTCCCAGAAGAGCAGAGACCTCCCAAAATGACTCAACTTACTAAACAAGATCTTTTTGATCCCTTTATGACGCGTTTTTTTTTTTTTTTTAACTCGTTTAAATTGGGATACAATTCTAAAACACCGTCTCAAAACCGTTCACCATACTCGAAAGTTAAGTGTCAATAATTCAAATGTGAATCACCCCACAAATGACTTGCAAAAACCGCACCAATCGATTCATAATAGAACCACCTTGATCAATAAAATCTATCAAAACATGAGTCATAAACTTCAAACCCAACTTCAACATCTTAATTCCAAATAAGAAAAACCCGAGGACTCACAATATCATAATATCAACACCCCCCCCCCCCCCCCCCCACGAAAAAGCAATGTCCCCATTGTCAACCAAAACACAAGAGAACAAGGAAGGGATTAACACAAAACAACCAACGAAGGAATCGAAACTAACATAAACACGAACAACCTAGCAATTCTCAAAACAACCAAACACAAAAACCAACCAAACACAAAAAAAAAACAAAAAACAAAACAAAAACAAGAAAGCAACAAGAAAAAGAAGAAAAGAACGGCGTACACAGCAACAACGAGAATCACTGCGGATCTAGCGGTGGATCAGACGAACCACCTGGAGCGAAATGCCAACGAGCAAATTGCTGTTTCAATGAATCCAGTTGACGACCCTGAGAAGCCATTTGCTGTTGATGCTGGGTCCAATACTAAGAATTCGAGGCCCAATTGCGTTCTTGCTCCGCCCAATGTGTATGCTGAGCCACCCAATACTGCTCCTGTGCCTCCCATCGCTGCTCATTAACTGCCCAACGCTGATCATTTTGCGCCCACCGTTGATCATTCTGCTCCCACCGTTGATCTTGACGGAACAATTGGGCATTCTGTAGAATCATCTGTTGCTGCAAGTGCCCAAACTGGGAACTTATCTCCCCACGGAAAGAAGTAAAATCCTGCTGAAACGCCGAAAAGTCATAAGGCACAGAACTGGGGCCGGAAGAGTGGGGAGCTTGTTCAATCTGACGAATAACCCCATCCTGAGGAGGAAACTCCTCATCACTCCCCACCGGTGTGGCATCATCATTGGCTCCATCCGACTCAGAATCGGAAGAACCAGAGGTAGGGGTGGGGGCGCACGAGGACCAACGAACTCAGCACCACGCTGGCGCTTAACTGCTGGGCGCGACTCATAAGGAGCAAAGGACACCAAATCACGGGCAATAAATCCATGTTTCAATTCAGTAAAGCCCAAATACTTGCATCGCAACAGCACTTGATTAGAAGGAGTGGAATTTGCCTGCATAACATTGAAATGATATGCCAAAGCAGTAGCAAGATGCGGCAAAGCAGCCTTATATGTCGAAGTGCGCACAATGCTCTGCAAAGTGTCAAAGATAAACGGAGCCGGACAAACCTTCCGCTTCTTCACAGCACAATCCAACAAAAATAACTCAACATTGTACACCTTATTAGCCTCTGCCCGACCTTTAATGTGATAGACAAGGAACTTGTGTAAAATGCACAAAACTGGATCACGAATTAAGCCACTAGGAACACCACCATTCCCCCAATTGTCACATCCTGACAACTCATACCAAGCCGCTTTGGCATCAAATGTCGGAGAAACAGACAATTCCCCATGAGCTTTCCGAAACCCAAAAACCGTATGCAAAATAGAATACCCCACACGATATGTATTGCCCATCAACCGAAAAGTGATACCCTTGAGATCATCTTCAAACACAAAGGAGTAAATGAAGGCCATTCTGAGCGAGCATATTGAAATAATCCTAGGACCTTTAAATACTTATTCAATTCATCCTTCACCCCCAAAGACTCAATAACCTCCCAATCAATGAAACGAGGTACCGTAACAGATTTACTCTTGAGGCGAAGGAAAAGTTTACCTTCAGGGAGCGAGTAAATGAGGAAAGGAGCAGCATAGGTCGCTGAAATGTTCTGTGGTGCAGCCGCATCGGTGTCCATAGCCTCGGAGCCAGTAGTATGGGAAGAAGAACTCCCTCCGACGTTCTTAGTGTGGACCATAGTGAATGAGACGTTGCTGGATACGAATACTCGGCCAAAATGAACCCACGAAGCTGGCGGTCGCTGACGACGAGGAAGAAAAACTAAGCGGTTGCCGGGTATGAGAAATCAGCGTTCGTCGACAGTGAACGCTCGCTCAGCAAGGACGGCAAGGGAAAGAGACTGGGCGCTCGTCTGAAGTCGGCGCTCGCCAGGTGCGTGGTTGGCGAAAATAGCAGACGCTCGCCGATCGGAAAAACTGAGCGCTCGTCACCTGTGGGGTGATCGAATTCACCGGCGGAGAGAGAAAACCGCCACAAGGAATCATTGAACGGGATGATAGAGAAGGCGCCGGTCAGGAACAAGGACGAAAACAAAACCAAAAGAGAGAAAACCTCCACAACACACACGAAGAGCGACTGAGAGAAAACAAAAACGAAGGAGGCGGCTGCTCTGAAATTAGGGCCGACATATTTATAGCTCAGGAATTGGGCGCTCGTTGGCAATGAGTGATCGCCCAGAATTGGGCCGTAGAACAAATGGGCCGAGGAATGAATCGTGTTGGACGATCGCCCGGGGTGAACGATCGTCGCACCCCCTTCTCTGAAGTCGAACCAACACGCAATGGATGCTCGCTCAAGTGGAACGATCGTTGCACCCCCTTCTCTGAAGTCGAAGCAACGCGCGCTGGACGCTCGCCCAGGGTGAACGATCGTCGCACCCTCGTCTCTGAAGTCGAAGCAAAACCCGCTGGACGATCGCTCAAGGTGAACGATCGTCGCACCCTCGTCTCTGTAGTCGAAGCAATGCACACTGGACGCTCGCCCAAGGTGAACGAGCGTCGAACCTGCGCCACAGTATCTTCTTTTTTTTTTTTTTTTGGTGGGTTGCCTCCCACGAAGCGCTTGTTTAATGTCGTTAGCTCGACATACAAAAACTAAACGTATTCGGAATCCACGAGCCAAATTGACTCAACTCTTTCCAGAACAGGTTCTCCTTCATAGTACGGTTTCACTCGATGTCCGTTGGCTTGGAAGGATTCGCGAGTCTGTTCATTTAACAACCGAACAGCTCCAAAAGGTAGAACTTCTTCAATGAGATACGGCCCACTCCAACGGGACTTCAACTTGCCTGGAAATAACTTCAACCGTGAATTGAACAAAAGGACTTTCATCCCGGGCTTCAACTCTTTGTATAGAATCCGATTATCATGCAACCGCTTCACTCGATCTTTGTAGATCTTGGCATTGTCATAAGCCTCGTTCCGGAGTTCATCCAACTCGAACATTTGCAGCAGTCTTTGCTTTCCGGCGGTCTCAAGATCGAAATTTGTTGCTCAGATTGCCCAATACGCCTTATGCTCGACTTCAACAGGCAAGTGACAATTCTTTCCATATACAAGCCTATATGGGCTCATCCCCAGAATGCTCTTGTACGCTGTCCGGTACGCCCAAAGGGCATCATTGAGCTTTGAAGACCAATCTTTACGAGACGGCTGCACCGTCTTCTCCAAAACTCCCTTAATTTGTCGGTTGCTCGTCTCTGCTTGGCCCGATGTTTGAGGGTGATAAGGGGTAGCAACCTTGTGGGTGACTCCATTCTTCTTCATAAGCTTCTCAAACAGCTTATTGCAAAAATGCTTCCCTCCATCACTTATGATTGCCTTAGGAAATCCGAACCGATAAAGAATATCTTCCTGTACAAACTTGAGCACAACATGAGAGTCACAAGTCCTAGTGGGGATAGCCTTGACCCACTTGGACACATAATGAACAGCTAAAAGAATGTACTCGTTACCAAAGGATTTGGGAAACGGTCCCATGAAATCGATACCCCACACATCGAAAATCTCAACCACAAGAATATTATTAAGAGGCATCTCATTCCTACGACCAATAGACCCTACCCTTTGGCAACGATCACATGCAAGATAAAAAACATGTGCGTCCTTAAATAATGAAGGCCAGAATAAACCGGATTGGAGCACCTTGTGAGCCGTTTTCTGCCCTCCTAAGTGGCCTCCACAATGCGACTCATGGCAAAATTGGAGCACCTTAGCTTGCTCATCATCCGGAATACACCTTCTGATCACATCATCCTTACCAATCTTAAATAGGTAAGGGTCTTCCCAAAAGTATTGCCTGCACACAGATAGAAAACGCTTCCTTTCTTGGGAAGTAAGATCAGGCCTCAATTCATCACATGCGAGAAAATTAACAATGTCAGCATACCAAGGGACTAGGTTGGTTCTCAAGGCTTGTTCAAACGGGAACGACTCAAGCAAATTATCACAAATAACAGGAGAAGGAAGATTATCAAGACGGGATAAGTGGTCAGCCATAGCATTCTCACTACCTTTCCTATCCCGAATCTCTAAGTCGAATTCTTGGAGTAAGAGCACCCAACGAATAAGTCTGGGCTTAGCCTGAGACTTGGTCAATAAATAACGCAATGCAGCATGATCACTATGAATGATGACCTTAGACCCTATGATGTATGCACGAAACTTGTCTAATGCAAACACAACAGCAAACATCTCTTTTTCTGTAGTGGTGTAATTCACTTGAGCAGAAGTAAGAGTCAGACTCGCATAATAAATAACACGAAGCATTTTATCAATACGTTGACCCAACACAACACCCACCGCAGAATTAGAAGCATCACACATAATCTCAAAAGGTTCGGACCAAATAGGACCAATCACTACAGGGGCAGTACTCAACTTCTCCTTAAGCAAGTTAAATGCATTAAGACAAGCATCATCGAAAATGAAAGGCACATCTTGAGAAAGCAAACGACATAGAGGTTGACTGATTTTTGAAAAGTCCTTAATGAAACGTCGATAAAACCCGGCATGCCCCAGAAAGCTCCTAATTCCTTTAACATCACGAGGTGGAGGCAATCTTTCGATCACATCCACTTTCGCTTTGTCGACCTCTACACCGCTCTTAGAGACGATGTGACCTAACACGTTCCCCCTCCGTACCATAAAATGACTCTTTTCCCAACTGAGAGTTAAACCACTCTCGACACACCTTGCTAACACCCGTTCAATTTTTCTAAGACAATCATTAAAAGATGATCCAAACACAGAAAAATCATCCATGAAGATCTCAACAAAATCATTAAGCATCTCAGAAAATATGGACATCATACACCTTTGAAAGGTACCTGGTGCGTTGCAGAGTCCGAACGGCATTCTCTTGCAGGCATATGTGCCAAAGGGGCATGTGAAGGCTGTCTTCGCTTGATCCTCGGGCGCGATCGTGATGTGGTAGTAGCCTGACAGTCCATCCAGAAAACAATAGAACTCATGGCCCGCCAATCTATCGAGCATCTGATCAATGAAAGGCAAAGGAAAATGATCCTTCTTGGTGGCCGCATTGAGTTTCCTGAAGTCTATGCACATCCGCCAACCTGTAACCGGCCTCATGGGCACCAACTCTTCATTATCATTCAAGACCACCGTGATTCCTCCTTTCTTTGAAACCACATGAACGGGGCTGAGCCATTCACTGTCAGCAATGGGAAAGATGATCCCTTCGGCCAACTGCTTGTAGATCTTCTTCCGTACCACTTCCATTAGTACAGGATTCAATCTTCTTTGGCCATCTCTCTTTGGAGTCGCTCCATCCACCAAGTTTATCCGGTGCATACATGTTGCAGGGCTGATCCCTTTAATATCGGACAAACACCATCCAAAAGCAGCCTTGAACCTTGTGAGCACCTCGACCAATTCTTCTTCTTCGGCTGCCTTGAGCTCTGCAGAGATTATGACAGGTTTCTTTTTTCCTTTTTCAAGGAACACGTACTTCAAGTTGGCCGGAAGGTTCTTAAGTTCAAGCTCGATCTCCTTCTCGTCTTTAGGAACTTCTATTATGAGTGGCTCATTAACAGGCAGGTCAGTTGGCAGCAAGGCTTCCATAGCTGCTTCCTCTCTAAATCTCTCCTCCAAGTCGGCGGAGCCTTCAAAAACCTCCTCGAGCTGCTGCTCTTCCATAAAGCAGGCCTCGGCAAGTGTGTCGATAGCATCAATGTAAGAGCAATTATCAACACTATTGGCCGACGGAATCCCCTTGTTGGCTCTGACGTCGTAAGAAACTGACTCACCCAAAACTGACATCTTAATTATGCCGTTCTTTACATCAATGAGAGTATTGGTTGTAGCCATGAAAGGCCTCCCCAATAGTAAAGTGTGCTCTCGTCCATCTTCCTTGACGTCACCAATCTCTAGCACGACAAAATCCACCGGCACAATAAGTTTCCCCACTCGTACTAGGACATCTTCAATAACTCCGCGAGGGTGACGAACCGATCTGTCTGCTAATTGCAAGCACATCCTTGTCGGCTTCAACTCTCCCAATTCCAACTGCTTAAAAATGGAATAAGGCATCAGATTGATCCCGGCTCCTAAATCCAGCATTCCAGAAGCTTCCTTTCCATTCCCCATAGCTATTTTAATCACAAAGCTCCCAGGATCTCGTTGTTTTTGGGGAAGAGAGTGCTGCATAATGGAGTTGGCACTTTCTGATACTAGAACTTGTTCCGGTTCATCAAACTTTCTCTTCTTGGATGCTAACTCCTTGAAGAACTTCACATAAGCAGGCACGTTTCGGATCACATCAAGCAAAGGTAAATTCACATTCACCTTGGATAGCATCTTATAAAAGTCTGAAAATTGTTGGTCCTGCTTCTCACTCCGCAATCTGCTAGGAAAGGGTACCGGTGGGCGATAAGGCTTTTCAGCCTTATGTAGTCGGATTTCTGCTTGCTCTTCCTCAACTCGAGGCTGTAAGATCTTTGATGATGTGTCTCCCACTTTATTATCAACCATCTTCCCATTTCTCAACACAGTGACGGCTGACGCTTGATGTGGCTGTTGACCTTGGCTCGGAATCTTTCCCGGCTGCTGCTGCTGCTGCATCTGGTTAACGGTACCAGACACTTGCCCCACCGCCGTCTCAAGGCGCTTGATGGTTGCATCTTGAGCTTCTCTCGCCTGCCTGCTTTCTTGCATGAATGCATTGAGATTATCTTCAAACAAGTTCTTCTGAGCAGGTGGTGGCGATGCGTGCTGAAATTGTGGTGGCCCTTGCTGGAACTGACTCTGCTGAGCTGGATTCTGCCACTGAGAATTAAAATTCTGCTGCTGCTGCGGGTACCACTGCTGCTGCTGCTGTGGGTACCACTGTTGCTGATTAGAAAACTGATTGAATTGCTGAGGAGGATACTGCGTGAACTGCTGTGGAGGACGGCGATTTTGAAAATTGCCTCCATATGCCTGGCCTTGGGTCTGATTCCTCCATCCAGTGGTAGACTGATTTTGCCATCCCGAGTTCTGCTATCGCTGATTCGGATTAGACCCTTGGCCCTGGTCAAACTGCTGTCGAGGAGGAAATCCCTGTGCCGCATACACTTCTGCGCCTCCTTCATAGGTCAACTCCCCCATTCTTTGGCACTCCTCAGGATGATGCCCCAATTCACCACAAATACCACAGGGTTCAGGAGTAGTCTCATGCCTAACAGGTGCTGACCGAGGAGGAGATGCCACAGACTTATTCATCTTCAATTCTTGCAACTCCCTCATCATCCCTGCGAGTTGTTTCTGCAGCTCATAATTTGGTGTTACCGCATTGGTATCAACTCTTCTCCCTCGGATCGACTTCTGTTGTGAACTGTCCGCCAAGGTCTGGAAGATCTGGTTGAGTTCCATGGGGGTCTTCTTAGCGATGTTACCCCCTGCCGTGCTGTCCACCATGAACTGAGTAGTAGTAAGAAGTCCATCATAAAAGAACTGACTAATCATAATCGCGGATAACTGATGATGTGGGCATTGTCGGAGGAGCTCTTGAAATCTCTCCCAAGCCTCATGGAAAGGCTCGTCAGTTCCTTGCGTGAAATTCATAATCTGCGTACGAATCTCCTGTGTCTTGTGGTTTGGATAAAACTTCAACATAACCTTCTCACAAGCATCCTTCCACGAATTAATAGAATTTGACGGGAGTGATAGCAGCCACGCCCGAGCCCGATCCTTTAAGGTGTAAGGCAGACACTTGAGCCTTAATTGATCCTCTGTAAGGTCCGACAGAGGGAAAGTCTGCACTATAGAACAGAACTCTCGGACGAATTGGAGTGCATCCTCATTGGGCATTCCATGGAAAGCTGGAAGCATGCTAGAGTAGTTATGCTTCAAATCATAATTTCTGACCCCGGCAGGCAGAACAATGGCCGATGTCGTGGCCTCAATAACTGGTCGGGAGTATTCTCCCATGAGCTGGTTTTCCTCAATAGCCATATTTCCTTGAAAATTCAATTGACACTGTCCCTCAGAATCACAACACAAATTCGCAAACAAAGCTCCGTCTTCAACCTTGTCAGGAAGCAGTTCAATTACCTCCCTTAATTCTTCCAAGAGTGCACTTCTCCTGTGTATGTTATCAATATACGGTGCTAACGGTTGTTTCTGACTTCTGCAACCTCGCATCTCCTGTGTATGTTGTCAATATACGGTGCTAACGGTTGTTTCTGACTTCTGCGACCTCGCATACACAACACTAGCACACAGATTAAATGCACCGGAGGGAGAAAAATAACCAAACAAAAATTAAAATGAAAATTATAACACAAAAATCGCCTAAAGCCCTCCCCGGCAACGGTGCCAAATTTGTTCAACCTAAATTAATCTAGTTGCACGCAATTAAACGTGGTTGTTATAGATTAGATAAGTTGTCCCGAATATCGTCTAACAAGGAAGGCTTAACAGGGTGATTGTTGCATTACGAAAAGAACAGAAAAATAAAAAGAAAGCAAATAAGATTGATTGGGTTGGAATTTTGATTACTCTAAGGAATAAAAAAAACAATTAATCGAGACAGTAATATAAACCCTAGTTTTAAAAAACAAAGTAAATCATAAACATATTGAGATGCGAAATAAAAGAAACTTACGATGATTAATTCGTAGTAGAAGTCTGTCACAAAATCCGTACGAATTGAAAGTAATAATCTACCCTAGTGTTTTGAGGAACAAGAAAATAGCGAAAAAAACTGGAGAAGAAGAACTGTAAAATAAAATCTCTTTGTCGAAAGGAAAAAAAAAACGAAAGTAATCCCGTACGTAAGGAAATAAAATCTGAGGCTCTATTTATAGCTAAAATTATCGCCGCCTCAGTACGGGCGATCGCCCAACATGGGCGATCGTTGAACATCATACTTCATGAAGATATGAGCGAGCGTCAGGCTTCCACAAGCGTTGGAGATCGCGCTCTGAAGTTTTCTCGTCCATGCTGGACGAGCGTTGATACTGGACGATCGCTGAGGTGAGTTCTCTGAAACCTGCTCGCCATCACATAGAACTACTGGATGATCGCTGAAGATGAACGATCGCTGGGGTGTCTTCTCTGAAACTCTTCTCGACCAAGTGGACGATCGTTGAGGCTGAACGATCGCTGGGGTGTCCTCTCTGAAACTCTTCTCGACCAAGTGGACGATCGTTGAGGCTGAACGATCGCTGGGGTGTCCTCTCTGAAAGCCCAGTCGCCAACTTGTAAATTTATTGAACGACAGCTGACCTTGGACGATCGTCCAAGGTGATTCTCTGATACTTCACATAACTGTTGGACGCTCGTCGAGATGTGAACGATCGTTGAACATACACTTTTCAGCCATTTCTCTTGTGATCCAACACCTAAAACACAAATACTGCATTTTCCCAACAAAAACTCGACCCAAAGCATTAGAGCATTCCGAATATAAAAACAACACAAAACACAACGGCAAATGAACAAAATGCACTAAATAATCCCAACTAAAAACAACCAAAAACAGGCGAAACAACACCCAAGTATCGTAGTCAATACGAACTTGCACATTTGCCTCGTCCTCGGCTAGGACCGGAGGTCTTTCGTCACGCAGGAAGCTAGCAAGCCCCATTGTGGTGATGTAAAACATCATCTTTTGGGACCATCTTTTGAAATTAGTTCCTGAAAAACTGGGAGGTTTCTTGGCGATAGGCATTAGCCGAGCAGCAGGTTGAACAGGAGCCATAGTTGAGCTCGAGGAGCCAATGGTTCCAGACATGGTGGAAGAAAGAGTGGAAGCGCCGGTGGTGGAATTGGTAGACATTTTTTCAGCAGTGATTCAGGTGAACTTCAGTTTTGAGGAAGCACACGAACAAGTAACTTTGTTATTCTCGTCTTGCGATTGTTAGGAATCGGGTACTTGCTCGTGTAGATAACAATGGACAATACTTCTTTATTGATTGACTTGAATACGAACAAACTTATAGTATTACAATGAAACCGAAGAACTAAGTTTAGAATAAACCAAAGATCGTCCGAAGTAAAACTTCTGCCCGCAAGACGAGAATACGCCCCGGTAGTGCTCACGGTAAGGCGGCTCGTCCCCAAAGGTTAAAACGATCTTGACGTCTCGGTTGTAGTAGCACCACAAACAGAACCGAGCTCCGGCGAACTGAACAGGAACGAAGACTGAACTAGTGTATGATATGCTATGAAATGCTATAGAGGAGTGCAGATTGCTTGGAATGAGTAACTTCTGCAAATGAGGATGCTCCTATATATAGCAGCTCTCGATCAAGTGAAGGGACTCGTCGCCATCAATTCAGCCATGATGGCCAAGAGTCTCCGGCGGTTACAGCAGCCAAGAGTCTCTCTGCCGATGGGCTTTTCACACACTGGGCTTCCGGATTGGGCTCAACAATTAATCGAATTGAGCTTGTAAAGTTGGTCCAAAAAGATAAGGCCCAAACACCAGCCCAAAGCACCAATTGCCAAGATCCAAGATCCAAGTCCCAGGGCCAGGCCCGAGCCCGCCCGGACGGACGGCGGCGGCGGCGCGCGCGCGTAAGCACCCATACACAACCATACACACCAACCCAA
This sequence comes from Schizonepeta tenuifolia, assembly GCA_029490685.1. Lineage (NCBI taxonomy): Eukaryota > Viridiplantae > Streptophyta > Magnoliopsida > Lamiales > Lamiaceae > Schizonepeta > Schizonepeta tenuifolia. Next base: position 79,136,241 of record CM055959.1, read on the forward strand.
CAAGTTATTAAGCCCATACAGACATAGCCTTAAATACTAGTCAAATCATCCACATATAACCGATGTGGGACAACTAACATTTATTATAATTAATAACATGTTAATTACTACTTCAACATCCAACCTTTAGCATACAATATCTCACTCACCAGAAATCGGTTTAGAGATATTAAATATACCACGTTCATCTACTCACGGCGTAGATTAACATCCAATAAATATTTTAATTAAATAACAAGTATTTAATCAACAATATTTATCCTCAATCATGGTTATCATTTAAACCATTTCCAACAGAAAGAATATGCGAGTCAATCTTACCAAATTTCAAGAATTTAACAGTTTTACTCTAATAAATTAAATGACTAATATAAGCATTAAACTGAGTCAATTCATAAATTTGTAAAACATACCCTCGGTCTCATAATAAGTGGTCACATTCTTTTTGACACTATTAGAAAAATAGTATTTAAAGAGTAGAAAATTATAAAGTGGAAAAGTCCACAACTTTTTAAGAGACAAGTATATTTCCTTATACTTGTCCTAGAATAACTTAATAAGAAAATGTGGTCACTTACTTTAGGATAGAATAAGTAGTATATAATTAGATTATGTTTGATTTCCATACTTTCATTTAAAGGTAAATGGAAGGATAATAAAAATCTAACTCCATAAATTATTCCTTCTTTTCAAATTTCTCCTTTGCATCGGGTGATAATATTTTTCTTCCTTATAATAGTGGAAAAGAGAGATTTAAGAGGAAATGAATATTTTAAAAATGAGATTTTTATTTATTCCTTCATTTATTTTTTAAAAAATGGAGGTATAGAAAATAAGACACCGTTAAACTTAATAGTCAACTTTTGAAATAACCATAATGGGGATTAAACCAAATATATGGCCCTCCCTCTTCAAATACACAAATTATACCCACTTTTTGCAAATTCTGACAAAATTACCCCTAATTTGAGGGGGAGGTTGGTTAAGGTTGGGCGCGCGGGTTGAGTTTTCGGGTCGGGTATCGGGCTGAAGGGGTGTTGTAGCAGAGTTAAACAAAATTTACGGTTTTACCCGAAAAATTCACCATTCTCTATCCCGATTGACCATAATTTCACCATTCTCACCCGATTTCGCCTCTTTCCTTGCCGGAATTCTGCCGCTGTTTAACCGTCAAAATCTCAAAATAAAAATGAGTATTTTGAGGTTAATATGAGTTTTTGAAGATTTGTTCTTCATATTCATAAGAAAAACTTGAAGATTTGAAGATGTTATAAATTAATTAGAAAAATAATTATTTTTAATTATTTTAATTCAAAAAATGATTAAATATATTTTAATGAGGAATTTCATTAGATAAAAATAAAATTGAGAAATAAATTAGATATTAAGTCTATTTTGAATGAATTGAGTAGAAAATAAAGTTTTATGAATTTTCTATGAATTTTGAAATAAAAATATATATATATAAATATATATATTAAAAAGGAAATAATGAGAAAAAGAAATGAATGAAAGTATGAGTCTAAAGAAAAATATTTCTTTGATTGATGATGATGATAGAATGATGATAAATGAAGATATAATGTGAATTTGATGTTAGCATTAAAAAGAGAAATAGAATATTAATAGTAATATTAATATTTGAGGATAAAAAGAGAAATAAAATAAAAGAAAATGAAATAATGAGTTAGAAGTCATGAGTATGAGATTAAGAGTTAAGATGTTCGTATTGAGTTTGTTGTTTCAAACGAGAAGTTAAAAGAATTATTATTGAAATAATAATAATAATAAAATAATAGATTTAATGGAATATTTCCATTAAAAATGAATATATTTGAGTAATGTGAATTTTAAGTGATGTTTATGTTCTTAAGTGTGTTATGAATGTTTGATGGATGTGACAAAGTATTAATCGAGTAAGAAAAGTGACATAAATTTGAGAAACGAGCAAATGAATATATTATGTGAGAAAATGAGGAAATTAAGTTTAAAATATTTTGATATTGAGTTATTGATGTTATATGATGTGATAAATGATTTGATGATGTTATTTGAGTAAAATTAAGCAAGTTTGCTTTTTAAATCACTTAAAAAGGAGTTAAAATGTAGAAGTTATCGATCAGTGAAGTTTAGAAATGAAAAAACCGAGTTTTATTTAATTAAAAACGAAAATATAGTTTAAATAAAGAAAAAGATAAAATAATAATTATTTTATTTAATTGAGATTATATACGTATATGAATACGTATTTTGAGAGAAGAAGGATGTATTTTTGAGTCAAGAAATACGAAGTATAAGTTTGAATATTAAATTAAAAAATGATTACTATTATTTGAGTTTAACGAAATGATTTTCGTTAGAATTTGATGATATAAATTTTCAAGAGTTAAAGTCGATCAATAATAAGTCAATATGTGAATGTGATTAAAATGTGACTGTTGGGAAATTTATTAGTATAAGTTTTGATGAATTCCAAAACCGGCTGACCCCAACCGAGTAGATGTTGCCAGGACCTAATGTTAGAAGTCAGGCTCGCTGTTTGAGCAAAGTTAAGATTTTATCTTTACAGGTCTCCAGCTGAAGATGACAACAAGGCGTCACTCAGACAGAACATCAGTTGTGAAGAAAGACAACTGAGAGTTCATTTGTTCAGATGTAAACAAGGGGAAATCTTCAGAACATCAGTTGAAGAAAACCAACTAAGCGTTCATCAGATGAGAAACAGTTGAAAGGAAGAGAACATCAGATGAAAAAGAAATCATCTGAGGGTTCAAACCCAACTGAGTAAAGAAGTGGAAGACAACTGAGGGTTCAGTTTCAGAACCTCAGTTATAGAATCTGAACAAGGAGCTCAACTGTTTTGAAGTTCAAAGTCAGCTGAGAACTCGACAGATCGGAACATCAGCTGAAGATCACTCAGATGAAGGTCAAGACTTTCAACCGACAAACCGAAGTTGACTGTCAAAGATTTGAATTTCAAAAGGAAGTCACATGAGGGTTTGACCGTTCAGTCATTACCCCATCTGGCCCAACACAAGGCTGTCTCAGATGGAAAGCAGAGGAGCACAGATGCCATATCGGGAAAGTCTGCAGAGATGAGAGACAAGCCATCGCTTTCAACCGATCAGAGATCAACTTCTCCTCCAACGGCTAGTTGATTCTCTCCGCCTATAAATAGAGGCATCCTCTCATTCGAGAAGTAGAGATGCAGATAGACACATAGACGACGAAAAATTCAAAAGCTTTCTCGAGAGAAATCAAAGCAAATCTGCAAAATCATCATCTAAGAGCATCAGCAGCTGAGAGTTCCAATTTGAGAGAACATTAGTAGCTGAGGGTTCCTAGAATTCGAAACTGTTTTTGATCTTAGGTTGAGTGTTTATTCGTTCAAGCCTTAGATCCAGCTCTCATTCTTGATCGAGCTGTAGTTGGAAATCCTACCCTTTCTCACACCCTAAAAAGTGTGCTAGGACCTTACTCTTCCTGTAATTGAGTAGTCAGGTCATCAAGTACCCCTAAACTTGACTTAGGCTGTTTAGTGCCCGGAAACTAAACTGTAACGGTTACTCAGCCCGCGTAAGCTGAGTGGTTCTGTCCAGAAGAACTTGGACTGAGGTGTGTGGACTCACATCTCCCCGTGGACGTAGGAGTTATCTCTGAACCACGTAAATCTTGTGTGTCGTATTTATTTTTATTCAGTCCATATTGCATTTCTAACTGACCAAACTAACCAGCATTCAAACCTCTTTTGCACTTTTTCAACCGAGCTGTTTTGGTTCTTGACCAACCGAGCTGGTTTGCGTGAGTTGTTTTTAACGAGTTTATTTTCCACCACATTCCGCACAGCACCGCTCTTCCAGCTGAGTTTGCTTACTCAGCTGTGAGATCCCACCTGAGTCCTTTTACTCAGTTGAAGTTGTTTTCAAGTGTTAAGTTTTTCGAAAGTTGAAAAATCCTAACTGGTGTATTCCCCCCCCATACACCAGTAACTCGTTTCGGGACCATCAAGTGGTATCAGAGCAGTGGTTCAAAAGACTGCTGACTCTGTTTCACGAGGTGTGAATTCGAGAATTTTCTTCAGTGGTCAACTGAACAGATCTTTTCACGCTAGTGCATTGTTGCTTGCATTTTTGTTGTCCTGTTTTTGTTTGTGCAGATGGACGTCAAGGACAAGATCACAGTCATGTTCTCTGTTGTCAACTATACATCATGGAGAACTCGAATGAAGAAGATCCTGCTGTCCAAGCATCATAGGATGCAACAAGTTCTCACATCTGGACCAATCGTCATACGAGACAGAATACTTCGCACTCCCACAAATCCCAACGATGGAGATGCAGTGGTGGAGTATGTGGAGAAACAGCCAGAGGACTACACTCCGGAAGAGGCCAAGGTGAGCCAGCTAGATATCTGGGCTCAGAGCACAATAATGTCCACGGTTGGACAAGATTATCTGTCCTGGATAGAGGAATGTGAGACCGCAAAAGAGATGTGGGACATCCTGGCCTCGTTAAGTGAAGGAAGCGACGAGACAAAGGAAAACAAGTTCTCGCATGCATGTCAAGATTTTGACAATTTCAGTCTGCGACCTGATGAGACTATAGATCAGCTAGAGCTCCGGTTTATGGACATCATCAGAAGAATCCAATCCATCCGGAAAGGAAAATACACTCTAAGAGAGATAAACCTCAAAGTGTTGCAAGCTCTACCGGCTGAGTGGGATACTTTCACAAATATCCACGAGAGCCGAGCTGACCTAGGTGAAATGGGAACTGAAAGATTGTTCTCAATCTTGAAAGGAAATGAGTATAAGGTCAACAGAAGGAGGTCGCAGCCCTCAAGTCAAACAAATAGAATTGAGGACGTCGGCTCAGCATCAAAGTCAGTTGCCCTCCGAGCTGACTACTCAAAGTCGAGATCGTCAAGGCCAACCAGGTCGGCTGACACGACTGCAAAGGAGCCGAGCAGAGAAGAACTGCAACAGAACATTGCAGCATTGTCAAAGAAGTTAGCCGATATGGATACTCGGTTCGGCAAATATAAACATTTCTATAAATCAAACCGAACTCGAGACAATTCGAAGCCAGTCACCAATGGTTGCTTCGAATGCGGCAAGGAAGGACACTTCAAAGCTGATTGCCCAGACCTCTCAAAGAAGGAAAGAGAAGCACTGAGGGCGAAGCAAACTGCAAAGAATAAGGCCATGGTAGCTGAAGAGGCAGCTGACGATATGGACATCTTCACAGACACTGAAGATGAGGATGATCTGACCTCTACCAACAAAGTCATCAGTCCGGATCAATGCCTCATGGCACTTGGAACCGACCAAGATGATATTGAGGTACAATCTAATCCTGCTCGCTTAAATTCTTCCAATACTTCTAACATGCAGGAATCTGTTGCATGCAAGTATTGTGGCTGAAGCAGCAGCTGAGAGATTATGAAGTCTCAACTGGACAGGTTCCCATACATTGTGATAGCTCGAGTGCCATAGCTATCTCTCTAAACCCTGTTCATCACTCTCGGACTAAGCATATCGACATTCGTCATCACTTCATCTGAGATCATATTGAGAAGAAGGATGTGTCCATGGAAAAGATCCCAACTGAAATTCAGAGAGCTGACATCCTCACCGAACCTCTTCCTGAAGCCCGGTTCAAGATGCTGTGTGATCTTCTAGGACTTTTTGATCCGAGCTAAAAACTCATCCGAGCTGAAGAGTCATCCGAGCAGAAGAGTTATCCGAGCTGATAAGGATTCATCCGAGCTGAAGAATCGGATATCGACTTAAGGGGAAAGCTCAGATGAAGGGGGAAAGCTCAGATGAAGGGGGAATATCAGATACGAATTGCCAACTGAGGACATCAAACGTCAGCTGAGGAGATGAACTTGAGTCAGCTGATGGTATGCTGCAACAATAAAACAGACGTCAGCTGAACAGACAAACTCGAGTCAGCTGATGGTATGCGGCAACTGAGGAATTCAACAAATGAACACAGCTAATTCAGACATCAGCTGATAGGTATCATTTATGACTGAAGGTGTTATGATATTAAATGAGAATGTTTGAAATAAATTCAAACATTCCTGAACATGTCAGCTAGACTAAACAAGCCATCATTTCGCATTTAATGTAAAGTCTGGCTGAACACCTATAGCCTTACTTTATAGTGCGACTGGGCTGACACCTCAAACTATTCACCTTCTCACTCGCGCGCGTGGTATATCAGTCAAAATTACTCAACAGTCGCGAAATCACAGCCGTTAATAGATTCGCGCGATTTAACCCCAACCGTTGATTTTATCCGAGTCAAAGATTATATAATACGGCAAATCAGGAAATGATCCTTACCTTCTCTTTTCGTGCATATCTTTACTCACTATTCATCATCTTCTCAAATCTTGTTTCGCCATTTCCAGTAAAGTCTTTCACTCTTTCTTTGCATATATATCTCCTCGAGATGGCGCCCAAGTCAAAAGCTTCTAAAAAGATGGTTTCCTCAGAGCCTGCAACGTTCCAGGAATCGTTCGACATGGTGATGTCGAAGATTCATTTCGAACATATATTATCCAGAGCGGCTCTCTCATCGCCTGAGCTCGCTCCAGTCGCCACCATCCTCTCCGACCACCATCTGCTTGATTGGGCCACCCTCTCTCCGGCCCTGTTGCTCAGGAAGCAGATCGTACATTTCTACCGGAATCTGCAACGAGTCGCAAATGACGGGCTTGTCACGATCATCCCGTGCAAGCAACGCCACAGAATCTCCCGAACATTAGAAGACTCCGTTGTGGAGATAAAGGTGTCGAAGGAGCTGGAGAAGCTCATCCCCAGAAACCGTGAAGCCACAGACGTGGTGGGGAACTTTTCTGACAAGGAAGCTGATGCCTTCCTTCAAACCATTCTTCTTGTTCCCGAACCATTGAAGGGGAGCATCCAAAGGACAAAGTTGAAGCCGGAGCACCGACTTCTTTTTGATGTAATTTCCAAATGCATCTTCGCATATGGTGGAGCCTTCGGGGACATAAGCCGTCCTAAGCTCAAGCAGCAGAAGGCCCTGGAAGAGATGCACCAGGTCGACTGGTTGGGATATATAGAGAGCCAGCTGTTGTCGGAGAAGCAGAAGATATTCGAGACGACAGCTGAGTCCGGAGATGTTCTGTTGAGTGTCAAGGGGACTCTCAACTTCGGGACAAAGATATCAACCCTCATCCTCCAAGCCACAAAGGGTCTGCCGCTGACATGGGAAGGGAGTGAGGACACTCCAGTCAGCAAGATGTCACTGTTCCCCTCAGCCAAGAAGGCCAGGGATGTTGTAGAAGCTGTCTACACCCCCCAAGGGTGTCTTCAAGCCAGCTGTGGAGGCAGCTGCTCGTCGCCCTTCGAGGACCAAGCCGGCGAAGCGCCAGCTGGAAGAGGTAGCTGAGGAGGAAGAAGACGAAGAGAAGGAAGAGGAGGAACCTCTGCAGAAGAGGCCAAGAATAAGAATCATCCAGCCAGCGGCTCAACCATCCACAACAAGTCCAGTGGTGGTCAAGCCGGCTGAGGCGAAGGAGTCAACCGAATCCAGTCAATCGGTTGACCCAGCTGGGTTTATTCTTCAACCTCGCCAGGAGGACGTGGCTGAGGAGGCAGGTGGAGACGTGGAGATCCAAGTGGTAGATGCCAGCTCCTCCTCAGATGACTCTTCTTCATCTGAGGAGTCCCACGATAGTCGGTCTAGAGCTGATGCCAGCCAGGTTAACCCACCTGTGACTGAAGAAATCCTCCAGCCAGCCAACTCTCCATCCAAAGAGGATTCAGTTCTCTCAACTGGTCCTCAGTCAGATATTCCGAGCCTCTCGCTCGATGCCAACATTGTGACCACTTCTTCGGCCAACGTTGATGAAACCATCGAACCCATAACTTTCGATATCGACCCCCCTCAGATCGATGAAGAAGCCAACCGCCAGGCGATCCTGGCTGAGTATGAAGGAAGACTCAGCTACTGCTTCCGCAAGTTGATTGGTATGTTCCCCGAGGCAACATCGATGCCCATTTTCTCTGTTCTCGGGACAGAACTTCTATACCAGTTCAGTGTCATATTCAGCTACTGGTACGTGAAGGAGGAGACCCTCAGGATCCATGGTTGGGACAAGTTAAAGGTCGAAGAGTCCAACCTGAGGGAGTACTTCGACTACCAGAGTCTGGAGGTGGCTTACAACCAAAAGGTGGCTGTGCTCCGACGACGTCTGGACAAAAGCATCCAAGAAGGGACAGACACCAGGGAGCTGTGCAATAACCCTGAAGCTGTTCACTTTTTTCGATGACATGCTCGCCAAAAATGCCTCCTGCATGGACGACATCGACGCAGCTGATGAGGCGGCCAAGAGAGAAGAAGACAAGCTCAAGGCCTACCTCGCCAGCAGATCTGCCATAGTTGTCGCGGAGTCTACTGCCCAGCCACAACCACAGCTTCTGCTCGGACCCTCCGATCAGCCAGCTCTCTCAACTGACGCCATCTGCGAGCTGATCTCGGAGAGGGTCAACCAGCTGAGGACGGAGATGCTGTCCAAGATCCAGCTGGGCAAGGAGGAAGAAGCTGATAGGATGCAGCAGCTGATGGCAGAAAATGCCAGCCTGAAGAATCAGCTAGATCACCTCTCCTCTTCTCTGCAGCACAAGCTCAAAGATCTCTCCACTTCTTCCAGCTCAGAGGTCTCGGCTCTAAGGAAGGCCGTTCAGAGTCTAAGCTCGGATTTCAACGTGTTCAAGACCGTTGCTGAATCTGACCTCGCAAAGTCCCAGCAGACTCAGGACCAGGAGTGGATGGCTCAGTTCGCCTCTTTCCGAGCTGAGTTCGTCTCCCTCCACAAAGAGGTCTCTGCGACTTTTGCAGCTGTGCAGCGAGCTGAGCAGGAGCGCCAAGACCTGGAATTGGCGAAGAAGGTGGAAGAGAAGAACGCTGTTGAAGAGCTGTTTTCCCGCATTCAACAAGCTGAAGCCAAGTTGACCTCTCTGGATGGCACTGTTGCCACCCTTTTGGATGATGCCAAAAAGGGGAAAGACAAGGAGCCAGCAGCTGGGGAAGACAAGGAGCCGGCAACTGGGGATGGACAAGGGAAAGCTGTTCTCCAGCAAGGAGAAGGAGTGCCAGCTGAAGCTGAAGCTGAAGGGTCGCAGCCCGAACTGGAAGTCTCCCACGACCTCGTAGCCGAGCTCACAGCCGAGCTCGATGCAGAACTTGACGGGATATCCGTTGAAGACTGTATCGAAGCTGCCAAAGCTATGGAGGTGCCTAAGGAGAAGTACTTGAATCCCTCTTGGATCAAGAAGTTCGCTGCCGATTAGGCCAAAAAGGTAGCCAAGTTCGAGAAGGAGCTCGCCAAGGTGGAGAAGAACGTCGACAGAAACAAAGCCAGCCGGAGTGTGCGAAGAATCAACAAGCACCAGATGAAGGCTGAGGCTAGAAAGTCGACGCATCAGCTGCAGAAGAACGCTCCGCTCCCGTCTCGATACCCACATGTTGACAAGTGGATGAATGCGGAGTGGAACGATGACTGGGAACAGTTCAAGCATGAGTTCGTCAATGACTTCTATTACAGGAAAGTCTACTCGACTGAAGACCCAAGGCTAGCCTTCAAGGAAGCCCTGTGGGAACTCAGATCTGGAGACCCTGGAATGTTTAGTCAGTTCAAGCGAGCTATGCTGAATGCTCAGCTTGATCCCAACACTGTTCCAGTTCCAAAGAAGTGCATATACCGCCCTCCGATGATCAAAGGCACAAGCACGCCAAATAGAAATACGATCTTGGCTGAGGCGAGGCAAGTATGCAAGGAACACGGCGTCAACACTGGGATTGAGTCGGAAGCGAAGAAGGAGATCTTCAACCGTATCTTCAACAAGTACGGTCAACAGTATTTCTGAGCTGTCAAAGTTTTTGAGCTGATAATGTTTTTGGATGTTGTAGTTTTTAAAGCAACTGTTGTATCTTTCTATGTTTTGCGCTTATCTTTGTAACCTACAGTTGTAACAAAAACTTCAAAGTATATAATACGATTCACCTTGATGAACAATTCCTCATTGTCCAAGCTCTGAATCACAAAGTCTTTCAATTTCATGTTATAACTGTGTTAACCCTTTGATGTTTTATCTTATAGACTGTCTAGAATTTCAACTGAGATTTTAGATAAGTTAGTGAGGTTTAGATCAGTAGTGGTTTCAAGTTGTAAGTGGTTTTGGCATCATCAAAAAGGGGGAAATTGTTGGGAAATTTATTAGTATAAGTTTTGATGAATTCCAAAACCGGCTGACCCCAACCGAGTAGATGTTGCCAGGACCTAATGTTAGAAGTCAGGCTCGCTGTTTGAGCAAAGTTAAGATTTTATCTTTACAGGTCTCCAGCTGAAGATGACAACAAGGCGTCACTCAGACAGAACATCAGTTGTGAAGAAAGACAACTGAGAGTTCATTTGTTCAGATGTAAACAAGGGGAAATCTTCAGAACATCAGTTGAAGAAAACCAACTGAGCGTTCATCAGATGAGAAACAGTTGAAAGGAAGAGAACATCAGATGAAAAAGAAATCATCTGAGGGTTCAAACCCAACTGAGTAAAGAAGTGGAAGACAACTGAGGGTTCAGTTTCAGAACCTCAGTTATAGAATCCGAACAAGGAGCTCAACTGTTTTGAAGTTCAAAGTCAGCTGAGAACTCAACAGATCGGAACATCAGCTGAAGATCACTCAGATGAAGGTCAAGACTTTCAACCGACAAACCGAAGTTGACTGTCAAAGATTTGAATTTCAAAAGGAAGTCACATGAGAGTTTGACCGTTCAGTCATTACCCCATCTGGCCCAACACAAGGCTGTCTCAGATGGAAAGCAGAGGAGCACAGATGCCATATCGGGAAAGTCTGCAGAGATGAAAGACAAGCCATCGCTTTCAACCGATCAGAGATCAACTTCTCCTCCAACGGCTAGTTGATTCTCTCCGCCTATAAATAGAGGCATCCTTTCATTCGAGAAGTAGAGATGCAGATAGACACATAGACGACGAAAAATTCAAAAGCTTTCTCGAGAGAAATCAAAGCAAATCTGCAAAATCATCATCTAAGAGCATCAGCAGCTGAGAGTTCCAATTTGAGAGAACATTAGTAGCTGAGGGTTCCTAGAATTCGAAACTGTTTTTGATCTTAGGTTGAGTGTTTATTCGTTCAAGCCTTAGATCCAGCTCTCATTCTTGATCGAGCTGTAGTTGGAAATCCTACCCTTTCTCACACCCTAAAAAGTGTGCTAGGACCTTACTCTTCCTGTAATTGAGTAGTCAGGTCATCAAGTACCCCTAAACTTGACTTAGGCTGTTTAGTGCCCGGAAACTAAACTGTAACGGTTACTCAGCCCGCGTAAGCTGAGTGGTTCTGTCCAGAAGAACTTGGACTGAGGTGTGTGGACTCACATCTCCCCGTGGACGTAGGAATTATCTCCGAACCACGTAAATCTTGTGTGTCGTATTTATTTTTATTCAGTCCATATTGCATTTCTAACTGATCGAACTAACCAGCATTCAAACCTCTTTTGCACTTTTTCAACCGAGCTGTTTTGGTTTTTGACCAACCGAGCTGGTTTGCGTGAGTTGTTTTTAACGAGTTTATTTTCCACCACATTCCGCACAGCACCGCTCTTCCAGCTGAGTTTGCTTACTCAGCTGTGAGATCCCACCTGAGTCCTTTTACTCAGTTGAAGTTGTTTTCAAGTGTTAAGTTTTTCGAAAGTTGAAAAATCCTAACTGGTGTATTCCCCCCCCCCCCCCCCATACACCAGTAACTCGTTTCGGGACCATCAGTGACGTATTTCTAAAACTTCAATACTTGAATGTGATTATGTAATTAAGTATGATGCTATTAACCTATTTATTTGGGAAATGATAGTCGTTTATTTGATATAAGTGTTGAATATTGACATTGATGCTTGAGTATGATGACGATGTTTGAGTAATAATGTGAATACGTGTTTGTAAAGTAAATGTTTGATTGTCGATGTCAAAACCTGATTATCGAAATAAGTGCTCAACTGTGAATGAATGATGTGCGATGTGATTAGTTGAAATCTGACGTTATGATTTTCCGAAAATCATATAACTTGAATTATGTGAAGTCAAGATGAGTTAAATAGTAACTTATCAAATTACGTGAGGTTTGAGAAGTCATATTAGAAACGAGAATATGAATTTGAGAAGTTATTAGAAACCATGTAAAGACGATGATTCGAAAATGAGATATCGAGAAAGTTATGGAAGTAGAAAAGTTTAGATAAGTTAAGGAAAATCCGAGTCAAGTAGAAGTCCTTCAGTCGAGCCCTAAGTCTATAATACGTTTTTCGAGTTAGATAAGCTCGATTTTAATCGATGTTGTTATTGAAGGGCCAAGCGGGATTGATAAATAGTCGGGAAAGCATAAAGTAAGCAACCTCGACTTCAATATACCCGAAGCAAGGTGGGCTTTCTGAACTAAAATCAAATGATGAATGCGCTTACTACTTATGTATTATGTGCGCTTTTCAAATTGATTGACTTGCCTAATGTTTTAAATGTTTTGGTATGCAATCAACTACTTGTTAATTATTAAAAGTCCTATGGACGCACAGGATAAAAGTCCTGTTGATGCGGGACCGATGCATGCATTGTATTAAGGTAATTGTGAGCTTTACTTCGGTTTAGCCGGTTACAGTGTACGAGAAGGAGGCCTACTTCTCGACACCACAAAAAGATCGGTTGTAGATTGATTCATACTTGAGTATAAAAATGACTGCAGTCGATTTCAGAAAAATGAAAATGTTTTTATGGCTATCACAAGTGGTACACTGTTTTTAGACGAATATATATATTTAACCCTTGTGATGCAGCAAAAGAGGCAAGTTTCTAATCATATAGCTCTAATGAGCAGAGTTTCAAATATTTTTGGCATTGTGTTCACTGAGTACGAAGTACTCAGCCCTGCTTGTATTTCTAAACGTGCAGGTTAGATGTGGTTGAGGATGGTGCGGATGATCTTGGTGGTGTGTTGTCTTTTGATGTTGAGTCGAAAGTTACATGTTTTCATACATGTAATTGTTGTGAGCAGTGATGTCTTCCGCTGGATTGTGTCTATATTTTTGAAAAAACTCTATTATGTTGATGCTACAATGAGCAGTCTGCTCAAATCAAAACAATGCTTATGGTTTCGTTTGCTTTATATTCGGAATGACGTGAAGTCAAAATACTTAACACTATTTTTGAGAAACCGTTGTAAATTAATTATGCCTGTTTCTTGTTGGGTTTGGTTGAAAGCATGTTCGTGTTCGTTATCGCTTTCATACCTTATTTCCATAATTGATTCATTGTCGAATTAAGTTTTATTTGTTGGTTTCACATTCCTAATTCATTCAGAATAGAGTTGGTTACATCTCGAGTTAAGTTGTGACAAAAGTGAGATGTTTATTTGATGGTTTCACCTTCACACTCTAATGGAGTCTGGCCGTTCCTACACACCGGATTTCGGGCTGTGATATGGGCTAATTAATTTTTGAATAACTTGTAAATAGATATTTGAATTTATTTCAAAACACCCGCCTTAAAAATAAGGAACAAGTTAACATAGAGTACCACTCAGTCGAGCAATCCAAGGAGTTGGCAAAACATCTTTAATCGAGCTTCATGTAACAACCCGCCCCACCTAGCTGCTACTTTAGGAAGGGTGCACTAAAACAATATCACGATCTTACGCTGATTCTAGAATGAAGATAACTAGGCTGGGTGAATCATGACGTTCTACTTGTACTTCTATCTCTCTTAACAAGGCCTTTTAACTCCTCAACTAACCCATGCAGCTGAAGGCATATAGCTGAAGCATGAAAAGAAGTTGTGTCGAAGTCAGACGTCGCAAAGCGGAGAAGAAAAGACTTTAAAGACGTTGACGACAGAAGAGTTGCAGTCCAGATTCAAATCTACACGGAAGCACAAGTCAGCTGGAGAACCTACTATAAATGGGCCGACAACAGCGACGTGCAAAAAGCAACGGTCGCAGTTTCCATTTTGGGAAAGTTTTCAGAAAAGCAGGTAGAGTGCCATGCCTTTGGCAGAGGTCAAACATCACTTTCCAACGCCTAGTTAGATCTCCCTCTATAAATAGAAGTCTCCACATTCAAGCTCGGTGACACAAATTGACACAAATTGAAGATACACGCACATACGTAAGAGTTGAGAGAAAAAAGAAAAGGCGAAGTAGCAGCAGCGGCAGACCACCTCTCTTCTCAGCAAGAAGACCTCAGGCGAAGTCCAGTCGAAGTAGAGTGTTTAGTGTTTATACCTTCTCTTGTTCTTCCATCTAGCCTCTCAAAAAGCCCTTCTTTGATCGAGTCTAGAGTTTGGGTTCTTGCTTAATTTGTGTCCTAACAGTCTCTCTCCCAACAGATCGAGTTTGTAGCCTTAGGAAGAAGCCTCCACTTCCCTTAGTGTTGAAGGCTTCTCAGTTGGAAAATCCCCAACCCCAACCCTTAGGTCCAACTTTGAACCCGGAAGCAAAGTTACTATGTCCCTTTGAACCTGTAATCAAAGACGAGGTCCCTTGGAACATGGAATCCAAGACTAGGTCCCTTAGAACCTGAAAACTAAGACTAGGTCCACTTAGAACCCGTAATCTAAGTCCAGGTTGTGCACTTTCCCGGAAAAGTATTGTAAGGTCTTGTTCGAACCCGTAATCGAATTGGTTAGGTTTGCTTGGTACCCGGAAACCAAGTGGTGCATTTGGTAAGCACGCTTAAACTTATCTAGTGGATTTTTTCTCCGGAAAGGAAGTCGTTGACAGTTTAGGTAAATCTCTTAACCACGTTAAAATACTATGTATTTTACTTTCTGTATTTACTTTTAATATTTTATGATCAGTTGCCTAACCAAGAGCATACAAATTGCACAAGCACACTGTCACACCCTGACACCCGAGGTACGACTAACGACACTAACACTACTAACCATCCATCAACTCAACTCAATTAAGGGATTCATGCTCGGGAAAACAAGGGAATATTGACTGAAAGCGATAACAAATAAAAATATGGTTCCAAATCACAATTAAAATATCAAACGAGCACGGATAATTTACATATCAACCCAAATGGAATAAGGATATCAAGTTCACAAGAATAACGGAAAAACGGTAAATTGTATCGAGCACACCACTCGTGAATTAGAACATGTATCAGAGTATAATTCAAAAACATATCAAAAGACTTCAATTAACATAACATTGCATTGCAGCGGAAATATCGACTTAATCCCAACAACTACATGTATGAAGACATGCAATTGCCAGTCCACTTTCTACTCGACCAAAACAAACACACCACCAAGCCGCCCACGCCATCCACATCTCGCTAACCTGCACCTTTAGAAATACATGCAGGGCTGAGTACTTCGTACTCAGTGAACACATGCCAAAACATTTGAAAACTTGCTCTAAGAGCTATACAATTGAACTTGCCTTGTCGAAGCATCACAAGTATTAATGCAACTAAAAATCATTTACTTGTGAATGCAAAAACATTGTCTTTCTGAATAGACTGCGCAGTCAAAACATAATATATATACTTAATCAAAGGCATGTATCATCTACCACATTAACACTGTGCCGAGAAGTAGGCCTCCTTCTCAAACACTGTGACCGGCTAAATCGAAGTAAAGCTCACAGTCACCTCAAACCATTCAAATACCACACGTGGTTCCTGTCTTTCACAGGGCATTCTTATCTTAAGCAGATGATAAAGCATACCAAAACTCATGTAAAAACGGAAAGTCAATCGAACTTTAAAACTCACATAATAACAATACTCAATAATAATAATAGCATTCATCGGAGATTTTGGTTTTAGAAAAGCCCACCCGACTTCCGGAGATTCTAGCTAGGCGGCTTATTCTTTGAAACGTCCTTGCTATTTTCCCGTCTCGCTCGGTCCTTCACAATTTGACATCGAGATAAAGAATAAGACTCCCAATGCGTAAAACGTAAAGTAGATTTTGGCTTCGACTGAAGGACTTCTACTTGACTCGTCTCTTTCTATTTTTATCTTTTCTAAATCGATATCCTTTCTCCACTTCCTCATTCTCGACTTGTCGACTCTACTTGGTTACTAATTACTTCGTCTCACATTCTCGCTTCTAAATTACTTCTACTTAGTAATTCTCACTAGTTAAGGGAATATTTCTTAACTCGACTATATTATTCAAATTTCCCGTGAATTTTCGATTCAACTAATCGTCATGTCAATCAATCATGCTGCATATATAATCATTCTCAACAACATGAACAAGTCATTTCATCACAAACAAAATACCAATATTTCACGTAAACATTTAGATTCAATCAAGCATAATAAATTCAACATGATTCATATTCCAAACTCAATTATGAATTGATTCGACTTTGCTCGATTTTAGTTTTTTAGAAAATATTTACTTAATATTTCTCGACTCAAAATACGACATTGTTTCCAAAATACGTCGTCTTTTCTCAAATACGTACACATACTCGTATACGTATTCCTATTTTATTTTATTTAGTATATTCCTTTTTTTATTCTTCATTAAACTCTTATTTTATATAATCTCGACTTTTAACTAATTTTCAAAACTTGATAACTTTAACGTCTTATTAAAAGATTTGAAAATCAAACTCGATTTATACTACTCAAGCATTGTCAATTCTTCCACACTCGACATATTAATAAACGAGCAATTAAACACTTATCAATTTATAACTCGATTCTCAAATCAAAACAACTCTTATTAAATTTTCTTTTGATTTTCTAATTTAATTAATTCTAACTCTATTATTTTTATCTCAAAACTCTTTTATTAATCTCGTTATTAAACGAGTAAATGATCTCAAACTCGATTAAACTTCTCACTAAATTTCTTATGCTCGACTCTTCAATTAATTTCTCTTTAAAAGAAAATTTATTTAACTTAAGATTAATTCTTTATTATTTTTCGTTCAATTAAACGACTCAACCTCAACTAACTTGTTTAAATTTTTATACTCAACTTTTAACTCGATTTTCTTATCTCGAACTTCTCTTTTATTTTCCTCAATTATTATTGTCCCTTTTAATCTATTATTATTAAAACTATTTTTTCTCCTCTTAACTCTAATTACTTAATAAAGAATAATTTTTCTTTATTTTTCTCAATTCCAAAACTCATTATTATCTTAATAATTTTTCCTTTTATTTTCTAATTATTTTTATTCTCAAAATTTCTAAATTAATTTATTTTATAATTAATTTTATTGTTTTTTAAATCATTATAAAAACACCAAGAACACCTAGAACACCAAGAATACTTATTCATAAACTCATATTTTTACCAAGAACACCTAGAACACACACTAGGCATTCCATCTCTTTTTCTTCGATTTTTTTTCATATTTTGCACTAAAATTTTCATTTTCTTCTTCTCAGTAATTCCTATAGAACATCTAACACTCAAAATCAATTACAAACATACTCATATCATCAAAATCACTAAAAATCATTAAAACATCATTTCTTCCTTAACATGCATATGTATCGATTTCTTCTCATATACAACAAAATGAATTAAATCATCTATAACTCATATTTTTCTCATGCTCATAACTTCAATAAATCATCAAAGAATAAATCAATCAAATTTTCTCCTTCAAGCCTTGAAACTCACGGCTTCTATATGAAAAATAGAGCAATTATTTTCTCAAATTTCTCATGCATAATAATCATTCAAATCATGTTCATAAACACATTTAAATCATCAAATAATCAAGAAATCATAAAAATCGATTTTCCTCCTCTTTTCCATATTTTTCGGTATTAATAAATTTTTAGGGGATTTTATTTTTCTTTTCTCTTTTAATTCCTAGATTAATTTCTAGGGCTTGATTTTCCTAACGATTTTCTCACTCGATTCTCACATCGAATCCTAGTTTGCCTAAGCATAAATTTAAAACATGCATCTTTCTTTCTTTTAGGGATTAGAGATTACATATATATAATTAATCAAATAAATAACATACTTATAAAAATTAAATCGAAGCTTCTCCTCTTGATCTTGGTGAAACCGAAATTGGGGGGATTTGAGAGCTCAATCTCTAGCTTGGAATTTTCATGGTGGATTTCACCTTGAATCTCAAGAAAAATAAAACAATAATCAACCATCTTATTTAGGGCTAAAGTGCCGAAAATTATAGAAAAAAAGAGAGAGATGATTTTCTTGGAATGGAACTAAAAAATGGATGAATTTGTTTACCTTTTCATTTAAGGTTTGAAGAATTAAAGAGGATGATGATGATCTTCTTGAAGGTTGAAGCTTGGAGCTTGAAGATTGAAGCTTCAATGGAGATTTCTCCAACTTTGTGAGTGTGTGTGTGTGTGTTCTCGGTTGAGAGAGAGAGAGGGAGAGAGAATTTCTTTTCTCTTTATTCTTTGGTTGAGAACAAGAGAGAGAGTTTGAGAGATGATGAGATAGATGAATGATATTTGGCTAAGTTCATTTCACTAGCTAAGAAAGAAAGAAATTAACTACATAAAATGATTGTAATTATGGGATTCCCATGTAGAGTAGAAAATAGGCTAGTCTAGGAGAGAGATTAGGGGGAGAGAGAGAGAGGTCGGTGGGTGAGAAGGAGAGAGATGAGAGAGAGATTCTCTTAAACTGCTAAAATTTTTTACTCGGATAAAAGTTTTCCGGTAGAATATGTCCGTGTTATTTCATTTATACTGAAAGCGGCTCTAAACTCTCCCCGTCTCGTTTCCGACATCGAAAACACCTCAACTCTATCTCATGTCCCACGAAATAAATCAAGAATTCCGAATATCTAATTTTTAGGATAAAATTCCAAATAACGAAGAAAACCTAAAAATTAATCGGCTAATTAATCCGTTAAGAACTAAACTCTTAGAATTCTCTTATATGATCTCGGATAAGCTTCTAATATATCTCAGGGGTCTTAAAATTAAATCTAGATTCAAAAGACACTAACTAGGTTAAATTCTGAGTTCGTCGATGAATAGTGTTTTCTCGGTTCTCGGTAGTATTCACTGAAAAGTAAAACTTCTCAGATTTCTCCAAAAATCATACTCATGCTCAAACTCATATAAATAAACTCAATCAATGCATCACAGACTCGATTCGAATAATCGAAATAAGAAAATTCACGTCAAAGCACATAAGGGCAATTTGGTTATTTTAAGCAAATTCCTTTTCTTGGAAAAAATCTTATTACGCAAGGCATATTATTTAAGCATATTTTGAAATTTAGAACGCACTTAAAGACTTATAAAAACTTGGGGTATTACATCCTCACCCCCTTCAGAAAAATTTCGTCCCACAATTTACTAACCTTGAGAAAACAGCTCGGGATATTTCGCTCTCATCTTTTCCTCGAGTTCCCACGTAGCTTCTTCAAGATTGTGATGACACCACTTAATCTTAACTAAGGGAATTGATTTCGTTCTAAGCTGCTGGACCTTACGGTCTAAAATTTTCTCGGGTTTCTCCTCGTAGCTTAGATCTGACTTCAAAGCCACATCTTCTTGGCGAATCACGTGCCTCGGATCGAAAACATACTTGCTCAATTGCGACACGTGAAAACATTGTGCGAATTCCCAAAACTGGAAGGCAACGCTAACCTATATGATACGGCTCCAATCCTCTCAAGAATTTCAAACGGTCCTATGAAACGAGGCTTTAGCTTTCCTTTAACACCAAAACGGTGCACTCCTCTCGAAGGGGATACTTTCAAAATGACTTTACTCCCTACATCGAACTCTAACTTGGATCTTCGATTGTCGGCATACGACTTCTGTTGACTTTGGGCTTCCTTGATTTTCTTGCGAATCTGACGAATAGATTCTATCATCTCCTCTATCGCTTCTGGCCCTATCACTTTTCTCGCCTACTTCATCCCAATAGAGTGGAGATCTACACTTCTTTCCGTAAAGGGCTTCGTAAGGGGCCATTCCAATCATATTCTGATAACTATTATTATAAGCAAATTCAACTAGAGGTAAAATTTTCTCCCACTCGTCTTCTTTGTCCAATAAAACAGCTCTTAACATATCCTCGAGAATTTGAATCGTTCTCTCTGACTGACCATCCGTCTGAGGATGATAAGCGGTGCTAAACTGCAACTGTGTTCCCAATTCTTTTTGGAAACTTTCCCGAAAATGGGTTGTGAACTTCGAATCTCGGTCAGAGGTAATCGTACTCGACACTCCGTGCAATCTCACAATCTCTTTGACATAAATCTGAGCCAACTTATCCAATCCATAGGTATGTGGAATGGGGATGAAATGAGCGGACTTCGTCAATCTATCCATAATTACCCACAAAACTATATTTCCTTTTTTCGATCTTGGCAAACCCGTCACGAAATCCATCGTGATACCATTCCACTTCCATTCTGGGACTGGTAGCTGTTGTAAGGGTCCATACGGCCTTTGGTGTAGAGACTTCACTTGTTGGCAAGCTAAACATCTTTCAACATACATGGCCACGTCCTTTTTCAATCCTTCCCACCAAAACTGTTGCTTTAAGTCTTGGTACATCTTTGTACTGCCGGGATGGGCTGTATACGGGGTCTCATGAGCTTTACTCATTATTTAGTTTCTTAACTTCTCGTCGTTGGGTACACAAATTCTTCCTTGATACACTAAAGTATTATCTCTCGACTCTGAAAAATCTTAACTCCTTCCTTTCTAATCTTCAACCTCAACTTCTCCAATTCTTCGTCTTTTCTTTGACCTTCTATGATACGAGATCTCAAATCTGGCATTACTACTAAGGTAGCAGTCACTTGCTCTACTGTCGCTGGAGGTATAATTACTTCGATCCTCATTTTCCCAAATTCCTCGATCAATCCTGCTTCTTCACTTAGCAAAAATCGTAACTCGGTTTCTTCTGAATTCTCCACCTTTCTTTTTCGGCATAACGCGTCGGCTACAACATTAGCTTTACCGGGATGATAGGATATCTTGCAATCATAATCTTTCACAAACTCGAGCCATCTTCTCTGTCTCATATTTAGCTCTTTCTGCTCGAAGATTTACTTCAAACTCTTGTGATCTGAAAAGATTTCACACTTATCTCCATAAAGATAATGTCTCCAAATTTTCAAAGGATGCACTATGACTGCTAATTCCAAATCATGAGTCAGATACTTCTCTTCATGGGGTTTAAGTTGTCTTGAAGCATATGCTATGACTCTTCCATCTTGCATTAGGACACATCCTAATCCTTGAGCTGATGCATCAGTGTAAATGGTGTAGTCTTTTCCTGGTTCGGGAAGAGCTAATACTGAAGCTGAAGTTAATCTTGTTTTAAGCTCTTGGAAACTTCTCTCACATTCCTCCGTCCATTCAAACTTCGATTCTTTCTTCAACAAACTCGTCATCGGCTTCGCGATCTTGCAAGATCCTTCTATGAATTTT
Source organism: Schizonepeta tenuifolia (assembly GCA_029490685.1). NCBI lineage: Eukaryota > Viridiplantae > Streptophyta > Magnoliopsida > Lamiales > Lamiaceae > Schizonepeta > Schizonepeta tenuifolia. The sequence goes on from CM055959.1 coordinate 79,157,711, forward strand.
CGATAGTAACCTGCAAAACCGAGGAAACTACTGATTTCATGAACTGACTTCGGTGATTTCCAATCTTGCACAGCTTCCACCTTTTCCATGTCAACTTTAATTCCTTTGGACGAAACAACGTGTCCTAAGAAATTCACTTCTTTCAGCCAAAATTCACACTTACTGAATTTGGCATACAACTTTTCTGATCTTAACTTCTCCAACACGATTCACAGATGCTTCTCGTGTTCTGCTTCATTCCTTGAATACACCAATATGTCGTCTATGAAGACAATCACAAATTTGTCTAAAAATTCGTGAAAAACTCTATTCATCAAATCCATGAATACTGCTGGAGCATTAGTCAACCCAAATGGCATTACTGTGAATTCTTAATATCCATATCTTGTTCTGAAAGAGGTCTTAGGAACATCTTCTTGCTTAATCTTCAGTTGATGGTATCCAGATCTTAAGTCAATCTTGGAGAAAACACCGGCTCCTTTTAGCTGATCAAACAAATCATCTATCGTTGGTAAAGAATACTTGTTCTTGAGCGTAATCTTGTTAAGCTCTCAGTAATCTATGCACATTCTCAAACTTCCATCCTTCTTCTTTACAAATAGGATCGGGGCTCCCCAAGGCAAAACGCTTGGTCGGATAAAACCCAAATCTAACAGTTCTTGCAACTGGATCTTCAATTCTTGGAGTTCCTTTGGGGCCATTCTGTACGGAGCTTTTGATATTGGGGTTGATCCTGGTACTAGATCCATTGTAAACTCCAATTGTCAGTCAGGAGGCAATCCTGGTAGTACTTCTAGAAATACGTCTTTAAATTCTCGCACAATAGGCACGTCGTCGACACTCAGCTCTTGGTTCTCATCTTTGTTCAAGTAAATTAGATACACCTTTGTACCCTTCTTTCTCATTAACTTCTGCGCTTTCATAGCTGAAATTATCGGCGTACTCTTCCTTACTCTCTTCTCAACTCCAAAAACTATAGTCGGCTCTTCTTCTGGGGGTTGAAATGAAATCTGTCTCAGGTCGCATCGAATCGTCGCAAAATTCTCGGTTAACCAATCCATTCCTAGGATTATGTCTACGTCCCACATTTGAATTAGATTTAAGGATTTCGCTAATAACTTACGACTTCCGAGCAAACACGCGAAATTAACGCAGATTTACCTAAAGGGGTCGCGACTCTCAGCACCTGGTTCTATTCTTCTACTTTCAAACCTAAATTTTCTACGTACGCGCTAGATATAAACGAATGCAAAGTGCTGGTATCAAACAAAATGATAACAGGTGTGCCGTTAAGCTTTCCCATACCTGCTAGATTTCCTGGGTCTTTAGCTGACGATTTCTGCTCAATTGCAAAGGCTCTTTGGAAATACGGCGGCTCCTGCTGAGAAGGTTGCTGCTTTGGCTGATGTGGCTTGCGTTGATGCTGAAGAAACTTTTGCGGTCGAGTTGCTTCAACTGCTTTAATATGTGAAGGCTGAAACTGATTTGGCCTTCCGCCACTTATTCCTTACTGCTTACTTGGGCACTGGTTCGAGAAATGACCAGGCTGACCGCAAGTATAACAGACATTACTTCCAATTTTACAGATGCCTTGATGCATCCGTCCACCACTTCGAACAAGGGGGAAGTCCTTGAGGTCCTACAGGCACATTGCTTCGATTAGCCTATGGAGCTCTCGTTTTCTGGGGTTGCTGAGATTGCTGCTGTCCTTTTCCTTGCCAAGGCTTCTTACTTGGGTGGCCTCCACCACTCCATTTTTCTTTTCTCTTTCCATGCTGACCGAACTGAGACTGATGGGTAGTTACGGTCATCGTCGTTTGGCTTTGGAACTGAGGATTCGCTGAGGAATGCGATCCTTTTTCTGGCTGCATAGCCAACTCCATATCTAGGGCTCGTTTAAGGGCTTCTGCGTAAGTCAAACCACTTTGACTGGCGAGAACTACTCGAATATCTTGCCTCAATCCTGCTCAGAACAGCTCACATATTTTCTCGTCGGTATCTACCATATCAGGCGCAAATCGAGCTAATTCGCAAAACTCTCAGTCGTACTCAGGTACAGTCTTCTTTCCTTGCCTCAGGTTGGTAAATTCATTTGCCTTCTGCTTACGGTAACTCCTTGGCACATACTTTTTGTACAATGCTTCCTTAAATTGTTCCCACGTTAAATCTTCACGCTCTTCTGGAGTGTACATCCTCTGTCTTTCTTCCCACCAATAGTTGGCAGTTCCTTTCAATTGATACGTCATGCACTCGAGATGTTCGCGATCGGTGCAATGAAGGAATCTAAAAATTCGCTCAAGAGAACGAATCCAGTCTTCGGCTTCTGCCGGACTGCCTTTACCATCGAAGGTTGGGGGATTTTGGCGAAGAAAAAGTTCTTCTACGCGACGTTCATTTGGAGGGGGCGGAGTAGGGTATCGCTGCCCCTCTTCCTCATCTCTAACATTTCTAACGTTTCTTCGTCTTGGCGGCATTCTAAAGAAATGCAAAAGAAAATTTTTAAGCCACTTGAAAAGAATAATTTATCTCACTCGAAACCTTTCTCGATTCTGAGGTTTCCCTTTTTCAAGAGGAATATGATTCTCGATCGGTACTTATCAAACAGAATCAATTTTATAATTGCTGCAAATAATTCAAGCATCTCAAATTCACATATATCAAACAATTTAACTCTCAACTCAAAAATACTCTATCATCATAAAGGAGAACAAACATTCACATCATCATCATATATATGTATTCTCAAAACAAAGATTAATCACAATCATAATCTCAAGCATCATCACATCAATATCCACATATTCTCAATTTAAATTTTCTCAATACTCAAAGCAATCATGCATTCTCATGCTATTATTTTGGCTCACATATATCTCGCTTACTTTTACTCAAATTTTATTATCCAAAGAGTAGATTATTTAATTTACTCAACTCTTATCTCGTTACTTGTCCTCATCTCAATCATAAGTTAGGAATCTCGAATTTTCAGATTAATTTAATTACTTGGGAGACTCAAAGTTGATTTTAACGGCCTAACGGCTCTTCTTTCATATCACCCGACGATGGCCTCTTTTGAGGACTTACTACAAAATAAGGGATTTACTTTTACATCGGAAAATTTCTCACACGTCGACACGATGGTCTACAAATCAAATCGAACTACACGAGCTATCACTTCGCGTTCGATTCTACTAGGTAACCAAACCTCAAGTCATCAATATTTTCATCACTGCGGAAAGGTAAACAAAGTTCAACTCTTAGACATAAAAGATAAATATTGCTCGATGTTTTTCCACAACTTGCTTGAACTGATTCTAAACATTAGAATCACCCTCACTCGAGCCATCATCATCATACTGTTCTTCGTCAGGATACTCCTCTGGGTTATTCTCCTCTGGGTTCTCTTCCTCCTCGGGATCCTCTTCGGATCCTCCTCTTCTTTTGGATCATCTTCGGAATCCTCCTCATCCTCCTCTTCTGCGCCGTCATTTATGATATTGAAACGCTCGCGTTCGGCTGTCCTCATTTCCTCTTCATAGTCGTGGAAGGTGTAGTTGATTGCTTCCCAAGGGTTCATCATGTCTCTTGTATCCTCGTCTTCAAAACGAGCATTGATGTCCTCTAGCTCTGACTCGACCCATGGAGGTATCTCGGGATTATCCTCTTTGCGGCGAAAGTAGGATGCCACATTGGCTAGAGCGCCATACTCTGACTCACGTCCGTCATCAGTCCTCACTACAGGGGTAGGAGCAAACGTGAATGGAGCAGAAAAGTAGTCATTCAGCAGAGCTTGGAGATAACCGCTTCCTACGGTAGCTACGGTTGTCGAATTCTCGTCATACTTGTTGTCATTGCCGTCGCCGGAATGGGCTGGCCTAGAGGGCTTGGCTACGGGCTGAACCGGAGAAGAAGTTTGGTTACGACGCATATACTCCGCAAACTGGTCATTCAAAGGCAGCAAGGCTCCATTAGGATCGTGAAAACCGTTCGACTGCAGGGTCGTCGAACTAGATGGGACAAAAGGATCATAGGCTCGAATGGGGAGTACACCACCTGAATACGGGTAGTCCTGGTAAGCAGCTCGAGGCTCTGGCTCAACACGAGGCGGTGAAGCAACACGGGGAGGAATAGGGCCATCTTGGAGCACAGGCGGGGGACTATGAACAAAACCATTTGGCTCGGTAGGGTGGTCAATATCATACGGGGCTGGAGGCGGTTCACCATACTGCATATACTATCCGGAAATAGTGGAGATGAACGCGTTACAGTCACCGTAAAGATAGCCATCGAGATAGCGATGTTTGAGAAATCGGGGCACTAGCGAAGCTGCCCAATCTCGCCACTTACGGGACAAAGCCTGAATCAAGTATGTCATTCCGTCTAATGCTCCTATGTCCATGTACTGAACCTTTTCCCAGATCTTGTGGTAACGAGCTAAGAATTCCGCAAGAGTCTCAGAGTTCATCTTTCTCACATGTAGGTACTCCTGCATCCAGAAACATATCATTGCTAGTCCTCTTTCAAAAGACTTTAATTAACATAGCATTGCATTGCAGCAAAAATCTCGACTTAATCCCAACAACTACATGTATGAAGACATGCAATTGCCAGTCCGCTTTCTACTCGACCAAAACAAACACACCACCAAGCCACCCACGCCATCCACATCCTGCTAACCTGCACGTTTAGAAATACATGCAGGGCTGAGTACTTCGTACTCAGAGAACACATGCCAAAAAATTTGAAAACTTGCTCTTAGAGCTATACAATTGAGCTTGCCTTGCCAAAGCATCACAAGTATTAATGCAACTAAAAACCGTTTACTTGTGAATGCAAAAACATTTTCTTTCTGAATAGACTGAGCAATCAAAACATAATATATATACTCAATCAAAGGCATGTATCATCTACCACATTAACTCTGTGCCGAGAAGTAGACTTCCTTCTCAAACACTGTGATCGGCTAAACCGAAGTAAAGCTCATAGTCACCTCAAACCATTCAAATACCACACGTGGGTTCCTGTCTTTCACAGGGCATTCATATCTTAAGCATATGATAAAGCATACCAAAACTCACGTAAAAACGGCAAGTCAATCGAACTTTAAAACTCACATAAATAATCCTCAATAATAATAATAGCATTCATCGGAGATTTTGGTTTTAGAAAAGCCCTCCCGACTTCCGGAGATTCTAGCTAGGCGGCTTACTCTTTGAAACGTCCTTGCTATTTTCCCGTCTCGCTCGGTCCTTCACAATTTGACATCGAGATAAAGAATAAGACTCCCGATGCGTAAAACGTAAAGTAGATTTTGGCTTCGACTGAAGGACTTCTACTTGACTCGTCTCTTTCTATTTTTATCTTTTCTAAATCGATATCCTTTCTCCACTTCCTCATTCTCGACTTGTCGACTCTACTCGGTTACTAATTACTTCGTCTCACATTCTCGCTTCTAAATTACTTCTACTTAGTAATTCTCACTAGTTAAGGGAATATTTCTTATCTCGACTATATTATTCAAATTTCCCGTGAATTCTCGATTCAACTAATTGTCATGTCAATCAATCATGTTGCATATATAATCATGCTCAACAATTTGAACAAGTCATTTCATCACAAACAAAATACCAATATTTCACGTAAACATTTAGATTCAATCAAGCATAATAAATTCAACATGATTCATATTCCAAACTCAATTATGAATTGAATCGACTTTGCTCGATTTTAGTATTTTAGAAAATATTCACTTAATATTTCTCAACTCAAAATACGACATTGTTTCCAAAATACGTTGTCTTTCTCAGCTACGTATACATACTCATATACGTATTCTTATCGTATTTTATTTAGTATATCCCTTTTTTTATTCTCAATTAAACTCTTATTTTATATAATCTCGACTTTTAACTAATTTTCAAAACTTGATAACTTTAACGTCTTATTAAAAGATTTGAAAATCAAACTCAATTTATACTACTCAAGCATTGTCAATTCTTCAACACTCGACTTATTAATAAACGAGCAATTAAACACTTATCAATTTATAACTCGATTCTCAAATAAAAAAACTCTTACTAAATTTTCTTTTGATTTTCTAATTTAATTAATTCTAACTCTATTATTTTTATCTCAAAACTCTTTTATTAATCTCGTTATTAAACGAGTAAATGATCTCAAACTCGATTAAACTTCTCACTAAATTTCTTATGCTCGACTATTCAATTAATTTCTCTTTAAAAGAAAATTTATTTAACTTAAGATTAATTCTTTATTATTTTTCGTTCGATTGAACGACTCAACCTCGACTAACTTGTTTAAATTTTTATTCTCAACTTTTAACTCGATTTTCTTATCTCGAACTTCTCTTTTATTTTCCTCAATTGTTATTATCCCTTTTAATCTATTATTATTAAAACTAATTGTTCTCCTCTTAACTCTAATTATTTAATAAAAAATTAATTTTCTTTATTTTTCTCAATTCCAAAACTCATTATTATCTTAATAATTTTTCTTTTTATTTTCTAATTATTGTTATTCTCAAAATTTCTAAATTAATTTATTTTATAATTAATTTTATTGTTCTTTAAATCTTCATAAAAACACCAAGAACACCTAGAACTTCAAGAACACTCAATCAAAAACTCATATTTTCACTAAGAACACCTAGAACACACACTAGGCATTCCATCTCTTTTCCTTCGATTTTTTTTTCATGTTTTACACTCAAATTTTCATTTTCTTCATCTCAATAATTCCTATAGAACATCTAACACTCAAAATCAATTGCAAACATACTCATATCATCAAAATTATCAAAATCACTAAAAATCATTAAAACATCATTTCCTCCTTAACATGCATATGTATCGATTTCTTCTCATATACAACAAAATGAATTAAATCATCTATAACTCATATTTTTCTCATGCTCATAACATCAATAAATCATCAAAGAATAAATCAATCAAATTTTCTCCTCCAAGCCTTGAAACTCATGCCTTCTATATGAAAAATAGGGCAATTATTTTCTCAAATTTCTCATGCATAGTAATCAATCAAATCATGTTCATAAACACATTTATATCATCAAATAATCAAGAAATCATAAAAATCGATTTTCCTCCTCTTTTCCATATTTTTCGGTATTACTAAATTTTTAGGGGATTTTATTTTTCTTTTCTCTTTTAATTCCTAGATTAATTTCTAGGGCTTGATTTTCCTAACGATTTTCTCACTCGATTCTCACATCGAATCCTAGTTTGCCTAAGCATAAATTTAAAACATGCATCTTTCTTTCTTTTAGGGATTAGAGATTACATATATACAATTAATCAAATAAATAACATACTTATAAAAATTAAATCGAAGCTTCTCCTCTTGATCTTGGTGTAAGCAAAATTGGGGGGATTTGAGAGTTCAATCTCTAGCTTGAAATTTCTATGGTGGATTTCACTTTGAATCTCAAGAAAAATAAAACAATAATCAACCATCTCATTTAGGGCTAAAGTGCTGAAAATTATAGAAGAAAAGAGAGAGATGATTTTCTTGGAATGGAACTCAAAAATGGATGAATTTGTTTACCTCTTCATTTAAGGTTTGAAGAATTAAAGAGGATTATGATGATCTTCTTGAAGGTTGAAGCTTGGAGCTTGAAGATTGAAGCTTCAATGGAGATTTCTCCAACTATGTGAGTGTGTGTGTGTGTTCTCGGTTGAGGGAGAGAGAGAGGGAGAGAGAATTTCTTTTCTCTTTCTTCTTTGGTTGAGCACAAGAGAGAGAGAGAGTTTGAGAGATGATGAGATAGATGAATGATATTTGGCTAAGTTCACTTCACTAGCTAAGAAAGAAAGAAAGTTAACTACATGAAATGATTGTAATTATGAGATTCTCATGTAGAGTAGAAAATAGGCTAATCTAGGAAAGAGATTAGGGAGAGAGAGATAGAGAGGTCGGTGTGTGAGAGGGAGAGAGATGAGAGAGAGATTCTCTTTTACTACTAAAATTTTACCCGGATAAAAGTTTTCCGATAGAATATGTCCGTGTTATTTCATTTATACTGAAAACGGCTCTAATCTCTCCTCGTCTCGTTTTCGACATCGAAAACACCTCAACTCTATCTCATGTCCCATGAAATAAATCAAGGATTCCGAATATCTAATTTTTAGGTTAAAATTCCAAATAACGAAGAAAACATAAAAGTTACTAATTAGGTTAAATTCTGAGTTCGTCGGTGAATAGTGTTTTCTCGGTTCTTGGTACTATTCACTGAAAAGTAAAAGTTCTCGGATATCTCCAAAAAGCATACTCATGCTCAAACATATAAATAAACTCAATCAATGCATCACAGACTCGATTCGAATAATCGAAACAAGAAAATTCACGTCAAAGCACATAAGGGCAATTTGGTCATTTCAAGCAAATTCCTTTTCTTGGAAAAAATCTTATTATGCAAGGCATATTATTTAAGCATATTATGAAATTTAGAACACACTTAAAGACTTATAAAAACTCGGGGTATTACACACACAAGTTGCACTAACTTGGGAACTTGACCTTCCCCATTTTCACAAAGATTTCAATTATTTTAACGAGCTCAAACTCCACCAAATTCCGTATCGTAAAACTATTTTAAACCTCGGTTGGTCCATATAGCTGACCTTCAGTCATAGGAGCCAGTTGTGCACCCAACTGTGTGATTCGCTCCAATTTAGCAACTCAGTTGTAGAGCCACTCTAACTGACTTTTCCAGTTATCGAGCCAACTGACTTGAGCAGTTCAACTCCGTGAAAAGATTTCAAAAGCAACGAAAATTGCTACTGGTGTATTCCACCCTCCCCGATACACCAAATACTCATTACTGGTGTAATACCCCGATTATTTCTACTGTCTTTAAAAAAATGAAAGTTAATAATAATTATGGCTTTGCATGCCTAAGATCATGAAATTAAATTCTAAGATTTACGGTGAAATCCGTTTCAGAAAATAATTTCCAGAAGTCGGACGAACGACTACTGTATTAAGGTTTTCGCGTCCGGTAAATTTTTCGTCCGAAAACTAAGAATTAAAATCCGTCAGAATTTACATTCACTTTTTCTTCGATACGAGTTCACCGGAGAAAGTTAGTTTTTATGATTTTCCGGGCGAATTTTAGACTGTCTAATCTCGACTTTTTCTCTGATTTTGAAAAACGAATTAGGTTTTCTGAGTACGTAAATTATTTCCAATCTAACAGACGAATTAGATTTCGTCAAATTTGAAGATATCTAAGAAATCATTCCTCGACTTTTTAATCATCATTTAAGAGCCGGAAACGAGATATTTCGTCTAACAATTCCTCGCCAAACACTCCTTAGCGAGTCACTATACTTTGTTAGATATTTCTTCACTTTATGTATATAGATATGAGTCATCCATCTCTCTCTTTCTTCTTCTCATTACAGCCATTACACACACACACTCTCTCTCTCTCTCTCATTTTCTTCATTCATCCTCCATTAAAGCTCCAACTCCAAGCTCTTCACAAGCTCTTAAGATCTTCATCTACCGATCGATTCCATATATGAGTCCATATTACGCAAGGTAAGGGATGAAATAGGAGGTTGATCCTTGATCGATTCATGTTCTAGTATGCTTAGGAATAGATTCTACCGATTGAATCATGAAGAAAAATAACTCTCCTTCATTCTAGGTCATGACCGAAATTTTAGGGAATTTTGGGGGTTTGATCGTAGCTCGTTTTCTTTGATGTTTGATCGATAGATTAGTGTTCTACATGTTGCTAATTGACTCTATGAATTAATTTAGATTTTTCTAAAAATAAAATCTGAAACCTAAGAGACGAAGAATGCATGATTCGATATAGTAAATGTTATGATATGCTCGATTGATTAATAGAAATGAGATATGCAATGTATGAGGATGATTATATATTTAATTTGGATTTTTCTAAAAATAAATCGAAAAACGTAAGAGGCAAAGACGTGTCGATAAGTTAGAGCTCGTTAATATTTTGATAACATGATTTGCATGTTAGTAATGCTCGTTAGACGATAATTGTTGTTGTAAAATTTGAACAAAAACGGAGAACGTAAAATTTATAGTAAGAAATGAACGATTGACGATAAGTCGAGATTAGATAATGATATGGGTCTATGATGCGATTATAAGTTAATCTCGTTAGTAGATGATCATAATCGGAAAGTTATAACGAATTCTAATAACGTTGGATTTTACATAAGAGACGAATAAGTGAATTTAAATAACGATAGAAAAGACGAATAAGGAAAGTGATTGGATATTAATGATTAATAATGATAAGTGATCAAGTTTGTAGTTGACGACATGTTCATCCGAGATATGAAGTGATAAGTTATAGTTGTAAACAAGAAGTAGAAACGAGAAGTTGAATTGTTGTTGGTATAGTAATTGTATAGTTGAAAAGACGAGGTTTTAATCGTCGTGCTTATAGACGAGGAATGGAAAGGAGTTCTTCACGTATGATAGTGCGTGTTGACTGCCTTGATGTGTAAATTTCGTGAGAATTTAAGTACGATAACATAAAACGAACCTAGAAAACCGTGCGTCGATTTTATCGAGCATTAGGGTTTCACTCGGCAGTTTTGCGACCTTCCACGGAAACTGTCATATCTCCTAGCTCGTTTATCGGAATTGAGATCTGTAAATTGGAGAGTAAACTAGACATCCGTGGCTTTCTTTTGGTATAAGATTCGTCCCCTGTTTCCATATCCCCTGTTCTATGTGGACTTACTGATCTGTGCAGTAATTTCAAGAACTTAGATTCTTAAGTTGAATTCTTCTCAACTTGAACTCTTTCGATCTTTTAAGTCGTTTAAAGTCATCGACTAGTTTCTTTCTACTGACCTAAGTTTCAAGTGCAGAACCGAATGAGTGTCAAACGAGATGTGTTTGTATCTCGTTTCTTGTTTAATTAAAAGAATTTAGTTTAGCGTGCAAATGCCTAAAAAGTCTAAAGGACTAAAACTCAACTCAATTTTCCGTATTCGTTTATCATTTGCGACCAAGTTTTAAAGTATGATTATTTACGATGAAGGAGGAAGTCAGCACCAAGAATAGGATGGAAGATCAGAAGACGGAAGCACATGTCTTAGTTCTGTATTCTATCGAGGTGGGCTTTTATATATGAAACAAAATGAGCAATGCTCGAAAACCTTTTCTTTATCGCTTTGATAATCCTATTTTCAAAGTGATAATCATGACATGAACTATTTATTTTATGTGAGTTCTCTTGTACTTTATGAGTTAGCCAAAAGGGGTTAACTAAACGATCGGCTTTGAGTTAGTCAAAAGGGACTTTCCAAAGTTAGTGTACACTTTAGCCCGTGGTGTATGTGGTATCATGTTGAGGGGTAGCCAGCCACGGTGATAATGAATAGTCAAGATTGAACGTAACATCTATGAAAAATGCTTGCAAGCTAAGTTATGAAAAATGAGAAAGAAAATGTTTAGTAGACACGGGAATTTGTTGAAAAACCCCGATGTGCTACAGAAATGAAATGCCGGATTATCTATACTTATGATTATGTTTTCGGCAATGTGCCCACTAAGTGCTTTTGTACTTAGCCCTGCATATGTTTTCTAAATGTGCAGGTTGAGAGACGGAGCGGCGACGATTGAGTAAATGTTGTCAATAGGGAAGACTTTAGTACGTAGTTTACAATTCCGCTGCCAAACTCTAAACTCACTTATGTAATTATGAATATCACTTTTGGTTTAAGTTCTGTACTTATAACTTAGAATCTTTTGAGATCTTGTTCGAGTGATCCTTCGAGATCAACTCTGTCTTTTGTTAATGAAGTCTCGTTCATAGAATTTTTTTCTTTAATGTATGTTTATTCTTTCATCCCCTTTCTTCCCCGCTTCTTTAATCCAATCCCAGTCGAGTAGATTTTTGATGAACCCATATTTGTGTTCATCTTTTCTTGTGTTTTTCTTGTGTTTCTAGTCTTTATCGAGTCAATATGTGTCTGGGAGGACACGCAAGTCGAGTAGATTTTTGATGAACCCATATTTGTGGCCATCTTTTTTTGTGTTTTTCTTGTGTTTCTAGTCTTTATCGAGTTAATATGTGTCTGAGAGGACACACAAGTTGAGAGATAACGTGCAGGGAAGAACAGGTGGATGCTGGGCAAATTCGATGGAAAATCTGTTGTTGAGATGGCGATACGATGCGAATGGGCATAGGGCTGGAAGCTTGTAGGTGGGCAACATCGAAATATCTAATCTACAAGTCAGAAAGTACCTCCCCATATCCCTTAAGCCAACAGACAGAGTACTCAGAGGAGCCAGGATCTTGGTCAACACCGGAAGCAGTTTAGGATGCAGACGATAAAGGGCAAGATGTGAGTCGGACCAGCAGCATGATTTTCTTTTCCTTCAAGGAAGAGGATAAGGATTGGATCTTTCTTTCCTTATCCTAGCCGAGCCTAATAAAAGGAGATATCTATCACGCAAGGAAAGAAGAATCGTGCATGCATGAAGAGAGAGGGCGGATGTGATATGCATGGACGAGACCTTCATCAACAAGGAAACTTCCCTAAACCCTAATTTCCATCGCCTATATATATATATATGGCCGACTCCATTGTGTATTAGAGGCTGATTTTATTCTTAGTTCTGCATTCTATGTTGAGAGAAAGTAAAGAAGAAACAAGTCCTACGGGCAATTTTTACTTTTATTTCGTATTTTTACTGCTTTAAGTTTATTTGTTGGCGTGCCGCCAAGACCCTGGTTGCTGACTACGCTTTTGGGCAGCAACCCGTTTCCAGATTTATGCTAAGTATGTTTTCCTTTATTTGCTTTGTGTTTTTATTTAATATTATGTCTAGCTAAGTTTATTGTTTGGGTTGGATGTAGATGAAGTGGTTCTAAATTACTCGTTCGAACTCGTGAGGTCTAATTGTTTCAGTTCGTTAATTGATTTTGTTCCCAAAACACTTAGGATTAATTCTAGACTTAATTGATATTGAAGTTGATTGATCACCATCTAGATATTGAGATTAAGTCATTAACAGAAATTGGGATTAACACGAGAGTGTCTTTCGTGCCCAAGAAGGTAAAGGGTGTTGGAGAGCAGTCGGTATTGACCTACCCCTTGGCTGTCTTGGGTCTGTTTGTTTCTTAATGCCTGTTGGGCAGCATCGTTACTGAAGTGTCTTCGTGACTTTGCTGATCAAGAGAGGAGATCTTGCCTTCTGGTCAAGATCTGTAAAATTGATTAGACATAGGTTAAATGTGTTTACATCGTGACTTCGTGACCTTAGGGTGTAAACTAATCTTTGCCTTAAACCAAGTAATAAAATTAGTTAATTGAATATCTTTGCACCAATGAACGAGTAAAGAGTAATTAAGATCATGGATTCAAAACCCAATCCAAACTCTTTTGTTATTTGATATTGGTACTTGTTGAGTACAGGGTATTTAGATACTTAGTGACCAAAACTCTTTTATTGAGCAACATCAGAAGAACAGATTACACCAGGTCCCTTGGGTACGATCCCATTTGCCGCTGACTACTACTTTGTTGGGCAAGAGGTGTTTATAAATATTATTTGTACAAAGTGTGTGACGACAACGCTCCGTCGAATTGGCGTCGTTGCTGGGGACTTGGTTTTAAGCTAGTTTGTTCTTCTAGCTTGAGTTGAGCACGGTTTACGCCCAAGCCACATCTACGAAGTGACGGAGATCCACAAGATCATGGTGCTTGCCCGAAGGTGATAGCTAGGAATCGAGCAGAACAACGCAAGAAAAGGAGAGATCTGGAGGAAGGCATCAACGAACCTTCAGAGTCACAAAGTTTGACCGACGATCAGGATACTGAGCAGGAAGTCAAATCTTGCTCAACAACAAATACAGACAGTGAGAAGTCAAGATCCAGTTCAAAAGCAGAAACATCAACAATCATGGCAGGAACACCGGAGAGAATCATCCGTCAGATCATGTTCCCTGACAACAAGGGAATCAGACCCTCAAGTATTCAGTTGCCCACCATCAATGGCAATTAGGAGCTCAAGCACTCGCTGATACACATACTGCCCAAGTTCAGTGATCATCCTGGAGAAGACCCCCAAACTCATCTTCAAAACTTTTAGATGGCGATTAGCACAGTAAGGAACAATGCCACTACTACCAGGAAAAATGGGGATAGACAAGTTGTTAGGAATGATGCTGAAGTTATGAGGAACCAAGATGCTGCCCAAGACACCTTTCCTGACTACGTAAGGTTGCTCACGTTCCCGTTCTCACTTCTTGATGGGGCACGTGAGTGGCTTTACACTTTGCCAGAGGGAAGCATTGACATATGGAACAAGATGCAGCAGGTCTTTCTTGACAAATACATACCCGTTGACCGGATACAAAGTGGGAGGAATGTTATTTCATCGATCAAGATGGGGAATGAGTCATTATATGACTATTATGAAAGGTTCAAAAAGTTGTTGGCGAGATGTCCTCAACATTGGATTGAAGATATTGATTTGATCGAGCATTTCTTAAAGGGATTAAGGGCATCAGAGAGGAAATACATAATTGCAACATGTGGAGGAGCAATAGTCGATCAACTACCATGTGAAGTGTTCAAGAAAATAGCCGCAATGGTTGAACAATCACGAGATGAAGATGATATCCCAAGAGAGGGGTATGAAGGCAGCAAAGGAAATCAAGACAACTTGGTCAGCACCATGAAAGACTTCATGACCAAGATGTCTGACCAAATGGAGGATTTGAAGAAGAAGGTAGATGGCAAGAAAGTTCAAAGAGCTGTGAAGAGATGTGAGGTATGCCAGGCAACATCACATGTCATCTCAGAATGTTCCAGTTGGTTCATGGAAGAAGGAGAAGAGGTAAAGGCAATAGGTCAGAACCAGCAAGGCGGTGAGCAACAAAGGTTCCAATATGGCAATAACAATAACTATGGCAACAACTACGGCTATAGGCAGAATTAGCATGAGAACCTGAGGTATGGCAACAACCATTACCAAATGCCACCTGCCCACCAACAACCACAACAGCCTATTCAGCAGCAATATGTGCCCCACTTCAACAACAGCCTCAACAGCAAAATAATTATGTGCCTCCACATCGAGAACCAACAAAGACGGAGTTTATGAAGGAGACCATTGATAGGTTTACCAACGAGAACCAAAGGCTGAGGAGAGACATCGAGAACTTCCAACTAGAAAGTCGAGGACAATCCAACAACTTTCAAGCTCAATTGACTCATATCAATCAAACCTTGTCAAGGTTGGTAGATGACAAGCCAGGAAGACTTCCTGCCCAAGTGGAGGTCAACAAGGAGCAAGTCAATGCTGTAACGTTGTGCGGCGGGAAGAATTTGCCAGAGATGTTGCCCAAGACCCAACCTAAGGAACCAGCTCGAGTAGAGGAAACTAAAATGAGCTCAGGAGATATCAATGACATCTACGAGGAGTTGAAGGCAAAGCGTGAAGAAGGGATAAAGGCCAACAAGAACCCAGTCTTGCCAAAGATGGCGTGATGCTGGAATCTTTGAAGGCTGAAAAAGAAGCAGAGGCTTTGGCCAAGAGGACCGTTCCTCGGACTACTAAGGCTAAGATCCCATATCCACGACGTTTTGCCCGCGATCATGATCAGAAGGAGTTGGAGGACATAATGGAGGTGTTCAAGAAGGTGGAGATCAACCTGCCGTTGTTGATGGCATTACAATCTATGCCAAAGTGTGCAAAATTTTTGCAAGAAATGTGCTTGAAGAAGACCAAGTACCCATATAATGCCCGTTTCTATGTGGAGAATGTGTCAGCACTAATGAATTCCTAGATCCCGACAAAGAAGAGGGATCCTGACATGTTCGCCATCCCATGCACGATTGGTACTATGTCAATACCCAAGGCGATGCTTGATCTTGGAGCTTCGATAAATGTGATGCCAAGAGCCATGTTCGACGAGATGAGATTTGGACCTCTTTCTCCTACACGTATTGCCATCCAATTAGCAGATTTTTCCATAGTCTAGCCCGATGGAGTGTTGGAGGACGTGTTGGTCAAAGTGGGGGATCTTCTGTTCACAGCCGACTTCTATGTTCTTGACATGGGAAAGAAAGCAATCAAGAATCCAGTGATCTTGCTCGGGAGGCCATTCTTGTGGACAGCATGTACCAAGATTGATTGCGATACAGGAAAGTTGATAGTCCAAGTAGTGGGAGAAGTAGTGGAGTTCGATGTTTATAGGCAAAATCAGGATGATGCCCTGGAACACCTCAACACCCTTAGTGCATGTGGAAAGCAAGTGGAAACATTGAATAGCTTAAGTTGTTTTGTAGAAGACAATGAAGATGCAATCAAGGCGGAATTCAACCTAGTTCAGGATCTTGACCAGGACCATGATCAGCATGAGGATAATGAGGAAGATGGTGCTCTGATGCAATTCTACGAAGGAGATGAGTACGAGAGTGAAGAAGATTTTTGGGAAGAATCAGTCTATAGACATAGTTTTGATTCCACCGACGTGGACTACTCCACGGATGAAGATGGGGACCAAAATTCAGGGACCAAAACACCCTTGATGAGTTTGATGAAGAACTTGAGGAGTTACCACATGATGAGACTGAAGATGTAGTAAAGGAATTTTGGCAACAAACAGTTCTTGAGGAGGATGCCAGCTTACAAATAGAAGAGGATCTTGCCCAGAATGAAGAACCAGCAGAGGTGGAGGAATGCAGTTATGAAAGGATTCTGGAAAACATGCAGCCTCAGGGGTTCGAACCACTCAATATCCCTGAGTTGAAATTGGAGGACAGGTTGATGCCATCATTACAAAAAGCCCCTACATTGGAGTTGAAACCTTTGCCCAAACATCTGAAGTACATATATCTCGGCAAGAACGAGACCTTGCCCGTGATCATATCATAAGAATTATCAAGCATGGAGGAGGTCAGAGTTGGTGAGGTGCTGAGCAAGTACAAGGAGGCATTAGGGTGGACGTTGGCTGATATCAAAGGCATTAACCCTTTAGACTGTGTTTATCACATTTTGCTTGAGGAGGATGCTGCCCCTGTACGAGATCCACAAAAGAGATTGAATCCAGCCATGAAAGAAGTGGTGATGAAAGAGATACTCAAGCTTCTCGACTTGGGGATCATCTACCCTGTGTCCGACAGCCAGTGGGTGAGTCTTGTGCACATGGTACCCAAGAAGTCAGGAATTCAAGTTGTTGAGAACGACAAGAACGAGATGGTGGCCATGAGACTACAAACCGGATGTCGAGTGTGTATAGACTACCGAAAGCTCAACCAAAAGACGAAGAATGACCATTATCCTTTGCCCTTTATCGACGAGATGCTTGAGAGGTTAGCCGGTAATGACTACTATTTCTTTCTTGACGGTTATTCTGGTTACATGCAGATCTGAGTTGCTGACGAGGATGAAGGCAAGACCACATTTACGTGCCCGTTTGGCAAATTTGCATATAGGAGGATGCCGTTCAGATTATGTAATGCACCAGGGACATTCCAAAGGTGTCTAATGCACATTTTTTCAGACCTTCTTGAAGAGTGTATCGAAGTCTTCATGGACGACTTTACCATCTACGGCAAGACCTTCGAATCATGCCTCCACAACCTGGATTGAGTCTTGAAGAGATGTGTTGAGAAGAGCCTTGTGTTGAACTATGAGAAATGCCATTTCATGGTAAAAGAAGGAATCGTTTTAGGGCATGTTATCTCAGGAAAAGGTATTGAGGTGGATAAGGCCAAGATCGACATTATCGCCAAGTTTCCCTACCCAAGATCGGTGAATGAGTTAAGAGGATTCCTTGGGCATGCTGGCTTCTATAGAAGATTTGTCAAGGATTTTGCCAAGATCGCTCAACCAATGACGAGACTACTTCAAAATGAAGTACCATGGGAGTTCGATGAAGATTGTAAGAAGGCGTTCCATGCCTTGAAGGAGAACTTGATCACTGCCCCCACCATCCAACCTTCGGATTGGGGGATACCTTTTGAGTTAATGTGCGATGCCAGTGGTTATGCCGTAGAAGCAGTTCTTGGGCAAAAGCGCTGAAAGGAGAGCTATGTAATCTATTATGCATCCAAGATGTTGAACCCAGCCCAATGCAACTATGCCACCACGGAGAAGGAGTTGTTGGCCATTATCTTTGCCTTTGAGAAGTTTAGATCCTACTTGCTTGGAGGCAAGACCATAGTATACACAGACCACGCGGCGCTGAAGTACTTGTTGAGCAAGAAGGAATCCAAGCCAAGATTAATTAGATGGATTCTTTTGTTGCAAGAATTTGACATAGAGATCAAAGACAAGAGTGGTGCCCAGAATCAAGTCGCCGACCACCTAAGTCGAATCCTCCAGCCAGACGATGGGGTGCCGATCAAGGAGACCTTTCCCGACGAGCACCTGAATCGTCGAATCCTCCAGCCAGACGATGGTATGCTGATATCGTGAATTACTTGGTGACTGGAGAGATTCCCTCAGATCTTGGGCGTTATCAGAGGAACAAGCTTAAACATGAGAGTCATTTCTACATTTGGGACGAGCCATATTTATGGAGGGAATATGCGGATAAGATAATAAGGAGGTGTGTCGAGGATAAAGAGCAAAGAAGCATTCTTGAGCATTGCCACAACAAGGAGTGTGGAGGACACTTTGGGCACCAACATACTGCAAGGAAGATTTTAGAGTGTGGTTTTTATTGGCCAACATTGTTTAAAGACTGTTACGAGTGCGTAAAGATGTGCGAGAAGTGCCAAAGGGAAGGCAACATCATAAGAAGGAACGAGATGCCCATGATCCCGATCTTGCCCGTGGAAGTGTTCGATATATGTTAGATGGATTTTATGGGACCATTGCCGAGTTCCAAATGCAACAAGTACATCATATTGGCAGTAGATTATGTCTCGAAGTGGGTAGAGGCACGTGCTTCATACAAAGATGATTCCAAGGTGGTTTCTCATTTTTTGAGAACTCAAATTTTCAATAGGTTTGGTGTACCTCGAGCTATCATTAGTGATCAAGGTTCTCATTTTTGCAACGCGACGGTGAACGCCTTATTCAAGAAGTATAGAGTTACACATCGCGTGTCAACAGCCTACCACCCACAAGCTAATGGACAAGCGGAGTTGTCCAATAGAATAATCAAGATGATCTTGAGGAAGGCTGTGGGCACAACTAGGAAGGATTGGAGTATGCGCTTGGATGATGTCTTGTGGGCGTATAGGACTGCCTTCAAAACACCTTTTGGCATGTCCCCTTATCGCATGGTCTATGGCAAGAGATGTCACTTGCCCGTGGAGCTGGAACATCGAGCACATTGGGCTGTTGCCCAACTTAACCTCGACTGGAATGAAGTAGGTGAATCAAGGAAGCTCGAGATCCAGGAACTCAACGAGATCAGACTCCAAGCCTATGATAATGCCGATCTATACAAGGAAAGGATGAAGAAGACCCACGACTTCTTGATTAATGAAAGGAGTTCCATTTTGGGCAACAAGTGCTGCTCTATCAAACTCGGTTCAAGCTCGCTTCAGGGAAGCTTTCAACGAAGTGGGCAGGACCTTATGAAGTACAAGCTCAATTCCCAAATGGAGCTGTTGAGATCAAGGATCCCAAGAATGGGAAGATTTTTAAAGTTAATGGCCAGCGCTTGAAGGCCTATCTTGGGCAAGAACAGTTAGTTGAGGGGGAACCATCTGGGTTTCCTATCGAGGAGGACCTCTGACTTCTAAAGAGGGGGGTGTCGTGCCCAAGACCTGAAATGGAGCGCTGTCCAGGAGGCAACCTGGTTAGTATTTTCTTTTTATTTAATTTAGCATTTAATTTAGTATTTAATTTAGTATTTAATTTTATGTTTTTATTAAAATCTAAAAAAATCATAAAATTATGAAAATCCAAAAAAAATTAGTGTAGTTTAGTTAGTTTATGTTTTAAGTATTTTATTTTAAAACATTTTATGTTCGGAGCCTAACCATAGGGGAAAATTTGTTTCCAGAGTGTATTTGTGTTTTTAAGTGTGCAGGAGATGTTGAGCAAGATGCAGGTTGTAGATCAGGATCCACTGTAAGGGAAGGAACTGTGGGAGTCGAGCAAGGTTATTTCGGCAAGAACTAAGTTGTTGGTCAACAACTGTTGAGGCGGTTACTGTACCCCTAAAACTACGTGCCCTTTAAAACCACCCTACCACGTCTATACCCCCACTACCCGATTTCAAATTCAAGTCTGCAACCTCTCATCTTCTCTCTTCTCTCTCTCCATCAAAACTCCTAAATCCCCTACAATGGTGTCTACTCGTCCTAAAAACAAACTCAACAAGATCCCTGCCGGAACTAGCATAGACCTCACCACCGAACACCCCACTACCACCATTACAAAGCCCAAAATCACCACCAAGAGAAAACTACCTATGGAATCCGTCAACCCTTCTGCCGACCAAAACCCCGAAATAACCATCGGAACCACTGTACCCAAAAGCCCGCCGGTCGATGCTACGCTGCTGATGAGCGACGAAAACCCTAGCCTGATGGAAGAGGCGGAGAAGCAGCAGGAGAAGGAGACGTAATCGAAGCAGGTTTTCGAACAAGAGGAGTTAGAGGAAGAAGCAGAAGAGGAAGAACAGGATGGCGAGGATGAAGAAGAGGAGAAAGGTGATGAGGGAGAGGGCGACAATGGCAGAGATGAAATTGATGAGGCCATTGAAGCGGAGGCGGCAAGGTTAGCGGCAGAGACGTTGGTGCAGGCGAAGACCAAGGCCAAGGAAGGCCTGAAGAAGAAAAGAGCCCAGGCGACTAGGAAACGTCCTCACGGTGGTGAGGGGACGCCGGCGAAGAAGCACAAGTCTGCTGCTTCGGACGCCGGGTCTTTTCAGTCGTCGATTTCAAAGGGAACGGCTGCCAGCAAACAAGAAGAATAAGGGGATGATGTTGAGGAGGAAGGGGATGATGAGCAGTCTACCCCAGCAAATGGAAAGAGCAGGAAGAAAAGGAGGGGTCCTATAGTGATGATGTGTAGGAAGCCCAGAGAATGGAAGGTGACTGCGCCTAGGGTTCTCGACTTCAAACTCTACGAGAACCTGGGTGTTGCTCAGGAAGTTAGGAAGCTATTTGAAGGGATAGGCTGGAGCAAGTTTTTGAATATGCACACCAAGACCAGGGTCAACTTTGCAGCATTCCTTGGTGAGCAGCTCAAGATGATTCTAGCAAAGCAATCTCTAGGATGCACTTGTGGCCATGTTGTGACAACCTTTGCGCATGGAGTTGGGGTCTACGGTGAGCTGAAAGGGAAGCCGGTGATGGTGGTCAACAAGCTGGGAGAAGCTGCCTTGAAGAAGATGAACGATATTGAGATAAGGAATGGCAGGTACGTGTTTGTTGAACACGACAAACCGAAATCCACCAGGCTACCACCCTTGGGCAAAAAGAAGGAGGCGAGCACCAGTGCAGCGGTGTTGCCCAACACCGAGATCGAGAACAGACTGGCCAATATGGAGAGGTTAATGACTGAGATCAGGGATGCCCAGCTGGCATTCTTTGCACACCAAGGATTCAGGTATCCACCTGAATCTTCTCTTTGATTTGCATTCCTCCCTTTTTGTTAGTTTAGGTTTTTAATTTTTGTTTTTGTGTTTTGTGTTTGTTTTGTGTTTTGTTATGTCTTGTTGGTCAAGAGGGCGATTTTACTGACTTCACCCACAATTTGCCCAGAAAATTGTTTGGTGAAGACCTTATTTCCTTCTCGGTTGTGTGCGTTAATATTTGTTGAGTCAGTTTGCTTTATGTTTGTTTGTTGCCCAACATTTTACCCACTTTGCCTAAGGCAAAGTGTGTGGGTGTTAGGGTGTTAGTTTGTGTTTTTTTTAAAGTGTGTTTGTATTATTGATCAGCATGTTAGCATGAAAGTTGGAATAGGATTATAGATGATGCTGTGTGTAAATAGGTAGGACGGAATGAGATATTGGGCATTAACTGTGAGGATTTGAGCTTTTAAAATGCTATATACATATGCAGCATTATTCTTTCTTGTGTGATAATGATCAGTTAACATGTGTTGATCTAGAACTTGCCTGCATCTCTTAATTAAAGCTTCATGTAACTTAGTCGGATTACTTAGATGAATTAGGCAATTTTTGTTCAAAGAAGCCCATGGCCTAAAAATTCCCTACCTTGACATTTATCTTTTGACTAGCCCCCTTGAGCTTGATGATAATTCTTTCTAATCAGTTATAGAAGCCTGGATTTTAAGCCGTCCCAGTCAAGAACTTAGGTCTAGAAGAACAAGGGAAGGAAGGAAATGTTTGGTAGTACTTACTAGGCATTATCACCTACGATAGAGGTGTTGGGTTTAAAAAAAAGAAGAAAAAAAAATAATTAATAAGGAAAAATTAGGTACAGAAAAGAATAAGTGTGCTAGATGGGGAGGAATAAGGAATCGAGGGCAATCTGCTGCTCGAGAACCTAGTTCTTGACTTCGCTAGTTCCTAAATGTCTCCACCTTTTTTGCCTTAAGCCACATGACTACCCGCTAAAGATCTAAGGATAAGTAGTTTGATTTTGTTCAAAGAAGTAGAGATGTAGAGGACAAGCAAGCCTATAGAAAAACTTTGTTGATGTTGGTCAAGAGCGTAAACACTTAAACTTATACACTTGAGAGATGAGTGCTGGTAAGGATATCCATGTTGCCCAATAACACTATCTTGACCTATTTGATGGCAATATCTGTTTACATATCCTGCTTTGACTAACATGTTGATGAACTGATCTTTTGAGTCTGTGTTTTCTGTTTTGTCTTTTCTTTGAGTCTTGGGCAAGTTGCAACCATACACTTGAGGGCAAGTGTAATTCAAGTGTGTGGGTGTGATGAACCCATATTTGTGTCCATTTTTTCTTGTGTTTTTCTTGTGTTTCTAGTCTTTATCGAGTCAATATGTGTCTGGGAGGACACGCAAGTCGAGAGATAACGTGCAGGGAAGAACAGGTGGATGCTGGGCAAATCCGATGGAAAATCTGTTGTTGAGATGGCGATACGATGCGAATGGGCATAGGGTTGGAAGCTTGTAGCTGGGCAACATCGAAATATCTAATCTACAAGTCAGAAAGTACCTCTCCATATCCCTTAAGCCAACAGACAGAGTACTCGGAGGAGCCAGGATCTTGGTCAACACCGGAAGCAGTTCAGGATGCAGACGATGAAGGGCAAGATGCGAGTCGGACCAGCAGCAGGATTTTCTTTTCCTTCAAGGAAGAGGATAAGGATTTGATCTTTCTTTCCTTATCCTAGCCGAGCCTAATCAAAGGAGATATCTACCACGCAAGGAAAGAAGAATCGTGCATGCATGAAGAGAGAGGGCGGATGTGATATGCATGGAAGAGACCTTCATCAACAAGGAAACTTCCCTAAACCCTAATTTCAATCGCCTATATATATATGGCCGACTCCATTGTGTATTAGACGCTGATTTTATTCTTAGTTCTGCATTCTATGTTGAGAGAAAGTAAAGAAGAAACAAGTCCTACGGGCAATTTACTTTTATTTCGTATTTTTACTGCTTTAAGTTTATTTGTTGGCGTGCAGCCAAGACCCTGGTTGCTGACTACGCTTTTGGGCAGCAACCCGTTTCCAGATTTATGCTAAGTATGTTTTCCTTTATTTGCTTTGTATTTTTATTTAATATTATGTCTAGCTAAGTGTGTGACGATAGCGCTCCGTCAATTTTTCAGTGGTCAACTGAACAGATCTTTTCTCAAAACCTTTAGTGCATTCTGTTGCATATAGTTCTTGTTTGTTACTTGTGGTGTGCAGGAAACATGAACCTGACGTTGCTTGGAAGCTTACCGGAGTTCTCCGTGGATGATTATCCCACGTGGAAGTTTCTCTTGAAGATGGCACTAACTGTCAGGCATCACAATATGTGGGAGACCATAGAAAATGGTCCTATCCAAGTGACCCAGTCAGTAATAGGCCCTTCAACCACTCCAGGAGAAGGAGAGATGATTATGAAGGTCGAACCTAAAGACTAGGAGTAGCACACCAAGGAAGAAAGAGACATCGCGCAGCTAGATAACATAGTAAAGAGTGTCATCTCTTCCACAGTCGGCAAAGCCTACCTGCCAAAGATTATCAATTGCTCCAAAACAAAAGATATGTGGGAAGCCTTAGTTGCACTCTCAGCTAAGTTCACCTTAGCTTGTAAGAAGTTTGAGAACTTATCTCAGCTAACTGGGGAGTCCATCGACAAGATGGAGCTGAGATTCACAGAGGTCCTTATGGACATTAAGAGCATTAGGAAGGGCAAATACTCTCAGCGTGAGATGAACTTGAAAGTTCTCTCTGCACTAGGCGAAGACTGGGCAGTCTATAGAGTCGTCCACCAGACTCAATTCGATGACAACTGAGAAGTTGTTCTCCATGCTTAAGGCGAATGAGTATGACATCTTCCAACTGAAGTAGAGCAAGCTTTAGAAACCAGAACAGACCGAGCAGAGCTCAACTGCCAAACCAGTGGCACTTCGAGCTGAATCGGGTAGATCCAAGTTTGCCAGACCCTCACAGTCCGCTGACTCCTCAGCTAGGGATCGACCGAGCAGGTCTGAAATTCAGAAGAAGGTCGACGAGATGACCAAGAAACTTAAGGAGATGAACTCCAGTATCAAGAGATACAAGAGGATCAATAGGAGCAGGCGCAGCTCAACTGAACCCTTCTCAAAGAATCAAAGTGAAGGATGCTTTGAATGCGGGAAGCCAGGACACTTTAAAGCCAACTGTCCTCATCTCTCCATGAAGGAGAAAGAAGCCCTTCAAAAAAAGGCCAAGGAGAAGACTAAGGCCATGTTCGTTAAGAATGATGTCGACGACACCGACGTGTTCACCGAGTCAGAATGAGAAGAAAGTGACTCGCCATCAAGCTCAACAGGGAATTAAAAGTGACCAAGACCATGGCATTTTCGGAAGAGTCAACTGACGAGGTAAAATCTTCTTTCCATCCCTTACATGCTATTTGTTTGTTAATCAATGTACATGAGAATTAAAAGAAAACATCGAGCCATCTTGGGATGAGGTCGAACACCTGAGCAGATTGTGCACTCGTCAAGTTGCGCAATGCAAAGAGCTTCAAGCTGAGTTTGACAACATGAGCAACGAGCTGATCATGAAGGACCATGACACAGAAAAGCTCGTGGAGAAAAACCGCAAACTTCATAAAGAAGTTGCTCAGTCAACCAACAATCAGGTCATCCACTTGATCAACATGACCAGGACTCAGGCGGAATACATTTCTTAGTTGCAAATGGAGCTAAAGTTTGCAAATGAGAAGATAGTATCCCTTCATGCCTTGAGCTCATCTCTGAAGAGCATGTTAAGCGAGCAAAGACCTCGCAAATGCGTAGAAGGTCTAGGATACAATCTAGCAATGGACACTAGAGCTCAGTCAGCACAGTTTGTCAAGGCAGCTGGATCACCGACTCAGGCACCTCAAGTTCAACTGAACTCAATCAAAGTAAAAGTTCAAGAGACTCCAGTTATCCCTCATACTGTCGAGACTCCTGTGAAAGACAAAGAAAAAAAGGTTGTGGCTGAAGAACCTAAGGAGCAAGAAACTGGTACTTCAAAGAATGTTGAGAGATACTCAAGGAGATCCAGACCCCGAGGTCGCAGAGCGAGGGGGAACAGACGAAGTGGACTTTCACAGCCAAGGCAGAATCAGCCCAGGCACAGGCCAAACTACTCAACTCAACATCATCAGCAAAGGCATCCGAACTGGGACAATCCTCACTTCTACCATCTGACATTCCAAATGCCTCACCACTACCAGCAAGCATATCAATGACAAGGAAACTTCAATGATCAGTTTAATGGTCAAAGTTATCCACAGTTCGGGTATGCCCGTGGAGCTAGACAGTTTGGGTAGTCTCCCAGATAGTTTTCATCACGAAAAAATCGACCACATCAGCAGGTCGATATCGTGCTCCACAAAGACAGAGATATCCAGCAAGAAACTAGACTGCTCATGCCTCAAGACCAACTCGGTTAGTAGTTTATATGAATAAAGAAGAAAGAGTGATTCGAACAGATCCCTCAATTTGAGTCTTCGAAGAAACCAAAGTCACTAACCTTGCAGGACCTAACTGAGTGTGGGTACCTAAACATCTTCTTATGTTTTGCAGGACTAGGATGAACTGTGGAAGAGAAGAGCTACAAAGTCAGTCTGGGTGTTGGAAAATGGATGCTCTAGGCACATGACCAACCATAGGAATCTTCTCACCGACATCAAGTTTCGAGAAGGAGGTATCGTTACCTTTGGTGATGACTCTTGGGGTAAAACTAAGGGATCTGGTACATTCGAAACTAATCTTGTGACTATTAGATATGTTTCCTTGGTCACAGGGTTGAAGCATAACCTGCTCTCCATAGGCCAACTCTGCGATAACGGTTTCTCTATAAAGTTTGATGCACAAGGATGTAGGGTGAAAGATATAAAGACCAAGTAGATTCTCTTACTTGGTAGACAATTTTCATCAGGTAGAGTCTACTACACAGACTGGTCGAGTAGCTCACCAGAAACGTGCCTCGTATCCAAGAGCAGCTCAAAGACAAGCTGGATGTGATACAAGAGACTCAACCACCTCAACTTCAAAACCATGAACAAGTTAGCACGCAAACATCACGCAGTTGGAATACCAGATTTGAAATACAGTCCCACGCATCACTGCAGTGCCTGTCAGCTTGGAAAGCTGGCTAGGGCACCATTCTGTCTCAAAATGACACCATCAACGGATCGTGTTCTGCAATTGATCCACAGTTGATGACTATTTGAGATACACCTGGGTGATCTTCATAGCGCATAAGAATGAGATGAGGGAAGAATTGCCTAAGCTGATGGATAGACTTGCGAATCAACAAGGAAAATCCATTATCTCCATCAGATCTGATCGCGGAACTGAGTTCCTCAATCAGACCATGATTGAGTATTGCAAGAAGAAAGACATAACTCATCAAACCTCAGCTGCAAAAACTCCACAACAGAACGGAGTAGCTGAGAGGAGAAATCGAACGGTGAACGATGCAGCAACCTGCATGCTCACAAGCTTAGCTCTGCCAAAATGTTTTTGGGCTGAAGCAGTCAACGCAGCTTGCTACACACACAACCGCTTCCTCCTCACGAAGAGACATGGAAAAACTCCTTACGAACTATGGAGAAACAGGAAGCCAAATATTTCCTACTTTTGTGTATTCGGTTCAAAGTGAAAACCACTTCCTCCTCACGAAGATACAAGAAAAAACACCATACGAACTATGGAGAAAAGCTCAGTTGAAAACCTTCGAGCCAAAAGTTGTCAAAGGCATATTCTTAGGATATGCTGCAAAGATAAAAGCTTATAGAGTTTTCAACACTGGCACCAAAATTGTGGAGGTAACACCTCATGTTATGTTTGATGAATCTACTTTTGAGTGTAGGGAACAGGCTAGATTGTAGGTAGATGAAGGAAGCGCACCGGCCCAACCAGCTAATATAAGGTCGCGCTCAAAGATTGAAGAATCTTACAGAGCCATTTATCTTGTAAACCGAAGAAGAAGAAGTATACTCTTCCGAAGATGAGACTGAAGATCCGTCACACTTCATGGGGGAACTCAAGAGTCAATTGACCAAGTGCCAATTGCAGCTGATGCTCAGCCAGGATTAACAACTGACCAGCCTTTCAGTCCAGGACCTTCCAGTCTGAGACCAACCAGTTCCCCAGTTCATCCTTCTTCTCCAACAGAGGATCGAACTACACCAAAAGTCAGAATACCAAGTTTGGCACTCCTGACATCTCCAAAACTGGATTACTCCATCACAATGCTCGAATCAGCAAAGCGAGAACGGAAGCATAAACGGTGGTAGGAAAGCCACGTCAAAGACTACGTGATAGGAAATCCGAAAGTTGGCGTTCAGACTAGATGATCAGCTCAAGTTGTAGATCCCACATCATATGTTCCGACACAGATAACTCAGTCAGGAATTGACATGCACCCATCGTATGGTATGATCAAAATACTTCTGTATGCCCTAGACGGACAATACACGCTCCTATGCCCACAACCGGACTGGTTAGTCTTAGCGGTAACCTAGGGTCGATCCTACAGAAAGTGAGGAACTATTTTACTCTTCAGGTGCACAAGTTTGGTTGTTACGATCCAAGCATGTTATCTGCACAATTAACTTAAAGGTAATCAAATATAAAAGGGGTAAGATTTAAGGTAGGTCATGATTATTGTTGATATGTGTATTTGTTCATGGGCATACTGAAGATCCGTCCATGCTTCGCATAAACTCAAGGCGTGGCCCAAAAACATTGGGGTCTTTCAAGAGTTTATACTCCACAGTTGGGATGGTTGAATTCCTAGTGGTCACGTGGTCCGAAGGTCACGCTTCACCCGGTCACAAGTTCGTGCTTTACTCCTCTTTAGATAGTAGTCATACCTGATCGCTCCAAGTATGACCCTCACCAACATTCTCTTCCAAGCTTTCCGCCGTACTTACAGAGTAAACATAACTCGCAGGATATCCATTTCCGATAACACGTCCAACCGGTCATTGATATATCTACGATGCGTGTGGTGAGTCCTTTGGTCAATATCCATGGTGATGCCTCGTCACAGTTGATGGATAGCCATTAGAGAAGCCCAAGCCCGAGGAAGGATGCAGTATCCCCTTGCCGTTCCTTAGCTCCAGATGTACAACACCATTACGGGTGCTGCTTAACCACTCGATCATGGGGATACTGAACATTGCTGTCTGTCATGCCCTGGCATTTTCTTGGTATGGTACAGCCCTTACCGAGTGGAGATTTCCCGCTAGGTTAGGAATGCCCATGTTTTTTGCCCAGATCTATCTAGAGCCACTGGATCCAACCGAAGGCACAAATGTCTCACGAGTATTTCACATATCAACAGTCAACCATTTCCCCCACCCAAATCTCACTAGGGTAATTACTTACATATATTGTAAACCATCTCAACACCAATAAATAAACACATCAATAACATAAAATACGAAATACCCGAATTAAGGAAATACCTAAGGTAAACCGTCTTGGATTTGTTCACGACAGGAATGAGAAGATGCTGACAACGTAAATTGTTAGTGCAGGGAATGTATAGAACTGAAAGTAAATTGTATCTTGGGCGGAACAACTTTCGAATGCTAGGGTAACCAACATTTTGCCAGCTACACTTGCTGGAGTTTTATAGTTAAAGTTGTGGCAATCAATCTCCTCATCCAGCAGACCATATCGTTGTGATTGATTGCTTTCCATGTTTAGCTCGATCTTGATGAATGCTTGATTGATCCGATTGATGATTTGCAATCATTGGTTGATTGATTAGGATGATTCAATTGCCTTCCAGATCCTTCTGCCGCTGGAACTCGACTGGATATGCTGCAAATCCGCTCTATTCGTCTTTCCATATTTGGCATCGGCGGCTGACTGTTGTTGTCGGTCGTGATAATACTGGCTGCATGTTTTGGTTGGCCTCACACCAGGGTATTTCTTCTCCTGGGGAAATCAGCTTCATGCAGTGGGCTAGAATTGCTTCAATAATGTCCATTCTGACCATCTTTTCTCCGTTTGCCCTAGTTCGAGCTTCCTTCCTACGAACAACTGCTTTTTCCCCTATACAGACATTAAAGACACAAAAAGATAGGAAAAGTAGGGCCAAATAGCCTAAAAGTCGAAGACGCATCACACCTACACATTTAAACCATACTTGCCCTCAAGTATGTAGGTGGATTCACAGAAGACACCACAAAATGAGATGAAAGAAAAGGAATAAAGACTCAAGACACGTAAATGCACAGTTACTTGGATCAGCTTATATATGCATATATCAACCATAAGATTCAACCACATTCCCTTGAGCACAAAATTGACATGTATAGAAAGTAGCATCTCTCAAACTCTCAAGTGCATAGTTAAGTATTTACTCTCATAATATGCCACCTTTGGTTCTCCTATAGGCTTGGTTGCTAATTCATAACAGAGTTTTTAGAGCAAGTAGAATTCATCAAAGGGACTTTTAGACTTATACCGGGCATACGGATTGGGGGTTAGAATTTCTGGATAAGTAGTTTAAAACTTCGTTCCAATCATATTTACCTATCTTTTCAGCATTGGCACTCCCAAATTTTATTTTCTTTCTTATTTCAGAGCCTTTTATTTCATTTCTTTGATTCAACATATTTCCCTTCATTTCATTTTTTTTGTTCCCAGCTATTCCTTTCTCAATTATGCTTTCATACTTAGAGCAATATCTTACTCTTATCTTTTGGACAATGTGGGAGTCACATCTCATTCATTTTGTTTCAATTCACGGGCTATAAAAATAATTGTGTTCGGCTCAAAGTGGTTCGCAAGGGCTATCATTTTAACTCAAAGAATCAACTCTGGGGCTCTAGATTAAAGAAAAAAATGCCCTAATCATACGAATTCTACCAGTCAGCTAGAATCTACAAACAAGTTCTAGGATTACCAAGCAACATAGTCACACCAAAAATGAATGCAGTTCAGGCTAAAAAACTCACAGGTAAGAGTATTCAGTAAGCTCACTACTGCACATCATGCATCATGCCATCAAATACCCAAACTAAATAGCATACATAATTCCCCAATACCACATAACTTGTGCAACACAGACTCTAACTATAGACTAGACTCCATCAAAGACCATAAACATAAAACATAAGAATCAAAAGATAAAATAAAACCTAATCTAAAAGTAGGGATAGGAAACTTAGTCGTTCTAGTCAGAGGCATCATTCTTCCCTCCAACAGCTCTCGCTATCAGCACCTCAAAGCCCGTCCTCATGTCTGTCTTGATCACCACCATCTCTTCACTCAGCATTGCCATCTCATCGCCCAGTTTCCTTAACTCTGCCAGTATGGATGCCACCTCGCCATCAGTAAGGCGTGGAACCGCCTGCTCTCCTGCCCTGCGCGGTTCAGCCCTGCCTGAAGCTCCTTTCGAGTAGACTAGAGAATAGTGTCACAACCCCAAATCTCGAGGGACGGCCAAACCGGGGTGCGACTAGGGGTTGGACTAAAGAGGCGGGGAAGAAAGGGGAATTACTGAATCAATGAATAATTTAACATCTATAACCAAGATAATATACTATGAACTGATTCTTATTAGACAAAAGAGAGTCAATCTCGAAAGATCGCTCGATAAAGTTGAAGACTAGGTTTAAAGTATGAAAAACTTAAACCGAAAAGATTACACAACAAAAAGTGTATTAGTTTGCAGCGGAAAGATGTAGAATGATATCACATATCAAATGTGAAATCGAGGCTCAACTAAACTTTACTTCTTTAAGTACGACCTTTACTCAACCTCCTCCGCCTTCGTCACTCAACCTGCACATTTAAAAACAAACATGCAGGGCTAAGTACATAAAGCACTTAGTGGACACATTGCCGAAAACATTTCATACTTAGTATAGATTAATCATGCATCTTTTCATAAACACTCGTAAGAATTATACTGCTGTACACTTAATTCTAGATAACACACTGAAGATTAACTCAGAATCCGATCGTCTGGTTAGCACTCTGTGGGCTAACTCAGAATCTGTCCCTCTAGATAGCCCTCTGTGGGCTATCTCAGAATCTGATCGTTTAGTTGGAATCTCTGGATAGCACTCTGTGGGCTAACTTAGAGAGGCACAAGAGAATTCACATATAACAATTCATCATGCACTGATAGTTACTTTAATACATACTTATTAAAGTAGTAAGTAAACACTTTCGAGCAACGCTCATTTTATTTTGAAAGAAAAGCCCACCTCAATTGTTTACAGAACAAACTTTAACCTTCTGTCTTCCGTCCTGTCTTCTAATCTCGACGTCCTCCTTCTTTGAACGCAAATAATCATACTTTTAGTATTTGGTCGAGACGTTAAAAAGAAAACAGAAATTCGGAATCGGTTAAGTCTTTTAGGCCTTTGCACTTTAACTATATTCTTTTGATTAACAAATAAACGAGACTCGATCAATTCTCGTTTACAAACTGACTCGGCTCATTACTCGACACTTAGGTCAGTAGATAATGGATGTTGATAACTTATAACGACGTAAAAATTCACAAGGAACGAAGTTGAAAAGGATTCAACTTAAGAAATTAAGTTTTGGAAACTTTCTGCACAAGTCAGTGGTTCTGGAGTTCGCACAGAACAGAATATTTCAAAACAGGGAATATGCTCTGTACCAAAAGAAAGCCACGGATGTCTAGTTTACTCTCCAATTTACGGATCTAGATTTCGTTAAGCAAGCTAAAAGTTATAACAGTTTCCGTAACGCATCGCAAAACAGTCCGTGAAGAAACCCTAGTGCTCGTTAACTCGACGCACGACTTTCTAGGTTCGGTTTATGTTAACCCACTTATATACTCACGAAATTTCTGTTTCCAGGCAGTAGATAGGAACAATCATTCATCATGAACTCCTTCACATTTCTCGATTACAAACACGATGTATAATTACTCGTCTTTTCAACTACCAATTACTAAACCAATTTCCGATTCAAAACAATTTCTATTTCATTTTCGTTTATCAACTTCTCGTTTATTAACTATAACTCATAACATCTCGTATCTCGGATGGAAATATTGTCAACTACAATATCGTTCACCAAACGACAACAATCATTATTATCAAATTTGTTTTCCTTATTCGACTTTTCTATCGACGTTTAATCTCGTTTCTTCGTCTCTTATTAAAAATCCAAACTTCTTAGAATTCGTTCAAATTTTACGGTTATGATCATTAACTATCAAGATTAACATAGGTTCGAATCACAAACCTAAATCATTATCTAATCTCGACTTATCGACGATTCTTCGTCTCTTAGCAAAAATCCGCGTTCTCCGATTTCGCTCAAATTTTATAATAACGATCATTATCTATCAAGTATCACTAATATGTAAACCATATTCTAAAAACATTATCGAGCTTCAACTTATCGACAAGTTTCCGTCTCTTACGTTTTTCATTTTATTTTTAGAAAAATCTCAATAAATTATATATTCATCCTCAATCATCCTACATCTCATTTCCATTAACCAATCATGCATATCATATCATCTTCTTCATCAAAACCTCACTTGTTCTTCTCTTACACTTTCATTTTATTTTTAGAAAATTCTAATTTAATTCATGTAGTCATCTAACAATATGTAGAACACAATTCCATCAATCCAACATCAAGAAAATCGAACTAGCAAAAACCCCTAAATCTTACAAAAATTTCGGTAATTACAACATTCAAAGGGGGATGATTTTCTTCATGATTCGATCCATAAAATCTAATTCTAAGCATATTATAACATGCTTTAACCATAGATTCATCCTCCTACATCCCTTGAAAATTTCGAAATTAATTAAACTTGAAGGATTGAAATTTTGTTCGGTTCAATCTATAGAGGAAGCTCTTACCTTGTCGATTATGTAATCGGAACTAAGATTGATCAGAAGACGAACTAGTTGTGGAGCTTGAGAGCTTGAAGAATGTCTTTCAATGGAGGAAAGTGAGAGAGAAAATGAGAGGGGAGGGGGGGGGGGGTGGTTTCAAGAGGAATAAAATGGAGAAGATGATGACTAATTGTTTAGATATTATCTCATAAAGTAGGATGACTCACAAGGTGTGAGTCATGGGGGGGTAAGGTGGCGGTTTTGGGTAGATATTTTAGTTGGAAATATCTCGTTTTCGGGTCTAATACGACGTATTAAAAATCGAGAAACAAATTCTTAGACGGTTACGTTTTCGTTGAAATCTAAATTGACCACTAGATTAGAAATAAATCACATACTCGGAAAGCATATTTCGTTTTTCAAAATCTGATAAAAAGTCGGGACATCACAGTCCAAATTTTGTCCGAAAAAGTAATAAAAATGGATTTTTACTAACTTACTCATCTCGCAAAAAGAATGAATGTAAAATCAGACGGTTTCTCGATTTGAGTTTTCGGGCGAAAATTTTATCAGACGCGAAAACCCTAATACAGTAGTCGTTCAACCGACTTCTGGAATTTATTTTCAAAAACGGATTTCACCGTTAGTCTTAGAATTGAAAATCCTTAACTTAGGCGTGCAAAGCCTTAATTTATTAGAAAATTTTTATTTCTCGTCGGAAGAAAATATCTAGGGTATTACATTCTACCCCTCTAACGAAAAATTTCGTCCCGAAATTTGCTTACCTCCTTTGCAAAAATTTTCCACGTAGCTTCCTCTTGCCCGTGGTAATTCCAGAATACTTTACTAATCGTATCGACTTACTTCTTAACTCTCGCACTTTTCGATCCACGATCGATTGCGGTCTTTCTTCATAACTTATAACTTAATCAAGAACAACGTCTTGTTGATGAATCACGCGTTTTAGAATTGAACACGTACTTTCTCATACGAGATACGCAAATATAATAAACATTTCATACACTCGGCGACACGGCCAATCTATGCACATTAAAACTATCTTTTCCAAGATATCTAAAAATCATATAAAGCTTCGTCTAAGCTTTTACTGAACGCGAAGAAATAATCACAATAATCCTTAGCAGGAAAATCATGAGGAAAATCTCGTCTTCATTCTCTAAATTAAGTCAAAATGACATACATCGCTTAAGACTTTCGTCACTTCTAGACTTCCTTCTCTTTGGTTCGAATCTGATGAAAGAATTGATCTATCACTTCACCGAGCGAATCTAGTTCTAGATTTTTCACTTTCATACAAGGCCTCGTAAGGCATAATACTTATCGTAGCCTGATAACTATTAGACTTTGATCTAACACTATCGTCCTTATCATTTCTTCTAATACTTGAATCGTTCTCTCAAATTCACTAAAAATTCTCTCTCGTAAGTCGGGTGTAGCTACTAGTGCTACTATTCGGTTTAGTTATTGTCTCAGGTGTATCTAGCACTTCCAAATCCATCATCTCAATTTTTGTACAAGTTTTTTTTCTTTTTCGATTAAGAGACACCCTACTTTAGTTGGAGTCTTGCGACTCAGCGCGTTTGCTACGACGTTAACTTTTCCTGGATGGTAATTGATACCACCATCATAATCCTTCCATCCTATGGGTTATATCCATATCAAACATTTTCATTAACTCTTTACTTTAAGCGTTTACTTACTTTACTAAACCCCTTTTCTTTCCACTTAAAAAGTTCACATAACTGAAACAGGTAATAACTCCGATACTAGTTCTATAAACTTTTTAACTTCCCAAGTTAAACAAGTTCCTTATTAAACAAGTTGAACTAACATGATTTAGAAGAAATTTTCACGAAGTCAAAGCCCACTCACGGGGTCATATAAACATATACGTCAAACGAGTACTGTTTTGCCTTCAACGAGAACTTATAGAAAACTAGACTACTACTAGTCTGAGTTAGGCCAATTTCTTGCCTAGTGGCCCTTGCCCTTGTTCTGTTGTAATACCCCGAATTTCTATATCTTTAGAGAGCGTTTTAAATTAACCGAGTAAGTTAAATGTCGAGATTTGAGAAATAAAAATTTTCTTTTCTAATTAAACATAAATGAGTGAAACGATTGGAATGCCTTATGTGTTTTTGTGTGAAATTATCTGTTCTATTTCTTGAAATGATAATGTGACGTATATGTTTGTACGAGAATGAGTATGAGTTTAATTTTCAGAAGAACCCCGAAGAGTTTGTTTAATTGAAAAAGAATAATGTTGATCGCCGAGAAATTTCTACGCGCCGATGAATTTAGAGTAGAGTTGAATTAAAATCTTGGAACCTATAATTTCTTCTAAAGTCTCTGAGATAGGATAAGAGCTTATCCGAGATAATTTGAGAAGAGTTACGAGGATTTAACCTTTAAAGGATTAATAAACGGATTAATAAGCCGACTAATTTCTTTTAAGATTTAAAAGACTAGATGATCGGAATCGTTAATCTTTTTAATGAGATGTGAATTAGGATTGAGATGTTTTAGTGTCGGAAAAGAGACGAGGAGAGATTAGACCCGTTTATAACATAAATGAATTAATACGGATCCTTTTATCCGAAAAACCTTTACGACAGGATAATTAATACCCGTAACGACATAACGAAGACAAGTGTCGTCATCTCTCTCCCTCTCAACGCCACCTCACCCTACCTTTCTCCCATCTCTCTCCAATTTCCTATGCAACTTTAATCATGATGTCTTCACCACAATCTTAGCAAAAGATTGCATGCAAATACAATCACATCAACTATCCATCACACTTAAGTATACCAATTTCCAACACTAATTGTCATCATGCTTTATTCTCTTTGTTGGACAACAAATGCATGCATCCATCTCTCTCTCTCCATATAAAAGGAAAAATTTCTTCATTCAAGCTATTCTATCTCTCTCTCTCTCCCTACTCTCTCTCTCGGCAATACACACACACACAACACACATTTGATTTTCTTCCATGCAAGCTTAGCTTTCAAGCTCAAAATCCATGGAAATGAAGTAAAGATCATCATCATTCATCTATTTCATCCATACCTTCAAGAAAAAGGTAAAAATTCATCAAGTTCTTGAGTATTAAATTCAAATAATCATCCTTATTTTCTTGTATTTTTTTGGCTATAAGGCCCTAGATGGATGATTAATTATTCCTTATATTTTTGAGGATTCAAGTGGAGTTCTTCCATACATCCAAGCTAAAGTTTGAAGCTCATTTCCCCCTTCAATTCGATCCCAAGAAGCCAAGGAGAAGAGATCCAACTTTAATTTTCAAAGTATGATAATCCATTTGATTAATTGTATATATGTATATCTCTAAGCCCTAAAAGAAAGAAAACATGCATGCATGGTATTTATTTTATGTTTAGGAAAACTTAGGTTATCGATGTGAGAATTAAATGAGAAGAAATCGATAGGAGAATTGAACATTAGGATTTAATCGGTGAATTAAGAGAAGAAAAAGCCTAATATCTAGTTAATACCGAAAATATTAAAGAAAAATAAGAAAATGTGGATTTCTTGAGTTATTGTTATTTTGATGCTTGATTTATGATTTTTTATCATGTTTAAGATAGAGTTATATGCAAGAAAATTTGAGAAATGAAATGCCCGTGAGTTTGGGAAGAAAAAGAGGAAATTATTTTGTTGATTTTGTTGATGATCTAGTTGATGTTTTAATCATGAAATTATTATATGATATGTTGATGTAATCATATATGTTGTTGAGTATAAGAAAATTGAATTGCATGTAAAGTTATTAAAGAAAAGAATTTGTGATAATTTAAAAGATTTGATGGTTTTGATGTTAATGTGTGTTAGAATGTTAAGTTGATCCATTGATGAAAATAGAAATTTTTGTAAGAAAAGATTAAAGTTATAAAAGCTTTAAAAATGTTAAGAATTGAAAAATGCAAAGAAAAATATAGATAATAAGTGTTCTTGTAAGAAAACTTGAAGATTTGAAATTTTATTAAATTAAATCAAAAAGAAATTTTATAATTAAAATTAATAAGAGAAACTAGTTTTTATAAAAACTAATAATAAAAAAAATATAAAAGAAGAATGTTAATTAAAGAAATTGGTCTTAAATCAAGAACAAAGAAGAAAAGAAGTTATTAATTAAATAAACAAGAGTCGAGAAAATCAAGTTAAAAAGAATTAATTAATAAGGAAATAAAGAAAAGTTTTAATCGAGTCAAGAAAAAGATGTTGATGGTCCCGAAACGAGTTACTGGTGTATGGGGGGGGGGAATACACCAGTTAGGATTTTTCAGTTTTCGAAAAACTTAACACTTGAAAACAACTTCAACTGAGTAAAAGGACTCAGGTGGGATCTCACAGCTGAGTAAGCAAACTCAGCTGGAAGAGCGGTGCTGTGCGGAATGTGGTGGAAAATAAACTCGTTAAAAACAACTCACGCAAACCAGCTCGGTTGGTCAAGAACCAAAACAGCTCGGTTTAAAAAGTGCAAAAGAGGTTTGAATGCTGGTTAGTTCGGTCAGTTAGAAATGCAATATGGACTGAAAAAAAATAAACACGACACACAAGATTTACGTGGTTCGGAGATAACTCCTACGTCGACGGGGAGATGTGAGTCCACACACCTCAGTCCAAGTTCTTCTGGACAGAACCACTCAGCTTACGCGGGCTGAGTAACCGTTACAGTTTAGTTTCCGGGCACTAAACTGCCTAAGTCAAGTTTACGTGTACTTGATGACCTGACTACTCAATTACAGGAAGAGTAAGGTCCTAGCACACTTTTTAGGGTGTGAGAAAGGGTAGGATATCCAACTACAGCTCGATCAAGAATGAGAGCTGGATCTAAGGCTTGAACGAATAAACACTCAACCTAAGATCAAAAACAGTTTCGAATTCTAGGAACCCTCAGCTACTAATGTTCTCTCAAATTGGAACTCTCAGCTGCTGATGCTCTTAGATGATGATTTTGCAGATTTGCTTTGATTTCTCTCGAGAAAGCTTTTGAATTTTTAGTCGTCTATGTGTCTATCTGCATCTCTTACTTCTCGAATGAGATGATGCCTCTATTTATAGGCGGAGAGAATCAACTAGCCGTTGGAGGAGCAGTTGATCTCTGATCGGTTGAAAGCGATGGCTTGTCTCTCATCTCTGCAGACTTTCCCGATATGGTATCTGTGCTCCTTTGCTTTCCATCTGAGACAGCCTTGTGTTGGGCCAGATGGGGTAATGACTGAACGGTCAAACCCTCATGTGACTTCCTTTTGAAATTCAAATCTTTGACATTCAACTTCGGTTTGTCGGTTGAAAGTCTTGACCTTCATCTGAGTGATCTTCAGCTGATGTTCCGATCTGTCGAGTTCTCAGCTGATTTTGAACTTCAAAACAGTTGAACTCCTTGTTCAGATTCTATAACTGAGGTTCTGAAACTGAACCCTCAGTTGTCTTCCACTTCTTTACTCAGTTGGGTTTGAACCCTCAGATGATTTCTTTTTCATCTGATGTTCTCTTCCTTTCAACTGTTTCTCATTTGATGAACGCTCAGTTGGTTTCCTTCAACTGATGTTCTGAAGACTTCCCCTTGTTTACATCTGAACAAATGAACTCTCAGTTGTCTTTCTTCACAACTGATGTTCTGTCTGAGTGACGCCTTGTTGCCATCTTCAGCTGGAGACCTGTAAAGATAAAAACTTAACTTTGCTCAAACAGCGAGCCTAAATTCAAACATTAGGTACTGGCAACATCTACTCGGTTGGGGTCAGCCGGTTTTGGAATTCATCAAAACTTATACTAATAAATTTCCCAACAGATGTTAGACGAGTTAAGTTTAAATACTCGTATAGTTAATCAAGAAAATAATGGAATGAGATGTCAAGCAATGATGTTGAAAGTAGTTAACTAAGTAAATTGTTTTTCAAACCATGTGAATTAAAAATAAATCGAGAAGAAATGTCGAGTTAATAATTAGAAAATAATAGTTGAGTTAAGAAATGAGAATCGAGTTAGAAATGGAAAGAAAATTCCAATTTCATAAGAAATTAATATAAATTAAAGAGAATTTTTATTAATTGAGTAAAAGTTTATAAAATGCTTCATAAAATAACGAATTTGGAAAAGCGTTGCTTATAAGCCGAGAAAAGACAAATTATATCATTTAAGTTTTTATGAAAAGAAATGCATAATCGAATTAAGTTCTAAAGTATAATTGAATAAATGTTAATGTGTCTTGAAATGTGTTTGATTTATTTGGATTTGTTATGTAATTGAATAAATGTTTGAGTGCATGATATTAATTGTGACGTGAAGAATTACTAAGTTATTTGTATGCAAAATGATTGAGCTATTGATTTGTTAAATCGAGAATTAATGTAGTTTTTAAAAGAAAGCTCGAGTAATGGAATGTAGATAGACGACATTTCATAATTAAAGCGTGAAGTGCTAAGACGTTGGTTAGTAGCATTAACCAACCATAGAATAGAATTAATGGTTTAAAGACGAAAATGCGAGATCTTTTAGAAAAGATAAAGCGAAAAGAGAAACGACTCAAGTAGAAGTCCTTCAGTTGAAT
This sequence comes from Schizonepeta tenuifolia, assembly GCA_029490685.1. NCBI lineage: Eukaryota > Viridiplantae > Streptophyta > Magnoliopsida > Lamiales > Lamiaceae > Schizonepeta > Schizonepeta tenuifolia. The sequence goes on from CM055959.1 coordinate 79,197,763, forward strand.
CCAACGCCTTTTTCATCCATCTTTGCATATCTTATTTTTCTTTATCGATGTCGATCTATGAAGGATCAAGCCGGACCGAACGTTAAGCGAGGACGAATAGCCCTTAAAACCACCTAGCTAGAATCTTCGGAAGTCAGGTGGGCTTTTTTATGAACCAAAACTATCGATGAAAGTTATTATGCTATTGAATATTATTATATGATTTTAAATGCGATTGACTTGCCATTTTTATTGAGTTTGGTATGTGTTATCATCTGTTTATATGAGATGTTATTATCCCGTAAAATGTGGGAAACCCACGTGTGGTATGTTGAATGTTAAGGTGACTGTGAGCCTTGCTTCGGTTAGGCCGGTCACAGTGTTCAAGAAGGAGGCCTACTTCTCGGCACAGTGAGACTATTTGTGACAGATGATGTATACTATTGATATATGTTATGTTTGACTGCGCAGTCTATTTAAAAGAAAATGTTTTAACATACACAAGTAAAACTGTTTTAAGTTATTAAGTACTTGTGATGTTTCGGCAAGGCAAGTTCAATTGTTATAGCTTTTAAAAGCATCTTTATCCAAATATTTTGGCATGTGTTCACTGAGTACAAAGTACTCAACCCTGCGTGTATTTCTAAACTTGCAGGTTGACTGGATGGTGATGGCATGGACACTTGGTGGTGTGGTATTTTTAGTTGAGTCGAGTCGAGTCGAATGTCGGACTGGCATTCGTACGTCTTCATACGTGCGACTGTTGGATTTTGATGCAAGTTTCCGCTGCAACTCTTTGAAAAGATGTCTGTTTATTATATACTCTAATACTTGGTTTTTGATTCCGAGTAATGTGCTCGATGGCCTTGAATACTTGTTGAACTCTTAATTTCGTTGACTTGAAAAACTTATCGTATCTTTGTTGGAATGTGATTTTGAAATGCTCGGTTATTGCTTCATTATACCTTTAAAGCTTTATTCGAATACCGTTGTGTTTTATTGATGATTTCCCCGAGCATGTTTTCCTGTATTTGAGTTGAATGTTTGTTGATTAGGTTGTGTTGTTGTACGTAAGTCGTATCTCGAGAGTCGGGGTGTGACATATGTGCTTCTGGCCTATTCACAAATGTCCATGCATTCTTCTCTTGTTGCTATTGTGACTGTTGTTGTTGCGGATGTGGCTGAGCTTAATTAGCTCTCAAGGGTTGGGGCTGACCATACTGATTCGATCCTACTGGTTGCAATGGTTTCGGACAATTTCTTCTCATGTGCCCCTTCTGACCACAGTTATAACAACAGTCAATGTTTGCCAAACAATTACCAAAGTGCATTCTGTTACATTTAGGGCAGGTAGGAACAGTGATTCTTCCTTGGTTATTGTCTGCCTGTTGTCCCTGCCACTGTCCTTGCTGGTTATTTTCCCTCCATTGTCCTAATTGATTATTCTGATTCGGCTGTTGAAAGCCACGCTGATTTCTACCTTGATTTTCTCCTTCCTATTTCCTTTTTCCTTTAAGGCCGCTGTTATTGTTATTGGACTGGTCTTGAGTTGGAGCCTGGGTTGGTGCTGGTACGGGTGCTACAATCTTTTGTTCATCCGGCATAACTGCCTCCATGTCTAAGGCTCGTCCTAGTATGTCTGTATAGCTCAGTCCTCCATGGCTGGCTAATGCTATTCCTAGTTCGTGTCTAAGTCCCCCACGGAACTTCTTTGCTATCTTCTCGTCGGTATCTACCTGCTCGGGTGCATACCTTGACAATTCACAAAAGGTTGCATCGTATTCAGTCACTGTCATCTTCCCTTGTTTCAGACTGTAGAACTCTGCTTCCTTCTTTGCTCTATAGGTTCTAGGGATGTACTTGTCGTAAAATGCTTCCTTAAACTCATCCTAAGTAAACTGAGCCAGATGCTCTGTCGGAATAACCTTCTGCCTAGTTTCCCACCAAAAATCAGCTGGTCCGGTGAGTTGAAACGCAATACATGAGAGACGCTCCTCATCAATACATCTGAGAAGTTTAAAAATTCTTTCTGTAGCTCTTACCCAAAGCTCAGCATCGCTCGGGTTTCCTGATCCATTAAAGACAGGTGGATTTCTTTTAAGGAACACATCCTCTATGTCACGACGTAGTGGTGGTGGAGGTGGAGGGGTTTCCTGACGTCCTTGATCTTCCTCCCTCTCATGTTGTCTATGACCTCTTCCCGGTCCTCTAGGCCTACCGAGTCCTCCTCTTCTGTTATTCGCTACTCTTGGCGGCATTTTGAAACTAAAAAAATCAAGAATTTTCATCAATCCCGTGCTTTAAGCACTCATCCATTCAATAAGGAATTGACTTATCTTAATCATCTAGCAATTTCTCAAATTGCAACCCAAATCTTAACGGTTCTTAACTTACCTTAAACCATCTCATCTTACTTTAATCATCTTAACTTAGACTTCTTAGTTTCTCTTCTTGAAGAAAACTTTTAATCAGTTCTTTTTTTTTAATCAATAAAACAAAGTAACGACTCTACTTTGTTCATGTTACTTATACGAAAGTAACATTCATCTCTTATTCCCTTTGATTCCCTTTATTCTGTCCTTCCCGTTCCGATCATCTCTTGCTTATTTTTGAAACCAATGCTTCTTAAAACGTCTATGTTCTCAATGAATCGGGAAGAATCTTAGAGCAAATAGTCCAGGTTCTCAAACCAACATACTTCTTAAAATAACATAAATTATAGCTCAAATAATTTCACATACTTTCACAAAGTATAGTACTTCATACTTTCACATAATTCATGTAATATTACAAAGTATAACTTTTATACTTTAATCACATTCATACTTGGCATACTTTATTCATATCATACTTGCATACTTTATTCATAAATTCTTGCATACTTAATCACATCATACTTGTATACTTTATTTAAAAATTTCTTCTTAAAAGAAATCATACTTCTGAAATTCTTTCCTTTCTTTCCTTTCTTCACTTGAGTCGACGTAGCGGGAGGTTGAGTTGTCGTCTACACTCTTAAACTTAGTGTTACGACCTAACTTTACTCGGAAGAAGACTTGGGTATAGAGCATACACAAATGCTCTATCTTACTTATTCGAAAGAAACTTGTATGCATTCTATGGTATCACTAGAAAAATAACTTACGACCACAGCAGAACCGACTGCTCTGATACCATTCTATAACAGACCCAAATCCCGAGGGACGGCCAAGCCGGGGTGCGATTAGGGGTTGGACTAAAGAGGCGGGGAAGAAAGGGGAATTACTGAATAAATGAAATGAATAATTTAACATCTATAACCAAGATAATATACTATGAACTAATTCTTATTAGACAAAAGAGAGTCAATCTCGAAAGATCGCTCTACAAAGTTGTGATTAGAGAAGACTAGGTTTAAAGTATGAAAAACTTAAACTGAAAAGATTACACAACAAAAAGTGTATTAGGTTGCAGCGGAAAGAAGTAGAATGATATCACATATCAAATGTGAAATCGAGGCTCAACTAAACTTTACTTCTTTAAGTACGACCTTTACTCAACCTCCTCCGCCTTCGTCACTCAACCTGCACATTTAAAAACAAACATGCAGGGCTAAGTACATAAAGCACTTAGTGGGCACATTGCCGAAAACATTTCATACTTAGTATAGATTAATCATGCATCTTTTCATAAACACTCGTAAGACTTATACTACTGTACACTTAATTCTAGATAACACACTGAAGATTAACTCAGAATCCGATCGTCTGGTTAGCACTCTGTGGGCTAACTCAGAATCTGTCCCTCTGGATAGCACTCTGTGGGCTATCTCAGAATCTGATCGTTTAGTTGGAATCTCTGGATAGCACTCTGTGGGCTAACTCAGAATCCAAAACTCTGGATAGCACTCTGTGGGCTAACTTAGAGAGGCACAAGAGAATTCACATATAACAATTCATCATGCACTGATAGTTACTTTAATACATACTTATTAAAGTAGTAAGTAAACACTTTCGAGCAACGCTCATTTTATTTTGAAAGAAAAAGCCCACCTCAATCGTTTACAGAACAAACTTTAACCTTCTGTCTTTCGTCCTTTCTTCTAATCTCGACGTCCTCCTTCTTTGAACGCAAATAATCATACTTTTAGTATTTGATCGAGACGTTAAAAAGAAAACAGAAATTCGGATTCGGTTAAGTCTTTTAGGCCTTTGCACTTTAACTATATTCTTTTGATTAACAAATAAACGAGACTCAATCAATTCTCGTTTACAAACTGACTCGGCTCATTACTTGACACTTAGGTCAGTAGATAATGGATGTTGATAACTTATAACGACTTAAAAATTCACAAGGAACGAAGTTGAAAAGGATTCAACTTAAGAAATTAAGTTTTGGAAACTTTCTGCACAAGTCAGTGGTTCTGGAGTTCGCACAGAACAGAATATTTCAAAACAAGGAATATGCTCTGTACCAAAAGAAAGCCATGGATGTCTAGTTTACTCTCCAATTTACGGATCTCGATTTCGTTAAGCAAGCTAAAGGTTATAACAGTTTCCGTAACACATCGCAAAACAGTCCGTGAAGAAACCCTAGTGCTCGTTAACTCGACGCACGACTTTCTAGGTTCGGTTTATGTTAACCCACTTATATACTCACGAAATTTCTGTTTCCAGGCAGTAGATACGAACAATCATTCATCATGAACTCCTTCACATTTCTCGATTACAAACACGACGTATAATTACTCGCCTTTTCAACTACCAATTACTAAACCAATTTCCGATTCAAAACAATTTCTATTTCATTTTCGTTTATCAACTTCTCGTTTATTAACTATAACTCATAACATCTCATATCTCGGATGGAAATATTGTCAACTACAATATCGTTCATCAAACGACAACAATCATTGTTATCAAATTGGTTTTCCTTATTCGACTTTTCTATCGACGTCTTGCGACCCTATTTGAATTTTAATCATAGATGTCTTGATCTCTAATTTATATAACTAGATGGATTAGATATGGATCTATGATTAAAATTGAAATAAAATCAAGAACCCTATTTTCCTAGTGAATACCGAAATTTAGGGGATTTAGGTAGGATGTTTTGATTCTTCAATTAGTTGTGTAATTGATCTTAGGAGGTGTTCGATTGAGGATTAAAACAAAAAAAAAATCAAAACCCCTAAGTATTTGATGAGGACCGATTTTTGAGCTAGGGTTTGAATTGGGGGTTTTCAATTTGATGATGTAATAAGACTTGAATTGATCAACTGATGATATAGTAGTATGATTAAGGGATTAATGATGATGTTTGATGAAGAAAATCACCCCCTTTAATTATATGTTATTACCGAAAAATATGAAAGAATTAGGGGTTTTCATGTAGTTGAATTAGTTGAAGATATGTTGATGAATTTATGTTTCTAATGATAATAGTTGATGTTATGAATTTAATTGGAATTTTCTAAAAATATTTTGTGGATCGTAAGAGACTAAGAACTCAATTTAAGTTAAGTTTAAGTAATGATATGGAGTAATGATGTATATAATAATGAATCTCGTTAGATGTTGATTGATGTCGTAGATTTTGAACAAATTCCGATAACTTTTGAAATCTCCTAAGAGACGAACAAGAGGACGTAATTAATAATCGAGAAGTCAAGTAAGGATTCTAAATTGATAATAGTGTTTATAATGGACTAGGGAACGACTTTGTAGATGACGACATGAGCTTTCGGATTATTATAATATGAGTTGTAGTTATAGTCGAGAACTAGAAACGAGAATTTGTTAACTTGATTTTGGTAGAGTAAATGGTAGTTGAAACGACGAGGTTTGATCGTCGTAGTTCTAAACGAGTTTTGAAAAGGGGTCCTTCACGTACGGGAGTACGTGTTGACTGCCTTGAGAGTCAAGTTTCGTGAGAAATCGAGTACGAGAACTTAGAACGAACTTAGGAAGTTATACGTCGATTCTATCGAGCAATTAGGGTTAGCCGCGGCAGTTTTGCGACCCTTTCCGGAAAATGTAATATCTCTTAGCTCGTTTATCGGATTTGAGATCCGTAAATTGGAGCATAAACTAGACTTTCCAAGCTTTCTAGTGGTACAGGGCTCATCCCCTGTTTCCAATTACTCTGTTCTGCGCAGTCCCCAGAACTACTGCATTGCGCAGTGAAAATTTCAGGATTTGTTTGCCTAAGTTGTTTTCTTCGCAACTTAGTTTCTTTCGATCGTTTAAGCCGTAATAAGTCAACGACTATCTTCTCTACTGACCTAAGAGTCGAGTGTGAGACCTTTCGAGTTCTAAACGAGATTTTTTCAAGTCTCGTTCCCGTTTAATTAAAATGAATCTAGTAGCGTGCAAATGCCTAAAGAAACGAAACGACTAAAACCTAATTCGATTTTCTATGATCGATTTTCTTTTACGACCGATTTTAAAGTGTTATTATTTTACGATGAAGGAGGAAGCCAGCAGTAAGGAAAGGACGGAAGATCAGGAGAACGGAAGCTCGTACTTAGTTCTGTAAACGCTAAGGTGGGCTTTTATATATAAAACAAAACTAGCAATGCTCGAAAACCTTTCTTTATCGCTTTGATATCTGTGTTTTCAAAGTGATAATTATGGCATGAACTATTTTATATTTTATGTGAGTTCTCTTGTACCTATCTGAGTTAATATTCGTGTTTTCCAGATTTAAGAGTTAATCTAAATAGGGAATAAGGATGCTTTGGTCAACACTATGAAGGATCTCATGGCCAAAATGGATGATAAGATTGAAGCTTTGAGCATGAAGGTGGATGGGAAGGAAGTTACTATAAGGAAAGCTATAAAAAGGTGTGAAGTGTGTCAACCTACGACTCAAATCACTTCAGATTGTCCTAACTGGTTCATTGAATAAGAAGAAGTCAAAGCTATGGGATAGAACCAACAGGGAACTCCTGGGGAACAGAGGTTCGGTTATGGGCAGAACAATAACTTTGGTTACCGCCAAAATGAGAATTTGAGGTACGGTAAAAATAATTACCAAATGCCACCACCACATCAACAACCTCAACATCCTGCCCAATAGCAGCAACAACCATGTGTTCCCTTACACCGTTACTAGAACATGGAGGAATTTATGAAGGACACCTTCGACCGATTCCGTAAGGATATTGAAAATTTTCAAATAGAAAGTAGAGGGACATCTAATAATGTATAGGCACAGTTGACTCACACCACACAAACCTTTATCAAAACTTGTAGAGTAGAAGAGTGGGCGACTCCTTACCTAAGTAGAGATCAACAAGGAGTAGGTCAATGATGTTGTCTTAAGGAGTGGAAGAGCACTACCTGAGATGGTGCCCAAGGTACTAGCTGATGAACCTAAGAAGATTGAGAAGACCAAGATGGGATGAGGCGATTTGGATGAGATGCATTATGAGCTGGAAGCCAAGTGTAAGGAAACCGCTATGGCCAAAGGGAACTCCACCATCAGTTCAAAAGAAGATGAGGCGATGCTTGAGTCCCTTAAAGCTGAAAGGGAAGACATGTTATTTGCCAAAAGGACCATCACTAAGCACAATGGCCTATCACCACCATATCTAAGGAGATTTTCCCGTGATAGAGAACAACATGAGATGAATGAAATGCTTCAAGTTTTCCGAAAACTAGAAATAAATCTTCCCTTAATGGTGGCATTACGCTCAATGCTCAAATGTGCCAAATTCTTAAAAGAGATGTGCACAAAGAAAACAAAATATCCTGATGATGCCAAGTTTCACATGTCAAATGTCTTTGCAATCATGAATCCACACTTGCCCATTAAGCAGAGGGATCCAGGGATGTTTGCTATTCCATGCACGATAAGTACGACCATGATACCAAGGGCAATGCTCGATCTGGGGGCATCGATTAATGTCATGCCCAAAGCCATATTCGATGAGATGAGGTTTGGACCCCTGGCCCCAACACGCGTCGTAATCCAATTGGCAGACCTATCAACGGTCTACCCTAATGGAATTTTGGAAGATGTCTTGGTCAAGGTTGGAGATTTAATATTTCCAGTAGATTTCTATTTGTTGGATATGGGAAGGCGAACGACCAAGAACCCTGTAATTTTGCTCAAAAGACCATTCTTAAGAACAGCAAGAACAAAAATTGACTGTGAGTCAGGGAAGCTAACTGTTGAAGTAGGAGGCGAAGTGGTGGAATTAGATGCCTATAGGAAGAACAAGCAAGCAGAGATAGAGACAATAAATAGCCTCTACGTGCTTGAAGAGGAAATGGAAGTGGCCAACACTCTGGAAGATATTGAAGAGATAAATGAAGAAGATGAAGTTCTTGAAGATTATGACCATGACGATCCTGATGACGACTTTCCGTAAGCATGGTTCGATGAGGTGATTGAGGAGTATTGGAGGATCGAGATGCTGGAGCAACAGATTGAAGAAGATCTTGGTCAAGACAACGAGGATCATGACCAGAAAGGGACGGAGGAATTGAGCTATGTAAGAAACGAAGGCAATGTGTATCCTGGCTTTGAGCAACTCAGCATTCCAAAACTGAAACCTGAAGACAGACTGGTGCCTTCACTGCAACGAGCACCAAAGCTAGAGTTGAAGGTATTGCCCAAGCACTTGAAGTACACTTACCTAGGAGAGAATGAGACCTTGCCCGTGATCATCAATTCAACGAACAATGAGGAAGCAAAGATATGTGGACTTCTGGAAAGATACAAGGAGGCAATAGGATTGACGTTGGCTGACATCAAGGGCATAAGCCCAATGGATTGCATGCATCACATCCTGCTCGAAGAGGAGGCAGTCCCAGTCAGAGACCCCTAGAAAAGGCTGAACCCTGCCATGAAGGAGGTCATCATGAAGGAAATTTTGAAACTATTGGACTTGGGTATAATCTACCCTATTTCAGACAGTCGTTGGATAAGTCCAGTACATGTCATGCCCAAGAAGTCAGGAATTCAGGTCGTAGAAAATGATAAAAAAGAGATTGTGGCCATAAGACTTCAAGTTGGATGGAGGGTGTGTATTGACTACCAGAAGCTAAACCAGAAGACAAGGAAACACCATTTCCCTTTGCCCTTTATCAATGAAATGCTGGAAAGGTTAGCAGGTAATCAATATTATTGTTTCCTTGATGGATATTCTGGATACATGCAAATATGGGTAGCCGAAGAGGATCAGGGCAAAACGACTTTCACGTGTCCATTTGGAACTTTTTCTTATAGAAGAATGCCATTAGGATTATGCAATGCTCCGGGCACATTCCAGCAAGGTATGATGCACATTTTTTCTGACCTTCTCGAGGAATGCATTGAGGTATTCATGGACGATTTTACCGTCTATGGAAAAAACTTCGACACATGCCTTAAGAATCTTGAGAGAGTTATGAAAAGATGCGTTGAGAAAAGTCTTGTGTTAAACTATGAAAAATGCCACTTCATGGTCAAGGAGGGGATAGTCTTTGGGAATGCTATTTTAGAAAAAGGGATTGAGGTGGATTAAAGCTAAGATCGACATCATTGGGAAGTTGCCATACCCCACAAAGGTTAAGCAATTAAGAGGGTTTTTTGGGCACGCTGGATTCTATCGCAGATTCGTGAAGGACTTTGCCAAGATAGGTCAACCGATGACCAAGTTACTGCAGAATGATGTGTTTTGGGAGTTCGATGAAGAGTGCAAAAAGGCATTCCATATTTTGAAGAACAGCTTGATCACAACACCAATCATACAACCCCCTGACTGAGGTATGCCATTCGAGATCATGTGTAATGCTAGTGGGTACACCGTCGGAGCCGTACTTGGGCTAAAGAGGGGGAAGGAGAGATATGTTATCTATTAGGCCTCGAAGGCATTGAATGTCGCCCAATGCAACTATGCAACCACGGAAAAAGAGTTGTTGGCCGTGGTCTTTTCTTTTGAAAAGTTTCGATCTTATCTACTTGGGGGCAAAACCACAGTCTACACTGACCATGCCGCACTTAAGTACCTGATGACAAAGAAGGAAACCAAGCCAAGACTAATTAGATGGATTCTTCTCTTACAGAAATTTGATGTAGAGATCAAGGCTACGAGTGGTGCCCAGAATCAATTTGCTAATCACTTGAGTAGAATACTCCAAGAAGAGCATGGTAACCCGATCAAGGAGATGTTTCTGGATGAACATCTGAGCTATGCCTAAGACGAGCCATGGTACGCAGATATGGTGAATTATTTGGTGATTGGGGCAATGCCAGCGGAGTATGAGAAATACCAAAGGAGCAAACTCAAAGTGGAAAGTAAATACTATGTATGGGATGAACCTTATTTGTGGAGAGAGTGTTCTAACATGATCATAAGAAGATGTGTCCAAGATCGTGAGCAGAAAAGTATACTTGAGCACTGCCATAACAAGGAATGTGGAGGTCACTTTGGGCACCAACAAACAACAAGAAAGATTCCGGAGTGTGGGTTCTATTGGCCAACGCTGTTCAAGGACAGTTATGAATGGGTGAAAAGTTGCGATCGATGTCAAAAGGAAGGAAATATAACAAGGAAGAAAGAGATGCCCATGATGACAATTCTCTCCGTAGAAGTGTTTGATATATGGGGTATGGACTTTATGGGTCCCTTGCCCTGCTCTCCTGGAAATCAGTACATTCTTTTGGCAGTGGATTACTTGTCAAAATGGGTGGAAGCTCGAGCATCACAAACCAGCGATTCGAAGGTGGTTGCAAGTTTTCTATGGACTCTAATTTTTAATAGGTTTGGCATTTCTCGAGCTATCATCAGTGACCAAGGCTCACATTTTTGCAATGCAACAATAATTGCTTTGTTCAAGAAGTATGGGGTTGACCACCGTGTATCTACTGCCTATCATTCTCAAGCTAATGGGCAAGCTGAGTTGTCAAATCGTATTATCAAGACCATTTTGAGGAAGTCGGTGGGCACTACAAAGAAGGACTGGAGCATGCACCTTAATGACGTGCTATGGGCATATCGGACCGCATGTAAAACTCCATTTGGGATGTCGCCTTATCGCATGGTTTATGGGAAGAGATGCCACTTACCTGTTGAGCTAGAACATCGTGCCTATTGGGCTATAGCTCAGTTGAACTTTGATTGGAATGAAGCAGGTGAGGCAAGGAAGTTGGAGCTACAAGAGTTAGAAGAAACAAGGCTTCAGGCCTACGACAATTCTAGTCTTTACAAGGAAAGCATGAAGAAAACCCATGATCTGTTGATTAAGGAGAAGGAGTTTGACTTTGGGCAACAAGTGTTGTTGTATTAAACAAGGTTTAGACTTAAATCTAGGAAATTATCTACCAAGTGGGTAGGACCGTATTAAGTTCAAGCCCAATATCCAAATGGAGTGATCGAGATCAAGGATTTCAAGAGTGGAAAAATATTCAAAGTAAATGGTCAAGGCATATTATGGGCATGAGAAACAGGAAGTTGGGGAGTGTTGGGAAATTTAGTAAAGTTTTGATTGATTCCAAAACCAACTGACCCCAACCGAGTAGATGTTGCCATTTCCTAAAGTTAGTATTTAGGCTCGTTGTTTGAGCAATGTTCAGATTTTTCTTTACAGGACTCCAGCTGAAGACGGCAACATGGGTTCACTCGGATAGAAATTCAGATGGAAACTCGGACATGGAACATCAGATGTAAGAAAGACAACTGAGCGTTCAAGCCAACAGATTTGATCTAGATCATCGGATGAAGGAAAACATCTGAGTAATCAACTGTTCGTCAGATGTGACAATCCAACTGTTCAGGTGGAACATCAGTTGCAGGACTCAATCTGATAGATCGACAACATGAAGTTCAAGGCAGCTGAGGGTTCAACTATTCCTCTTCAGACAGAAGGTCAGATGAAGGTAGCAATCAGATGGAACATCAGCTGAAGACCACTCAGATGAAGATCAAACGCCTCAACCGACTAACCAATGTTGAAAGATAAAGGTTGAAATTTGAATTTCAAATAGGAAGTCACGTGAAGGTTTGACGTTCTGTTATTACCTCATTTAGCCCAACACAAGGTTGTCTCAGATGGAAAGCAGAAGTTCACAGTTGCCAAATCAGGAAAATTTGCAGAACAGAACAGAGATCAACGGCTCTTCCAACGGCTAGTTGATTCTCACCGCTTATAAATAGAGGCATTCATTCATTCATCAAGACAGAACACAGAGCAGACAGAGAACACAAAAGAAGAGACAGACGAGCGAAAGAACGACAATATACTGCGCACAAGCTAAACTGCAATTAATCTCTTAGAACATCACCAGTTGAGAGTTCATAGAGAGTTAGAATCTGTCTTGGTATTTTCGATCTTAGTTTGAGTCTTCCTTTGTTCAAGCTTAGATCTTAGCTCATTTATGTGTTAGAGCTAGTAATTGGAAAACCCACCCTTATACACATCCCCTAAAAAGGTTGTTAGGATCCTGCTCTTCCCGAAATTGAGTAGAAAGGTTGATAAGTACCCGTAAACTTATCTGTAAGGTTGATAAGTACCCGCAAACTTATCTGAACGGTTGCAAAGCCCGTGTAAGCTTTGTGGTAGCTGTCCTAAAGAATTTAGATTGAGTTGTGTGGACTCACAACTCCCCGTGGACGTAGGAGTTCTCTCCGAACCACGTAATTCCTTTGTGTTGTGTTTTCTGTTCAGTTACTTTTTGCATATCCAACTGACCAACTAACCAGCACTCAAAACTGCATCTTTACATTTCAACTGATTTGGTTGTTGACCGACCTTGCATCTGAGCGTGAGTTGTTTTACACGAGTTATTGTTGTATCCACCACATTCCGCACAGCACCACTCTTCCAGCTGAGTTTTCTTACTCAGTTATGATTCCAACTGAGTCCTCTTACTCAGTTGTGGTAATTTTTAGGGGGTTGTTTTTAAAATTCCTATCTGGTGTATTCCCCCCCCCCCCCCCCATACACCAGAACTCGTATCGGGACCATCAGGGAGTCATCTGGATTCCCTGACGAGGAGGAGTAATGGCCAGAATGTATGATGTCGTGCCCAAGACGATTTAAATGGGGTGCTAACTAGGAGGCAACCTGGTACGTTTTTTTAGTTATTATTTTTTTTTCTGTTTTAATTTAAAAAATATATACATGTGTTTATATTGTAAGTTATTTCTATTTTATTCCGTTAAGTTGTACCATGGGCATTGCGGCAGAAGGGGAAGTTGTACAAGTAGATTGGGCACGATGAGAAGCGCTGGGCAATAGACCGAACGAAGCTGTCAAATCAGTAGTCAGTTTTTTCATAACCTAAAAAGCCACACCCATTACTCCCTTAACCCACGATTTTCCCTCACTCTCCCTCAATCTTCAAACCGCAACCCTGCAACTTCTCTCTCTCTTTCTCTCCCTTGCTTATCTTTGCCATTTAAACCTTATAAGTCGGTATGGTAGCCAGCAGAAACAAGATCAAACTAAACAAAATTCCCTCCGGCACTCGCATAGACTTTGAGCAATCGCCGCCTAAACCTAAAACTAAAAAATGCACACCTATGGAGTAGGTTCCAGCAAACAGATCTAAGTCGTCCATGGCCACTGATAGTCCACCTCCTGTAGATGTCGAGTTGATGTTGAGTGAAGGAGAGAACCCTTCTCTCTTTGAACAGGAGGTAGCCATGGGAGGAGATGGAGAATCTGGGCAGAACGAGTAGAAGGGGAAAGGGTTGAGTGATGTGGTGGAAGAAGGGTAGAACGAAGGAAACGAAGAAGGAGAAGAGGAGGAGGAACCTGTTGAACAATTGGTAAGAAAAAAACGAGCAGCGAAGAAGGAGGAAATAGTCGCTGCTGTAGATATCGAAATTTAATGATATATTTTATTGATTTTAATATCTTATTTTATTATGGAATCTTATCATATCCATATTAATATAAGTTATTTAATTGATAAGTATGCCTTTATATGGTGATAAATATCTATTTCCTTGGCAACAAGTAAAGGGATATACATCAATATTCAAGAGCCAATGATATCGCGCCACCTAAGCCCTTAGAGCCCATGATGGAGTCCAAAGCCCACTCAACTTCTCTCTTCCTACAACTATAAATAGGGGTCTCTACACAACTTTAAATCACACCTAAAAATCATCTTCAAGAGCTCAAGAATTGAAGAGAGAAATTCTCCAAGATTTCTCTTTCAATATTCAAGGTGTCCCGGTGAGATTCAAGGCGTTCTTCGTGGGAAGCAACGCCTTCTTCGGCGGAAATATCTCAAGTGGCGTTTGATCCGGAAACAAGGCGAGAGTCCTCCAAGTCAATGTTATAAAGCTCGACGCTCAAGGTTACTTCGGAGACAAAAGTCCACCGCATCAACACCACCAATCACAAAGCTCAAGTCAACGTCACAAGTCAAAGATTAAGTCAAAGCTCAACGTTTACTTAGGAAGCAAGGCAAAATTCATCTACGTCAACGTTATAAAGCTTGAAGATAAAGTCATAAGTGATCAAGGAGGCATACTTCTTATCAAATCTCAAAGGCTATCAAGTCCAAAGAGGTCAACGAGGCATACTTCTACAAAAAATCTCAAAGGCTGCTTGAAGACCGTTCGATGGTCAAACTTGAAGAGAAGAATCAGAGGATCAAATAGAGATTGAACTCGCATATTTGAAATTCTTATATTTGTATGAAATCTTGTGTTTATTTGAATAAATACAATATTTTATGTTTACAGATTTTGGCACGCCCGGTGGGACAATCTCTACCTCTCATCTCTTCTCTTTGCCAAATCCAAAGAAGATGTCTACAAGTCTTGAGGAGCAAATTGCGAAGTTGACAAAGCTTGTAGAAGGACTTGCCAAACGCTTAGAAGAACGAGATGTTCAACTTGCAAAGCTGGAAAATGCAAATACTTTGGATACGAGAAGCCAACAAACAAAGGACGATCAAGAAGCCGAGCTTTTTATGGAGCTAAAAGATGGTGACAAATCTCTGACTAAGGAGCTTGAAGTCTTTTCCAATGGATCGATGCATGCCGATCAACTCAAAGAATTCATCAAGAAGGCAATCAAGAACAAGTTCGAAGGGACCTCCAAATCATCATGGACTTATAGCAAACCATACACTCCAAGGATTGAAAGCTTGATGATGCCGATCAGCTATCAGCCTCCAAAGTTTCAACAATTTGATGGCAAAGGAAATCCAAAGCAACATATTGCCCACTTCATGGAGACTTGCAATGACGCTGGAACATATGGAGATCACATGGTGAAACAGCTCGTGCGTTCCTTGAAGGACAATGCCTTTGATTGGTATGCTGACTTGCAGCCAAATTCAGTTGATAGTTGGGGGCAATTGGAGCAAGAATTCCTCAATCGCTTCTATAGCACTCGAAGGACGGTGAGCATGGTGGAGCTTACAAAGTCAAGTCAATGTAAAGATGAGCCCGTCATCGACTACATCAATCGTTGGAGGGACTTAAGCTTAAATTGCAAAGATCGCTTGTCTGAAACTTCTGCAATTGAGATGTGCACTCAAGGCATGCATTGGAGTCTTCAATATATCTTAAAAGGAATTTAGCCAAAGACCTTCGAAGAATTGGCTACAAGAGCTCATGATATGGAGTTAAGCATAATCGCAAATGGAGTTGAAGATCTTTCGATTGAAGAGGATCACAACTTTGAAGAAAATCAAGAAGCAACCCATGGGGGCAAATCTCCTAAAGAAAGTTCAAGTGATGAAGAAGCTACAAGTGAAGACGAAGAAGATGCTACAAATTAATCTTCTGATACTTGGTAGAATCCATGAAGTTAATGCTCCTTGATAAGAGCTTAAACTATCTAAAATGCTCGTAGATGCGAGTAAAAACCATCTAAACTTTTCACTCAAATAACTTCAAGTGCTCCTTGATAAGAGCTTAAGCTGTCTAAAATGCTCCTAGATGCGAGTAAAAACCGTCTTAACTTTTCAAACAAAATAACTTCAAACGCTCCTTGATAAGAGTCTAAACTATCTACAACGCTCCATGACGCATGAGCCTAAATTGCATGTTACTCCTGGCCCGCATGAGTATAAACTGTGTACGGCTCCCTCCTTAAAACCATAATCAAATTCTTTGAAGAAAGTCCAAGACTCCTTGACACGAGTATAAAATGTCTACAAATTCAAATCAAGTGAAAACTCATTAAAATGAGTATAAACTTTTTTTCAAATTCAAAGATTTCCTTGAAATGAGTTTAAACTTTCTAGCAAATTCAAGAACTCTTGAATATGAGTATAAACTTTCACAAGTTGAAGTTCAAGAACTCCTTGGTATGAGTATAAACTATCTAACAAATTTAAATTTATCGAGACTCATTCATTTTCATGACAAGTCGTCCATGAACAAGTCTCGAAGGGGCATTTGTAGATATCAAAATTTAATGATATATTTTATTGATTTTAATATCTTATTTTATTATGGAATCTTATCATATCCATATTAATATAAGTTATTTAATTGATAAGTATGCCTTTATATGGTGATAAATATCTATTTCCTTGGCAACAAGTAAAGGGATATACATCAATATTCAAGAGCCAATGATATCGCGCCACCTAAGCCCTTAGAGCCCATGATGGAATCCAAAGTCCACTCAACTTCTCTCTTCCTACAACTATAAATAGGGGTCTCTACACAACTTTAAATCACACCTAAAAGTCATCTTCAAGAGCTCAAGAATTGAAGAGAGAAATTCTCCAAGATTTCTCTTTCAATATTCAAGGTGTCCGAGCGAGATTCAAGGCGTTCTTCGTGGGAAGCAATGCCTTCTTCGGCGGAAATATCTCAAGTGGCGTTTTAGTCATCCTGATCATGAGAACTCAGGTTTAGAAGAAGGAATGAGGGATGGAAGGAGGGCAGAGGGGTATATTATCATGGGCATAACACCTGACAATAGAAGGATGTATTAACATGCCTAAAATTTCAGAGGTGTTGTTTTAAAAAAAAAAATCTAAAAAAAATCATACTAGAAAATAAGTGTGTGCTAAGACTCGAAGATATTGGAAAAGAATGAAGAATTTGGAGCCGACTTGCCCAGAACAGAGTTCATATTGACCATAGCCAGTTCCTAAATATTCCTTACCTTATGCTTTAAGCCCCATTACAATCCAATAAAAGACCTATTGATAGGTGTTTTGATCATAAGAATAGAGAAGGTAGGCAAGCCTATGGAAAGTCAAGTTAATATTGGTCACGAGCATAAACACCTAGCCCAATATACTTGAGAGACGAGTACTATGAGGAATATCCAATCTTGTTCATTGATTCTATCCTGACTTATTTGATGGCAATACTTGATCTGTATTTGTGATTGCTTGCTTTGACCAATAACCATGATATGCTGAACTTGTGATTGAGTCTGTGTTTTCAGTCTTTTTTTTCGTGTTTTGAGTCTTAGGCAAATTGTAACTGCACAATTGAGGAGAGGCGTGATTAAAGTGTGTGGGTATGATGAACCCAATTTTATGTTCATTTTTTAGTGTCTTTTTGTTGTGTCTGTTGTGTCTTTTTCGAGTCTTTAGTGTTTGGAAGGACACAAGTAGGAAGAAGTGGGTGCAGGGTGGAGCAGGTGCGTTTATGGGCATAATCTGGTGGAAAACTGCTTTTCTGGCGTTGGGCAATGATACGATGCAATATGGGCATAGGTCTGAAGTCTGTAGCTGGGCATGAAGGAATATTTCTTGAGCTAAGCTACATGTGAAGAAGTACCTCTCCATAATCTTATGGCTAAAGCAGCAGAGTACCCAGAGCAATGCGCGTTGAGGGCAAGACTGAAGCTAATGTGACAATAGCAGACGAATGAAGTAGAGGGTAGCAGATTAGACGTGGGCGCTAAGGATAAAGATAAGGAATGAAACTTTCAACCTTACCGAGAAGAGGCTAATCGAAATTGGACTTAACAAGGAAGGAAATATAATGCGCTGCTATTGAGCTAAAGAAGAAAACAAGACCAAGGAGGGAAGGAGTCCAGCCCATGAAGGGGATCGACTTAACCTAATCTTGACGCCTATAAATATGGCTGCATGTACTCTGCAATGGGTTGTCGAGCATAGTTTAGTTCTTTAATTTCAGTTTTGAGAGTTTGGTGAGGAAAAAAAACAAGTCCTACGGGCAAAGCTTTAATTTCTGTTTTCTTACTACTTTCAGCTTTTTGTTGGCATTCTGGCCAAGACACGTACTATTTTGATTTAGGTAATATAGTTCTTATTCAGTTTTTAATTATGTTTACTTCAATTTATATTATTGTGTTTATGTTTATTATGTTTAGCTAATCCTTAAACTTGGAATGGATGAGATGAAGTGATAATTGAGACTTCAACTATTCGTGAGGCCAAAGTGTGTCAAATAAATCGTGTTCTTTTATTCCCAAAATACTTAGGTCTTAATATTAGATTTGAGCAACATAACTATATGATTGATCACCTATAAGTTAAGTAGTCTAGATCACCTATAGAGACGAGGATAACGCAAGAGTGTCTCTTGTGCTCGAATAGATAATAATTATTGGAGAACAGTCGATGTCTTTGGCATCTCTTGGCTGATTTGGGTCTAATAGAAATTAATGCCTCTTGAGCAATACACCTGCTGAAGGGTCTTCGTAAGTGTATTGATCAAGAGAGGAGTTTTGTCTAGATTGTCTCTGGCATACTCGAATTTAAAGGGATAGATATAAGGGTAAAGTATTCATAGTTGTGACTTCGTGACCATAGGGCATGATTTAATTTATTCTTTAAGCTGAGTAGTAAAAGCGTGCGGTTGAAAATCATTGTGCCCATGATCGAATAAGAAAGACTGATTATCACTGATTCGAAATCCAGTCCAAGTCCTTTTTATTATTGATCAATTCGTTGTTTAGTTTTAGTTATAATTTTCAGTGCTTGTTGACCAAGACAAGTGAGTGCAGACCAACACCCTTTTTAGTGACACCGGTTACGTGGAAGAGAGACTACACCAATTCCCTTGGGTACGACCCTGCTTACCGCTGGCTACCGCTTACTATAGGTATAGGAGTTATAAATTTTATTTGTTTGAAGAGCAAACGACAGCTTCATCAGGAGTCTTAAGGGTCTGAAAGAAGCACTACTCTGATTGCCACGTTGGGGTTTCGCCTTCTGAGCTTAGGGATGTTGTTGCTGTTGTCCTCTTCCCTGACACAGCTTCTTGTTTAGGTGGCTTCCACTACTCTACTTTCCCTTTCTTTTCACGCTAGGGCCATGCTAAGAGGATTGTGGGGTAACAGCTAATTTCGTCTGACCTTGAAATTGAGAGGTCGCCGAAGAATGCAATCCTCTCTCAGGTTGCATAGCCGACTCCATGTCGAGGGCTCGGTTTAGGGCTTCAGCATAAGTGACGAGGCTATTGTTCGCTCTATAAAAATGAATTTGTAGCATATCCTCATAGCTATATAGTTAGCAAGTAAGTATGGGGTCGATCTACAAGGAGTTGATTGTCACTATCTGTTAAAACCTCCTCCACCTGTAAAGAAAGTTTGGTTTTGCTATCTTTGTCACCAGGGCTCTCTTACCCAATTCGAAAACTTAAATAAATACTGAAAAAGAAAATAGATAACTTGATCAATAATAAAAATGACTTGATCTGGACTAAGACATTGTTAAGTGAAAACCCTAGCTTGGTCATTGGTGCAAATATATTCATTACATGCATGCATCGTTAGTTATAGGACTTGAATGCTGAGATCCATTTTTACTCGTTACGCTCTCAACAAACTCTTTCCTTACCTATCCTTACTTAGTTGGCAACACACCGTCGGCTCCCTACCTTGGGCAATACCTCTATCGAAGTCATCGTTCAGCTTCTTGCCCAATGAGCATTAATCACTAAAAAGGCCCAACAAGGAATCATCTCATCTTGCCCAATAGGGTAGACACCTTCCTCTAATATTAATCGATCTTAATTGAGATAAGTTATGGAAAACACTCCTACCTCCCAATTGATTGGTGATCTAATATGTCCTAAGCGATTAACGGCCTATCAATCTCTTAATCGTATTACATCATATTAGAACAAGTTCATTAACATATTGGGAACACATGCATGCAATTATCTATCATGAATTAGACCTCTCAAGCATAAGTTATCACCCAACTATCTTGCCCAGATCAAGTATTAAAACTTAGCTAGACATGAAAGTAAAACTACGAACACAATAAATAGAGGAACTCATAATAAGAACTATATTAAAACTTACAAAGTATGTAAACCAAACCCGGCCAAAAGTTCCGATGGAAAATAGTATGAAAAAAACACAAATAAACTTTGCGCGTAGGACTTGTTTTTCTTCTCACAATCTCTCAAATAATAATAGGGAATGAAATCATAAAGTCAGCATTGTCATCGCAGCAACTAGGCTTCAATATATAGACGAGTGCTTAGGGTTTGGGCCCCCGGTCCTTAACATGGAAGGAATCCACGAGCTACCTTGGAATGAAAGTACTACTTGATAAGCATGACCCAACATGGTAAGTCACATCTATCTCCTAGAGATCCCTTGGGGATCCTAAATCTAGTCAGATAAAGAAAGATATTTAAGTTAGATCATCTTTTCATTATCCTTCTAGACCGAGGAGAGAAACTCGCCAGCTGACCAAAGTACTCCGCCTATCTTGACCAATAACGCTTTGTTTGACCCGCATCAAGAAATGAAGTTTTCCATCCCTGTATTGCCCAGATTCCACCTGCAAGGAAACACCTCCTGCCCAGGATGTGTCCTCCAAGACACTAAAACTAAACAAAACCCACACAAAGACTCGATCTAAACTACCTAAAATAGACTCTAAAAAGACACAAAATATGGACTCATCAATAAGTCAGACCGCTCTGACTTGCAAGAACTATGCGAATGTCTTGCCTTAGTCCTGCTCGAAACAGCTCGCACATCTTATCGTCCGTATCTACTTTGTCGAGCACAAAACGAGCTAACTCGCAAAACTCACGATCATACTCAGCTATGGTCTTCTTTCCTTGTCTCAAATTTGTGAATTCGCTTGCTTTCTGCTTTCGATAACTTTGGGGTACTTATTTCTCAAATAAGGCTTCCTTAAAATGCTCTCACATCAGATTTTCTCATTCTTCGGGCGAATATGTCCTCTGTCGGGCTTTTCACCAGCAGTCGGCGGATTCTTTAAGCTGATACGTCATGCACTCGAGACATTTGTGATGTCCACAATGAAGAATACGAAAAATTCGTTTGAGGGAACGAATCCAGTCTTCGGGTTCCACTAGACTGCCTTTACCATCAAAAGTCTGTGGGTTTTGTCAAAGAAAAAACTCTTCGATTTGTCTTTCATTTGGAAGAGGTGGGGTCTTGTCCCATCGCTCTTCTTCATCATTTTGCTCGGCTCTCTCGTTTCTTCTTCTTGGCGGCATTCTAAAAGAAATGCTAGGAATTACGAAACTCGGAAAACATTCCAAAAAATGGGCTAATCTAACTCTAAATTTCTCGACTTTCGAAAGCTTTCCACTTGAGAGGAATACGATTCTCAATCGATACTTATTGGTACATAAGGGAAAATTGAAGCAAATCATTCATTCATCAATCTTGCAAGTATAATAATTCTCAAAATAATCAATCATTTACTTGCATGTTTTTCTCAACAATATCTCAAAACATCATACTCATTAATTTACCACATCATCTACTCAAACATTGTCACATAAGGCAAATATAATTACTCAAAAATTCATGCTTATGGTACTTAGAAAACAACTCATTCAATATCTCGACTCTCTTTCTTACTCACTCGCAACTCAATGATAGATAACTTCTCAGAATACTTAAAATAATTTAGAGACTCAAAGTTTATTTTATCAGCCTATCGGCTTCTTTTTTGTATCATCGGAATGATGGCCTCTTCTGAGGACTTATACCAAAATAAGGGATAAATATTCACAACTGAAAAATTTCCCTACACATCAACAAGACGTTCTATACCTCAAAACACACAAACACGAGCTACTTCTTCGCGTTCAGCTCTACTAAAGATCTATGTATCGAGTCATATAATTTATATCACTGCAGAAATTAAAAGAGTTCAATTCTTGACAGAAAATAAATATCGTTTGGGACTTTCCTCAACTTTCTCGAACTGAACCTAAGCGTGAGAACCATCATCGCTCGGGTCGTCATCACCTCGCTGCTCCTCCTCTGGGTCCTCCTCCAGATCCTTCTCGGGATCCTCCTCACTACCCTGACCCTCTGCTGCTGGTAACGCCTCCAAGAATTCACAGTAGGTGTGCCCGGGGATATCCTACGGGTTCGTCATGTCTCTGGTTTGCTCATCCTCAAAGCGGGCATTGACGTCTTCCAACTCATACTCGTCCCACGGGTGCATCTCAGGGCTACTCTCGTCGCGTTGTAGGTACGCGGACACATCGACGATACTGTCAAGCTCTAGCTCGAGCTCCTGGTCGGGCCTTAAAATCGGGGTCTGAAAAGCTGGGTACGAGAAAGCAAGGCGATCCCTCAAGATCAGTTGAAGGTGACCTCTGCCAACTGTAGCATCCGTTGCGGGATCCTCAAAGGGCTCGTCGTCATCACTATTTCCGGTACGTGTCGGCCTAGAAGGCTCAACTACGGGCTGTACTAGAGAGGGAGTGCGATCTCGGTGTGTGAACTTCTCAAGCTGGTGGTGCGAAGGTGACTGAACTCTAAACGGGTTGTACAAACCATCTGGCTAAGTCGCTGCAAAGCTAGACGAGGCAAAGGGATCAAAAGAATGGAGATGAAGCACATCTCCTGAGTATGAGTTGAACTGATAGGCGGCTCTCGACTCACGGTGAGGTGGAGAGGGGACTCGGAAAGCGGTCAGTCCGTCTCGAAGCAGAGACTGAGGCTGAGGCTGAGGCTCAAGAGTAATGTCATTCGGCTCAACTAGAAGAATAGGGTCAAAAGGTCTAGGAGGCAGCGCGCCATGCTCTATAAACTGTCCGGAAATAGTAGCGATAAAAACATTGCAATCGCTATAGAGATAGACACCCAAATACTGTCATCTAATGAATCTCGGAATGAGGGAGGCTGCCCAGTCACGCCACTCTCGAGGGAGGGCATGCATCAGATGTACCATCCCGTCAAGAGCGCTGACATCGAGGTACTTCACTATCTCCCAAATCTTGTGATACCGCGCTAAGAATTCAGCGATCGTCTCGTGATATGACTTCATAATATGCAGGTACTCCTGCATCATCGCTCGGTTGCTCTCATTGTCCATTCTTTATGATTTTAAACGAGTTAAGCACACTTAAACAGTTAATCAACACGTTTAAAATTTCCAACTCCACATACTCATTTTTGCTTCCCAAAAAGGTTTTATTGCTCAGGGTACTTGGCAATTCAATTTCACGAAAACGTCTGCACAAACATTCCATCGTTTTTGATTTCTACATAAAACACGGAATTAGGGGAGGCACTCTAAATCAATCTATTTATTCAAGCTACTTACCATGCTTTTATCTCTAGACAAGCGCATATAGCAAACTGAATAATTTAAATAAAAAATTTTTAACTTAAACCTTTTGAAAATACTCGTACCTAGTTGCCGGATGAGATAGGGAATACTCGGTGTGTTACTGACTCAAACAAGTCTAGGAAATTAAATCTAGACTCAAGTCACAAGAATGTTTAAGCTTCAGAGCAGACAAGCTGCTTTGATACCACTTTGTCACAGCCCGAATTCAAGTGTGTGGGAACGACTAGAATCCATTAGACAGTGAAGGTTAAACCATGAAAACATACTCGACTCAACAAGGGCACATGCTCGGGAACAAGGAAATATAGATTGAAAGCGATAACAAATAACAATATGCTTTCAAATCTTAACTCAAATAAACGAGCATTAATGAATAATTCAAGTGTCGGAAGTAAATCATGTATCTCGAATCCAAGTCAAGTAGAATATAGGAAAAACAGGAAATAGTTTCGAGCACAAAGCTCATTGTATTGACACCAATATCAGAGTAATAGTTTTAAAACAAATAAACAAGTTAGTTTTGCAGCGGAAACTCAAACTTAGGTCCAACAATTACATGTATGAAGACATGTAATTGCAAGCTTAAACAAAAGACTCGACTTATTTTAACACATTGCCGAGCATCCTTTGCCATCTTCATCCAAGCTAACCTACACATTTAGAAATACATATAGGGCTGAGTACTTTATACTCAGTGAACACATGACAAAATAACTTAAATCTTTGCTCGATAGAGCTATATAATTGAACTTACCTTTCTACTACATCACAAGTGTTAGCACAATTTAAAACATTTTACTTGTGAATGCAAAAATCATTTTCTTTTCTTCAAACAACTGCGCAGTCAAAAAATATATATAGAAGCAGATATGAATCAATCTACCAGAACATCTCTGTGTCAAGAAGTAGGCCTCTTTCTCAAACACCGTGATTGGCCAAATCGAAGTAAGGCTCACAGTCACTGAACATAATTCAAATAACAACATGTGTGTTCCTTCTCACAGAGGATAATAACTCAAGTAAACGATCAAACATACCATAACTCAGATAAATTATCAAGTCAATTAATTTAAAAACTCACGTAATAATAAATACGTAATAGCATTCAATAGTTCTCGGTTTATAAAGCCCACCTGATTGCGTAGGGTTAGTCGGGTTAGGCTTTCTGCAACCCTTGGAGACCACTAGTGGTCTCCAAGGTGTCTTCAGCACCCCCTTTTCCACTAGAGACAACTTAGAGACACCAACCCCTGCAACCCAACTGTCACCAAGCTGTCTTTATCTTAAATATTAAACAACTTCCTATTTCTATTAAATTTATTCATATTTGAAGAAAAATTAAAATACACTAATTAATAATAATTTGAATTTTCCATTAATATTTGAAATTTGAAAAATTGCATACCTTCACAATAAAAAAACACTAATTAATTAAAAATTAAAAATTACGAAAAAAATTACGCCCATCCTCGACGTTCCTTCACCTTCTCCACTATCTTCATGTGAACGTGGAGCTGCTCCGGCATCATGAATCTCGTATCCCTGGAGATAACTTCCAAGTCGGTGGCATATTGTCGCGCCCAAGTAGCTTTGAGCTTCGCCCGAGCTATTTCGAGCTTCGCTTAAGCTAATTCCCGCATTGCCGCCATGATGTCATGCTTGGCCTCGGCGAACTGGCCCAGTTGGGAGCTGTATCGATTCAAAAGGGAGTTGAGTTGGGACGACTCACCTGCCGGCTTCTTTTCACTGGCCCTTGCTGCTGCCCTTGCCGCATCTCGACCCTCCGGTCGGGGAGGCACGCTTTTTCTTTCTGTAGACTAGGCTTTCTCTGCTGACGGCTGGGATGCAGAATATGTGTAGTTGCCCTCTGCTGTAGTCTTCGTCCACTTCATAGAGGGTACGTCTGGGAAAGCATGCAGGAGGAACTTGGGATAGTCTTTTAGAATCTCCCAAGCCGTGAAATAGTTGAAACAAGGACTGCCCGTTGATGTCTTGTAGATTTGTTGGGCATCATGGATCACCATCCGGTCATCGAGTGGTCGCTTTGCAGTAATCCAAGCCTTAACTGCTTTCTGGATGATGCCGAAGTAGCTCTTGAATTGCTTCTTGTTGAGGTGCAAGCTGAACCTCGCGTTGAAACGATTTTGGACCGTTCCCAAGTATTTGTCGCCTGACATGTCGCATCCGACGATGGAGTTGCAGGTCTCCTCATCCCAAATTTGTGCCAAGTAGGGGGCTTGTTTGTTGGTGTAGCTGTGACGCTTGCAGCCCTTGACGGCTTCATCATCATCTTTGCCCTTTTTTCCTTGCCCTTGCCCTTGCCTTTGCCCTTTTTTCCTTTGGCAAGGGGCTGTGACGGTGGTGGCGCCATAATTAGGCGATTATCGATGTTTGTAGCCAGGCTGTCGGTGTCAGGGTAGAAGGACGGGTAGGACTTAGCGGAGGCTGGAGTGTTGAGGTTGATTGAATCAAGTCCCGCCCCCGTGTAAGCCTATATGCCATCTGACATGTCGGGAAACCACGCCGAGGAGAAGGGGTTGTTGAGATTGTTGGGATCCATATTTTTTTTTAAATGAAAGAGTTGTAAAAGTTGGAGAGATAAAAGAGATGAAAAATATGAAAGAGATGAAGAAATGAGGTGTGAAAAGTGGGGGAGAAAAACATGTATTTATAGCAAAAAATATGGAATAAAGAAAAAAAAATCGGATGTAGCTGTTGAAATTCACCCGTTAGGCGCGTGCATTGCATGCACCATTCAATTTTTTTATTTGTTTTTGCCGAGCGCGTGCTTTTCACGCGATGCTCGAGCCGGTCTCGAGCCATACCTCCTTGCAACGCACCGGTGTCCAGTAGATGCGGTCTCGAGCTAGCTTCGAGACGGCGGCTGGAGACTGCGATGCAGATAGTCTTAGGTGCTTCTTCTTCTTCTTCTTCTACTGCTCGGTCCTGCTCGTTCCTTCAAAAATAACATCTTATAAGGGCGAGACTAGTTACTCGAAAAACGTAACGAACTTTTAACGCTCGGCTGAAGGACATCTATTTGACTCGGGTTTCTTAACTTATCTCGCCTCGACTAATTTAATCTTTCTCAGTTTCTCGATTCTACGCAAGTACTAAACCAAAAGATTCTCAGACTCGAGTACTTGACTTAACAACGCCAAATAAATTAATAACTTAAATATTTCATGTAAATCAAGAAATCACTATTCACGACATAAACATCGCATTTCTCGATTTCTCGAGTCAAACGAACTCAGAAAATTACGAGATTAATTCTTGGTTATTAAAATCACAAATCATTCACATTCAGTCTTTCACATCAGAAATAAGACATTCACAGATTTGTAAACAACCGATTTCGATAAATAAACAGAAAAAGAAAAACTTTCCATTAATCTCCGAATATTCCAGAAAAATTTCAAATTATCAATTAAATTCACACATAGTCTAGAACTCAATTTCTCAAGCTTAATTTCTTCTTAACCTTTGAATTTTTCATACATATATCTATACTTGCTCAATTTTCAAAATTCAAGGCTCTAACTTACTTAGAATAAATCCAATTTCATGAATATAATATCCAATTACTTAAATAATCTCAAGATCAAAATTTCTTAACTTATAAATTCCATTCTGATCGACTTTTTGGACTTTAGTGAAATACTTGTCCAAATTCAATAATTCGAGATTCTATTGTCCCTATAAAAAATCCAATTGATCGATTTCTCAATCAATTGACTCAAACAAGTTTAGTTACTAAAATCTTCTTTATAAGTCCATTTTATCGCCCAAATTGGGGCTTTCTTCATAATAATTCGATTTCAACGATTTCAAGTTTCATCATGCCTCAAATAAGTCTATTTTTACTAATATTATATCAATTTATCAATTAGAACACAAGATTAATATAAATCACATGCTCTTAGGCCAAAAAGGTTCGAAATTTTCAATCTTCTTAGCAAACGGTTTTCTCTCTTCGATTCCTTTAAACAATTTTCACACATATGTAGTTCAACTATTTTGATAAAAATAGTATGAAAATTCATACTCCTCAATTTCTCGTTTAAACATGCTTACATGATCAAATAACTCCTAACTCTAACATTATACTTTATTTTCATCACAAAATCATCAACCTTTCCTCATATATATATATATAAATCGGCACTCTTATAAAATTGGTAAACAATTCATACTCTTTATTTCATCATTTTTCTCATCATTCCGCACACATATACACATAGAGATACAAAAACTCCATTGAAGCTTAGATCTTCAAGCTTCCAAGCTCCAACAAGATCATCATCATCTTTAGTTCTTCAACCCTAATCCAAGAGGTAATTAATTCTTCAAGTCTTGAGTTCAATTTCAAAGCAAAACCATCTCCCTCTTTTTTTAAAATTTTCGGTATTCATAGCCCTAGTGAGATGATTAATTTTGTTATATTTTTCTTGAGGTTAAAGATGCAATCCTCCATGGAAAATCCAAGCAAAAGATTTGAGCTCACAACCCCTTCATTTTCGGTACAAGTGCTTCAAGAGGAGGAGTTTGATTTAAATCTTCTAAGTATGATTATTTATTTGATTTCTTCTAAATATGTAATCTCTAAGGCCTAAGGAAAGGAAATATGCATGCTTTAAATTATGTTTAGGCAAACTAGGGTGTGAGATGTGATGATCGATGTGAGGAAATTGTTAGGAAATCAAACCCGAGGAATTAATCTAAGAATTAAGAAGAAAAGAGAAATAAAAACCCTAAAAAAAGGGTGAGGACCGAAATTAGGGAAAGAAAAGAAAGAAAAATAATTTCCATGATTTCTTGATAAATTCTTGTTTATATGTGATTATGATGATGATTGGAATGATAATTATGCATCAAAAAATGAAGAAAATAATTTGCCCTAATATATTGTTGAAACCGAAAAAAAGGGATTTATGAGGAGAATTTGATCTAGTTTGATGTTTGATTATTTGATGATGTTTATGAGTATATTTTGAGTATGAGATTATGATGAAATGAATGATTTAATTTGTTATATTGTTTTTGAGAGAAAACCGAATTAAATGAGTTTATAGAAGAAAGTATGACTTTTATGAATTTTGATAATTTTGATGATATGATGATGTGAATGTGTTTGTGTTTAATTTGGAGTAATAAATGTTCAATAGGAATTTCAAGAGATGAAAGAAATAGAAATTTAGGCATAAAAATGCTTAAAATCGATAGAAATGAGTTTTGAATACCTAGTGTGTGTACTAGGTGTTCTTGGTGAAATTATGAATTTTTGAATGTGTATTCTTGGTGTTCTTGGTGAAGAACATGAAGATTTGAAGACTAATAAAATTAATTATAAAATAAGTTAATTAATTGTTTAATTAATTAAAAATTTCGAAAATTTTAATAATAAAAATAAGAAGAAAAATTAATAAATTAGTTATGAGATATAGAATTGAGTAAAAACAAAGAAAAATGTTCTTTGTTAAGAAGTGGTTAATAAAAAGATAAATTATATGAGTTATTAGAAAGAGAAAAATAATAATAATAGTTGAGAAATAAAAGATGAATTAGAGCTAAGGAAATAAAATTTAAAAGGTGAGTTTGAAATTAAAGAAAAGTTAGTCGAGGTTAAGTCATTCAATCGAATACGAGAAAAGAAATTGAATAAAGAATTAAGTCGAGTTTGAGTTCGTTTAATTATGAGATTAATTGAGAAAGTCTTAGTATAAATAAATCAAAGAGATAATTTCTTGAAATAAGAAATATTTAAGTATGCGATTAAGAGTTAAGTTTTAGCTTAAGCGATTAGATGGTGCTATGAGAGAGATAGCTTAATTAAAATAAAGTCTTGAGTTAAGACGTAACAAGTGATAAGACTTATTGAACTTGATTGATAAATCTTGAGTGATAATAATCAAGTTTGGTTTTCAAATATTTGGAGTTCGAGATAAGACGATGAAGTTATCGAGTGTTAAGTTTTAAATTTAAAAGTTGAGTTTTCGTTGAGTAAAGAAAATGAGAATTTTTGTTAATGAAAACGAAATTGTTAAAAAGTCGAGATATGAATAGAAAGTTGAATTTCTGTTAAGTATACAAAATAATAGTTTAATTGAGAATAAGAAAGAAAGTATATTAATGTAAGATAAGAGTACGTATACGAGTTTGTGTACATAGTTGAGGAAAGACGACGTATTTTGAAATAACATTGTGTTTTGAGTCGAGAAATATTAAATGACTATTTGAGTTTAAATTCAAAATTCTTATGTAATACCCCGGATATTTTCTTCTGAGGAAAAATATTTTTTTATTAATTAAGGCTTTGCACGCCTAAGTTAAGGATTTTCGATTCTAAGATTTACGGTGAAATCTGTTTCTGAAAATAAATTCCAGAAGTCGGTTGAATGACTACTGTATTAGGGTTTTCGCGTCCGATAGATTTTTCGTCCGAAAACTCCGTTTGAAAAACCGTCAGATTTTGCATTCACTTTTTCTTCGATACGAGTTCACCGGAGAAAGTCAGTTTTTATGATTTTTCCGGGTGAATTTTAGACTGTCTAATCCCGAATTTTTATTAGATTTTGAAAAACGAATTATGTTTTCCGAGTATATGATTTATTTCTATTCTAACGGTCGAATTAGATTTCGTCGAATACGTAACCACATAAGAAAGTTTTTCTCGACTTTTATATCGACGTTCTAGATCCGGAAACGAGATATTTCCGTCAAATAAATTCCTACACAACGCACCTTAGTGAGTCATCCCCTTTGTTGGATATTTTTCTTTACTTTATGGAATAGTAAGTGGTTAGTCATCCTCTCTCCCTCTCTCCCCCATAACCGCCACTCCCTCTCTCTCTTTCTCTCATTCTCTCTCATTTTTCTCTCTCAAATCTCCATTAAAGTTCATCTCCTTCAAGCTTTCTCAAGATCATAAGTCTTCCGTCTACCGATCGATTTCATTTCCGAGTTCATATTTTGCAAGGTAGGATCATCGTTTACGTTATGAACCGAACAAAAACTCGTTTCCATCTACTTGATTTTTTTTCGAAAAGAATGGAATTGAAGTAGGATGTTGAACCTTGATTAATACATGATATAGTATGCTTAGAATTAGATTTTATGGATCGAATCATGAAGAAATCATCCCTCCTAACCTAATTATGATTACCGAAAATTTAGGGAAATTTTAGGGGTTTTTGCTAGCTCGATTTTCTTGTTGTTTGATTGATGAATTAGTGTTCTACATGTTGTTAGATGACTTCATGAATTAAACTAGAATTTTCTAAAAATAAAAGTAAAAGTGTAAGAGATGAAAAATGCATGATTTGATGAGGAAGATGATATGATATGCATGAATGGATAATGGAAATGGTATATAGTATGTTGTAGGATGAATATATAATTAATTGGATTTTTTTCTAAAAATAAATTGAAAAAGGTAAGAGACGGAAATCCATCGATAAGTTAAAGCTCGTTAATGTTTTTAGAATATGGTTTACATATTAGTGATGCTTGATAGATAATGATCGTTGTTGTAAAATTTGAACGAAATTGGATAACGTCGGATTTTTAGTTAGAGACGAGCAATCGTCGATAAGTCGAGCATGAATAATGATTTAGGTTTGTGATTTAAACCTATGATAATCTTGTTGGTTAATGGTCGTAACCGTAAAATTTGAACAAATTCTAAGAAGATTTGATTTTTAATAAGAGACGGAGAAACGAGATTAAAAGCCAATAGAAAAGTCGAATAAGAAAAACCTTTTTGATAATAATGATTGTTATGGATTGACGAACGATATTGTAGTTAACGACTTTTCCATCCGAGATACGAGATGTTATAAGTTATAGTTAAGAAACGAGAAGTTGTTGAATGAAATAGAATTTGAAATTTGAATTGGTTTAGTAAATGGTTAGTTGAAAATGACGAGGAAATGCTCGTCGTTTGTTTAATCAAAAGACGTAATTGTGAACCCGATTAAGGGATATTACATGTAGACTGCATTGAGATGAAAATTTCGTGAAAATAAAAGTGGAATAGCATTTATCGAACCTAGGGAATCGTGCGTCGAGTTTTGTCGAGCATTAGGGTTTCGCGCGACTGTTTTGCAACGTTTCGCGGAAACTGTCATAACTTCTAGCTCGCTTCATGAAATCGAGATCCGTATATTGGAGAGTAAACTAGACACCCATGGCTTTCTTTTGGTATAAGATTAATCCCCTGTTTTAATATTCTCTGTTCTATGCGAACTCCAGAACCTCTGTATTGTGCAGTAAGTTTCCAAAACTTAAATTCTTAAGTTGAATCCTTTTCAACTTCGTTCCTTGTGAACTTTTAAGTCGTTATAAGTTATCGACATCCATTATCTACTGACCTAAGTGTCGAGTAATGATCCGAGTCAGTTTGTAGACGAGAATTGATCGAGTCTCGTTTATTAAGTTAATCAAAAGAAAGTAGTAAAGTGCAAATGCCTAAAAGACTAAAGACCGATTCGAATTCCTGTTTCTTTTATCGATTGCGATCAACTTGTTAATTTTGTTTATTTACAATAAAAGGGGGAAGTCAGCACCGAGGATAGGACGGAAGACCAGAGACGGAAGCTCGTATAATTGTTCTGTAAACGATTGAGGTGGGCTTTTCTATATATCAAATCAAATGAGCGATGCTCGAAAATGTTTATTTATAGCTTTGATAACTGTGTTTTCAAAGTGATTATCAGGGCATAAATGATTTTATTTTATGTGAATTCTATTTATGCCTATCTGATGTTGGTTCGCCAACCAGTTAACGATCGGATTCTGAGTTAACCCACAGTATGTTACCCAGAATTAGTGTACACAGTAGCCGGTGTGTGTGGTGCTCTGTTGAGGGGTAGCCAGCCACAGTGAGGAACGTGCGCGGAAGAAGTTAACTCTTCCCTGGCGTTGAAACAGATTTGTGTTAATATGAAAGTAACAACAGTCAGAAAAATGCTTACGTAAGCTATGTTAATGAGAAAGAAAATGTTTAGTAGACACGGGTATTCGATGAAAAACCCCGATGTGCTACCTTTAAAGATGCCTGATTAATCTATACTTAGTATATGTTTTCGGCAACGTGCCCACTAAGTATGTTTATACTTAGCCCTGCATATGTTTTATAAAATGTGCAGGTTGAGTGACGGGAGCGGTGAAGGTTGAGTAAGGATTGAGTATAGAGTTGAAATAGTATGAAGAACTGTATGTCAAGCTTTACGCTTTCCGCTGCCAATCTTTTTGAAGTTAATGTATCTATGTTTCGGGTCTAAGCCCATACAATGAACTTCGTTCCTTTTTGATCAACTTGTCAAGTGTTCCTTCGAGATCAACTCTTCCTTTTAAATAAAGTCTTGTTCATAGAAGTTATTCTGTTATTAATGTCTGTTTATTCGTTCATTCTTATTCATCCCCCTTCTTCCCCGCTTCTTTAATCCAGCCCCTAGTCGCACCCCGGCTTTTGCCTTCCCTCGGGGTTTGGGGCTGTGACATCTTATTGATTTGATTCTTGCTTGACTTATTAAAGATTGACGAGATTGTTTTTAATGCTTATTTAAAGATAATATTTTCCGAGAATAAAATCGAGCAGTGTTGAGATAACTGTTAATTACGTTTAAATCATGTTGAATTTATTATGCTTGAATGAACCTATGTGTTTAAGTGGAATGCTTATGCCTTGTTAAGGGTAAAATGACTTGATCATTTGTTGAGAATGCTTATTTGTGACGTGAATGATTTGAGATGACGATAGTTGAATCGAGTATTCAAGTAAGAATTCGAGTGTTGTAATCAAGATAAATAATATTTCTTTATTTAGCAAGAGATATTAAAGTAGAAATGACTTAGGAATGAGAATGTGAGACGAAGTTATTTAGTAACTGAGTAGAGTCGATAACCGAGAACGAGAAAGTCGAGAAGGGATATTGATTTAGAAAAGATAAAAATAGAAAGACCGAGTCAAGTAGAAGTCCTTCAGCCGAGACCAAAATCTACTTTACGTCTTCCGCGTCAAGAGTCTTATTCTTTATTCAATCTCAAATTGTGAAGGACCAAGCGGGATGGAAAAGTAGCGAGGACGTTCAAAAGAGTAAGCCACCTAGCTAGAATCTTTGGAAGTCAGGTGGGCTTTTCTAAAACCAAAACTCCGATGAATGCTATTATTGTTTATTGAGTATTATTATTTGAGTTTTTAAATTCAATTAACTTGCCGTTTTTATGTGAGTTGGTATGCTTTATCATTTGCTTGAGATATTATTGTCCTGTGAAAGACACAAACCCACGTGTGGTATTTGAATTGTTTTAGGTGACTGTGTGCTTTACTTCCGTTTAGCCGGTCACAGTGTTTGAGAAGGAGGCCTACTTCTCGACACAGAGATGAGGTGTAGATGATTCATACTTGTATGTTCATAATATGTTTGACAGCGCTGTCGTTTCAAGAAAAATAAAATATTTTTGCATACACAAGTAAACATTTTTTATTATATTAATACTTGTGATGCTACGGCAAGGCAAGTTCAATTGTATAGCTCTAACAGAAATTTTCCAAATATTTTTGGCATGTGTTCACTGAGTACAAAGTACTCAACCCGGCATGCATTTCTAAACGTGGGTTAACATGATGTGGATGGCGTGGACGGCTTGGTGGTATGTTCTTTTGGTTGAGTCAAGTTGGCTGGCAATTACATGTCTTCATATATGTAGTTGTTGGGAATTGAGTCGATGTCTCCGTTGCAGTATTATATGATGTTTCTTTTGTTATTTTTTTGAATAGCACTCTGATACTTTGTTGAATTCCAGAGCGATGTGCTCGATACTTTTTTTACCGTTTTTCTTCAACTTTCGTATGATGTGATCTCGACATACTTATTCCTTGTTGGATTCAATATGTAAATAATCTATGCTCGTTTGGTGTTTTATCTATGACTTGGAAGCGTGCCTTATTTGTTATCGCTTTCAGTCAATAATCCCTTGTTTTCCCCGAGCATGAACCCTTATGTGACTTGAGTTAGTACGTGGTTTAGTAGTGTTAATGTCATTGGTCGCACCTCGGGAGTCGGGGTGTGACATGACCGGCTTCAAAATTCTTAAATCTTATTTGCTGGTCATGTGACTTGGTCAACCTTCCTAAAATTTTGTCAGTGAAAGGCAACTTGAAAGGATGTTTACGAGCTATCTTCTTCAACTTTTGGTGGTCAATACAAACTCTTCATCCACTCTTCAGCCTTATGCCCACAATCTCCTTATTCTCATTCTCGATCACTTCCAACATCTACCCTCTTAGGCACAACGAGTTCCTGTCTCCTCCACTCACTATCAGGCTCAGAGTATATAATGCCTAAATCTTGTAACCTCAAAATGTCCTTTGCAGCTTCTTCTTCCATGATCTGATCACGTTTGGTTCGAGGATTCCGAACAGAATTAGCTTCATTCTCAGCCATCCATATAAACTATAGGGGTAATGCCTTTCTTATCAGTTGAGATCAAGCCGATAACTTCCTTGTCTTGCCCTAGACTACTGCGCACCATATGCTTTTCTTCAAAACTCAGCTCAAAATTGACTATCACAGGCATGGTATTATTCTCCCCAAGGTAAATGTACTTCCAGTGCTTCGGCAATGGCTTGAGCTCCATCTTCGGTACTTGCTCATTCAGCCTTTCTACTAACCTAGATTTGGGTAAGCTAAAAAGTGATGATTGTTGTTGCCCATTGGATTCAGCCTTTAAGTTTCTCTTTCCTTTGACTATCTTCTTCCCTTCATCTTGGGCAACATGTTCGATGATTCCCTCTTCATTGACTTCATTCGAAAGGTCTTGCATTCCATTCTGCGGCAACATATTCTCCTTTAACTGCTCGACATGGTCAATGTGTTTAACTATCTTAGTGTCTTGGGGAGGCTCTTTTTCTTTGAAGATGTTGAACGCTACCGACTCCCCATTAAACTCACATGTCAATTTCCCAGAGTTGCAATCAATCCGGGTCTTAACGGCCTTCATAAATGGTCTTCCCAGCAGCATGCCCGATGCATCACCTCCCGTCTTGCCCATGCTGAGCACATAAAAATCTGCTGGAAAGATCAAATCTTCTACTTTGACTAGGACATCTTCCAGAATGCCCTCAGGATGCACTTGTGACTTGTTCGCCAATTGGATAACCACCCTAGTGGGCCAGAGTGGTCCCATTATGTCTTCATCATCTATGGATAAAGGCATGACGTTGATCGATGCGCCCAAATCCAACATGGCCTTCTCAATCTTGATGTTTCCTATTTGGCATGGGATAACAAACATGCCTGGATCTCGACACTTCTTGGGCAGTCTCTTCTTAATGACCGCAGACACATTCTCTCCCACAAGCACCTTATCTTGGTCATGGCACTTCACCTTCTTCATTGAGCAAATATCTTTCAAAAGTTTCGCACATTTGGGCATGTTGAGAAGTGCACCGATGAGAGGTGGGTTTATCTCAACCTTTTTGAAAACATTGAGCATCTCAGACATCTCCCCGTCCATCTTATTCCGCTTCAATCTGCCTGGAAATGGGCCTCGAATGATGGGTTTCGGTTTAACATAGATAGGCTCAGGAATTGCCTCTTTCTCTAATCCTCTTCATCATTTATCTCTTCCTCGACCTCCAGTCCCTTCTCCTTGGGTAGTTGTATGTCAGATTCTGGTATCTGAACTTTCTCGGGCAGCACCTTCCCCCCTCTACGCGTTACAGCATTAACTTGAGCCTTGTTCACCTCCACTTGGGCTAGCAATTCACCTTGTTTCTTCTCTATCCTACCCAAAGCGTTGGTAAGGTGTGCTTATTGGGCAGTGATGTGTTGAATTGCACCCCGTGTTTCCATTCCAAACTGATCATTCTCTTGTTGTGCCTTGGTATGATCTCGAATAACGCTATTAACCACCTCAGTCAAGGATGGCTTGTTTGGATCACGTGGTGGGTACTGCTACTGTGGTTGTTGAGGTTTTTGTGCCTGTTGCCCAAACTGTTGATAGTTATTGTTTCTGTACCTTAGATTCTCATTGTTTCCCATCCAGGGTTATAAACTTAGGGATTCGGATCATATTGCCTCCCTTGATTGGTGTTGAAACCTATAGCATTCACATCTTCTTCTTCATAAAGTGTTGGGCATTGATCCATTGGGTGTGTGACCGCGGTGCATATCCCGCATGCCCTCACCGCTTTCTTGTTGTTACCAGCCATTAGAGTAATAAGAGACTCCATGTGTGCGGCTAGCTTATTGATCTTCTCATCAGTTTGCGATGGGCTTCCTGCTGTCGCCTTAGGCAATTTGCTGACCTCATCCATCCTAGACTCCTTTGCCATCTCTCTAATGATCTGAAAAACCTTGCTTCGAGGCTTATTCATGACTGTTCCTTGGCAAGCTGCATTCACCAAGGATTTCTCTCCAATTTGAAGTCCTCCCACAAAGCACTGGATCAAATCATACTCAGGAAATCTGATGTTGTGGGCATTTTGCAAACATAAGTTTGAACTTGTTCCTATAGTCATGGAACGTCTCATTAATGCCCATCTTGATGCTAGTGATCCTCTTCCTAATTGCTTGAATACGTGCAACTGGGAAATATTTCTCCAAGAACTTTTGTTGCATCTCTTGCCATGTTTTCACACTCCCCGTGTGCAAAGTATAAAGCCATTCCCTTGCCCCATCTTGTAGAGATAACGGGAAAGCGATTAGCCTCACATATTCATCAAGGTTTCCCTCAGTAGGAACAGTTCCGCAGGTCATCTCAAAATCTTGCAAGTGCCTTTGTGGGTCCCCCCCCCCCTAGATGATCGCTGAACTTGGGCAAGATCTGGATGAAATAAGATTTCAGCTCCCACAGCTTCGTCGGCTTGGGCAAAGTGATGCCTGATGACCTCAGGTTCAGTGTGCTAGGAAAAAACATCTCTCTCATAATCTTTTCTTCATTCAGAGCCATTGCTTCTTCTTGTAGACTTCTCCTTTCTTCGCTATCTGAAGAGTACTGCTCCTCAATTGGTGTATCACCTAGCTCTTCCGGAGAGTTCTGCTCTTTCTCCGAAATTGCCAAGTGTTGTGCCTCTTCTTC
The DNA here is from genome assembly GCA_029490685.1 of Schizonepeta tenuifolia. NCBI lineage: Eukaryota > Viridiplantae > Streptophyta > Magnoliopsida > Lamiales > Lamiaceae > Schizonepeta > Schizonepeta tenuifolia. Next base: position 79,235,290 of record CM055959.1, read on the forward strand.
CGCTTCCTTCTTTGCCCTCGCTTTATGCCTCCACGATTGTGAACTTTCTGCAGGGTTAGGGTTAAGTATACAAGAAAAACAAAAGAGTAGACACAAAAGAGAATACCACAAAATCAATTCCCCGACAACGGCGCCAATTTTGACGCGACCGTCATTTAGCCGCGGTAAAATACAATTTGTATTTTTCCTTACCCACTTCCTAAGATCAGCTAGTCAGTAAGTAAGAGTTGATCCTACGAGAAATTGCTGCAGTATTCTCTTGAAGTATCATGTTACAGTGTTGGTTTGGTCTATCTCTACTATCCCCTTGGGCAAAACAAAGTAAAGTAAAAGCTGAAATAACACAAGCAAATAATCGATAATAAAAGGCAATCTAGATTTAGGTTTGATTCAATGTGAATAAGTGTAACTCGATTATAGGTGCAAAGATATTCGCTACGTATCTATGTCAATGGTTATAGGTGAACCGCATCGTAGTCCTACTGTCACGTTGTCATGCCTACAGCCACGATCTGCCCAGCTCGTCCTTACTTGTGAATCATGCGTGGCATTCCCACCCCAGGCTTCTTAACTTGCCCACTCAACCCTGAGCATTCTTCAAGGGGCATAGACTGAAACAAGCAGCTTTGGGCACTAGACGAACCCATTCCGGACCTATGAGATACGAGGATCCCACTCCGATTTTTCACCAGCATCGGCATACTTCGTTCGGCTCCGCCTAAGTTCAACCTGAGATTCGCCGCCCTCAAGGAGCGTGAGGCAAATCTCTTCCGGTCCCTGTTGTTCTACGCTACCTCCCTTTTAAGGAATCTGCCGCCCTCCAATTGCCCACTGGCCACATGAACTCTTGGCACAAACACACTGCTTTGAAATCATTGCCTATCGCCTCGGGAACACACATATATATAACTATCTTGCCCAATTAGACCTCACGAGTTATGAAACACTTAAATCACAAATCCTCTACCTAAACCTAGATCTATAGGTTTAGCTAGACATAAAGTAAATAACAATAGCAAAAGACATAGAAGAAAACATACTTGAATTAATACTTAAATGATAGTCTACCCAAACCGGGACTTAACAGAAAAGTAAAATGTATCTAAGTAAAGAAATATGAAATTACGTCTAAAGTTGTGTTCTTGAGGCTGCATGCACAAACATATATATAGAGTACAAGGATCATGGGCTTAAAACCCTAAAAACCCATATAAGGGCCTTCGATTGACAGTTGGCAGCTTCCTTCCTTGGCCGAGTAGGATCAGGATATATTTGTTTCCTTATCGGCTAGATTTCTTCCTTATCCTCTTATCTTCTAATCTGAGTAGGACTTACTTTCTTGATTCCTTCACCTCCAAGGCACGAATTGCTTCCTTATTGATCCTCCAGATGATGTCATGCCAGTTGTAACTTCTAGATCCTTCGCACTTTTCTTCCTTCTGCTTCTCCTTCGCATTGCCCAGAGTCCTCCTACCATCTTGACCTGTTTGGAATGACTGCACGCGGTCTGGATTGGTCATGTCGACTGGTACGGAGCAACTTCTATGTGTTTGGACTTCCGCCCACGGTATCTCTAGCTGCGAGCAAAGCTCCTTGACCATTGTATCATATCGATATGCTCACTTTCACGCGCAAATCCACTCCAAATGCCCAAGTTCTTGTCCTTCCTTGCCTACTACCAAAAGTGTCCTCCCAAACACTAAAACAAACTAATAAGACACAAAACTAGACTCGATCTACACCTAAAAACACATGATGAGCATATAAAATATGGTCTCATCACTATAGCACTTGAGTTGTCACAGAAGATGGGTACTTGCCTTGTCTCCACTTCAAAGTCTCTTAGTTGTTGCTTCATCCAGAGAACTTGCATGCAGCAGCTTCCATCTACCATGTACTCCGATTCATTTGTGGAGGTGGCGACACACACCTATTTCTTCGAAAATCAGGAATCTAATTTGCTTCCCATGAACTGATAATATCTTGAGGTTGATTTCCTATCAACCCTATCTCCAGCTAGATCTGCATCAGAGTAGCTAATCAGTTCAATGTTATCATCAGTTGGGTACCACAGTCCCATATGAATTGTTCCTTTAAGGTACTTGATGATATTCTTGGCTGCTTGCAAGTGAGCTTCCTAAAACAACACCTTGAAATCTTGCACAAACTCCAACTGCATAGGAGATATCTGGTCGACTAGTAGTTAGATACAACATCGAGCCAATAATCTTTCTGTACATCTTTGCATTGACGAGCTTCCTTTCATGGCCGGGGTCGATCTTCCAGTTGGTGTTCATCGGGATCTTCGTTGTTTAGCTTGAGGTCCAAACATGGAGATTAGCTCATTTGTGTACTTGGGACTAATTGATGAAGATTCCTTCTGGCAACTACTTCACCTGCAACCCAAGGAAATAATTCATCTCTCCCATCATGGACATCTCAAACTTTTCCTTCATGAGTTGGGAGATCTTCTTGCACAGATGTTTAGATTTGGATCCAAAGATGATGTCGTCCACATATATTTGCACCACCAGAATATCTTCTTTAACTTTGATGGTGAAGAGAGTTTTGTCGACTAAGCCTCGGATGAATCCTGACTCCAGTAGAAAGTTGCACAAGGTTTCGTACCATGCGCGCGGAGCCTGTTTCAGTCTGTAGATAACTTTCTTCAGTTTGTAAACTCTACCATCCCCAGTCTCAAAACTAGAAGGTTCTTCTACATACACATCTTCTTTAATGTCGCCATTGAAAAATGCACACTTCACATCCATTTAGTAAACCTTGAACTTGTGGTAAGCGGCGTAGGCTAGAAAAATCCGAATTACTTCTAAACGAGCAACTGGAGTGAAGAAGTCTTCGAAATCAATTCCTTCCTGCTGGCAGTATCCTTTGGCTACCAGTCTAGCCTTGTTTCTCACAATACATCCAATGGCATCATGCTTATTCTTGAATATCCAATTCAAGCCAATCATCTTGACTCCTTAGGGTTTCTCAACAAGTTTCTAGACACAGTTTCTGAGGAACTCGTTTAACTCTTCCTGCATGGCTTGAGTCCAGTGGATGCATCCTTAAGCTTCCAAGATGGTCTTGGGTTCGAGTACGTCTGCTACAAACCATGCAATCATGCTCACATCTCCTGCTTGTTCCAGCTTTCCTAGTATCCGAGCTCGCCAGCATACTGTGTCTTTAATGTCTATATAGGGGAAAAAGCAGCTGTTCGTAGGAAGGAAGCTCAGTCCAGGGCAAACAGAGAAAAGATAATCAGAATTGGCATTACTGAAGTAATTCCAGCCCACTGCATGAAGCTGATTCCCCCAGGAGAAGAAGTACCCTGGTGTGAGGCCAACCGAAGCATGCAGCCAGTATGACCACGACCGACAACAACAATTAGCTGCCGAAGCCAAATATGGAAAGATGCATGGAGAGGATTTGCAGCATATCCGGTCAAGTTCCAGCAGCAGAATGATCTAGAATGCAATTTAATCATCCTAATTAATCAACCAGTGATTGCCAATCCTCAATCAGATGAATCAAGTATTCATGAAGATCGAGCTAAACATGGAAAGCAATCAATCACAATGATATGGTATGCCGGATGAGGAGATTGACTGCCACAGCTTCAACTATAAAAGTCCAACAAGTGTGGCTGGCAAAACGTTAGTTACCCTAGCATTCGATAGTTGTTCCGCCCAATATACAATTTACTTTCAGTTCTATACATTCCCTGCACAAACAATTTATGTTTTTAGCATTTTCTCATTCCTGTCATGAACAAATCCAAGGCGGTTTACCTTAGGTATTTCCTTAATTCGAGTATTTCATATTTTATGTTATTCATGTGCTTATTTATTCGTGTTGAGATGTTTTTCCATATGTGTGAGTAATTTCCCAGGTGATATTTAGGTGGGGGAAATGTTGACTGTTCATATGTGAAATATTCGTGAGGCATTCGTGCCTTCAGTTAGATCTAGTGGTTCTGGAGATATCTTTGCAAAAAACATGGGCAGTCCTGACCTAGTGGGTGATCTTCGCTCGGTTATGGTTGTATCATTCAAAGCAAAGGCCAGGGCATGATAGACAACAATATTCAGTATGCCCATGACCGAGTGGATAAACAACACCCTCAATGGTGTTGTAGATCTAGAAGGCGAGGATTGGGCAAGGAGATACTGCATCCTTCCTCAGTCTCAGGCTTCTCTAATGGCTATCCATCAACTGTGACGAGGCATCAAGCCATAGTTATTGACTAAGAGACTCACCTAACAAATCGTAGATATATCGATGACCAATTGGACGTGTTATCGGAAATGGATATCTCGCGACTCATGTCTACTTTGTAGGAGCGGAACCGGGAAACTTGGAAGAGAAGGTTAGTGAAGGTCATACTTGGAGGGATCGGGTATGACTACTATCTAAGAAAGAGTGAAGCATGACCTTGTGACTCGGGTGAAGCGTGACCTTCGGACTAAGTGACCACAAGGGATTCAACCATCCCATGTGTGGAGTATAAACTCTTAAAACGCTCTAATGTCTTTGGGCCACACCTTGAGTTTATGCGAAGCATGGATGGATCTTCAGTATGCCCATAACGGAATACACACATCAACAATAATCATGACCTACCCCAAATCTTACCCTTTTTATATTTGATTACCTTTAAGTTAATTGTGCAGATAACAGGATTGGATCATGAGAACCAAACTTGTGCACCTAAAGAGTAAAATAGTTCCTCACTCTTTGTGGGATAGACCCTAACTTACCACTAAGACTAACCAGTCCGGTTGTAGGCATAAGAGCGTGTACTGACGTCTGGGACATACACAAGTATTTTAATTGTACCCTATGATGAGTGCGTGTCAAAATTGGTGCCATTGTCGGGGAGTGACGCACAACAATTTTACTCTTCTCATTCCATCTTCCACTACTAGTGTATGCGTGGAACTCGTCGAGTAGCAAGAGCATTGATTTTTTGATCCAAACATTGACCAACTTGAAAAATGATAGTACTTTAGTGTGACAAAAATTTCCGAGAAAAGAAATTTTCTCGTGAAATTACTAAAATACCCTTGAGTGCCCTTATATGATTTTTCTCATTTCGGTTATCCGAATCGAATGTGTGATGAAATGATTGAGCATGATTATATGAGTTTGAGTTTGAGTTTGTGCCAACATCATCTCTCTCTCTCCCCTCTCATTTCCATCGACACACACATACACTCATACACACACAAACCCGCATCGAAGGTAAGATTCCAAGCTACAAGTTTGCAAAGAAGATAACCCTCAATCATCCAATGACTAAACCGATAAGGTATTCTTGATCCTCTCATCATGGTGATCATTTTGAGACTAGAATTCACCCTTCTTTCTCTTCTTTTATTTTCAGCAGTTTTGAAGCCAAGGAGAAGAGCTCGATCCTAGCTTGTTTTGAGGTCTAGAAGTCGAAGCTTTGCAAGGTTTGTGCATGAGATAGAAGTTTAAAACTTGGTTTTTCTTCCCTTCCAAAACTGCTGAACATGATGGTGATGAAGAGAAAGTTATATGCATGAAGATTGAAGGAGAAAATTTGTTATATATAAGTGAGTGCCGAAATTTTGAGTGGATTTTAGGTATTTTTATGTTAATGTTCTTAGCATGATTTTGATGATGTATATGTGATCTATGAGTTAATCTAAGAACTCCTATATGGATAACAAAGAGAGAATAATTTTCCCCCTTTTCTTTCTTATGAAAACCGATGGAATTGAGCATAGAAAAGAGGAACTTTGTTGTGTTATTCTTGATTGATGATTTGATGGTGTTAGTGATGAATTTGAGTATGAAAATGCATGTTAAATTGAAGAAATCAAAGGGTCAAACTTGTTTGCTAATTTTCTTGAGAGTGCCGATTTGTATGCATATGTGTGTAAATGATGATTTTGTGATAATCTTGAGGGAGAGAAGAGAGAATTTTTCTTTCTTTCTTCTTGTTCATACGGTGAGAGAGAGAGAGAGAGATAGAGAGAGAGAGAGAGAGAGAGAGATAAGAGAGAATGTGGTTAAGCTTCTCCAAGAAGATGATGGATTAAAGACTAAGTTAAATGAATATCATGATTATTATTCCATATAGGGTAGAAAATAGGTAGTTTAGGGAGGGAGAGAGGATATGTCGGTGGGAGAGAGAGAAAGAAGGAGAGAGATATTTATTTTATTTTTCACTGATACAATTTTCCCCGGATGAAAAAGTTTTCCGGTAGAATATATCCGAATTATTAAGTTTATACTGAAAACTGCTCTAAACTCTCCCCAACTCGTTTCCGACATCATGAACACCTCAACTCTATCTCATATCTCACGAAATAAATCAAGGAATCCGAATATCAAATTTTTACGTCAAAATTCCAAGTAACGAAGAAAAACCTAAAAATTATTCGGCTAATTATTCCAGTAAGAACTAAATTATTAAAATTCTCTCATATGATCTCGGATGAGCTTCTAATATATATCAAAGGTCTTGGAATTAAATCTAGATTCAAAAGACACTAATTAGGTTAAATTCGGAGTTCGTCGGTGATTAGTGATTTCTCGGCTTATCGGTACTAATCGTCAAAAGTGAAAGTTCTCAGAATTCTCCGAAATTCATACTCATGCTCATTCTCATATAAATAAACTCAATCAATGCATCACATACTCGATTCGAATAATTGAAACGAGAAAAATCACATTTAAGCACACAAGGGCATTTTGGTCATTTTCAAGAAAATTTCTTCCTTGAAATATTTTATCACTCAAGGCACGTTAATTAAATATAGAAACGTATTTAAAACACACTTAAAGACTTATAAAAGCTCGGGATATTACATCCTCACCGACTTAAAAAAAATTTCGTCCCGAAATTTACTAACCTTGAGAAAACAGCTCGGGATACTGAACCTTACGGTCTAGAATTTGCTCGGGTTTCTCCTCGTAGCTTAAATCAGGGTTCAAAGCCACGTCTTCTTGGAGAATTACGTGATTTGGATCGAAAATGTACTTCCTCAATTGCGACACGTGAAAAACGTTATGCGAATTCCCAAAACTGGGAGGCAACACTAATCTATACGAAACGGCTCCAATCCTTTCAAGGATTTCGAACGGTCCTATAAAACGAGGCTTTAGCTTTCCTTTAACACCGAAGCGGTGTACTCCTCTTGAAGGGGATACTTTCAAAAAGACCTTACTTTCTACATCGAACTCTAACTCAGATCTTCGGTTGTCGGCATATGACTTCTGTCGACTTTGGCCTTCCTTTATCTTCTCACGAATCTGATGAACAAATTCTATCATTTCCTCAATCACTTCTGGCCCTATCACTTTTCTCTCACCTACTTCATCCCAGTAGAGCGGAGATCTACACTTCTTTCCATACAGGGCTTCATAAGGGGGCCATTCCAATCGTATTGTGATAGCTATTGTTATAAGAAAATTCGACAAGAGGTAAGATTTTCTCCCACTCGTCTCCTTTGTCTAATAACATAGCTCTTAACATGTCCTCAAGAATCTGAATCGTTCTCTCTGACTGACCGTCTGTTTGAGGATGATAAGCGGTACTGAACTGCAACTGTGTTCCCAATTCTATTTGGAAACTTTCCTAAAAACGAGCTGTGAACTTCGAATCTCGGTTGGAGGTAATCGTACTAGGCACTCCATGCAATCTTACGATCTCTTTAACATAAATCTGAGCCAACTTATCCGATCCATAGGTATGGGGTATAGGTATGAAATGAGCAGACTTCGTCAATCTATCCACTATTATCCACACAACCGTGTTTTCTTTTCTTGACCTTGGCAAACCGGTCACAAAATCTATGGTGATACCATCCCACTTCTATTCTGGGACTGGTAGCGGTTGTAGGGGTCCGTACGGTCTTTGGTGCAGAGACTTCACTTGTTGGCAAGCTAAACATCTTTCAACATACATGGCCACGTTCTTTTTCAGTCCTTCCCACCAGAACTGTAGCCTCAAATCTTGATACATCTCCGTACTGCCAGGATGGGTTGTATACGGGGTCTTATGAGCTTCACTCATTATCTCGTTTCTTAACTTTTCTTCATTGGACACACAAATTCTTCCTCGGAACAACAAAGCATTGTCTCTTGACTCTGAAAAATCTTTGACTCCTTCTTTTCTAATCTTCAACCTCAACTTCTCCAAATCCTCGTCTTTCCTTTGTCCTTCTATGATACGAGGCCTCAAATCTGGCATTACAACAAATGTAGCAATCACTTGCTCTACCGTTGCCGGAGGTAGAACTACCTCGATTCTCATTTTTCCAAACTCCTCGATCAATCATGCTTCTTCAGTTAGCAAAAATCATAATTCGGTTTCTTCTGAACTTTCCACCTTTCTTTTTCGGCTCAACACATCGGCTACAACATTAGCTTTCCCGGGATGGTAAGATATCTTGCAATCATAGTCTTTCACCAACTCGAGCCATCTCCTCTATCTCATATTTAGCTCCTTCTGTTCGAAAAAATACTTCAGACTTTTGTGATCCGAAAAGATTTCACACTTGGCTCCATAAAGATAGTGTCTCCAAATTTTCAGAGCATGCACTACGGCTGCTAATTCCAAATCATGAGTTGGTACTTCACTTCATGGGGTTTGAAGTGTCTTGAAGCATACGCTATGACTCTGCCATCTTGCATTAGCACACATCCTAAGCCATGAGTTGATGCGTCTGTATAAACAGTATAGTCCTTTCCTGGTTCAAGAAGGGCTAATACTGGAGCCGAAGTCAATTTCGTCTTAAGCTCTTGGAAACTTTTCTCGCATTATTTTGTCCATTTGAACTTGGATTCTTTCTTCAACAGACTCATCATCGGCTTTGCAATCTTGGAAAATCCTTCTATAAATCTCCGATAGTAACCTGCTAAACCGAGGAAACTGCGGATTTCATGAACTGATGTCAGCGATTTCCAATCTTGCACAGTTTTCACCTTTTCCATGCCAACTTTAATTCCTTCAAACGAGACAACATGTCCTAGGAAATTCACTTCTTTCAACCAAATTCACACTTATTGAATTTGGCATACAGCTTTTCTGATCTTAACTTCTCCAACACGATTTGCAGATACTTTTCGTGTTCTGACTCATCCTTTGAATACACCAAGATGTCGTCTATGAAGACAATCACAAATTTGTCAAAAATTCGTGAAAAACTCTATTCATCAAATCCATGAAGACGGCTGGAGCATTTGTCAAACTAAATGGCATTACTATGAATTCGTAATTTCCATATCTCGTCCTGAATGCGGTATTTGGAACATCTTCTTGCTTGATCTTCAATTGGTGATACCCAAATCTTAAATCAATCTTGGAGAAAACACCCGCTCCTTTAAGCTGATCAAACAAATCGTCTATCCTTGGCAAAGGATACTTGTTCTTGAGCGTAATCTTGTTAAGCTCTTGGTAGTCTATGCATATCCTCAAACTACCGTCCTTCTTCTTCACAAACAGAATCGGGGCTCTCCAGGGTGAAACACTTGGTCTAATGAAACCTAGATCTAATAGTTCTTGCAACTGAATCTTCAATTCTTGGAGTTCCTTTGGGGCCATTCTGTACTGTGCTTTTGATATTGGGGCTGATCCACGTTCGAGATCAATTGTAAATTCCAACTGCCTATCGGGAGGCAGTCCTGGTAGCACTTCCGGGAATACGTCTTTAAATTCTCGCACAATGGCTACGTCGTCAATACTCAACTCTTGCTCCTCATCTTTGTTTAAATAAATCAGATACGCTTTTGTATCCTTTCTTCTCATTAGCTTCTTTGCTTTCATGGCTGAAATAATCGGCATACTCTTCTTCACTTTCTTTTCAACTCCAAAGACTACAGTCGATTCTTCTCCTGGGGTTGAAATGAAATCTGACTCAGGTTGCATCGAATCGTCGCAAAATTCTCGGTTAGCCAATCTATTCCTAAGATTATGTCTACGTCCCACATCTGGATTAGATTCACGGGTTTGGAAGACATTTTTTGGCTTTCGAATTCGAATTCTAAGTTCGAGCAAACACGCGATACTATCGATGATTTACCTAAAGGGGTTGCCACTCTAAGAACGTGGTTAGATTATTCTACCCTCAAACCTAGATTTTCTACGCAAGCACTAGATATAAACGAATGTGAAGTGCCAGTATCAAATAAAACGATAACAGGTATGCCATTAAGCTTTCCCATACCTGCTACGTTTCCTTGGTCTTTAGCTGACGGTTTCTGCTCAATTGCAAACGCTCTTTGGAAATGCGGCGGCTCCTCCTAAGTGGGTTGATGCTTTGACGGCTATGGTTTCCGCTAATGCTGATGAAACTTTTGCTGCCGGGTCGCCTCAACTGCTTTCATCTGCGAAAGCTGAAACTGATTTGGCCTTCCGCCACTCATTCCTTGCTGTTTACTGGGGCACCTGTTCTAGAAATGACTAGGCTGTCCACAAGTATAACAGACATTACTTCAGATCTTACAGATGTCTTGATGCATCCTTCCACACTTTGAACAAGGAGGGAGTCCTTGGGGTCCTACACTTATGTTGTTTCGATTTCCTTGAGAAGCTCTCGCTTTCTGGGATTGCGGGGGTTGCTGCTGTCCTTTTCCTTGCCATGGCCTCTTATTGGGGTGACTGCCACCACTCCATTTTCCCTTCCTCTTTGCATGCTGACCAAACTGAGATTGATGGGTAGTTACGATCGTCGTCGTTTGGCTTTGAAATTGAGGATTCGCTGGAGTATGCGATCCTTTTTCTGGCTGCATAGCCAACTCCATATCTAGGGCTCGATTAAGGGCTTCTGCATAAGTCAGACCACTATGACTAGCGAGAACTACTCGAATATCCTGCCTTAATCCTTCTCAGAACAGCTCGCACATTTTCTCATAGGTAGCGCAAAACGAGCTAAGGTCGTACTCAACTACGGTCTTCTTTCCATGCCTCAGGGTTGCAAATTCATTTGCTTCCTGCTTACGATAACTCCTTGGCACATACTTCTCATACAACGCTTCCTTGAATTGCACCCACGTCAAGTTTTCACGTTCTTCTGGAGGTTACATCCTCTGTCTTGCTTTACACCAGTAGTTGGCAGTTCCTTTCAATTGATACATCATGCCTTCGAGACGTTCGTGATCGGTGCAATGAAGAAATCTAAAAATTTGTTCAAGAGAACGAATCCAGTCCTCGGCTTCTGTCGGACAGCCTTTACCATCGAAGGTTGGGGGATTCTGGCAAAGAAAAAGTTCTTCTACTCGTCGTTCATTTGGAGGGGGCGGCGTAGGATCTCGCTGTCCCTCTTCCTTATTTCTAACATTTCTTCATCTTGACGACTTTCTAAAGAAATGCAAAAGAAAATTTTAAGCCACTCGGAAAGAACAAATTATCTCACTCGGAACCTTTCTCGATTTTGAAAATATTTCCTCTTGGGAAGGAATATGATTCTCGATCGGTACTTATCAACGCATCAAAAGAAATTCAATTTAATAATCACTGCAAATAAACCAATCATCTCAAAGTCACATATATCTCAATCAATTCATTCTCAACTCAAATAATCAATCATCATTAATATTGACAAGCATTCACGTCATCATATATATATATATATCCTCAAGACAAATATTTCTCAATATTTTAAACAATCATAATCTCAAACATAATTACGTCAACATTCGCATATTCTAAAGATAAATCTTCCTTAATACTCAAGGTAATCATGCACTCAAATATTATTATTTTGACTTACATACATCTCATTTTCTTTTACTCAAACTTTATTATTTATAGAACATTATCAAGAATAACTTATTCAATTAACTTAACTCGTATTTCTTTACTCGTTCTCGTCTCAATCATAATTTAGGAATCTCTGATACTCAGATTAATATAATTACTTAGGAGACTCAAAGCTGATTTTAACGGCCTAATGGCTTCTCTTTTATATCACCCGACGATGGCCTCTTTTGAGGACTTACCACAAAATAAGGGATTAAACATTTACAACGGAAAATTTTCCCTACATGTCAACACGACAGTCTACATCTTGAATCGAACTAACACGAGCTAACACTTCGCGTCCGATTCTACTAACTAACCATGCATCGAGTCATAAATATATACATCACTGCGGAAAGGTAAAAAGAGTTCAACTCTTAGACAAAAAGGTAAATATTGTTCGAAATTCTCCACAACTTTCTTGAACCGGTCCTAAACAGTGGAATCATCCTCACGCGGGCCGTAATCATCATATTGTTCCTCATCAGGGTACTCCTCGGGATCCTTCTCTGGATATTCCTCCTCTAGATCCTTCTCCTCTAGGTCCTCCTCTTCTGCGCCATCAATAATAATGTCAAAACACTCAGGCTCAGCTGCCCTTAACTCCTCTTCAAAGTCACGGAGGGTGTAGTTGATGGCTTCCCAAAGATTGGTCATGTCTCTAGTGTCCTCGTCCTCAAATCGAGCATTGACGTCCTCCAATTCTGACTCAACCCACGAGGGTGTCTCGGGATTATTCTCGTCACGGCGGAGGTAAGATGCCGCATCGACTGGAGCATCAAACTCTGGCTCACGTCCCTGATCGGGCCTCACTACTGGGGTCGGAGCAAACGTATACGAAGCAGAGAAGTAGTCATCCGGCAAAGACTGGAGTTAGCCGTTTTCCACGGTAGCTTCGGCTCTCGGATCTTCGAATGGCTCACCATTATTGTTGCTGCCGATACGAGTTGGCCTAGAGAGCTCGGCTAAGGGTTGAACCGGAGAAGGTGTATGGTCACGGCGCATAAATTCCTCAAGCTGATCATGCGAAGGCGGCAAGACTCCGTTAGGGTTATGAAAACTGTTTTACTGCGGAGCGGTCGAGCTAGACAAAGCAATAGGGTCAAAAGCACGGATAGGGAGCACACCTCCCGAGTAGGGGATGTCCTGATGGGCGGCTCGGGGCTTTGGCTCGGGACGGGGTGGTGAAGGGTCACGGAGAGGAACTTGGCCATCCTGAAGCACAGGCGGGGGACTATGGACAAAACCATTAGGCTCGGCAGGGAGGTCAATGTCATACGATTCCGGAGGCAGAGCACCATACTGCATATACTGCATCTTCCTCACATGCAGGTACTCCTGCATCCACTCTCGATCATCCATCCTATATGAATTTTAAACGAGTTAAACACACTAAAACAGTTAAACAGGCATGCTAAAATTTCCAACCACCACACACTCGTTCTTGCTTTCCATAGAGGTATTATTGCTTAGGGTACTTAGCAATTCCATTTCACAAAATCGTTTGCACAAACGTTCCATCCTTTCCAATTTCCACACGAAACACACATTAGGGAACGCATTCTAAAGCAATCTAGTTATTCAATCTACTTATCAAGCTTTTATCTCTAGACGAGCGCATATAATAAACCGAATAACTCAACTAACATTTTAACTTGAAAGCTTTAGAAAATAAAGCGTACCTGGTTGCCGGATGAGATGGGGGATTTCTTGGTGTGTTACTGACTTAAATAAGTCTAGAAAATAAATCTAGACTCGACTCATCAAAGAAAATTAAGCTTCAGAGCACACAACCTCCTCTGATACCACTATGTCACACCCCGACTCCCGAGGTGCAACGAATGACACTAACACTACTAAACCACATACTAACTCAACTCACATAAGGGTTCATGCTCGGGGAAAACAAGGAATTATTGACTGAAAGCGATAACAAATAAGGCATGCTTCCAACTCATAGATAAATCACCAATCGAGCATAGATAATTTACATATTGAATCCAACAAGGAATAAGTATGTCGAGATCACATCATACGAAAGTTAAAGAATAGCGGTAAAAAGTATCGAGCACATCGCTCTGATTTTCAACAAAGTATCAGAGTGCTATTCAAAAACATAACAAAAGAAACATCATATAATACTGCAGCGGAGACATCGACTCAATTCCCAACAACTACATGTATGAAGACATGTAATTAGCCAACTTTCGACTCAACCAAAAGAACACACCACCAAGCCGTCCATGCCATCCACATCTTGCTAACCTGCACGTTTAGAAATACATGCAGGGCTGAGTACTTCGTACTAAGTGAACACATGCCAAAAACATTTGAAAAATTGGTCTTAGAGTTATACAATTGAACTTGCCTTGCCATAGTATCACAAGTTTTAATGTAATAAAAAACGTTTACTTGTGTATGCAAAAATATTTTATTTTTTTTGAAACGACAGCGTTGTCAAACATATTATGAACATACAGGTATGAATCATCTACACCTCATCTATGTGTCGAGAAGTAGGCCTCCTTCTCAAACACTGTGACTGGCTAAACTGAAGTAAAGCATACAGTCACTTCAAACAATTCAAATACCACACGTGGGTTCCTGTCTTTCACAAGGCAATAATATCTCAAGCAGATGAAAAAGCATACCAACTCACATAAAAATGGCAAGTCAATTGAATTTAAAAACTCAAATAATAATACTCAATAAACAATAATAACATTCATCGGAATTTTAGTTTTAGAAAAGCCCACCTGACTTCCGAAGATTCTAGCTAGGCGGCTTACTCTTTTGAACGTCCTCGCTACTTTTCCGTCCCGCTTGGTCCTTCACAATTCGACATTGAATAAAGAATAAGACTCTTGACGCGTAAGATGTAAAGTAGATTTTGGTCTCGACTGAAGGACTTCTACTTGACTCGGATCTTTCTATTTTTATCTTTTCTAAATCAATATCCCTTCTCGACTTTCTCGTTCTCGGTTATCGACTCTACTTGGTTACTAAATAACTTCGTCTCACATTCTCGTTCCTAAGTAATTTCTACTTTAATATCTCTTGCTAAATAAAGAAATATTATTTATCTTGATTACAACACTCGATTTCTTACTCGAATACTCGATTCAACTATCGTCATCTCAAACTATTCACGTCACAAATAAGCATTCTCAACAAATGATCAAGTCATTTTACCATTAACGAAGCATAAGCATTCCATTTAAACACATAGGTTCATTCAAGCATAATAATTCAACATGATTTAAACATAATTAACAGTTATCTCGTCACTGCTCGATTTTATTCACGGAAAATATTATCTTCAAATAAGCATTAAAAACAATCTCGTCAATCCTTAATAAGTCGAGCAAGAATTAAATCAATAAGAATTTTGAATTTAAACTCAAATAGTCATTTAATATTTCTCAACTCAAAACACAACGTTATTTCAAAATACGTCGTCTTTCCTCAACTATGTACACAAACTGGTATACGTACTCTTATCTTACATTAATATACTTTCTTTCTTATTCTCAATTAAACTATTATTTTCTATACTTAATAGAAATTCAACTTTCTATTCATAACTTGACTTTTTAATAATTTCATTTTCATTAGCAAAAATTCTCGTTTTCTTTACTTGACGAAAACTCGACTTTTAAATTTAAAACTCAACACTCGATAACTTCATCGTCTTATCTCGAACTCTAAATATTTGAAAACCAAACTTGATTATTATCACTCAAGATTTATCAATCAAGTTCAATAAGTCTTATCACTTGTTACGTCATAACTCAAGACTTTATTTTAATTAAGCTATCTCTCTCCTAGCATCATCTAATCGCTTAAGCTCAAACTTAACTCTTAATCGCATACTTAAATATTTCTTATTTCAAGAAATTATCTCTTTGATTTATTTATTCTAAGACTTTCTCAATTAACCTCATAATTAAACGAACTCAAACTCGACTTAATTCTTTATTCAATTTCTTTTCTCTTATTCGATTGAATGACTTAACCTCGACTAACTTGTCTTTAATTTCATACTTACCTTTTAAATTTTATTTCCTTAGCTCTAATTTCTCTTTTATTTCTCAACTATTATTATTATTTTTCTCTTTCTAATAACTCATATAATTTCTCTTTCAATTAACCACTTCTTAACAAACAACATTTTTCTTTGTTTTTACTCAATTCTATATCTCATAACTAATTCATTAGTTTTTCTTTTTATTTTTATTATTAAAATTTTTGAAATTTTTAATTAATTAAATAATTAATTAATTTATTTTATAATTAATTTTATTAGTCTTCAAATCTTCATGTTCTTCACCAAGAACACCAAGAACACACATTCAAAAATTCATAATTTCACCAAGAACACCTAGAACGCACACTAGGTATTCAAAACTCATTTCCATCGATTTTAAGCATTTTTATGCCTAAATTTCTATTTCCTTCATCTCTTGAAATTCCTATTGAACATCTATTACTCCAAATTAAACACAAACACATTCACATCATCATATCATCAAAATTATCAAAATTCATAAAAATCATACTTTCTTCCATAAACTCATGTAATTCGGTTTTCTCTCAAAAAAATATAACAAATTAAATCATTCAGTTCATCATAATCTCATACTCAAAATATACTCATAAACATCATCAAATCATCAAACATCAAACTAGATCAAATTCTCCTCATAAATCCTTTTTTTTTTCGGTTTCAACAATATATTAGGGCAAATGATTTTCTTCATTTTCTCATGCATAATTATCATTCCAATCATCATCACAATCACATATAAACAAGAATTTATCAAGAAATCATGGAAATTATTTTTCTTTCTTTTCTTTCCCTAATTTCAGTCCTCACCGTTTTTAAGGTTTTTATTTCTCTTTTCTTCTTAATTCTTAGATTAATTCCTAGGGTTTGATTTCCTAACATTTTCCTCACATCGATCATCACAACTCATACCCTAGTTTGCCTAAACATAATTTAAAGCATGCATATTTCCTTTCCTTAGGCTTTAGAGATTACATATTTAGAAAAAATCAAATAAATAATCATACTTAGAAGATTTAAATCAAACTCCTCCTCTTGAAGCACTTGGACCAAAAATGAAGGGGTTGTGAGCTCAAACCTTTAGCTTGGATTTTCCATGGAGGATTGCATCTTTAACCTCAAGAAAAATATAACAAAAATTAATCATCTCACTAGGGCTATGAATGCCGAAAATTTAAAAAAAAATGAGGGAGATGATTTTGCTTTGAAATTGAACTCAAGACTTGAAGAATTAATTACCTCTTGGATTAAGGTTCAAGAACTAAAGATGATGATGATCTTGTTGGAGCTTGGAAGCTTGAAGATCTAAGCTTCAATGGAGTTTTTGTATCTCTATGTATATATGTGTCTGTGGCGGTTTTGAGAGGGAGAGAAGAGAGAATTTTTCTTTCTTTCTTCTTGTTCATATGGTGAGAGAGAGAGAGAGTGAGATAAGAGAGAATATGGTTAAGCATCTCCAAGAAGATGATGGATTAAAGACTAAGTTAAATGAATATCATGATTATTATTCCATATAGGGTAGAAAATAGGTAGTCTAGGGAGAGAGATTAGGGAGAGAGATGGGGTATGTCGGTGGAGGGAGAGAGAGAAGGAGAGAGATATTTATTTTATTTTGGGAGAAGTGCAAATATAGCCACCCCTGAAAAGAAAAGTGCTAATATAGCCACTTTTTTTAAAAATGATCAAATATGGCCATGCATACACAACTAGCATACACGACCAGCATACACGACCTAAATTGGTCGTGTATGCTGACCATGCATACACGACTAGCATATACGACCATAGCAATATACACAATAATGCACACACGACTAGCATACACGACTATATCAGCATACACGACCTGAATACACGACTAGCATACACGACCATATCGGCATACATGACCAGCATACACGACCATGTATGCAAGTCGTGTATGCGTGGCCATATTTGATCGTTTTTAAAAACGTGGCTATATTAGCACTTTTAATTTCAGGAGTGGCTATATTTGATTAATTCTCTTTTATTTTTCACAGATATAATTTTCCCCGGATGAAAAAGTTTTCCGGTAGAATATATCCGAATTATTCCGTTTATACTGAAAACGGCTCTAAACTCTCCTCAACTCGTTACATCGAGAACACCTCAACTCTATCTCATACCTCACGAAATAAATCAAGGAATCCGAATATCAAATTTTTAGGTCAAAATTCCAAGTAACGAAGAAAAACCTAAAAATTATTCGGCTAATTATTCCAATAAGAACTAAATTCTTAAAATTCTCTCATATGATCTCGGATGAGATTTTAATATATCTCAAAGGTCTTAGAATTAAATCTAGATTCAAAAGACACTAATTAGGTTAAATTCGGAGTTCGTCGGTGATTAGTGATTTCTCGGCTTATCGGCACTAATCGTCAAAAGTGAAAGTTCTCAGAATTCTCCGAAATTCATACTCATGCTCATTCTGATATAAATAAACTCAATCAATGCATCACATACTCGATTTGAATAATTAAAACGAGAAAAATCACAATTAAGCACACAAGGGCATTTTGATCATTTTCAAGAAAATTTCTTCCTTGAAAAATTTTATCACTCAAGGAATGTTAATTAATTATAGAAACGCATTTAAAATGCACTTAAAGACTTATAAAAGCTCGGGGTATTACAGGTCAGAAGGTACTTCTCGCTTGTGCAAGGCTAAAGTTATTACTATGCAAGATGACAACCAAGTGGGTCGGTCCATATGAAACCCAGACCCAATTGCCCAATGGGATGGTGGAAATTAAGAGTTTGATCAGTGGAAAGCTTCTCAAGGTGAGTGACAAGCGGTTGAAGGCCTACTATGGGCACAATGAAGATAATCCAGGGGATCCACCCGATCCCGCTGGACAGGAAGTCAATTAAAAAAGGAGGCACAACGTCTTGCTCACGATGCAAATGGGGGCACTGGCCAGGTGGCAATCTGGTATGTTTTCTTTTCTTTTATTTCTTTTAAGTAATTTTTAATTTTTAGTATTTTATTTTTAACCATAGGATAGTAGTTTTTGTTTGGGAGGAGGCATTTTGTTTAAGTGTGCAGGTTAGATGAACGAGCATTAAGAGAGGTAGAACGAAGAATTGCCTTGGCCAAGAGAAAGATGGATAAGATACCGTTTGAGAACTCTTCTAACAATAATCCAACAGCTAAAGAAGGGAGAGTGATTATATCCGGAAGCAGAGCAAGTTGGAATCCTTTATCGCTTAGTCACGTTAGAGGAAACCAATGCCCTCATGGAGTCAGTCATTTTGGCCTATCAGCAACTCAAATTTGAAGTCCAAGCTGCTTTCAAAGAATTGCCGAGCAAAGTCAAATCCAGGTTATGATCCTAAACTAACCTGTTACTTAATTTGTACTCCCATGTTTTGTTTTAAAGTTTTTAAAGGTTTAGTTTTGAGTCTGTGTGTGTTTGTTTTGCCATCATTACTACTCACTTTGCCTAAGGCAAAGTGTGTGGGTATGGGGGGGCCGACATTTGTTATTTGTTTTTAAAAGGTTTTAAAAGTTGTTTTTGTGTGCTTCTTACCCAAAGTAGGCCAAAAGCCAAGTGTGTGGGTGGGATGAGTGTCTGTTTGTAAATAGGTTGGCATGCTAGGTTGATGTGATTAGTTTGAGCTTGATTAATTGAGCTTTAAATTCAATGCAAGCATTTTAGTGCAATCAAGCATGATAGTATGTGGTTAGGGATGACGAATGAACAATTTGAGCATGAACCTGTGAGAATTTGAGCCTAACTGCAATATTTCTTGCCCAATGCAGTTTTATTTCTTGTGAGTATTTGACATGATCATTTGAACGCCACCTAGAACTTGCTTATTTTCTATTTTGAGACCCCATTGATATAGAATAAGAAGTACTTAGAGGATTTAGGCGATTTTCTTTCTATTAGCCCAAATGAGCGTAAAAAGCCTACCCTGTTGTGATCCCTTTGTTAGCCCCTTTGAGCTTGATAATTTCTTTCATTCACAAATATTAGCCTTGGAATAATTTATCCTACCCGATCATGAGGACTAGGCTAAAAGATATAAATGGGAGAAGAAAGCAGTAGGGCATGGAGAAAGCCTAGAATGGGCAAGAGAGACTAAAGGGCTAGAAAGATTTATAAAAGAGAAAAAAATAAGAGAAAAAGAAAAGAAAAAGAAAGTGTAAAAAAATAGAAAAAAAATAAAGCCCAAAGGTGTATTGCGTTACGGCCCGAAAGAGAAGGTGGAGGAAAGAAGATAAGATTGGCCGCTCCGCTTGGCCAAACCTAAGTTCGAATGACCAAAGCCCAGATTCAAATACTTCCAACCTATGCCTGAAGCCCAATTACAACCTAATAAAGACCTAATGATTGGTGCTAATTAATCTAGTCTAAGGGGTGGAGAAGTTAGAAGGCAGGCAAGTTTATGGTGTGGCCAAGATGACATGTTCTGAGCGTAAACACGAAAATATATACAAGAGTGAGAGTGTGGTGAGGAACAACTTCTGTTCAATTGTTCATTTTTGACCTAACTAATTATTTTGTTGGTTGTTTTTACTTGCTTGTGCTCATTCTGATCTGTTGATTTGGTCAAGCTAACCTGAACCTTTGCCTTTATTTTTCTTGCGTCTTTGTCTTTTGAGTCTTTTCTGTTTGAGTTTTTGTGGTGATTCGTACACCATACTTGAGGACAAGTATGACTTTAAGTGTGTGGGTATGATGAGACCATATTTTATATGCTCATCATGTGTTTTTAGGTGTAGATCAAGTCTAGTTTTGTGTGTCCTTAGTCTGTTTTAGTGTTTGGGAGGATACTTTTGGTAGTAGGCAGGGAAGGACATGAACTTGGGCATTTGGAGTGGATTTGCGCGTGAAAGTGAGCACATCGATATGATGCAATGTTCAAGGAGCTTTGCTCGCAACTAGAGATACTGATGGCGGAAGTCCAAACACATAGAAGCTGCTCTGTACCAGTCGGCATGATCAATCCAGACCACGCGCAGTCATTCCAAACAGGTCAAGATGGCAGGAGGACTCTGGGCAAGGCGAATGAGAAACAGAAGGAAGAAGAGTGCGAAGGATCTAGAAGTTACAGCGGGCATGACATCATCCGGAGGATCAACAAGGAAGCAATTCGTGCCTTGGTGGTGAAGGAATCCAGAAGACAAGTCCTACTCAGATTAGGAGACAAGAGGATAAGGAAGAAATCTACCCGATAAAGAAACAAATCTATCCTGATCCTACTCGGCCAAAGAAGGAAGCTGCCAACTGTCAATCGAAGGCCCTTAAGTGGGTTTTTTAGGTTTTAAGCCCATGATCCTTGTACTCTATAAATATGTTCGTGCATGCAGCCTCAAGAACACAACTTTAGAAGTAATTTCATATTTCTTTACTTAGATACGTTTTACTTTTCTGTTAAGTCCTGGTTTGGGCAGACTATCGTTTAAGTATTAATTCAAGTATGTTTTCTTTTATCTCTTTTGCTGTTGTTATTTACATTATGTCTAGCTAAACCTATAGATTTAGGTTTAGGTAGGGGATATATGATTTAAGTGTTTTATAACTCGTGAGGTCTAATTGAGCAAGATAGCTATATATATATGTGTGTTCCCGAGGCGTTAGGCAATGATTTCAAAGCAGTGTGTTTGTGCCAAGAGTTCATGTGGCCAGTGGGCAATTGGAGGGCGGCTGATGAGTCTTTTGTGTCTTTTTAGTGTCTGTCTTAAGTAGTTTAGATCGAGTCTTTGTGTGTGTGTTTTTTCTAGTTTTAGTGTCTTGGAGGACATATTTTGGGCATGAGGTGATTTGATGCCCTGCAGATGGAAACTGGGCAATATAGGGAAAAAAAGCTTCATTTCTGGAAGCAGGTCAGGCAGAGCTTTATTGGTCAAGACAAAGATAGGCGGAGTGCTTTGGTCAGCTGGCGAGTTTCTCTCCTAGGTCTAGAAGGATAAAGATAAGATGATCTAACTTAAATATCTTTCCTTATTTAACTAGATTTAGGATCCGCAAGGGATCTCTTGGAGATAGACATGACATGCCATGTTTGGGTCGTGCTTATCGAGTATTACTTGCATCCCAAGGTAGCTCGTGGACTCCTTCCATGTCAAGGACCGGGGGCCCAAACCCTAAGTGCTCGCCTATAAATATTGAAGCCTAGCTGCTATGAATTACGCCGTCTTTTATGCTTTCATTCCCTGTTAATTACTTGAGCGATTGTGAGGAGAAAAACAAGTCCAACTGGCAAAGTTTATTTATTTCTTGTTCCTCGGCACTTTTGGCCGTATTTGGTTTTCACGTACTTCGTAAGTTCTAATATAGTTCATCTTATGAGTTCCTTTAATTATTGTGATCGTAGTTTTATTATTATGTCTAGCTAAGTCTTTATACTTGATCTAGGTAAGATAGTTAGGTGATTATTTATGCTTGAGAGGTCTAATTTGTGCTAAATAATTGCATGCATGTGTTCGCGATATGTTAATGAACTTGTTCCAATATGAGATAATATGATTAAGAGATTAATAGGCCGTTAATCACTTAGGACATATTAGATCACTAATCAATTGGGAAGTAGGAGTGTTTTCCATAACTATCTCAATTAAGATCGATTAACATTAGAGGAAGGTGTCTACCCTATTGGGCTAGACGTGATGATTCCTTGTTGGGCCTTTCTGGTGATTAATGCTCCTTGGGCAAGAGACTGAACGATGACTCCGACAGAGGTATTGCTCAAGGTAGGGAGTCGACGGTGCGTCACCAACTAAGTAAGGATAGATAAGGGAAGGGTTTGTTGAGAGTGTGACGAGTAAAAAGGGATCTCGGCATTCAAGTCCTATAACTAACGATGTATGAATGTAATGACTATATTTGCACCAATGACCAAGCTAGGGTTTTCACTTAACAATGTCTTAGTCCAGATCAAGTTGTCTTTATTATTAACCAAGTTATCTGTTTACTTTTCAGTGTTTACTTAAGTTCTCGAATTGGGCAAAAGAGCCCTAGTGACGAAGATAGAAAAACCCAATTTTCTTAATAGCTGGAGGAGGTTTCAAGAGATAGTAACAATCAACTCCTTGTAGATTGACCTTGTACTTACTTGCTAAATATATAGCTGTGAGGATAGTCTCCAAATTCATTTTGAGAGAGCAAACGACAGCCTCGTCAGTGGTAGATTCCTTAAAAAGGAGGTAGCTTAGACAAACAGGGACCGAGAGAGGTTTGCCTCACACTCCTTGAGGGCGGAAAATCTCAAGTTGAACTTGAGCGGAGCCGAACGAAGTACGCTGACGCTGGTGAAAAGTCGGAGCGGGATCCTCGTATCTCATAGGGCCGGAACGGGTTCGTCTAGTGCCTAAAGCTGTTTGTTCCAGTCTATGCCGCTTAAGGAATGCTCGGGGGTGAGTTGGGCAAGTATAATTTAATAATAAATAGTTGATGTATATAATAATATGGTATAAACTTTGTAACATATAATTGAATGTGTATAATAAGCTATTAGATATATGTATCATTCTCAATTAATATAAACATATTGATAATTCGAAACTAGTATATAAATATGATAAAAGTTGTGTTAATGACAACTAAAAAGGGTAGTGGAGTTGGTATTGAACATATCGAAGGCAGTTTCTTGTGTTAGATAATGACAACTCCTTTGATACTTATCAAGGCAGGTGTATTTTTACACATAATTTGAGAACCAGCCGGTTTTCTATAACTGTCTCCGGTTTTTTAACCCGGCCGGTTCTTAGCGGTTTCGGCCGGTTTCAATAGTCCAACACCGGTTTCCTACCACACCGGTTAAGTAGGCCGTAATTGAACCGACAAAGGTACTGGTTCCGATTCAATCGGTTGAACCGATCGGTCCGGTTAGGTCCGGGTATTATTAAATTATACTTTTAAATTTAATTACTTATCTATTAATATATGATTATTCTATTTTTTTTATTGAATTTTATGGTCCCATTAACTATGATAATATTGTTTCTATTATGATTTTTTCTAATTTTTATATTAATAGTTGCCAAGTTATGAAAATAAGAATATTTTTATTTTTTTAATATGTTTAATTATTTATTTATTTATTTCTTATTTAACGGCTCGATTAAATGGTTCAATCACGATTCAATCGGTTGGACCGTGACCTGGAGGCCTCACCGGTTTGACCTCCGGTCCGGTTTTTAAAACATTGGCTGCGATAACCTGCTCCTTAGTTTGAGGCGGCAGAATCACCTCTATTCTCATTTCTTCAAACTCTCTTATTAACCCTTTTTTCTTGGGTGAGTAAGAATCCTAACTCAGACTTACTCTTTTCTACTTAAGGCATCTGCAACTACATTCGCTTTTCCCAGATGATAGGAAATTTGAATATCGTAATCTTTCACTAACTCAAGCCTTCTTCTTTGTCTCATGTTGAGCTCCTTCTGCTCGAATAAATACTTCAAACTCTTGTGGTCGGTGAAGATTTCACACCTTGCTCCGTAGAGATGGTCTCTCCAAATCTTCAGCCCGTGAACGACGACCGCAAGCTCTAAACAATGAGTTGGGTACTTATCCTCATGTCGTCTTAACTGACGTGAGGCATAAGCAATCACTTTTCCTTCTTGCATTAACATGCATCCTAATCCACTTCGTAATACATCCGTGAAGATTACGAAATCTTTTCCCACTTTGGGCACGGCTAGCAATGGAGTGGTGGTTAGCTTCTTCTTTAACTTTTGAAATCTAACTTCACAATCCTTACTCCACTTAAACTTTGAATCATTCTTTAACAGTTTAGTCATTGGTTTCACTATCTACGAAAACCCTTCATTGAATCTTATGTAGTATCCTGCCAACCCTAGGAAACTTTAAACTTCCTGAGGCGAGGTTTGGGATTTACATTCCTGAACGACTTTAACTTTGGTGGAGTCAACTTTGATTCCTTCTACAGAGATTACATGTCCAAGAAATTGGACTTCCTTTAGCCAAAACTCGCACTTACTGAAATTATCGTACAACTTTTCAGCTCTTAACTTCTCTAGCACTATACGCAAATGCTCTTCATGCTCCATCTCATTCTTGGAATACACAAGGATATCGTCAATGAAGACGATCACAAACCTATCAAGGTACTCATAGACACGTGATTCATTAAATCCATGAATACTGCAGGCGCATTGGTTAGTCCAAATGGCATTACTACAAACTCGTAGTGGCCATATCTTGTTCGGAATGCCGTCTTTGGAATATCTTCCTGAAGAATCTTTAGTTGGTGATAACCTGACCTCAAATTGATTTTCGAGAAAACACCTGCTCCTTTGAGATGGTCAAACAAGTCATCTATCCTTGGAATAGGATACTTATTCTTTAACGTTAATTTGTTGAGCTCTCACTAGTTAATGCACATCCGCAGACTTCCATCTTTTTTCTTCACAAAGAAAATTGGCGCTCTCCAAGGTGGGACACTAGGGCGAATAAAACCCATGTCCAACAACTCCAGCAACTGAACCTTCCGTTCTTGCAGCTCCTTGGGTGCCATTCTGTAAGGTACTTTCGATATTGGGGTAGCTCCAGGCTCCAGTGAACTCCAATTTTCTATCCGGTGACAGTTGTGGAAGGACTTCTGGAAATACATCTACGTATTCCCTAACCACGATGACATCTTCTATCTTTCGCTCTCGTTCTTCATCCTTGTTGAGGGACACTAGGTACGTTTGTGCTCTTTTCTTTTTGAGCAACTTAAGTGCTTGCAACGCGGAGATGATTGGCATCTTTTTTCGCATACGCTCAATCCTGAAGAATTCGGTCGGCTCCTTTCCAGGCGGTTGGAAAGAGTTCTACCTTTTATCACATCGAATGGTGGCGAAGTTCTCAGTTAACCAAACCATTCTAAGAATTATATCCATGTCCCACATTTGCTTGATATTCAGGGATCTACGAGACATCTGAAGAGATCCTACTTCGAAATCTAGGTTTGGCAAACATACTGCACAGAAGTGTACAAACCTAAAGGGGTTGCCACACTAAGGCCCTTATTCATTTTCTCTGCATTCAAGCCGAGGGTTTCTACGCAGGCACTAGCTATAAACGAATGCGATGCACTAGTATCAAACAAAACGATAATGGGCACGCCCTTTAAAGATCCCATACGTACGAGATTCCATTGATTCTTGACTCCAGCCTTTGTGTCCACTGCAAAAACCCTTTGGAAATGTTGCTCCTCATTCTAGGGTGGTTGCGGCTGCTGAAGTTGCTGTGTCCGCGGCAATTGCAATCCTTGCTGAGGAGGCGGAGGAAATAGCTCCACAGCTATCAGCTACGGAGTAGAGTACTGATTTGACTTGCCAAACTTCTATTGCTTGTTTGGACACTGGTTAGAGAAGTGTCCTACTTGCCTGCACATATAACAACTAATACTGTCAGCTTGACATATCCCTAGGTGTGCCCTGCCACAC
The DNA here is from genome assembly GCA_029490685.1 of Schizonepeta tenuifolia. Taxonomy (NCBI): domain Eukaryota; kingdom Viridiplantae; phylum Streptophyta; class Magnoliopsida; order Lamiales; family Lamiaceae; genus Schizonepeta; species Schizonepeta tenuifolia. The sequence goes on from CM055959.1 coordinate 79,261,555, forward strand.
TTGCCATAAGCGGGATAGCCTTGAGGTCTAATCGCTCATTTACCATGACTCGAAAACTAAGTCTTTGGCTTCCCTTCGCTTCCTTGCTGGTGTCATTGACCTTTCCATGGTTTCTTATTCTGCTGACTTCCATGACTCCATTTCCCTTTTCTTTTTGGATACTAGCCCTGGTTAGAGTTCTGAGGATTTGCAGCTGTCGGGTTTAGGCACGGAGGTGCCGTCATGTCACACCCCATTTTCGGAGGTGCGAGAAATGATAAAAAACCATCGAATAGACTTAACTCACATTGAGGTTCATGCTCGGGAAACAAGGGAATATTAACTGAAAGTGATAACAAATATATAAACATGTTTTCAGATTGCAATTCAACAACTAACGGGCATAGATAATTTACATGAGTTTATCCCAAAAGAGAATAAGTATGTCAAGTTCACATCATTCGGTAGATAAGGAATAACAGTAAATTGTTTCGAGCACATCGCTCGTGGTACCAACAAATCATCAGAGTATTATCAAAAGACATATCAAAAGAAGTATAATGCAGCAGAGATATTGACTCAATTCCTAACAACTACATGTATGAAGACATGTAATTGCCAGCTTAAACTTTCGACTCAAAAAGAAACACACCACCAAGCCATCCTCGCCATCCACATCCTTGCTAACCTGCAAGTTTAGAAATACATGCAGGGCTGAGTACTTCGTACTCAGTGAACACATGCCAAAAATATTTTAAAAGCTTGCTCTTAGAGCTATATTATTGAACTTGTCTTGCCACAGCATCACAAGCATTAATGCAATTTAAAACGATTAACTTGTGAATGAAAAAACATTTTATTTTCTAAATGGACTGCGCAGTCAAAACTATATTATTCAATGCAGGTATGAATCATCTACCACATCATCTCTGTGTTGAGAAGTAGGCCTCTTTCTCAGACACTATGACCGGCTAAATCAAAGTAAAGCTTACAGTCACCTCAAAAAACTCAAATACCACACGTGGGTTCCTACCGTTCACAGGAAAATAATAACTCGAGCAGATGATAAAGTATACCAACTCAAATAAATAGCAAGTCAATTGATTTAAAAACTCACATAATAATTCTCAATAAATAATAACATTCATCAGTTTTTCAGGTTTAGAAAAGTCCACCTGACTTTCGAAGATCTAGTCGAGGCGGCTTACTCTTTTGTGTCCTTTCTCTGTCACAACCCCAAATCCCAAGGGACGGCAAAGCCGGGGTGCGACTAGGGATTGGATTAAAGAAGAGGGGAAGAAAGGGGTAAATGAATACACAGACATTTAACGACAGAAATACTTCTATGAATAAGACTTCATTGATAAAAGAGAGAGAGTTGATCTCGAAGGATCACTCGACAAGTTCTCAAAAGGAAATTAAGTTATTGTACAGAAACTTAGCCCAACAGTGATTTACAATATAACATAAGAGCGTCTAGAGTTTGGCAGCGGAATAAACGTAGAATGTGACTCTGTTCTTCTTTCCTATCACTATCCTACTCAACCATCACCGCTTCTGTCGCTCAACCTGCACATTTAGAAACATATGCAGGCTAAATACATAAAGCACTTAGTGGGCACTTTGCCGAAAACATACAATAAGTATTGATAAATCAGGCATCTCTTTTATAGCGCATCGGGGTGTTTCTTTCAAAATCCCGTGCCTATTAAACATTTTCTTTTCATAAACATTGCTTTGCAAAGCATTTTTCTGAAAATGTTACGTTCAATCTTGACCAAAAAATTATCACCGCGGCAGGTCGTCCCTTAACAAGGTTCCATACTTCAACGGCTACTTTATCACCACGGCAGGTCATCCCCTCAACAAGGTTCCATACTTCAACGGCTACTGTGTACACTAACTTTGAAAAGCAAGTTGGCTAACTCAAAGTCCGATCGTTTAGTAAACCCCTTTTGGCCAACTCATAAGGTACAAGAGAACTCACATAAAACAAGTAGTTCATGCCATGATTATCACTTTGAAAACACGATTATCAAAGCGATAAAGAAAAAGGTTTTCGAGCATTGCTCATTTTATTTCATATATATAAAAGCCCACCTGACTGATTACAGAACTTATTAAACGAGCTTCCGTCTCTGGTCTTCCATCCTATCCTCAGTGCCAACTTCCTCCTTTTATCGTAAATAAACAGACTTAAGCAACTTGAACGCAATCGATAAAAGAAACAGGAAATCGAAACGGTTTTTAGTTCTTTAGGCATTTGCACTTTACTACTTCCTTTTGATTAACTAATAAACGAGACTTCGATCAATTCTCGTCTATAAACTGACTCGGAACACTGCTCGACACTTAGGTCAGTAGGTAAAAAGGGTGTCGATAACTTAGAACGACTTAAAAGTTCACAAGGAACGAAGTTGAAAAGGATTCAACTTAGGAAACTAGGCTTTGGATACTCACTGCCCAAGTCAGTAAGTCTGTACAGAACAGAGCATACAAAAACAGGAGATGAATCTTATACCATAAGAAAGGTACAGGTGTCTAGTTTACTTTCCAATTTACGGATCTTGATTTTGTTAAATGAGCTAAAAGTTATGACAGTTTCCGTGAAACGTCGCAAAACTAACGCGCGAAACCCTAATGCTCGACAAATCTCGACGCACGATTCCCTAGGTTCGATCAATACTATTCCACTTTTATTTTCACGAAATTTTCATCTTACGTCAGTCTATATGCAGTATCCTTTAAACGGGTTCACCATCACGACTTTTGATTAACAAACGACGAGCATTTCCTCGTCATTCCAACTAACCATTTACTATACTAAAACAAATTCCACTTTCTATTTCGCTTTCATTCATTCACTTCTCGATTCTTAACTATATCATAACTTTTCGTTTCTCGGATGGAAAAGTCGTTAACTACAATATTGTTCATCAATCAATAACAATCATTATTATTAAAAGGGATTTCCTTATTCGACTTTTCTACCGGCTTTTAAACTTGATTCCTCGTCTCTTATTCAAAATCGAACGTTATTAGAATTCGTTCTAACTTTCAGATTATGATCATTTACTAACGAGATTAACTTATAATCACATCTTAGACCTATATCATTATCTAATCTCGACTTATCGTCGATCGTTCCTCTCTTAACGAAAATCTTACGTTCTCCGTTTTCGTTCAAATTTTACAACAACGATTATCATCTAACGAGCATTACTAATATGCATATCATATTATCAAAATATTAACGAGCTTCAACTTAATGACACGTTTCCGTCTCTTACGTTTTTCATTTTATTTTTAGAAAAATCCCAATTAAATATATACACATCCTCATACGTCCTATATCTGATTTCCATAAACATAACATGCATATCATAAGATTTACTATACTAAATCATGCATTCTTCATCTCTTAGGTTTCGAATTTTATTTTTAGAAAAATCTAAATTAATTCATAGAGTCAATTAGCAACATGTAGAACACTAATCTATCGATCAAACATCAAAGAAATCAAACTACGATCAAACCCCCAAAAATTATAAAAATTTCGGTCATGACCTAAAATAAAGGGGAGTGATTTTCTTCATGATTCGATCCGTAGAACTCGATTCTAATCATACTAGAACATGATTCGATTAAAAGACAACATGTTATTCCATCTCCTATCTTTCGAAAAAATGAAAATGATGGAAACAAGCTTTTGTTCGGATCAAAACGTAGGAGATGTTCATACCTTGTGTAATATGGATTCGGAAACGGAATTGATCGGTAGATGGAAGACTTAAGAGCTTGAGAAGAGCTTGAAGTTGAAGCTTTAATGGAGGAAGAAAGAAGAAAATGAGAGAGAGTATGTGTGTGTGTGATGGCGATAATGAGAGTAGAATGGGGAGGGATGATGACTCATTGTTATACTTATATAGAGTGAAGAAATATTAGACAGAAATATCTCATTTCTGGCTATTAAACGACGATTAAAAAGTCGAGAAATTCTTTCCTAGATAGTTACGACTTCGATGAAAACTAATTTGTCCGTTAGATTGGAAATAATTTACGTACTCGGAAAACCTAATTCGTTTTTTCAAAATCCGAGAAAATGTCGGGATTAGACAGTCTAAAATTCGCTCGGAAAATCATAAAAACTAACTTTCTCCAGTGAACTCGTATCGAAGAAAAAGTGAATGGAAATTCTAACGGATTTTAATTCTGAGTTTTCGGATGAAAAAAATTAACGGACGCGAAAACCCTAATACAATAGACGTTCGACCGACTTCTAGAATTTATTTTCTGAAACGAATTTCACGTCAGTCTTAGAATTTAATTTCATGATCTTAGGCGTGCAAAGCCATAATTATTATTAACTTTCATTTTTAAAGACAGTAGAATTTTTCTGGGGTATTACATCCTACCCCCCTTACGAAAAATTTTGTCCCAAAATTTGCTTATCTTCTTAAACTGTTCGGGGTACTCCTTCCTCAACTCTTCTTCGAGTTCTCACGGGGCTTCTTCTTGCCCGTGATGATCTTATAACACTATTACTAATCGTATCGACTTGCTTCCTAACTTTCACGCTTTTTGATCCAAGATCGATTGCGGTCTTTCTTCATAACTTAAGTCAGTTCCAAGAATAACGTCTTGCTGACAAAACCACGTGTGCAAAATCGAACACACACATTTTCTCAAAATGAGATACACATATAATAAGCATTCCATAAACTTGGCAACAACGCCATAACTATCCGTATTGGAAGCTATCTTTTTCAATATATCCACTAATCATATAAATCTTTGTCGAAGCTTTATACTTGGCATGGAATTAATCATATTATCCTTTGAAGGATAATCATGACGAGAGTCTTGTCCCTATTTTTCTAAATTTAAGCCTAATCGGCACATATTTCTTAAGTCTTTTGTCTTTTCTAAACTTCTTTCTTTCGTTACCTTTAGGCTTCTTTCACTCTAACTCGTGTCTGCCGAATAATCTCGATCATTTCCCTGACCGTATCTGATCCTAGGTTCTTTCTTTTGCTTACCTTATGACAATAAGACAGTTATCTGAAACTTCTTCTTCTAGAAGGCCTTGTAAGGCACAATACTTATCGTAGCTTAATAACTATCGTTATAACAATTTGATCAACGTCGAAAATATTCTTCCATTTCTACATAGAAATACTTAACGGTTATAACAACCCGTATGGTCGTCAGTGTAAAGCTTTCACTTGCTGATAAGCTAAACATCTTTCTACAAACGAGGCAACGTCTTGTTTCAATCCATTTTATCGGAAATTCTTTCTTAAATTTTAATACATCTTTGTATTCTCTAGGTACGCTGTATGGCATATCGTGAGCCTTACTCATGATATCGTTCTTTAATTTGCCGTTATTAGGGATATAAGGTCTACCTTCAAATAAAATCGCATGATCTAGTGCTTTTAAAATAACCGTCTGGTTTATCCGTTCTTATCTTAAGCCGAAGCTTTTGTTTTTTGATCGACTCGTCCTTTCTCTGGGTACTAAAGATTCTTTCTTGTATGCCTGGTGTAGCTCCGAGTGCTGCTATATGGTTTGTTATCGTTTCAGGTGCATCGAGCACTTCTAAGTCCATTCCTTCAATTTCTCTTACAAGAGCTTCTTCCTCAACAAAGAGACATCCTAACTTGATTGGAGTCTTGCGACTCAGTGCGTCAGCTACCACGTTTGCTTTTTTCTGGATGATAGTTGATTCCGCAATCAAAATCCTTGACTAATTCAAGCCATCGTCTTTGTCTCATATTCAATTTCTTTTGCTCGAAGAAGTTCTTTAAACTCTTATGGTCCATAAAAATCTCAACCCTAACACCATAGAGATGGTGTCTCCAAATCTTCAGCGCATGCACAACGGCTGCTAGTTCTAAGTCCTGGGTTGGGTATTTAACCTTATGAGGTCGAAGTTGTCGTGAAGCATAAGCTATCACCTTTCCATCCTGCATCAAAACATAACCTAATCCGTTCTTTGAAGCATCTGTATAGACCACGTATTCCTTATTCGCTTCTGGCAGAGCCAACATTGGTGCTGTGGTTAATTTCTCCTTGAGTGTCTGAAAACTCTTCTCCCATTCATCTGTCCATCTGAACTTATTTTCCTTCCGAAGTAGTTGCGTCATAGGCCTAGCAATCATTGAAAATCCTTTGATGAATCTTCTGTAATAACCGGCTAAACCTAAGAAACTCCTAATTTCATTCGGACTTGTTGGCGATTTCCAATCGCGTACTGCCTCTACCTTGGCAGGATCTACCTTGATGCCATCTGCTGATACTACATGTCCAAGGATCATTACTTCCTTCAGTCATAACTCGCACTTACTGAATTTGGCGTAAAGCTTCTCGGCTCTAAGCGTTTCTAAAACTATTATTAAGTGTTCCTTATGTTCTTCCTCATTCTTGGAGTAAATGAGAATGTCGTCGATGAATACTAAAACAAATTTGTCTAAGTATGGGTGGAAAATTCGGTTGATGAGATCCATGAATACTGCGGGAGCGTTATTCAAACTAAATGGCATAACTAAGAATTTGTAATGGCCATATCTGATCCGAAGGTGATTTTAGGTATATCTCCAGTTTATTCTTCAACTAGTGTTGTTTAGACCTTAAGTCTATCCTCGAAAATACACTTGTTCCTTTTAAGTTTATCAAGAGGTCTTCTATCCTTATAAAAGGATACTTATTCTTAAAGGTTATCTTATTTAACTTGCGATAGCCTATGAACATTCTCATAGAACCATCCTTCTTCCTGATGAACCAATCAGTGCTCCTATGGTGAAAACGCTTGTCTAAAGAAATCATCATCTAACAACTCTTGCAGTTGGATCTTAAGCTCTTCTAATTCTTTTGGTACCATCCTATTTGGGCTCTTGATTTGGAAGCCGATCCTGGTTCCAAATCAATCGTGAAATCTACATGACGATCTGGTGGTAAGCCAAATAATATGTTTGGAAAGACGTCCTCATACTCGTTCAAAATTTTCATGTCTTGAATGATCCTCTTGGCTCCTGGTTCTCCAACTAGGTACATAAGATGAGTTGTGCACTCCTTTCTTCTTCATCAACTTCTTAGCTTGTAGGATGGATATTATTGGTATCCTCCTGCCCATCGAAATCCCATGGAATTCAGTTGGTTTTTTACCCGGGGGTTGAAAAGAGATTTTTCTCTCGTTGCAGAGAATTGTGGCATAATTCTCAGACAACCATCCTATTCCTAGAATTATATCTACGTCGAACATTATTACTTTCCGATCGTTTGCTATGATCCTAAAATGATCCTAAATTAAATTCTATGCTCACACGAAACTAAGGGAGTGGCGATAATCTCCCCTAAGGCATAGTTATTCTTATTTCATGTTTAGTGCGCTCTAATTCTACTCCTAGAATGTCAATAGGTACTAACAATAACGAATATAAAGCTCTAGTGTGAGGCAAGATTATGACAGGGTAATTTAAGAAGTTCGTCCAATACCTGTCAAATTTCCCTTGCCTTCATTATACTTCTCCTGCCTAATCGTATAAACTCCTGCATTCTGTTGTGGTTGTGTTAGTTGTTGCTGTGACTGGGCTTGATTTTCTTTCAATGGTTGGGGTTAACCATACTGGTTTGGTTCCATCGTTTGAAACAACATTGGGCAATTCCTCTTTATATGCCCCGTTTGCCCACATTTAAAATAATTACCCGTGTCTGCTTGACAAACACCGTCATGCTTCCTATTACAAATAGAACAAGTAGGATCATCCTGTTTCTGTTCTACTACTTGTAATCGTTCTGGGCAATTTCTCTTAAAGTGCCCCTTATGTCCACAGTAAAAGCAAACACCAGAGTTCGCTAGACAAACACCGTAGTGTTCCTTATTACACTTAGGGCAAGCTGGAATAGTGGTCTTTTCTTGGTTATTTTTTGGGGTTTGGATCTGGTCGTGCTGGTTAATTCCATTTGCTGCCAGCGGTTTCGGGCAATTTCTTCTCGCATGTCCGTTCTGACCACAGTTAAAACATCCATCAACGTTTGCTAGACAATTTCCAAAGTGCATCCTATTGCACTTAATACAGGTAGGTACATTGATTTCTCCTTGGTCGTTTCCTCCTTGGTTATTGTTCCTTTGCTGTCCTTGCAACTGTCCTTGTAGATTATTTCCCTTCCCCTGTCCTGATTGTTTGTTTCCTTGTGGTTTATTCCTTTGCCACGACTTCTTACCATAGTTGTTATCTTTATTTGGCTGCTGAAAGCCCTATCAATTTCTACTCTGTTTCCCTTGATCATTGTGGCGTTGGTAACAGTCACTGCTACATCCTCCTTTCTATTTCCTTTTTCCTCTATAATTAATATTATTGTTGGGAAGGTTTTGAGTTGAAGTCTGGGTTGGTGTTGGTATGGGCACTACCATTTTTCCTTTATCTGGCACTACTGCCTCTATTTCTAGGACTCGTCCTAGTAGTTCTGTATAGCTCAGTCCTTCGTGACTGGCTAAAGCTACTCCCAGTTTATGTTTAAGTTCCCCTTGAAACTTTTTTGCTATTTCTTCTTCGGTATCCCCTTGCTCGGATACATACTTATCATAAAAAGCCTCCTTAAATTCATCCCAAGTAAGTTGAGCCAAATGCTCCACGGGTAAGACCCTCTGTCTAGTCTTCCACCAGTAGTCAGCTGGTCCGGCTAGTTGAAACGCAACACATGCAAGGCGCTCCTTATCAGTACATCTAAGAAGCTTAAAAATTCTTTCTATAGATTGTACCCAAAGCTCAACATCGCTTGGGTTACTAGATCCATTAAAAACCGGTGGATTTCTTCTGAAGAATATATCCTCGATGTTACGATGTTGTGAGGGTGGCAGGGGTAAAAGGGTTGCTTGATGTTTTTGCTCTTCTTCGCTTATACGTTGTCCTTGACCTCTATCAGGCCCTCTAGGATCTCCTGATCCTCTTTGGTTGTTAACTATTCTCGGCGGCATTTTTGGTACTATAAGAGACAAGAATTCTTATTAGTACTGGCTTTTAAGCTTTCATTTACTTGCTAACCCTTTTTCCAACTCAAACAAATTCATGGAAAAGAATAATAGGGACTAACTTCAATACTAGTTCTTTAAACTTTTAACTCTCAAGTGTAACTAAACTCTCGTTACACGAGTTCATATGATATTCTGGTTTAATCATACGATTTATAAGAAACTTTCTTGTGATCAAAACCCTCTTAAGGGTCATGTATATATATATATATATACATCAAAAGAATACTAGTTTTGCCTCCAATGAGGACTTATACAATAGAAAATCTAGACTACTACGAGTCTAAGCTAGGCTAACTGCCTATCTGTATACAGGATGCACTAACATACTGCATCTCTTGTACTTACGGGAAGTACTAGAATGGAAATGATCCCAAAAACTTCGTATCTGCTTAGAGTACTACAAAAGGATGGTTACTGATCCGACTATTTATAAGGAAAAAAGAAACTTCTACTGCTACTATGCGTCCAAGACGCTCTGCTCAACAAGATACAGTCGAGTCATTACTGCCCTCTACAGCCTGAAACTCCTCGGGGTCCTCCTCCGGATCCTCGTCAGGATCCTCCTCAGAATCTGTACTAAAGACGAGCTGAGGTGCCTCGTCAACCCTTAAGGTAGTGCCGTCCAAAAGTGTAAGTGGTGGTGGTGAAGGCACGTCTGAAACTGTCTTCCCCGAGTCTGAAACCAAGTAGTCCAAACTGGTCTCTATTGTCCTCTTCTTTGGAGGCAGCAGGTGCTCGGGAGGTGAACTAGACTCGTATTCCTCTGTAGAACGGACCCTGGATGGTCCTGCCTCAAACTCTCCTCGGACCCTCGCCAACTCTGCACAGCTCTCCTCAAGTGGTCTAAATGGGAATGGAAATTCTATCGTAGTAGCGAGCTCCGTGCCGATCTCCAAGTATCCTGTCTCCAAAACTAACTCCTCACTGGATGAAAGGAGTAGTGGTAACTCTAACGGTGTGGCCATCTCCGGATTTATGTTCAAAGACTCTGGTTCTGGCTCTGAAAAATGACGGTAGGGGTGGTGCTTCTGAATGTAAATTGACACTATGAATCTGCTCTGAAAGAAACGCTCGTGTACAGCGAGAGTGAATCCTGAGAAATCTCCTATCGACTCAGTGTCATTGCCGAACAGTGCAAGGAAGTACCAAGACACATCATGTGCCCATCCATGCCACTCATCTAGTAGTCGAACAATCAAGTCTGCTATAGCCTGACGCTCTGTAATACTGTGTCGGGCTACATGGTAGAGTGCGGAAAAGTTACTAACTATCTGTCCTATGTCGTCGTTCGGGTTTGCCTCGTAATCTCGATACTCATCCAGTATCTCATCTGCCCAAGTACGCTGTGGCGGGGATTGATTCTCCTGAGTCATGTCACTACTAGAAGCCATCTTATAAGGTTTTAAGAAACACGGATCAGTAACTGGTAGGATAATAACTTATCTTAAGAAAAATCTTAAATTACAAATTGAATATTCCTTTTTCAATTGTAATGTCACCAACACTTAAACAATCACTTATCTTAAACATTTAACAATTCACAGTGAATTGCTCTTAAACAATATATAGAAATAAAATTTCGAGATTTTATTTCCATCCTTTATCTTATAATTCTTTTGCATTCTTACTTTGTTTCCTATTACTTCCTTTCTTTATTCTTCATTACTTTCTTTCTTTATTCTTTCTTACTTTCTTCCATTATTTCTTTCTTAGAGAAAATTTCTTAACGATTCTTTACTTACTAAACAAAGTACGAACTCTTAACTTTCGACTTCGTAGTTTCCTCAAAGGAAAACTCTTAATAATTCACACTTATTAAAACAAAGTACGTCTACTTTGTTCATGTTACTCGTACGAAAGTAACATTCATTTCTTTCGTTCACTTTGATTCCCTTTATTCTGTCTTCCTTGACTCGATCATTTCTTTCTTATTTCGAAGTCAACGCTCCTCAAACGTCCATTCGTTTCTTTCGTTCACTTAGTACATAATTAATTTACCTTATCATCATTTATTTTATTTCCTCGAAGGAAATTCTTATCGACTCTTAATTACAAAAACAAAATTGACTCTGTCGAGTCTTTGTTCATGTCACTACGCATGTGACATTCGTCTATAGAAGTCCTTCCCGTTTCACGATCTCCTTTCGAAATCATTTGGAAACAATACTTCTTAAAGCATCTATGTTCTCAAGGAATCGGAAAGTCCTTAGAATCATAGTCTATGTTCTTCAATGAACTGGGAAAATCCATAGAATCAATCAAGGTTTTTGTGCCAACAAACTTTTCAAATTAAAAGAAATTATTTCGCAAATAATTTCACATAATTCACATAATAAAACAAAACAAGGTATAATTCTTATACTTTCTAACAATTCTTTACTTGGCACATTTCATTCTATTCTTGACTTAGTAAATACTTATTCAAAATTTTTCTTAAAAGAAGAACACATTTCTTGAAACTCTTTCCTTTCTTTCTTTCTTTCTTTCTTCCTTTTCTTTGTTAAGTCGACGCATCGGGAGGTTGAGTTGTCGTCTACACTCTTAATCTTAGTGTTACGACCTAACTTCACTTTGGAAGAAGACTCGGGTATAGAGTATGAACGAATACTCTATCTGACTACATTGAAAGAAACTTGTATACAAAGTAGAAACGATTGCTCTGATACCACTCTGTCACAGCCCCAAATCCCGAGGGACGGGAAAGCCGGGGTGCGACTAGGGATTGGATTAAAGAAGCAGGAAAGAAAGGGGTAAATGAATACACAGACATTTAACGACAGAAATACTTCTATGAATAAGACTTCATTGATAAAAGAGAGAGTTGATCTCGAAGGATCACTCGACAAGTTCTCAAAAGGAAATTAAGTTATTGTACAGAAACTTAGCCCAACAGTGATTTACAATATAACATAAGAGCGTCTAGAGTTTGGCAGCGGAATAAACGTAGAATGTGACTCTGTTCTTCTTTCCTATCAATATCCTACTCAACCATCACCGCTTCCGTCGCTCAACCTCCACATTTAGAAACATATGCAGGGCTAAGTACATAAAGCACTTAGTGGGCACTTTGCCGAAAACATACAATAAGTATTGATAAATCAGGCATCTCTTTTATAGCGCATCGGGGTGTTTCTTTCAAAAGCCCGTGCCTATTAAACATTTTCTTTTCATAAACATAGCTTTGCAAAGCATTTTTCTGATAAATGTTACGTTTAATCTTGACCAAATAATTATCACCGTGGCAGGTCGTCCCTTAACAGGGTTCCATGCTTCAACGGCTACTTCATCACCGCGGCAGGTCATCCCCTCAACAGGGTTCCATACTTCAACGGCTACTGTGTACATTAACTTTAGAAAGCAAGTTGGCTAACTCAAAGTCCGATCGTTTAGTTAACCCCTTTTGGTTAACTCATAAGGTACAAGAGAACTCACATAAAACAAGTAGTTCATGCCATGATTATCACTTTGAAAACACGATTATCAAAGCGATAAAGAAAAAGGTTTTCGAGCATTGCTCATTTTATTTCATATATATAAAAGCCCACCTGACTGATTACAAAACTTATTAAACGAGCTTCCGTCTCTGGTCTTCCGTCCTATCCTCAGTGCCAACTTCCTCCTTTTATCGTAAATAAACAGACTTAAGCAACTTGAATGCAATCGATAAAAGAAACAGGAAATCGAAACGGTTTTTAGTTCTTTAGGCATTTGCACTTTACTACTTCCTTTTGATTAACTAATAAACGAGACTTCGATAAATTCTCATCTATAAACTGACTCGGAACACTGCTCGGCACTTAGGTCAGTAGGTAAAAAGGGTGTCGATAACTTAGAACGACTTAAAAGTTCGCAAGGAATGAAGTTGAAAAGGATTCAACTTAGGAAACTAGGCTTTGGATACTCACTGCCCAAGTCAGTAAGTCTGTACAGAACAGAGCATACAAAAAAAGGGGATGAATCTTATACCATAAGAAAGGTACGGGTGTCTAGTTTACTCTCCAATTTACGGATCTTGTTTTCGTTAAACGAGCTAAAAGTTATGATAGTTTCCGTGAAATGTCGCAAAACTGCCACGCGAAACCCTAATGCTCGACAAATCTCGACGCACGATTCCCTAGGTTCGATCAATACTATTCCACTTTTATTTTCACGAAATTTTCATCTTAAGTCAGTCTATATGCAGTATCCTTTAAACGGGTTCACCATCACGACTTTTGATTAACAAACGACGAGCATTTCCTCGTCATTCCAACTAACCATTTACTATACCAAAACAAATTCCACTTTCTATTTCGTTTTCATTCATTCACTTCTCGATTCTTAACTATATCATAACTTTTCGTTTCTCGGATGGAAAAGTCGTTAAATACAATATTGTTCGTCAATCAATAACAATCATTATTATTAAAAGGGATTTCCTTATTCGACTTTTCTACTGGCTTTTAAACTTGATTCCTCGTCTCTTATTCAAAATCGAACGTTATTAGAATTCGTTCTAACTTTCCGATTATGATCATTTACTAACGAGATTAACTTATAATCACATCTTAGACCTATATCATTATCTAATCTCGACTTATCGTCGATCGTTCCTCTCTTAACGAAAATCTTACGTTCTCCGTTTTCGTTCAAATTTTACAACAACGATTATCATCTAACGAGCATTACTAATATGCAAATCATATTATCAAAACATTAACGAGCTTCATCTTAACGACACGTTTCCGTCTCTTACGTTTTTCATTTTATTTTTAGAAAAATCCCAATTAAATATTATAACATGCATATCATAACATAACATGCATATCATAACATTTACTATACTAAATCATGCATTCTTCATCTCTTAGGTTTGGAATTTTATTTTTAGAAAAATCTAAATTAATTCATAGAGTCAATTAGCAACATGTAGAACACTAATCTATCGATCAAACATCAAAGAAATCAAACTACGATCAAACCCCCAATAATTATAAAAATTTCGGTCATGACCTAAAATAAAGGGGAGTGATTTTCTTCATGATTCGATCCGTAGAACTCGATTCTAATCATACTAGAACATGATTCGATTAAAAGACAACATGTTATTCCATCTCCTATCTTTCGAAAAAATGAAAATGATGGAAACAAGCTTTTGTTCGGATCAAAACGTAGAAGATGTTCATACCTTGCGTAATATGGATTCGGAAATGGAATTGATCGGTAGATGGAAGACTTAAGAGCTTGAGAAGAGCTTGAAGTTGAAGCTTTAATGGAGGAAGAAAGAAGAAAATGAGAGAGAGTATGTGTGTGTGTGATGGCGGTAATGAGAGTAGAAGGGAGAGGGATGATGTCTCATTGTTATACTTACATAAAGTGAATAAATATCTAACAAACTGTATGGTGAGTCGTTAGGGAGTGTTTGGCGAGGAAATATTAGACGGAAATATCTCGTTATCGGCTCTTAAACGATGATTAAAAAGTTGAGAAATACTTTCCTAGATAGTTACGACTTCGATGAAAACTAATTTGTCCGTTAGATTGGAATAATTTACGTACTCGGAAAATCTAATTCGTTTTTTCAAAATCCGAGAAAGTCGGGATTAGACAATCTAAAATTCGCCCGAAAAATCATAAAAATTAACTTTCTCCGGTGAACTCGTATCGAAGTAAAAGTGAATGTAAATTCTGATGGATTTTAATTCAGAGTTTTCGGACGAAAAAAATTAACGGACGCGAAAACCCTAATACAGTAGTCGTTCGACCGACTTCTGGAATTTATTTTCTGAAACGGATTTCACCGTCAGTCTTAGAATTTAATTTCATGATCTTAGGCGTGCAAAGCCATAATTATTATTAACTTTTATTTTTAAAGACAGTAGAATTTTTCTGGGGTATTACATTTTTACTTTTCCATCCCGCTCGGTCCTTCAAGAATAACATTGTATAAGGAGGAGACTATTATCTCGTAAAATGTAAAGTAGATTTTGGGCTCGACTGAAGGACTTCTACTTGACTCGGATCTTTTCTATTTTATTTCAACTTTTCTACATCGACTTCTTTCTCGATTTTCTTATTCTCGATTATCGACTTTACTCGGTTACTAGATAAACTTCAATCTCACACTTTCGTTTCTAGAAATAATATTATTTCAGTACTTCTTGCTAAACGAGAGATTACTACCCATCTTGTCTTATACTGCTCGAGTTTTCGAATCATTAATTCTTAACTATCGTCATCACAATTCGTTCAAATCATAATCGAGCAACCAAAGCAGATAAACAACCAATTCCATAAATAAGCAAAATAAGAACATCCTCCTACTTAATCACATAAGTTCAATCAATCACAATAGACTCAGAAATGATTTATATCTCAAACACAGTCAATTGTTAACTCAACACTGCTCGACTTTATCCTTAGAAAATGATAGCTTCGGAGTTTAATAAAAATATTAAACTTTTAAATAAGTCAAATAATAATAATAATAATAATTTCAAACTTCTATTTAATATTTCTCGATTTAGAATACGTCGTTATTTCTTAAAATACGAACATATACTAGTATGAACCCTCATGTTAAGAATTTAACTTCCAATAACATATATATTTATTCTCTTTTCTTAATTAAATTTTCGTTGTTATTCAATAAATTCGACTTTCTATTTTAAAATTTCAACGCTGGATAACTTCTTCGTTTCAACTCCGATTTAAATAATTTAAAAAACAAACTTATTTGTTTTTATTCAAACATCGCCATTTAATTACTCAAACTCAACATACCATCAAGAATTTGACATTCAAACATTCAGAACTCACTAAACTTGTTTCTCAAATTTTAATAAGCAATATTTACTCATTTTCAAACTTGTAACTTTCTTTTACCCGACTAACACTTTATAGCATCATTTAAGCATCCAAGTATACTTGAGAATACAAACATAAATCTCAAAATTCATAGCATACAACTTCTTAGTTTTTAAACAATATTCCATTAATTTGCTTATTTCAAATTTTATTATTTTTTATTCTAAAAAAAATTCTTTGATTAATTTCATAATCAAAGCGAACAAACGAACTCAATCTCGACTAACTTATCTCTTGAGCTTTTATACTCATCTTTTAAATTCATCTTCTTTATTTTAATTCCTTTTTATTTCTCAACTAATATTATTATTTTCTTTTAAATGCCAATATTAAATTTAGGCATTTTTCTTTTCTTGTTAACTAAATCTTTGTATTCTTAACAAAGAAATGTATTTCTTTGTTTTACTTAATTCATAACTCTTTAATAAATTATTTATTCTTTCTTTATTTTCTATTATTAATTAATTTTTATAAAAAGAAAATTAATAAATTTTATAATTAATTTTTAACATCTTCAAATCTTCATATTTTCACCAAGAACACCAAGAATACAAACTCAAATCTTCATATTTATCTTAAGAACATAAATATACATATTTTTACCCATTTTTTATATATATATATATATATATATATCTAAAAATTCATTTTACTTCATTTCTTAAATTCTCGTGCAACATCTAATACTAAAAAATCATCAAGATCATTACTATATCATCAACATCATCAATATCATCATAAACCATCAAAAATCATCATTTTCTACTCACATAAATGTATCGATTTTTCTCAAGAAATTAACCAAATAATTCAAACTTTCAACTTAATCAAATTTTCATGCTCATATATACTCATATCCTTTATAAACACATTCAAATCATCAAATAGGAATTAAAACAAAATTTCTTCATTTTATTCTAAAATTTCGGTATTCATGGAAAGTAAACTAACAAAATTTATCATCTTCACTCATGCATATAAATCACTCAAGTTATCATCACAAACACATATATGATTAATAAATCATCAAGAACTCATCAAAATTATTTTCCTTTCTTTTTCCTCTTTTTTTTTCGGTTTTCATAAAAAAAATGTAGAAAAATTTTCTTTTCTTTTCTACCTTATCTCTTGATTCCTATTTGAATTTTTAGGGCTTATTTCCTTCATTAATTCATCATCATCATCGATCATCACCATCATCATCCTAGGTTTGCCTAAGCTTAATTAAACATGCATATTTCTTTCTTTCACTTTATCACCAAACATTTACATATACAAAACTTGAAGAAATATCTTACTTTAAATAAAAAGAAACAAACTTCTTCTTCTTCAAGTTTGGACCGATGGTAAAAGAGGGAAGAGAGCTCAAAGATTGGCTTTGATTTCCATGGAAGAAACCTTGTAGGATGTACTTCTAAACCTCAAAGAAAATGAATAAAAATTAACCACCTCTCTATGGCAAAACTGCCGAAAATGAGACGGAAGAGAGCGAGGTGATTTTGATCTCAAAATGATCACGATACTTGAAGAATAAATATTACCTTGTTGGTTTGGATTGAGGGTAGAAGATGATGATGATCTTGGGAGCATGGAGCTTGGAACCTCAAGATTCCATGGAGATTTTTCTATATATATGTGTGTGTGTGTGTGTATCGATGATGAAGGAAGGAAGAGAGGAAGAAGAGAGAGCTGTTGCTCCTCTAATTTCTTCGGCAGAGAGAGAGTTTTGAGAGAGAGAGTGTATTGCTTAATTTCTTTGTTAGTGAGGGATGAAAATGATTAAAACAAGTAGAAGAATGTATTTAGGGAGAGAGAGAGAGTTGATGTCGGCTAAGAGAGAGAGAGAGAGAGAAAATATCTTGCTTTATCAGGTAAAAATTTTGCAGGAAGAAAATGTTTTCCGGTAGAAAATATCTCTATTTTCCGTTAATTTTCAAAACATCTAAAAACTCTCCTCGACTCGTTCCCGACATCGGAACCACCTCTTCTTTGTCTCATCTCTCACGAAATAATTCAAGGAAGCCAAATATCTAATTTCCAAATCAAAATTCCATCTAACGAAGAAAAACTTAAAAATTGCTCGGTTAATTAAATCGTTAAGAAATAAATTTTTAAACTCTTCTCATATGATCTCGGAAAAATTTCTAATACATCTCAAAAGTCTTACAATTAATTCTAGATTCAAAAGACACTAATTAAACTAAATTCAGAATTCGTTGGTGAATAGTGATTTCTCGGTTTCTGCTACTATTCACCCAAAAGTAAAAGTTTTCAGAAATCTCCGAAATTCATACTCATGCTCATTCTCATATATTATTGCTCAATCAATGCATCACATACTCGATTCAAATAATCGAAACGAAAAAAATCACATTAAAGCACATAAGGGCATTTTCGTCATTATTCAAGAAAATTTCTTTTCGTAAATTTTTTTTTATCTCTCAAGGTACGTTATTTAAACATATAAACTTATTTAAAACGCATTCAAAGACTTATAAAAGTTCAGGGTATTACATCCTCACCCCCTTAAGAAAAATTTCGTCCCAAAATTTACTAACCTTGAGAAAATAGCTCGGGACACTTCGCTCTCATCTTTTCTTCAAGTTCCCACGTAGCTTCTTCAAAATTGTGGTGTCGCCACTTGATCTTAACTAGGGGAATCGATTTCGTTCTAAGCTGCTGAACCTTACGATCTAGAATTTGCTCGGGCCTCTCCTCATAGCTTAAGTCTGGCTTCAGAGCCACGTCTTCTTGGCGAATCACGTGCTTTGGATCAAAACCGTACTTTCGCAATTGCAACACGTGAAATATGTTATGCGAGTTCCCAAAACTGGAAGGAAAGCCAACCTATACGAGACAGCTTCAATCCTTTCTAGGATTTCGAACGGTCCTATGTATCGAGGTTTCAACTTTCCTTTAACACCAAAAATGTGTACTCTTCTTGAGGGGGATACTTTCAAAAAGACTCTACTATCTACGTCGAACTCTAACTCAGATCTTCGGTTGTCAGCATACGATTTTTGCCGACTTTGAGCTTCCTTCATCTTCTCGTGAATCTGACGAACAGATTCTATCATTTCCTCGATCGCTTGTGGTCCTATTACTTTTCTCTTGCCTACTTCGTCCCAGTAGAGCAAAGATCTACACTTCTTTCCATAAAGAGCTTCATAAGGAGCCATTCCAATCGTGTTTTGATAGCTATTATTGTAGGTAAATTCGACAAGAGGTAAAATTTTCTCCCACTTGTCTTCTTTGTCTAACAATACGACTCTTAACATATTCTTAAGAATCTAAATCGTTCTTTCTGACTGGCCATTTGTCTGAGGATGATAAGAGGTACTATACTGCAATCGTGTTCCCAATTCTTTTTGTAAACTTTCCCAAAAACGGGCTGTAAACTTCGAATCTCGGTCGGAAGGTATTGTACTCGAAACTCCATGCAACTTTACAATTTCCTTAACATAAATCTGTGCCAACTTGTTTGATCCATAGGTGTGTGGAATAGGTATGAAATGTGCGGACTTCATCAATCTATCCACAATTACCCACACAATTGTATTTCCTTTCCTTGTCTTTGGCAAACCCGTCACAAAATCCATAGTGATATCATCCCACTTCCATTTTGGAACTGGTAGTGGTTGTAAGGATTCATATGGTCTCTGATGCAAAGACTTCACTTGTTGGCAAGCTAAACATCTTTCAACATACATGGCCACATCCTTTTTTTCAGTCCTTCCCACCAGAACTGTTACTTTAAGTCTTGGTACATCTTTGTACTGCCGGGGTGAGCTGTATATGGGGTCTTGTGAGCTTCACTCATTATCTCGTTTCTTGACTTCTCATCATTTGGCACACAAACCCTTCCTCGGAACAACAAAGTGTTGTCACTCGACTCTGTGAAATCCTTGACTTCTTCTTTTCTAACCTTCAATCTCAATTTCTCTAAATTCTTGTCTTTCCTTTGACCTTCTATGATACGAGATCTCAAATCTGGCATTACTACCAATGTAGCAATCACTTGCTCTACCGTTACCGGAGGTAGAACTACTTCAATTCTCATTCTTCCAAATTCTTCGATCAATTTTTCTTCTTCAGATAGCATAAATCCTAACTCGGTCTTCTCTAAATTCTCCAACTTCCTTTTTTCTGCTTAATGCGTCAGCTACCACAATAGCTTTCCCGGGATGATAAGATATCTTGCAATCGTAGTCTTTCACCAACTCAAGCTACCTTCTTTGTCTCATATTTAGCTCCTTCTACTCAAAGAAATACTTTAGACTTTTGTGATCCGAAAAGATTTCACACTTAGCTCCGTAGAGATAGTGTCTCCAAATTTTCAAGGCATGTACTACGGCAGCTAATTCCAAATCATGCGTCGGATACTTCTCTTCATGGGGTTTAAGTTGTCTTGAAGCATATGCTATCACTGTTCCATCTTGCATTAACACGCATCCTAAACCTTGAGTTGATGTGTCTGTATAAACGGTATAGTCTTTTCCTACTTCAGGAAGTGCTAATACCGGAGCTGTAGTCAGTCTCGTCTTAAGCTCTTGGAAACTTTTCTCACATTCTTCTGTCCACTAAAACCTTGATTCTTTCTTCAGAAAACTCATCATCGGCTTCGCAATTTTGGAAAATCCTTCTATGAATCTCCGATAGTAACCTGCTAAACTGAGGAAACTATGGATTTCATGAACTGACGTCGGTGAGTTCCACTCTTAAACAGCTTTCACCTTTTCCATATCAACTTTAATTTCTTCAGACGAAACAACGTGTCCTAGGAAATTTACTTCTCTTTACCAGAATTCACACTTACTAAACTTGGCGTATAACTTCTCCGACCTTAACTTCTCTAACACGATTCGTAGATGCTTCTCGTGTTCTGCTTCATCTTTTGAATATACAAAGATATCGTCTATGAAGATAATCACGAAGATGGCTGGGGCATTTGTCAATCCAAAGGACATTACTATGAATTCGTAATATCCATATCTCATTATGAAAGCAGTCTTTGGAACATCTTCTTGATTGATCTTCAATTGATGATACCCAGATCATAAGTTAATCTTAGAGAAAACACATGCTCCTCTTAGCTGATCGAACAAATCATCTATCCTTGGCAAAGGATACTTGTTCTTGAGTGTAATCTTGTTAAGCTCTCGGTAATCTATGCACATTCTCAGACTATCGTCCTTCTTCTTCACAAACAGAATTGGTGCTCCCCAGGGGGAAACACTTGGCCGAATGAAACCCAAATCTAACAGTTCTTGCTGCTGGATCTTTAATTCTTCGAGTTCCTTTGGGGCTATTATGTACGGAGCTTTCGATATTGGGGCTGACCCTGGTTCGAGATCAATCGTAAACTCTAGTTGCCTATCGGGAGGTAATCCTGGTAATACTTCTGGAAATACGTCTTTAAATTCTCGTATGATGGCTACGTCATCAATGCTCAACTCTTGCTCCTCACCTTTGCTCAAATATATCAGGTATGCCTTAGTATCCTTTCTTCTCATTAACTTCTTTGCTTTCATAGCTGAGATAATCAGCATACTCTTCTTGACTTTTTTCTCAACTCTGAAGACTACGGTCGGCTCTTCTCCAGGGGGTTGAAACAAAATCTGCCTTTGGTCTCATCGAATCATCGCAAAATTCTTGATTAACTAATCCATTCCTAAAATTATGTCTACGTCCCATATCTGGATTAGATTCAGGGATTTCGTAGACAATTTGCAGTTTCCGAAATCGAATTCTAAGTTCGAGAAAACACGCAAGACTAACGCTGATTTGCCTAAATGAGTCGCTACTCTAAGCACCTGGTTCGATTCTTCTACATTCAAGCCAAGATTTTCTACACAAGCACTATATATAAACGAATACGAAGCACCGGTATCAAATAAAATAATAACAGGTATGCCATTAAGCTTTCCCATACCTGCGAGATTTCCTTGGTCCTTAGCTCCAGGTTTCTGCTCAATTGCAAATGCCCTTTGGTAGTGCGGCGGCTCCTGCTGAGAGGGTTGTTTCTTTTGCGGTTGCGATCTTCGTTGATTCTGAAGATACTTTTTCTGCGGAGTTGCTTCAACTGCTCTCATCTGTGAAGGCTAAAACTGATTTGGCCTTCCACTGCTCATTCCCTGTTGTTTATGTGGGCACCTGTTCGAGAAATGACCAGGTTGTCCACAATTATAATAGACATTACTTTCAGCTTTGCAGATGCCTTGATGCATCATGCCACACTTCGAACACGGAGGTAGTCCTTGGGGTCCTGTTGGTATGTTATTTCGATTACTTTGCGGAGCTCTCGCTTTCTGAGATTGTTGAGATTGTTGTTGTCCTCTTCCTTGCCATGGCTTTTTGTTTAGGTGGCCTCCACCACTCCATTTGTCACAGCCCCAAATCCCGAGGGACGGCAGAAGCCGGGGTGCGACTGAGGTTGGATTAAGGAAGCGGGGAAGAAGGGGGCTAACTAACTAAACATACATGAAAAAGACATCATTAAACCATGAATTAAGACTTTAACATAAATAAGAAAGAGTTAATCCCTAAGGATTTCTCGACAAAAGTACAAAAAGAAGCTAAGTTCATATTTACATACTTAGACTACTGAATAATGTTCAAAAGTGATCTCAAAAGAAATACAGAGCTTGGCAGCGGAAGGGTTCTAACTATGCATCCTATACTTTAACTCAACATCAACCGTCGCCGCTCACCATCGCTTCAACCTGCACATTTAGAAAATAATGTAGGGCTAAGTACAAACGTACTTAGTGGGCACGATGCCGAAATCATAATCATAAATATAGATAAATATGGCATTTTATAAACGTAGCACATCGGAGTTTTATTGAAAGAATCTGTGTCTACTAAACATTTTCTGACTTTTTCTCATAATTCACTCGCGCGAGCATTTTCTGACTAATGTTACATTCAATCTTGACCAATTCTAATTCACCGTGGCTGGTACCCCTCAACAGGATATCACATACACCACAGGTTACAAAGTGCACTAACTCTGGAAAGCACTTAGCAGCTAACTCAGAGCCGATCGTTAGTTAATCTAAAATAGACTAACTCTAAATCTGGAAAATATGAATGTTGACTCAGATAGGTACAAGAGAACTCACATAAAAACATAAAACAGTTCATGCCATAATATCACTTTGAAAACACAGATATCAAAGTGATAAAGAAAGATTTTCCGAGCATTGCTCGTTTTATTTGTATATAAAAGCCCACCTTGTAAATACAGAACTTATAAGCAAAAGCTTCCAACTTGGGATCTTCTGTCCTTTCTCTACAGTTGGCTTCCTCCTTCATCGTAAAATAAACATACTTAAAAACGGATTGTAAAAGATAATCGAAGAAAGAGAATCGAAGAAGTTTTTTAGTTGTTTCATTCTTTTGGCATTTACACGCTTACTAGATTCGTTTTACTTAAACGGGAAAATGAAACTCGTACCAATCTCGTTTAGAACTCGGAAGATCTCATACTCGACTCTCGGGTCAGTAGAGAAGGTAGTCGACATCTTAATACGACTTTAAAGATTACAAGAAACTAAGTTGGAAAGAATTAACTTAGGCGATTTCCGTTTTATTTCATTTCACGACTTATGAAAATTCTCGTTTATTACTTCTTTAATGAAAAGATAAAAGATCTCGACTGGTTTTCATCACTCAAGGTCATGTACTTGACTCTAGGGTCAGAAGAGAGATGTTCGTTTGATAAAACGGCTTAAACGATCGAAAGAAACTAAGTTGTGAACTAAAACAACTTAGAAAACAAGAAACTGAATTTTTCACTGCACAGTCCAGTAACTCTGGAGGCTGTCCAGAACAGAGGATTTGGAAACAGGGAATGAGCCCTGTACCAATAGAAATATTAGGAAGTCTAGTTCGCGCTCCAATTTACGGATCACAAATCCGATAAACGAGCTGGAAGATATTACAGTTTTCGGCAAGGGTCGCAAAACTGCCGCGAAAACCCTAATTGCTTGATAGGTTCGACGTATAACGTCTTAGGTTCGTTCTAAGCTCTCGTATTCATTTTTTTTAGAAACTGGACTCTCAAGGCAGTTATCACGTACTTCCGTACGTGACAAACTCCTTCTTAAAACTCGCTCAAAAGCACGACGTTCTAAACGTCGGATTTCAACTAACAAGTACTAAACCAACAAAAACTTCAAACGCGTTCTACTTCTCGACTATAACTATAGCCCATATTAGATCAACTCGAAAGCTTATAACGTCAACTAGAAAGATGTTCTAAATTTCATCATAAACAATAATATTAGATTAGAATTCTCATCCGACTTCTTAATTTTTAGTTACAACTAAATATTCGTCTCTTACGCGATTTTTCAACGTTGTCGGATTTCGTTCAAATTTTACGACGTTAAACTACGTCTAACGTGAATCATTTTCATGCATGCAAACATAACATAACATCATTATAACTCAGTTTATATGTTGATCTTTATCTCTTATGTTTCATTAAACATTTTTAGAAAATTCTTAATTAAATTCTATAACCAACTAACATGATTTGCAACTATATTCCATTAACAATTCATCACTTAACATTAACACATGGAAACCTCTATTTACTCTATAAAATTTCTGGTTTTATAAAGATGTTAAGGGGGTGATTTTCTTTCCCAATTAACAACATTTATTCACTAATCAACCTATTATAACAACCATTAATCAATTGTAATTCCAAAATCAACTAACATACAAAAATCCCTAAATTCAATTCAAAACCCTAATTGACTTTTTACAAAAACATAGGGCTTTCAATTCTTTTTCATTCCAAACACTAATTAAACATCTACTAAGCATGAATCAATCATCAAAAGAAGAAAAATAAAAATCCTACAAAAAGCCTAAAAATTTCGGTATTAGCACAAACATTAGGGTTCTTGTTTTTGTTCCATTTTAATCTCCAATTATCCTATCTAATATATCCAATTTCATTATTCTAAGATCACAACATCTATATTACCACTTCTAATATTTCGATCAAGAGGAAAAGAAAAGAAAGGAAAACTAATTGGATAGAAATGTGGAGGATAGAAATACCTTAAGATTTAACAAAGGATGTAGAAGGTTTTGTTGGATGATTGAGGAGTTGTGTGGTTTCTTCTTTAAGAACTTCAAGGTGTCTTCAATGGTGAATGGAGAAGTGGAGAAGATGAAGATTGAGAGAAAGTGTGTGTGTGCAGCCGAGAGTTGTGAGAGAGAGAGAGAGATGAAATTGTCTTGTTCAAGTTGATGAAATGATGAAAGATTTGAAAGACATGAAAATGTAGATTTAGGTGTCATTAAGCTAAATAAGGTCAACATGCATGTCTCCACTTAGGAGATGAGGTGTCGGCTGCATGTATACAATTAAGAGGGTTACGGGTTTTTCCGGCGCGATCCGACGTTACGGAAAAACGAACGACGAAAAACGTTGTTCGGTACAAAAATCGTCGCGATTTGATTTGACTTACAAATTCTAACGTATGAACTTTTTAGAAAATAAATTTACAAAATTTATTTTGACAAAAACTCGGGACGACATAGTCTGAGTTTCGTCCGGAAAAACATAAAAATAAACATTCTTGGCGTGTTCGTATCGCAAAATCGTGATTGTAAAAATTAGACGGTTTTCCAATAACGGATTTGACCGTTAGCCTTAGAATTCAAAAAATTTAAACTTAGGCGTGCAAAGCCATTATTTAATTAACTTTAATTTTTTTAGAACGTAAGGAATTTACGGGGCATTACACCATTTTCCTTTCCTTTTTGCATGTTGACCAAACTGAGACTATTGCGTGGTTACAGTTGTCATCATTTCGCTTTGAAAATGGAGATTTGCTGAAGAATGCGGTCCTTTTTTTGGCTGCATTGCTAACTCCATATCAAAGGCTCGGTTAACAGATTCAGCATAAGTCAGACCACTCTGACTGGCGAGGACTACTCGAATATCTTGCCTTAGACTTGCTCGGAAAAGCTCGCACATTTTGTCATCGGTATCCACCTTATCAGGTGCAAAACGAGCTAACTCGCAAAATTCACGGTCGTACTCGGCCACTGTCTTCTTTCCTTGCCTCAGATTTGCAAATTGGTTCGCCTTCTGCTTGCGATAACTCCTGGGCACATACTTCTCATACAAAGCTTCCTTAAATTTCTCCCACGTCAAATTTTCATGCTCTTCAGGCGTATATGTCCTCTGTCGTGCTTTCCATCAATAGTCGGTTGTTCCTTTCGGTTGATACGTCATACATTCGAGACGTTCGCAATCATTGCATCAGAGAAATCTAAAAATTCGCTCAAGACCATGAATCCAGTCCTCGGCTTCAGCCGGACTGCCTTTGCCGTCAAAAGTTGAAGGGTTTTGGCGAAGAAAAAGTTCTTCTACTCGCCGTTCATTTTGAAGGGGCGGCGTTGGGTCTCGTTGTTATCCTCCTCATTTCTTTAAACTCTTATATTTCTTCGTCTTGGCAGCATTCTAAAGAAATGCAAAAGAAAATTTTAAACAACTCAGAAAGAAATTTCTGCAGAACGGATTATCTCACTCGAAATCTTTCTCGACTTTGAAAATATTTCTTTTTTGAGAGGAATATGATTCACGATCAGTACTTATCAACACAACCAAGAATATTTTAATTTAACAGACTACAAATAATTTAATCATCTCAAACTTACATATCTCAATCAATCCATTTCTCAACTCAAAATAATAAATCATTATTGGCATGCATATTAAAAAATCACATATTCTCAAGACAAATCATCCTCAACATTTAAAACAATCATATTCTCGGGTACTATCACGGTTGTTATAGATATCACATTTTCTTTACTCAAATTTTATTCTTAATAGAATATTGCCAAGAAAATAACTCATTTAATTAACTCAACTATTATCTTTTTACTCGTTCTCATTTCAAAAATAATTTGGGAACCTCGGATACTCAGAATAATATAAATACTTGGGAGACTCAAAGTTGATTTTAACGGCCTAACGGCTTTTCTTTCATATCACCCGAATGATGGCCTCTTTGGAGGACTTATAACAAAATAAGGGATAAACATTTACAACTGAAAATTCCTCTATACGTCTACAAGACGTTCTATACCTCGAATCGGACTAAACACAAGATACCACTTCGCGTCCGATTCTACTAATTAACCATGCATCAAGTCATATATATACATCACTGCAGAATAGTAAAAGAGTTCAACTCTTGGACAGAAAAGTAAATATTGTTTTAGACTTCCACAACTTCCTTGAACTGAACCTAAGCGAATGAACCATTGTCGCTAGGGTCGTCATCTCCTTCCTGCTCCTCGGGGTCCTCTTTGGGATCCTCCTTCTCCGGATCCTCTTCGGGATCCTCTTCAAGATCTTCCTCGGGATCCTCTTCTTCCTCTTCGTTACCCTGCCCATCCGCTGGAACCAAACTCTTCAGAAAGTCACTGTAAGTATGCCCAGAAACTTCCCATAGGTTCAAAGAATATTGACTGAAAGCGATAAAAAATATATAAACATGCTTTCAGATCACAATTCAACGACAAACGGGCATAGATAATTTACATGAGTTTATCCTAAAAGAGAATAAGTATGTCAAGTTCACATCATTCGGTAGATAAGGAATAACAGTAAATTGTTTCAAGCACATTGCTCGTGGTACCAATAGATAATCAGAGTATTATCAAAAGACATATCAAATGAAGTATAACGCAGTGGAGATATTGACTCAATTCCCAACAACTACATGTATGAAGACATGTAATTGCCAGCTTAAACTTCCGACTCAATAAGAAACACACCAGCAAGCCGTCCTCGCCACCCACATCCTTGCTAACCTGCACGTTTAGAAATACATGCGGGGCTGAGTACTTCATACTCAGTGAACACGTGCCAAAAATATTTTAAAAGCTTGCTCTTAGAGCTATATTATTGAACTTGCCTTGCCACAGCATCACAAGCATTAATGCAATTTAAAACGATTTACTTGTGAATGCAAAAATATTTTATTTTCCAAATGGATTGCGCAGTCAAAACTACATTATTCAATGCAGGTATGAATCATCTACCACATCATCTCTGTGTCGAGAAGTAGGCCTCCTTCTCAGACACTGTGACCGGCTAAATCAAAGTAAAGCTCACAGTCACCTCAAACAACTCAAATACCACACACGAGTTCCTGCCTTTCATAGGAAAATAATAACTCAAGTAGATGATAAAGCATACCTACTCAAATAAATGGCAAGTCAATTAATTTAAAAACTCACATAATAATTCTCAATAAATAATAACATTCATCAGTTTTTCGGGTTTAGAGAAGCCCACCTGACTTCCAAAGATCTAGTCGAGGCGGCTTACTCTTTAGTGTCCTTGCTACTTTTCCGTCCCGCTCGGTCCTTCAAGAATAACATTGTATAAGGACGAGACTATTATCTCGTAAAACGTAAAGTAGATTTTGGGCTCGACTGAAGGACTTCTACTTGACTCGGATCTTTCCTATTTTATTTTAACTTTTCTATATCGACTTCTTTCTCAATTTTCTTATTCTCGGTTATCGACTTTACTCGGTTACTAGATAAACTTCAATCTCACACTTCCATTTCTAGAAATAATATTATTTTAGTACTTCTTGCTAAACAAGAGATTACTACCCATCTTGTCTTATACTGCTCGAGTTCTCGAATCATTAAATCTTAACTATCATCATCACAATTAATTCAAATCATAATTGACCAATCAAAGCAGATAAACAATCAATTCCATAAATAAGCGAAATAAGAACATCATCCTACTTAATCACATAAGTTCAATCAATAACAATAGACTCAGAAATGATTTATATCTCAAACACAATCAACTGTTAACTCAACACTGCTCGACTTTATCCTTAGAAAATGATAGCTTCGGAGTTTAATAAAAATATTAAACTTTTAAATAAGTCAAATAATAATAATAATAATAATAATAATAATAATAATAATAATAATTTCAAACTTCTATTTAATATTTCTCGATTTAGAATACGTCGTTATTTCTTAAAATGCGAACATATACTTGTATGAACCCTCGTGTTAAGAATTTAACTTCCAATAACATATATATTTATTCTCTTTTCTCAATTAAATTTTTGTTGTTATTCAATAGAAATTCGACTTTCTGTTTTAAAATTTCAACGCTCGATAACTTCTTCCAACTCCGATTTAAATAATTAAAAAAATAAACTTATTTTTTTTTATTCAAACATCACCGTTTAATTACTCAAACTCAACATACCATTAAGAATTTGACATTCAAACATTCATAATTCACTAAACTTGTTTCTCAAATTTTAATAAGCAATATTTACTCATTTTCAAACTTGTAACTTTCTTGTACCCAACTAACACTACATCATTTAATCATCCAAGTATACTTGAGAATACAAACATAAATCTCAAAATTCATAGCATACAACTTCTTAGTTTTTAAAAAATATTCCATTAATTGGCTTTTTTCAAATTTTATTATTTTTATTCTAAAAAAAATTCTTTAATTAATTTCATAATCAAAGCGAACAAACGAACTCAATCTCGACTAACTTATCTCTTGAGCTTTTACACTCATCTTTTAAATTCATCTTCTTTGTTCTAATTCCTTTTTATTGCTCAACTAATATTATTATTTTCTTTTAAATTCCAATATTAAATTTAGGCATTTTTCTTTTCTTGTTATCTAAATCTTCGTATTCTTACCAAAGAAATGCCTTTCTTTGTTTTACTTAATTCATAACTCCTCAATAAATTATTTATTCTTTCTATATTTTCTATTATTAATTTATTTTTATTTATTTTTTGATTTTTATAAAAAGAAAATTAATAAATTTTATAATTAATTTTTAACATCTTCAAATCTTCATATTTTCACCAAGAACACATACTCAAATCTTCATGTTTATCTTAAGAACATCAATATACATATTTTTACCCATTTTTCTTCGATATATATATATATATATATATATATATATATATATATATATATATCAGAATATCATGTGATATAGCCAATATAAGTATTGAAATATAAATTATGGCCATTTTTTTGAACATAGGACCTAAATACCCCTTTCCCTTTTTTATTTGTGATCCATCACTCTTTGATCCATTTTATTGACACTTAATTTCCTTTTCAATTTTTTTTCTTTTTTTACTATTTTTTTTATTTTTCAGTTTTTTTTTTCTTTTCTTTTTCCATTTTTTTCTTATTTTCCAGATTTTTTTCTGTTTTATTTTTTATTTTTCAGATTTTTTTCTTTTTTCTGTTTTTTTTATTTTCCAGATTTTTTTCCTTTTTTTCTGTTTTTTTTTTATATTTCAATTTTTTTTTAATTTCCAAATTTTTGTTTGCCTCTTCGTTTTTTTGTTTGCCGCTAGTTCTTTGGTCAAGATTCGAGCGAGGGGAGCCGAAGGCCTCGGAGCGAGCCGAAAAAATTTAAATTGTTGCCCGACGATTATCCTTATATTAGTAATCGGAGCGAAGGCGGAGACGCAAAATCGGAGTAGTATAACTTGAAATAATTGGAATGTTCGTCCCAATAGTATTATATCATAACTTGGAACATCTAGAACTAATTTGACAATTCATCCCAGTTGTACCAAATCTGGAACAATTGGCACTAATAAGGCTAAATTCGTACCAGATGTTCTAGATTAATTGGTACTAATAAGACTAAATTTGTACCAAAAGTACCAAATGCCTCATACCCGCCCGACCCGACCCGCACCCGCCTGCGTCAAACCCGACCCGCTCCGCATTTCATTAAGGGTATTTTCGTCCCAAATTGAAAAAAATGCCCAAAATTTATATTTTTGAAGAAGGTGGGCCGAAATTTATATTTTAATGATCATTATGGCTATTTCAAAATATATCTCTATATATATATATATATATATATATATATATATAAATTCATTTTACTTCATTTCTTAAATTCTCATGCAACATCTAATACTCAAAAATTATCAAGATCATTACTATATCATCAACATCATCAATATAATCATAAACCATCAAAGATCATCATTTTCTACTCACATAAACGTATCGATTTTTCTCAAGAAATTAACCAAATAATTCAAACTTTCAACTTAATCAAATTTTCATGCTCATATATACTCATATCCTTCATAAACACATTCAATTCATTAAATAGGAATTAAATAAAAAAAAATTGATTTTATTCTAAAATTTCTCATCTTCACAAATGCATATAAATCACTCAAGTTGTCATCACAAACATATATATGATCAAGAAATCATTATGAACTCATCAAAATTATTTTCCTTTCTTTTTCCTCTTTTTTTTCGGTTTTCATAAAAAAATTTTAGACATTTTTTCTTTTCTTTTCTTCCTTATCACTTAATTCCTATATGAATTTTTAGGGTTTATTTCATTCATTAATTCATCATCATCATCGATCTTCACCATCATCATCCTAGGTTTGCCTAAGCTTAATTAAACATGCATATTTCTTTCTTTCTCTTTATCACCAAACATTTACATATACAAAACTTGAAGAAATATCATACTTTAAATAAAAAGAAACAAATTTCTCCTTCTTCAAGCTTGGACCGATGGTGAGAGAGGGAAGAGAGCTCAAAGATTCGCTTTGATTTCCATGGAAGAAACCTTGTAGGATGTACTTCTAAACCTCAAAGAAAATGAATAAAAATTAACAACCTCTCTATGGCAAAACTGCCGAATATGAGAAGGAAGAGAGGGAGGTGATTTTGATCTCAAAACGATCACAATACTTGAAGAATAAATATTACCTTCTTGGTTTGGATTGAGGGTAGACGATGATGATGATCTTGGGAGCTTGGAGCTTGGAACCTCAAGCTTCCATGGAGATTTTTCTATATATATATGTGTGTGTATCGATGATGAAGGAAGGAAGAGAGGAAGAAGAGAGAGCTACTGCTCCTCTAATTTCTTCGGCAGAGAGAGAGTGTATTGCTTAATTTCTTTGTTAGTAAGAGAGAATTGTGAGGGATGAAAATGATTAAAAAAAGTAGAAGAATGTATTTAGGGAGAGAGAGAGAGTTGATGTCGGCCAAGAGAGAGAGAGATAGAGAGAAAAAAAATATCTTGCTTTATGTGGTAAAAATTTCGCCAGAAGAAAAAGTATTCCGGTAGAAAATATCCCTATTTTTCCGTTAATTCTCAAAATGTCTAAAAACTTTCCTCGACTCGTTCCCGATGTCGGAAACATCTCTACTTCGTTTCATCTCTCACGACATAATTCAAGGAATCAAAATATCTAATTTTCAAATAAAAATTCCATCTAACGAATAAAATCTTAAAAATTTCTCGGTTAATTAAACCGTTAAGAAATAAATTTTTAAAATCCTCTCATATGATCTCGGAAAAAATTCTAATGTATCTCAAAAGTCTTAGAATTAATTCTAGATTCAAAAGACACTAATTAAACTAAATTCAAAGTTCGTCGGTGAATAGTGATTTCTCGGTTTCCGCTACTATTCACCCAAAAGTAAAAGTTTTCAGAAATCTCCGAAATTCATACTCATGCTCATCTCATATAATAATGCTCAATCAATGCATCACATACTCGATTCGAATAATCGAAACAAGAAAAATCACATTAAAGCACATAAGGGCATTTTCGGCATTTTTCAAGAAAATTTCTTTTCTAAAAATTTTTTATCACTCAAGGCATGTTATTTAAACATATAAACTTATTTAAAATGCACTCAAAGACTTATAAAAGTTTGGGGTATTATACATCACTTGAATCGACTTCTCAGGCTGCATTGCTAGTTCCATGTCGAGTGCACGATTAAGCATCTCAGCGTACGTCAGATCTTTCTGACTAGCCAGAACGAGTCGGAATTCTTGCCTTAGGTCGTTTCGAAACAATTTGCTCATTTTCTCATCAGTATCGACCTTGTCTTCAGCGTAATGAGCCAAATCGCAGAACTCTCAATCGTAGTCTGCAACAGACTTCTTTCCTTGATGAAGAGCTGCGAAGTCTATCGCCTTCTGCTTCCTGTAGCTTCTTGGTACGTACTTCTCAAAGAGTGCTTCCTTGAAATCTTTCCAAGTCAGTTCCTTAAGCTGCTCGGGGGTCATCATTCATTACTTTGCTTCCCACCAGAAGTCAGCTGAGCCCTTAAGTTGGGATGTCATACATAACAAATGTTCTTTATCTTCACAACTTATAGATGCGATCTAAGGCACGCACCCAATCTTCGGCATCAGCGGGGCTTCCTTTCCCATCAATGGTGGGAGGGTTTTGATGCAAATACAACTCTTCTATCCTTCTCTGCTCTAACTGAGACTGAGGTGAAGGTTCTCTTTGACCTTCTTCCTCGACTCTTCTTCTTGGAGGCATCTTACACTTCCTACAAAATACCTTACTTAAAACTCGGGAACTTCTTCCTGAAGGATAAACATCATGGTTTCTACTCTCTTTTTTTACTGGCTTTTCAAGGTTGATCTATCCTTCTTTGACATAAAGTCATAACATACTTTCATCACATACTTTTCATCATATGTTTCTCATACGTGCATACTCATCATGAAAACATATTTCACATGATCATCTT
Source organism: Schizonepeta tenuifolia (assembly GCA_029490685.1). Classification (NCBI taxonomy): domain Eukaryota; kingdom Viridiplantae; phylum Streptophyta; class Magnoliopsida; order Lamiales; family Lamiaceae; genus Schizonepeta; species Schizonepeta tenuifolia. The sequence continues at coordinate 79,295,037 of CM055959.1, forward strand.
TATTAGCATTTCTCATAAAAGCATCATATTTGTCATAACATACACAATATATCTTGGCATAAATATCATACTTGGCATGTTATAACATCACACTCATGATCATGCTTGTCACTTCTCACTTAACATAGCATGTTTGTCACTTAGTGACATATCATCAAACTTCTCATGGCATAATTATAATAATATAATATCATAGCATACTGCCATGCTTTCATAATCATGCATTATGCTTATACATTATGCTCATGCATTGTGCTCATACATCTAAGTTCTTGCTTTTCTTCTCTTTACTAAACCAAGGGTACGGTAGCTAATCCATCCAATCTAGGTTAGTCTCAACTAACTACTTTTTCTACTTATTTACCAATGCTGCTACTACTACTACTACTACTACTACTTCTACTACTACTCGATAGGCAAGTGACTACAGATCTTCAACTCCGGACACGCAGTCGGACTGCTCCCCATCGCTAGGGTCTTCCTCCTCATGTGGCTCCATGAAAAACATCTTCATCATATCGTCGATAAGAGGCTCATCCTCCAGAGGTAGCTCCTCAACTGGATCCTCGACTGGATCCTTATCATCATTCTCGATCTCGATCAAGTCCATGGGAATAGTTTGGAGGGGAACTTCGGTAATCGGTACTCTGCCCTTTAGAAAAGGCTCTGGTGCTAGGGGCACGTCATAGTGAAACTCGGCCGGTAGGGCTCCCTCTGCGATGTACTGTGTAAGCAGCGTGACCATGAACCCTTTGTAATCTCTATACTAACGGTCACAAACATGGTGCCAACCTACGTGACTCTCCACCTGAGAGTGAGCAAAGTCGTGCCACTCTTTCGGCAATCTGGAAACTAGATTATAATATCCCGGCCTTTTCTCCCATCGCTAAAATAAAAAATTGATAATTAATTAAGGCTTTGCATGTCTAAGTTAAGGAATTTCAGTTTTAGGACTAACGGTGAAATCCGTTTCTGAAAATAAAATCCAGAAGTCGTTCAACCGACTACTGTATTAGGGTTTTCGCGCCCGATAAAATTTTCGTTCGAGAACTCAGATCGAAAAAACGTCTGACTTTACATTCACTTATTTTGCGATACGAGTCTATTGGTAAAAGTCAGTTTTATTTATTTTTCCGGGCGAAATTTGGACTGCCATGTCTCGACATTTCGATAGATTTCGGAAATTGAATCGTCCTTTCCGACTAAGTAAATTATTTCCAATCTTTTGGTCGAATTAGTTTTCACCGAAAATGTAACCGTCTAAGAAATTAATTAATCGATTTCAGTATGCAGTACTAGACCCGTAAAACGAGATATTTTGGAATAAAAATCCCTTCCCAACCGCCTCTCTCTCTCTATCTAATCATCATATTGAATTTTTCTTCAACTTTATCACTTAATACCTCACAATTAACACACAACTCTCTTATCTCTCTCTCCAAACCCCCCTCCCCCCTTTTCCTCTCTTCTCTCTCTTGTTCTTCACATCTTCAAGTCATCTTCAAGTTTGTTCTTCATTTCTTCAAGCTTCTAAGTTCTGTAACTTGTTGGATTCTCGATTAAAGTCAATTCCGATTGCATAATTGTAAAGGTGAGAGCTTCCTCTTTAATTCCAACCGAACAAAAATCCTATTCTTTAATTCTTGAAAATTTCGAATAATTTAAGAGGTAGAGGATTGATGTTCTAAGTTTATTACATGATTATTTATGCTTAGGAATGAGTTTCTATGGTTTGAATCGAGTATAAATCATGTTAGAATTAATTGGATAATTTTCGAAAATTTCATGAATTAATTGATGAAGATTGAGCTTGAATTTAGATCTATGGTTTGTAGAATATGTTTGTATGCAATGAATGATGATTACATGAATTATTTGAGGATTTTCTAAAAATAAGAACAAGTTTGTAAGAGACAAAGATGTATGATTTTGATTAAGTAAATCTTATGTTTTTGATGATGTGATGTGATACATAAGATGTAGGAAGCATGAGGTTCAACATATAATTAAATTAGATTTTTCTAAAAATAAAAACGAAATCGCTGGAGGCGAAGAATCGACGAAAAATTAAGTATAGATGTTGATATGAACTTATGGATTGCATATTAGTTAATCTAAGTAGTTAATGATGATAATTGGAAAGTTTGAATGAAATCTAAGAACATAGAACTTTTTGTAAGAGACGAAGAATCGAACGTAATTGTCGATAGAAAAAATAGAACGAGGAAACTAATCTAATATTAGTAATTGTACACGTGTTAGGTGTAATGCCCCGGAAATTCCTTACGATCTCAAAAATTTAAAGTTAATAAAATAAAAGGCTTTGCACGCCTAAGTTTACGATTTTGAATTCTAAGACTAACGGTCAAATCTGTTTCCGAAAATAATTTACGGTTAGCGCGTACGAAAAGTTTTTAGTTCGTGAACTCAGAACGGAAAACCGTCTAATTTTTACATTCATGAAATCGCGATACGAACTCGCTCGAGAAAGTTCGTTTTTATGATTTTCTGGACGAAACTCGGACTGTGTCATCCCGAATTTTTTTCAGAATAAATTTTATAAATATTATTTTCCGATTAAGTTAGTACGTTTTTCGAATCGTGACGATATTGTGCAAATCGGATCGTGACGATATTGACGAATATTTATAAATAGTACGTTTTTGTCAGAATTTTTGGACAAATCGGATCGTGACGATATTGTGCCGAGCTACGTTTTTCGTCGTTCGATCTCTGTAACGTCGTATCGCGCCGGAAAAGTGCGTATTTTTCTTTTCCCTCCCCCTCTAGCCGACATCACCACACACACTTTAGTAGATATTTCATTTTATATAGTTTTAACTTAGTGACTCACCATTTAGATATTTACATGTTACTTTACACCTATTAGGATTTAATTATTTATAACATATCAAATTAAATCATCCTCTCTCCCTCCCTCCCCATAGAACACGGCAGCCTCTCCTCTCTCCCTCTTATTCTTCCATTTTCCTCCATTGTTGAAGAAACTTCAAGCTCTCATCAAGAAGAAATCACACAAGTCATCATCCAACCATCAAAACCTATTACTTCCTTTGTGAAATCTCAAGGTATTCATCTCCTCCATGTTTCTATCCAATTAGATTCCCCTTCTTTTTATTTTTTCAAGTTGATCGAAATTTGAGGATTGATGAGCTAGATATTTTGATCTTGGATTAGTGAAATTAGAAGTGTTGGGATGTGAATTCTAGGATTAGAATTGAAAGAAATCAAGAGCCCTAATATCCTAATCAATACCGAAATTTTAGGGTTCTTGGTAGGATTTTTGGATTTCTACAATTGATGATAAAATCATGCTTAGGAAGTGTTTAATTAGTGATTAGAACCAAGAGAAATCGACAACCCTTTGTTTGATTGAAACCGATTTAGGGCTTAGGATTTGAAATTGGGGGTTTTTGCTTTTTAATGTGTAATTGGATTTCAATTGATTAATTGATGTTATAATAGGATGATTAAGAGTTAAATGATGTTAATTAATGAAGAAAAACACCCTCTTAATCCAAGTATTAATACCGAAAATCTTGAGAAAATTAGGGGTTTTCATGTGTTCGATTTAGATGATGTTTGGTTGATGAAATAATGTTCTAATTGGTATTAATTGTTAATAGAAATTTATTGAGAATTTTCTAAAATTGTTTTGTGGAATGTAAGAGACAAAGAACTCGTCGTAAGTTGAGTTATAGTATTGATATGAAGTGATTATTTGCATGAAAATGAATCTCGTTAGATGTTGTTTGATGACGTAAAATTTGAGCGGAATCCGACAACTTTTAAAATCGCGTAAGAGACGAACAATTAGTCGTAACTAATAACCGAGAAGTCGAATGAGAATTCTAGCTTGATAATATTGTTTCTAATGGACTTGAGAACGACTTTGTAGTTGATGTCATGAGCTTTCGAGCTTTTATAATATGAGTTATAGTGATAGTCGAGAACTAGAACGAGAAATTATTAACTTGTTGGTTTAGTACTTGATAGTTGGAAGCCGACGTTTAGAACGTTGTGCTATTGGACGAGTTTTGAGAAGGAGTTCATCACGTACGGGAGTACGTGATGACTGCCTTAAGGGTCAAGTTTCATAAGAAATCGAATACGAGAATTTAGAACGAACCTAAGACGTTATACGTCGATTCTATCGAGCAACTAGGGTTAGCGCAGCAGTTTTGCGACCCTTGCCGAAAACTGTAATAACTTTTAGCTCGTTTATCGGATTTGCGATCCGTAAATTAGAGCGTAAACTAGACCTCCCAAACTTTCGAACGGTACAGGGCTCATCCCACTGTTTCCAATTCCCATGTTCTGGGCAGTCCCCAGATTTGCTGTATGCGCAGTGAAATTTCAGTTTCATTCTTCTAAGTTGTTTCGTTCGCAACTTAGTTTCTTTCGATCGTTTAAGCCGTAATAACTTGACGACTATTTTTCCTACTGACCCTAGAGTCAAGAAAGGAGCCTTGAGTGCTAACCGAGACGAGTTGATACCTCTTATCCATTCAAGTAAAGAAGTATAGTTAAGCGAGAAATTGCTTAAGTCGTTTAATGAACTAAAATGTAATTTTCCTAAGTTGATTCTTTCCAACTTAGTTCCTTATGATCTTTTAAGTCGTATTGAGCTATCGACTACCCTCTCTACTGACCTAAGAGTCGAGTATGAGACCTTTTGAGTTCTAAACAAGATTTGTTCGAGTCTCGTTTCCGTTTAAGTAAAATGAAACGACTAAAACTTTTTCGAGTTTAATTGATCGATTATCTTTTGCGACCCGATTTTAAGTGTTATTATTTTACGATGAAGGAGGAAGTCAGCAATAAAGAAAGGACAGAAGATCAGAAGATCGGAAGCTAGTGCTTTTAGTTCTGTATATCAAGGTGGGCTTTAATATATGAAATAAAACGAGCAATGCTCTAAAACCTTTCTTTATTGCTTTGATATCTGTGTTTTCAAGTGATAATCATGGCATAAACTGTTTAAATATTTTATGTGAGTTCTCTTGTACCTATCTGAGTTAACCTTTGTGTTTTCCAGATTTATTAGTTAACGATCGGCTCTGAGTTAGCTACTAAGTGCTTTCCAGAGTTAGTGCACTCTGTAACCTGTGGTGTATGTGATACCCTGTTGAGGGGTACCAGCCATGGTGAATGAGAATTTGGTCAAGATTTGAACGTAGCATACCAGAAAAATGCTTGTACAAGCTAATTTATATAAATGAGTCAGAAAAATGTTTAGTAGACACGGGTTTTTTTTTCAACAAAACCCCGATGTGCTACGATCATGAGATGCCTGATTATTTATACTTATGAATATGTTTTCGGCATCGTGCCCACTAAGTACTTTTGTACTTAGCCCTGCATATGTTTTTTAAATGTGCAGGTTGAAGCGATGGAAGCGGCGAAGGTTGAATAAAGTTGTCTTAGGAAGACTTTAGTTAGTATGAATCACATTTCCGCTGCAAAACTCTAGTATTTTGATGAACATATATGTAATCACTGTAGACTAAGATCTGTCTTATAACTTAGTTTATCTACCGTATACTTTCAGTCATGTAATCCTTCGAGTTTAACTCTTCCTTTATGTAAATAAAGCTTTGTTCATAGTTTGTATGTTGTCTCTTATGTATGTATGTTCAGTTAGTCCCCCTCTTCCCCGCTTCTTTAATCCAACCCCAGTCACACCCCGGCTTCTACCGTCCCTCAGGATTTGGGGCTGTGACATTAGGTTTGTTGTTGAATTAATTGAGAATTAACTAACAACTTTGAAAAATCGAGTTCTTGAACCGATAAAAATGATGTGAAATGATTAAGTATTAGTTATAATGATGTTAGTATGTTAATATGATCTGTGTTAATTATAAAGATGATAGAAACTAATTTGGTTTGAATTGTGATGGTCCCGAAACGAGTTACTGGTGTATGGCGGGGGGAATACACCAGTTAGGATTTTAAAACTTAACCCTTAAAAATTACTTCAACCGAGTAAAACGGACTCAGTTGGAATCTCACAGCTGAGTAAGCAACCTCAGCTGGAAGAGTGAGGCTGTGCGGAATGTGGTGGAAATTAAAACTCGTTAAAACAACTCACGCTTTTAGTGCAGGTTTGGTCAAAAACCAAAACAGTTGAATATGCAAATATGCAGTTTGTATGCTGGTTAGTTTGGTCAGATAAGAATGCAATAAGCAACTAAATAAAAATAAACACAGACACACAGGATTTAACGTGGTTCGGAGATAATCCTCCTACGTCCATGGGGAGATGTGAATCCTCACACCTCAGTCCAAGTTCTTCTGGACAGTTCCACACAGCTTACCCGGGCTGTGCAACCGTTGCAATAAGTTTACGGGTACTTATCAACCTTTACAGTTAAGTTTGCGGGTACTTAACAACCTATGTCAAGTTTGCGGGTACTTGACAACCTAACTACTCAATTACAGGAAGAGTATGATCCTAACAGACACTTTTTAAGGTATGTATGTGGGTGGATTTTCCAACTACAGCTCGATCACGAATGAGAGTTGGATCTATGGCTTGAACGAATAAACACTCAAACTAAGATCTAAGACAAATTATAACTCTATGAACCCTCAGCTGCTGATGCTCTTAGAATGTGATTTTTGCAGATTTTTCTTGCGCTTGTTTCTCTTTTGATTGCACTTCTCTGTCTCTTGTCTCGTAATTCTCTCGAATGAGAGAATGCCTCTATTTATAGGTGGAGAGTATCAACTAGCCGTTGGAGGAGCTGTTGATCTCTGATCGTTGAAAGCGATGGCTTGCTCTCATCTCTACAGACTTTCCCGATATGGTATCTGTGCTCTTCTGCTTTCCATCCGAGACAGCCTTGTGTTGGGCCAGATGGGGTAATGACTGAACGGTCAAACCCTCATGTGACTTCCTTTTGAAATTCAAATCTTAACCTTTCTGACAGTCAACCTCGGTTAGTCGGTTGAAAATCTTGATCTTTATCTGAGTGGTCTTCAGCTGATGTTCTGACTGAACCGTTGAACTCTCAGCTGACTTTGAACTTCATGGTGTTGATCTTCTTGTTTGAGTTCTACAACTGAGGTTCTGAAACTGAACACTCAGTTGTCTTCCTTGTATTTAGTCAGTTGGGTTTGAACCTTCAGATGACTTCCTTTTCATCTGATGTTCTCTTCCTCTCTACTGCTTCTCATCTGACGAACCCTCAGTTGGTTTCCTTCACAACTGATGTTCTGAAGACTTCCCCCTCATTCCATCTGAACATATGAACTCTCAGTTGTCTTTCATCATAACTGATGTTCTGTCTGAGTGATGCCTTGTTGCCATCTTTAGCTGGAGACCTATAAAGATAAAATCTCAACTTTGCTCAAACAGCGAGCCTAACTTCTAACAATAGGTTCTGGCAACATCTACTCGGTTGGGGTCAGTCGGTTTTGGAATTCATCAAAACTCTTACTAATAAATTTCCCAACAATTTCCCCCTTTTTGATGATGCCAAAACCACTTACAACTTTGAACCACTATTGATCTAAACATCACTAACTTATCTAAAATCTCAGCTGAAATTCTAGACAGTCTATAAGATAAAATATCAAAGGGTTAGCACAGTTATAACATGGTATTTAAAAGACTTTGTGATTCAGAGCTTGGACAATGAGGGATTGTTCATCAAGGTGAATCTTATATATACTTGAAGTTTTCCTTACAACTGATGATTACAGCAAAAAGGTACAAACCAGATAAAGATACATCAGTTGATCAAAAAACTACAACATCTCAAAAACATTATCAGCTCAAAAACTTTATCAGCTCAAAAGTACTGTTGACCGTACTTGCTGAAGATACGGTCAAAGATCTCTTTCTTCGCAGGTGACTCAATCCCAGTGTTGACACCATGTTCTTTGTAGACTTGTCTCGCCTCAGCCATGATCGCATTTCTGTTCAGAGTACTTGTGCCTTTGATCATCTGAGGGCGATATCTGAGTTTCTGCGGAACTGGAATGGTGTTGGGATCGAGCTGAGCATTCAGCATGGCCCTCTTGAACTGACTAAACATTCCAGGGTCTCCAGATCTGAGCTCCCACAGGGCTTCCTTGAAGGCTTGCCTTGGGTCTTCAGTCGAGTAGACCTTCCTGTAGTAAAAGTCATTAATGAATTCATGCTTGAACTGCTCCTAGTCGTCGTTCCACTCAGCGTTCATCCACTTGTCAATATGTGGGAACCGAGACGGGAGCGGGGCATTCCTCTGCAGCTGCTGCGTCTTCTTCCTAGCCTCAGCCTTCATCTGGTGCTTGTTTATTCTTCGCACGCTCCGGCTGGCTTTATTCCTGTCTACATTTTTCTCTAATTTGGCCAGTTCTCTCTCGAACTTGGCCACCTTCTTGGCTTGATCCGCAGCGAACTTCTAGATCCAAGAGGGATTCAAGTACTTCTCCTTGGACTCCCCCATAGCTTTGGCAGCTTTGATGCAATCTTCAACAGAGATCCCGCCGTCAAGATTGGCATCGAGCTCGGCTGTAAGCTCAGCTACGAGGTCGTGGGAGATTTCAGTTCTTGCTCAGACTCCTTCAGTTGCGATCCTTCAGCTTCTCCTTCAGCTTCAGCTGGCACTCCTTCCCCTTGCTGAAGAACATCTTTCCCCTTTCCAGCAACAGCTGCTGGCTCCTTGTCTTCCCCCTTTTTGGCATCATCTAAAAGGGTGGCAACAGTGCCATCCAGGGAGGTCAGCTTGGCTTCAGCCTGTTGAACTCGGGAAAAGAGTTCGTCGACAACATCCTTCTCTTCCACCTTCTTGGCCAACTCCAGGTCCTGGCATTCCTGTTCAGCCTTCTTCAGGGCAGCAAAGGTCATAGAGACATCTTTATGGAGGGTGATGAACTCAGCTCGGAAATTTTCGAACTGAGACATCCACTCCTGGTCTTGAGTCTGCTGGGACTTTGCCAGATCAGATTCAGCAACGGACTTGAAGACATTGAAGTCCGAGCTGATTCCCTGAACCGCCTTCTTCAGATCCTTGACCTCCGAGCTGGTAGAAGTGGAGAGGTCTTCGAGCTTTTGCTGTAAGGAGGAGGAGAGTTGTTCCAGCTAATTCTTCAAACTCGCATTCTCTGCCATGAGCCGATTCATTCTGTCAGCGTCCTCCTCCTTGGCGAGCTTGATCTTGGACAACAGCTCCTGCCTCAGCTGGTTGACCCTCTCAGAGATCAGCTCACAGATAGGATCGGTTGAGAGTGCTGGCTGATTAGAGGGTCCAGGCAGTTGTTGTTGTTGTGGCTGGGCAGTTGGGTCCACGACAGCCAGGGCAGTTCGGCTGGCCAGGTATTGTTTCAACTTTTTTTCTTCCCTTTTGGCCACCTCCTCAGCTGCGTCGACATCCTCCATATAGTTGGCATTCTTGGCCAACATCTGGTCAAGAAATTGAACAGCTCCAGGATTGTCACACAGCTCCCTGGTGTCTGTCCCTTCTTGTTGGCTCTTGTCAAGGCGACGACGGAGCATAGCCACCTTCTGGTTGTATGCTACCTTCAGGTTCTGGTAGTCGAAGTATTCCCTCAGGTTGGACTCTTCAACTTTCAACCTGTCCCAACCATGGATCCTGAGAGTTTCCTCCTTGACGTACCAGTAGCTGAAAATCACGCTAAACTGATAGAGAAGTTCGTTCCCGAACACGGCAAAAATGGGCATTGAGCTTGCCTCAGGGAACATGCCGATCAGCTTGCGGAAGCAGTAGTCCAACCGGCCTTCATACTCATCCAAGATCGCCTGGCGGTTGGCTTCTTCATCAATTAGGGTTGGGTCAATATCGAAGGTGACGGGTTCGATGGTTTCATCAACGTTGGCCAAAGGAATGGTCACAACGTTGGCATCGAGCGAGAGGCTCAGTATATCTGACTGAGGACCAGTTGAGAGAATTGGATCCTCTTTGGGTAGAGAATGGGCTAGCTCGATTGCTTCCTCAGACGCAGGTGGGTTTTCCTGGCTGGCATCAGCTCCAATTGGACTGTCCTAGGATTCTTCAAATGAGGTAGAGTCATCTGAGGAGGAGCTGGATTCCTCCACGTGGATCTCCACCCCTTCAGCCATTTCTTCCTGACGAGGTTGAAGAATAAACCCAGCTGGGTCAACCGACTGGCTTGATTCGGTTGACTCCTTTTCCTCAACTGGCTTTACCACCACGGGGCTCGTTGTAGATGGTTGAGCAGCTGGTTGGATGATTCGAATCCTGGGCCTCTTCTAGACGGGTTCCTCCTCTTCTTCTTCTTCATCTTCCTCTTCCTCAGCCACCTCCTCCATCTGGCGCTTCGCAGGCTTGGACCTTGAAGGGCGGCGAGCAGCTGAGGCCATCTCCAAAGCTGGCTTGGGGGCTCCCTTGGGAGTGTAAACGGCCTCCACAACATCCCTGGCCTTTTTGGCTGTGGGGAACAACATCAGCTTGCTGAACAGAGGGTCCTCACTCCCTTCCCAGGTCAGCTTCTGTCCCTTTGTAGCTTGGAGGATCAGGGCATAAATTTTTGTGCTGAAGTTGAGTGTCCCCTTGACACTCAACAGCTGCTCTTCGGACTCCGCTGTCGTCTCGGAAATTTTCAGCTTCTCCGCCCACAGCTGGCTTTCAAGATAGCCCAGCCAGTCGATTTTGTGGTGTTCCTCCAGGGCCTTCTACTGCTTGAGCTTCGGCCTGCTAATGTCACCGAACGCTCCTCCATACGCGAAGGCGCATTTGGAAATCACGTCGAAAAGAAGTCGGTTCTCCGGCTTCAGTTTTGTCCTTTGCATGCTCCCCTTCAATGGTTCGGGAACAAGAAGGATTGTTTGAAGGAAAGCATCAGCTTCCTTATTGGTGAAGTTCCCCATCACATCTCTGGCTTCGTGATTTCTGGGAATGATCTTCTCCAGTTCTTGAGACACTCTGATTTCTACGGCGGTGTCTTCTATCGAGCGGGAAGTGCTGTTCCGTTGCTTGCACGGTATGGTCGTGACAAGGCCGTGTTCTGCAACTCGTTGCAGATTCCTGTAGAAATGAGCGACCTGCTTCCTGAGCAGCTTGGATGAAGAGAGGGTTGCCCAGTCGAGCAGACTGTGGTCGGAAAGAATGGCGGCGACTGGAGCGAGTTCCGGCGAGGTCAGGGCATCCCTGGAAAGAATCTGTTCGAAATGAATCTTCGACATCATCATGTCAAAAGATTCCTGGAATGTAGCGGGTTCTGCAGAAACCATTTTCTTGGGAGCTTTTGACTTCGGTGCCATCTCAGAGAAATGTATATATGCAAGGAAGAAAGAAATTCGTTACTCAAAATGGTGAGACAAATTTGGAGAAGATGATGAATAGATTGTAAAGATATGCACGAAATAGTAAAGATATGCAAAGAAGGTAAGGATCACTTCCTGATTTTCCGTATTATATAAGCTTTGACTCGGATGAGATCAATGGCTGGGGTTAAATGGCGCAAATCCATCAACGACTGGGATTACACAACTGTTGGGTATTTTGACTGACGCTCCACGCGCGCGAGTGAGAAGGTGAATAGTTTAAGGTGTCAGCCCAGTCGCACTATAAAGTAAGGCTATAGGAGTTCAGCCAGACTTTACATTAAATACGATATGATGGCTTGTTTAGTTTAGCTGACATGTTCAGGAATGTTTGAATTTATTTCAAACATTCTCATTTAATATCATAACACCTTCAGTCATAAATGATACCTGCCAGCTGATGTCGAGATCAGCTGTATACCTCAGTTGAGTTCCTTAGTTGCCGCATACCATCAGCTGACTCGAGTTCGTCTGTTCAGCTGACGTTTGATCCTTTGTTGCAGCATACCATCAGCTGATTCGAGTTTGTCTGTTCAGCTGATGTTTGATGTCTTCAGTTGGCGCCCCATATCTGAGATTCCCCCTTAATCTGAGCTCCTCCTCAGATGGATATCTGACTCTTCAGCTCGGATGGATCCTCATCAGCTCGGATGACTCTTCGGCTCGGATGACTCTTCATCTGATGGATCCAGTAGTCCAAGAAGATCACATAACATCTTCAACCGGGCTTCAGGTAGAGGTTTGGTGAAAATATCAGCTCTCTGAATCTCAGTTGGAATCTTCTCCATGGACACATCCTTCTTCTCAATATGATCTCAGATGAAATGATGACGAATGTCGATATGCTTTGTCTGAGAGTGGTGAACAGGATTCAGGGAGATAGCTATGGCACTCGAGCTATCACAATGAATTGGAACCTGTCCAGTTGAGACTTCATAGTCTCTCAGCTGTTGCTTCAGCCACAACACTTGCATGCAACAGCTTCCGGCAGCCATATATTCTGACTCGGTTGTAGATGTAGCAACACATGCTTGTTTCTTGGAGAACCGTGAAACCAGCTTGCTTTCCATGAATTGACAGTGTCCAGAAGTAGACTTCCTGTCCAACCGATCTCCTGCTAGGTCCGCATCTGAGTATCCGGTCAGTTGGATATTGTCATCAGTTGGATACCACAATCCAACATTAACAGTTCCCTTCAGATACTTGATGATGTTCTTTGCTGCCAACATGTGTGCTTCTCTTGGTTAAACTTGGAATCGAGCACACACTCCAACTATGTATGATATATCTGGCCGGCTAGCAGTTAGGTATAGCAGCGAACCGATGATCTCTCTAAACTGGCTGGCATCTACGAGCTTTTCCTCAGCTCCGGGTTCAATCTTCCAGTTAGTATTCATCGGGATCCTTGTCGTCTTACTTGTTTGCAATCCGAACTTGGTGATGAGCTCCTTTGTATACTTAGACTGATTGATGAAAATTCCTTCTGGTGACTGCTTCACTTGTAATCCAAGGAAATAATTCATCTCGCCCATCATTGACATCTCGAACTTCTCCTTCATGAGATCTGAAAACTTTTTGCACAGCTCCTCTGACTTGGAACTGAATATGATGTCATCCACGTAGATTTGCACAACAAGTATATCTTCTCCAACTTTGATGGTGAACAGGGTTTTGTCAACTGATCCTCGTTTGAATCCCGAGTTCAATAGAAAACCACAAAGAGTATCATACCAGGCCCTTGGCGCTTGCTTTAGACCATAGATAGCTTTCTTCAACTTGTACACTCTTCCATCTCCAGTCTCAAAACCTGGAGGCTGTTCAACATATACATCTTCCTTGATATCTCCATTGAGGAATGCACACTTCACATCCATCTGATACACTTTGAACTTGTGATGTGCGGCATAAGCTAGAAAGATTCGGATGGCTTCCAGCCTTGCAACAGGCGCGAAAGATTCTTCAAAGTCGATTCCTTCTTGTTGGCAGTATCCTTGAGCTACCAACCTTGCCTTATTCCTCATTATGAATCCAATGGCGTCTCTCTTATTTTTGAAAATCCACTTCAATCCAATCACCTTGACACCATTTGGTCTTTCTACCAACTCCCATATAGAGTTGCGTAGAAACTCATTTAGTTCTTCTTGCATGGTTGTTGTCTAGTGGACACAGTTGAGAGCTTCCCCAACATTCTTCGGTTCTGGTACATCAGCAACAAAGCAAGAAATCATGGCAACATCCCCAGCTTGCTCGAACTCCTCTAGAACTGCCAACTCCTCAGCATATTGGGCATAAGTGTTGGAATCTTCCTCGGATGATTCAGGATTTGCAACTCGGCTCCTTGTACGCACACCCTCGGTTGGATCTCCGATGATGTTGTCAGAGGAATGAACTTCATACCATCTTCGGTTGCGTCTTCCTTCTTCTTCCAACTGTGGTTGTTCTGAAATCTGAGTTGGAGTTTTCAGAGCTGGTGATTGATCAGCTGTTGAGTCTGGATCCTCAACATTGGTATTAGGTTGAACCGGACTCGGTTGGGCTTCGGATGCTGAAGCAGTTGGAGGAGCATCAGCTGAAGTCCCCCTTGGGATGAGCTGGGGTCTTCGCATTCATCTTCAGAGGAGTATGGATCCTCATCCTCAGTTGCCCAAACCAGTGGTTCAGCTAGGTTCTTTTCCCTTAGAGCTTGCGATCTGGTGGGAACTGGTGGAACAGCTGGATCTGCTTATTGTCCTTTAACCTGTTCCCTGCACTCAAAGGTAGATTCACCAAAACTAACATGAGGTGTTATTTCCATAACACGAGAGCTGTTGTTGAAAACTCTGTATGCCTTGATTCGAGCAGCATATCCAAGAAATATGCCCTTCGAAGCTTTGGCATCAAAAGTTTTCAACTGAGTCTTTCCATTGTTGTGAATATAACACTTAGAACCAAAGACGCGAAAATAAGAAATATCTGGCTTCCTGCGTCTCCAAAGCTCATATGGTGTCTTTCCCAACCGCTTGGTTAGAAGAGACCAGTTTTGAGTGTAGCATGCAGTGTTGATCGCTTCAGCCCAAAATCTCTTTGGTAGAGCTGAGCTGGCTAACATGGATGTGGCTGCATCCTTCAGCGTTCTGTTCCTTCGCTCAGCTACTCCATTTTGTTGCGGAGTACGCGCGGCTGATGTCTGATGGGTAATTTCATTTTTCTCGCAATACTCGATGATGGTTTCATTTAGAAACTCAGTTCCACGATCTGATCGGATAGAAATGATCTTCATCTCTTGTTGGTTCGATATCTGATCAATCAGCTTGGGCAGCTCATCTCGGGTTTCACTCTTGTGACGCATGAAAATGGTCCACGTGTACCTCGAGTAATCATCAGTTACAATAAGTGTATATTCGTTGCCATTTATGCTCTTTGGTGTAACTGGCCCGAAGAGATCCATATGGATCAGCTGTAACACTCGGTCGGTTGAGGGAGTTGACTTCAACCGGAAGAAGGATCTAGCGAGCTTTCCCAGCTGGCATGCACTACAGATGTGTGTTGTTGAAAACACTCGGTTAGGTATGCCTCTTGCATGTTCTTGTCTAGCGAGTCGGTTCATCGTCTTGAAGTTCAGATGGTTGAGCCTTTTGTGCCACAGCCAGCTCACATCAGAACTGCTCCTTGATAACAGACAGGTGTCAGGGAGGTTGCTGTTCCAGTCAGCATAATAGACATTCCTTGTTGGTGATCGATTTCCCAACAATATCACCTGCTTTGATCTGACATCTTTAACCCTGCAACCCTGTACATCAAACTTGACAGAGAAACCATTATCACAGAATTGGCTGATGGAGAGCAAGTTATGCTTCAATCCATCAACATAAGAGACATTAGAAATTGAAACATGATTGGTTTCAAGAGTACCGTAACCTCTGGTGTAACCTTTTGAGTTATCACCAAAAGTAACTAATGGACCTTCTTTCTCCACGAAACTTCCAAGAAAATCCTTCAAATTTGTCATGTGTTTCGAGCATCCACTATCCATCACCCACATTGTAGCAGACGCCTTCTTCTTCCTCAACTGTTTCTCCTGCACCTGCAAAGAGAAACTCGCTTAGGTCCCCAATTTCAGTTGGGTCCTGGAGGGTTAGAACCAGTTCCCGCTGGAACTGTGCGTCGTTTTTCCCTGTATACACGAATAGATTTATCATTCCAGACCACTTTTCCTTCGTCATCAACTATAACAACACCTCGGTTATCCTTAGGCTTGTTGTTAATAGAGATGTTCTGTTTCTTAGGAGGAGTTGGATTTCTTCCATGTTGAGCTTTAGGAGGTGAGGCTTTCCCCCTGTTTTGATGGCGATTTTTATCCTGTTGAATTTGTCTGTGAGGTCGGACGCCATGTTGGAATCTTTGTGGCTGATTCTGATTCCATCTTCCTGAGGGTTGTATGTAGCTGTTCATGCCCTGTTGATGATTCATATTATGGCATG
This sequence comes from Schizonepeta tenuifolia, assembly GCA_029490685.1. NCBI lineage: Eukaryota > Viridiplantae > Streptophyta > Magnoliopsida > Lamiales > Lamiaceae > Schizonepeta > Schizonepeta tenuifolia. The sequence goes on from CM055959.1 coordinate 79,310,811, forward strand.
AATATCTCCAGTTGTTCGACCAGTTCCTCATTGGTTGACTCGGTTGGAACCTTTGGTCAAACTGATGTTGGAACCGCTGTTGATTCAGATGATTGAGCCCATGTCTGTTCTGAGGTCGGTTCCATTCGTTCTGATGTTGACTTTGAGGTTGATGCAAAGGTCGGTTCTGATTCTGAGTTCGGTTGCGGTTGTGCCTTCGACGTCTCTGATTCCTCTTCTGACTTTTGGAACATTCCCCCTCGGTTGATATCCTAACCGATGGAACGTTCTGTCCTACATCAGCTACTCCTTTTCCCTTCTCAGTTGTAATCCTATTGGTCGGTTGAACTTGCTGAGAGGTAGAGGTTGAATTAGTTTCTGGAGACTCAGCTGTGTCTGGCTCGACAGCTGTGACTTCTACAGCTTTGATGAAGGTTGCTGGTGGAATCCCAGTATCCTTGACAACATCATAGCCGAGTCTTGACACGTCATCCATCTGTCTACTATAACTGATAAGATTCTCTATGATCTTAGATGACTGATACAACTTAATTAGATTGTCCTTCTCAGTTTGCAACTCATTGACGAGTACAGTTATCTGCTCGGTTTGTCCATCTGACTTCTTTATCAGCTGTTCGATCTGAGCCTCTTGATTTTTCAACTGATCTTGCTGTTCCTTGTTCTGCTTTGTCAACTCCTCATCAGCTGGAGCCTTAGCCTCGTTCAGTTGACTCTTGAGATTCTCAATCTCCTCGGTTTGGCTTTTGATCAGATCATCCTTTTCTGTTAAGGAATCTTCAAGTTTGGCGAACTGAGCTTGAAGACTCTTAAACTCAACCGATTGGCGATGGAGCTCCTCACTGAGTTCTTGAAAATCACTCCAGGAGGGTTCCAACTCATCGTTCAGAGATTCCTGCATGTTAGAAGTATTGGAAGAGTTTAACTGAGTAGGATTAGATTGTACCTCAATATCATCTTGGTTGGTTCCAAGTGCCATGAGGCATTAATCCTGACTGATGACGTTGTTGGTAGAAGTCAGTTCATCCTCATCTTCAGTGTCTGTGAAGATGTCCATGTCATCATGTGATACCCCGAGCTTTTATGCCTTTAGAGAGCGTCTAATTGACCGAGTGAGTTAAAAGATGAGAATTTAAGAGTAAAATTTTTCTTTTCTAAACGAAGAGAATTGAATAAAACGTTTAAATTGCTTCGTGAATCTTGTGTGAATTTATCTGAGATGATGACGATGTGATATGCTTGTTGAGTTATTATATGAAAATGAGTACGTGAATAATTTCTATAAAAAGCTTAAGAGTTTGTTTGATTGAGATAACATAACGTTAATCGCCGAGAAATATATTTACGCCGAAGAAACTAGAATAGAATTGAATTAGAACCTTCGAACTTAGAATTTCTTTTAAGATCACTGAGATAGGGAAGGAACTTATCCGAGAATTGAGAAGAATAATAAGGAGTTAATCTTTAAAGGATTAATAAATGGATTGAGAAGCCGACTAAAATCCTTTGAAATTTAAAGGACTAAAATGATCGAAACCTTTAATCTTTTAAATTGAGACGTGAAATAGGGTTGAGATGCTTAGTATTGGAAGTGAGACGAGAAGAGGTTAGACCCGTTAATAGCATAAAAAGGAATTAATACGAATCGTTTTATCCGGAAAACCTTTATGACCGGGTAATTAACACCCGTAACGACTCGACAAAGACACGTGTCACCCACCCCTCACTCCCTCACGCCACCTCACACCTACCTATAAGCTATACCTAGATGTCATCATGGCTATTCTCTAGAAATGACCAACATACTTAGTAAATTGTGAAACTAAAGTATGCATGCAATTAACATCACATCAACCTATCTATTCATGTCTTAATACAACTTCCAACATAGCACTTTATTCCTTTTGTTGGATTTCAAACTCTTACACCTAAGTTAAAGAAGAAAAACTCATTCATTCATTACATTCCATCTCTCTCTCTATCGAAACCTCTCTCTCTCAAGACAACAAAGAAAAAACTCTCAAACTCTCCAATCTCTCTCAAACTCTCGGCACTCTCCCTCTCTCACACATACATTCAATTTTTCTTACATGCAACCATGTATTCAAGCTCCCCATCCATGGAAATGAAGTAGAAAGTATCAACCTCCATTCATTTCATCCATATTCTCAAAAAAAGGTAAATATCTTTCAAGTTCTTGAAGTTAAATTCAACAATCATCCAACACTTTATTCATTTTGATTCTTAAACCCTAAAGGGAATAGATGATTAATTCCATGTTATTCTTTTTCTTTGAGGATTCAAGAAGACTTCTTTCTTCTCTTCAAGTCCAAGCTTTGAAGCTACAATTTCCATCCAATTCGATTCCAAGAGCCAAGAGAAGGATTCCCATTTAAATTAAAGTATGAAAAATTCATTTGATTAGTTGTAAATATGTATATCTCTAAGTCCTAAAAGAAAGAACTATGCATGCATGCTATTTAAATTATGTTTAGGAAAACTTAGGATGTGCATGTGATAATCGAGTGAGAAGAATTCATTAGGAGAATTGAACGTTAGATTTTAATCGGTGAATTAAGGAAAGAAAAAGAAATTAAAACCCTAAAAGCTTGATAAATGCCGAAAAAATTAGGAAAAATAGGAGAATTATGAATTCTTTGAGTTATTGTTATTTTAATGCTTGATTTGTTATTTTTATCATGTTGAGAATGAGATTTTATACATGAAAAATTGAGAAATAAAATGCACAAAAATGTGCATGTGTGTGCCGTGTGATTTGATCAAAAATGGAGAATTTATTTTGATGATTTTGTTGATGAATTGAGTGATGTTTTGAATAATGAGATGATTGTATGTTATGTTAGTATAATCATACATGTGTTTAAGTTAAGAAAATGAAATTGCATGTTAAGTTTTAAAGAAATTAAATGTGAAAATATAGAAAAAAAATGGATATTTAATGTTATAATGTATGTATGAATGTTAGTTTAAATATTGAATAAAGATAGAAGTTTTTGACAAAAAGATTGAAGTTTAAAAGCTTTTAATTAATTAAAATATGAAAAAAATGCATAAAAGATATGTTAATAAATTTTCTTGTATTAAAAATTAAAGACTTGAATTTCTACTAAACTACAACAAAAAGATCTTTTGTAATGTAACTAATAAAATGGATTAGTTAATAAAAATATTTATTAAAAGATAAAGAAAACCTATTAAGTAGGAAATGACTTAAAGATTAAGGACAAGAAAAGAAGAAATTATTAAAGAAATAAGTAAAAATAAAGAAAACCGAGTTTAAAAAGAATTAATCGATAAGAAGTAAAAAGGAAGTTTTAATCGAGTAAAGGAAAGAGGCTAGACGAGTTAAGATAGATACTCGTATAAGTTAATCAACACAATAAGGATTAAATAAGATGTCGAGTAATAAGTTGAAAGAAGATTAATTAAATAATTAATTGAGTACGTTGTTTCAACCAAACAAATTAAAAATAAACCGAGAAAAATTACCGAATTAAATGTTAGAAAAGCAATAGTCGAGATAAGGAATGAGAATCGAATTAAAGATGAATAAGAAATCCTAATTTCATAAGAATTAATAATAATTAAAGAGAATTTTTATTAATTGAATAAAGGTTATAAAATACCTTATAAGATAACGGATGTAGAACAAAGCGTAGTCTATTAACAAGAAAGATAGAATAAATAGTTTGAGCCTTCATAAAAAGAAATGCATAATCAAGTTAGGTTTTAAGATCTAAATTGAATGAATGTTAATGTGTCTTGAAGTATGCTTGATTTATGTGAATTCATTATATGTTTGGATAAGTGTTTAAATGCATGATATTAGTTACGACATGAAAGATAAATGAACTATTATATGCAAAATGATTGAATTATTGATTGTTAAACCGATAATCAATTAAAGTCTTTAAAAGAAAGCTCGAGTAATAGATTGTAGATAATGACGTTATTATCTAAAACGAGAAAGGTGTAAGATGTTGAGTAGTAAAGTTAACCAATTCGAGTAGAAGTAATAATTTAAAGATAAGAACGCGGGATTCGTTAGAAAAGTTAAAGCGAAGAGAGAGACGACTCAAGTAGAAGTCCTTCAGTTGCCCAACGCCTTTGTGTCCGTCTTTCTTATATCTTATTTTTCCTATCAATGTCGAACTGTGAAGGATCGAGCCGGACGGATCTTTGAGCGAGGACAAATAGCCCTAAACCACCTCGCTAGTTCTTCGGAAGTCAGGTGGGCTTTTCTGAACCAAATCTATTGACGAGAATTAGTTATGCTATTGAATATTATGATATGATTTCAAATGTGATTGACTTGCCGTTTTTATTGAAGTTTGGTATGTGTTATCATCAGTTTATGTGAAGATGTTATTATCCTGTGAAAGGCAGGAAACCCACGTGTGGTATATGTTGAGGTGACTGTGAGCCTTGCTTCGTTTAGGCCGGTCATAGTGTTTGAGAAGGAGGCCTACTTCTCAGCACAGTAAGATTGTTTGTGACAGATGATGCATACTGTTATATTATATGATATTTGACTGCGCAGTCTGTTTAAAAGTAAATGTTTTAACATGCACAAGTAAACTGTTTTTAAAACTGCTTATATATACTTGTGATGTTCGGCAAGGCAAGTTCAATTAATATAGCTTTATGAAGCATCTTTATTCAAATGTTTTGGCTTGTGTTCACTAAGTACGAAGTACTCAGCCCTGCGTGTGTTTCTAAACATGCAAGTTGACTGGATGGCGATGGCATGGATACTTGGTGGTGTGGTTTGGTTTTGTTGGTTGAGTTTAGTTGAATTTCAGATTAGCATTTGTACGTCTTCATACGTGCAAGTGTTGGGTATTGATGCAAGTTTCCGCTGCAACCCTTTTGATTTGATGTCTGTTAATGCTAATACTTTGATACTCATGTTTTTTATTCCGAGCGTTGTGCTCGAAGACTTTGAATACTTGTTGAATTCGTAACCCCTTTAACTTGTAATTTCGAGCAATAGGCTCGTTAACTTGAATCGTTGTTGAACATGATCTCCTTAACATGGTATATATAATTGTATGCTTCCTCTTTTTATTGGAATTCTATTCCCATCAGTATGAATTACTTGTTTGAATTTCCTGTTGTAGGTGAAGTTAAGATGCTCGGTAGTTATTTCATTATGCTTTTGAAAACTTAATTCGATTGCCTTATCTTCCGTCTTTGTTTTCCCCGAGCATGTTCCCTTTATTTGAGTTAGTTATTAGTTGTTTAGGTTTGTTGTTGTTCGTAAGTCGCACCTCGAGAGTCGGGGCGTGACAGGTTGGTATCTGAGCCAGGCTTTGAATTGCTCTGAAGTCTGTTATTCTTTGATGAGTTGAGTCTAGATTTAATTCCTAAACTTATTTGAGTCAGTAAACCACACCAAGTTATCCTCCATCTCATCCGGCAACCAGGTATGTCTTATTTTCTAAAAGTTTTCTTTTCAAGTTAAAGTGGTGTTTGAGTTATTAAAGTGTTGAGAATCTCTTTTAAGTTATTTATTGAGTTGTAATGTTTTAAGATGAAATTTGCTAAGTTGATTAATAACTAGATTGCTTTAGAATGTCCTCCCCTTTGCGAGTGCGTGTGAAAACATCGGAAAGAATAAGGCATGTGTGCGATTGGTTACATGATTTGGAATTGCCCAAAAATCCCTCTTTAGAACGCAGAAATGAGTATGTAGTAGAATTTATAATATGTTCGATTAATTGTTACGTGTGCTTATGCGTTTAAAATTCGTATAGGATGGACAACGTTGATTAGATACAGGAGTACTTATATGCGAGAATGGAAAATAACGAGTCGTTAGCAGAATTCTTAGCACGATACCATACGATTTGGGGAAAAGTCCAGTATATGGACGTAGGACCGTTAGAAAGCATGACGCACCTGATTCAAGCTCTACCACAAGAATGGAAGGACTGGGCAGCATCTCTTGTCCCTCGATTTCTAGGCTACCGTTATTTCGACCGAACCCTGTACGGCGACGTGAATGCTTTTATCTCCGCGATTTCAGCTCGTTTTATGTCTTATGGCGCTCCTCCGCCGAACCTTATGAAGATGATACTCCAAGTTTATTAAATGACTTTTTTCGTGCTCCTTCACCAATTCCTCCAAGTGGAACTGTTTCTCTCCACATCAATTCGCCGCCACGAACTATTCTTGAACCTCAGAATCCCCTCGCAGATTATCCATTCGTAAGTGGTGTGCTCTTAATTTAATTTTCTTGACGACTATTTTTCCTACTGACCCTAGAGTCAAGAAAGGAGCCTTGAGTGCTAACCGAGACGAGTTGATACCTCTTATCCGTTCAAGTAAAGAAGTATAGTTAAGCGAGAAATAGCTTAAGTCATTTAATGAACTAAAATGTAATTTTCCTAAGTTGATTCTTTCCAACTTAGTTCCTTATGATCTTTTAAGTCGTATTGAGCTATCGACTACCCTCTCTACTGACCTAAGAGTCGAGTATGAGACCTTTTGAGTTCTAAACGAGATTTGTTCGAGTCTCGTTTCCGTTTAAGTAAAATGAAACTAGTAAGCGTGCAATTGCCTAAAGAAATGAAACGACTAAAACTTTTTCGAGTTTAATTGATCGATTATCTTTTGCGACCCGATTTTAAGTGTTATTATTTTACGATGAAGGAGGAAGCCAGCAGTAAAGAAAGGACGGAAGATCAGAAGATCGGAAGCTAGTGCTTTTAGTTCTGTATATCAAGGTGGGCTTTAATATATGAAATAAAACGAGCAATGCTCTAAAACCTTTCTTTATTGCTTTGATATCTGTGTTTTCAAGTGATAATCATGGCATAAACTGTTTAAATATTTTATATAAGTTCTCTTGTACCTATCTAAGTTAACCTTTATGTTTTTCAGATTTATTAGTTAACGATCGGCTCTGAGTTAGCTACTAAGTGCTTTCCAGAGTTAGTGCACTTTGTAACCTGTGGTGTGTGTGATACCCTGTTGAGGGGTACCAGCCACGGTGAATGAGAATTTGGTCAAGATTTGAACGTAGCATATCAGAAAAATGCTTGTACAAGCTAATTTATATAAATGAGTCAGAAAAATGTTTAGTAGACACAGGTTTTTTTTTTTCAACAAAACCCCGATGTGCTACGATTATGAGATGCCTGATTATTTATACTTATGAATATGTTTTCGGCATCATGCCCACTAAGTACTTTTGTACTTAGCCCTGCATATGTTTTCTAAATGTGCAGGTTGAAGCGATGGAAGCGGCGAAGGTTGAATAAAGTTGTCTTAGGAAGACTTTAGTTAGTATGAATCACATTTCCGCTGCAAAACTCTAGTATTTTGATGAACATATATGTAATCACTGTAGACTAAGATCTGTCTTATAACTTAGTTTATCTACCGTATACTTTCAGTCATGTAATCCTTCGAGTTTAACTCTTCCTTTATGTAAATAAAGCTTTGTTCATAGTTTGTATGTTGTCTCTTATGTATGTATGTTCAGTTAGTCCCCCTCTTCCCCGCTTCTTTAATCCAACCCCAGTCGCACCCCGGCTTCTACCGTCCCTCGGGATTTAGAGCTGTGACATTAGGTTTGTTGTTGAATTAATTGAGAATTAACTAACAACTTTGAAAAATCGAGTTCTTGAACCGATAAAAATGACGTGAAATGATTAAGTATTAGTTATAATGATGTTAGTATGTTAATATGATCTGTGTTAATTATAAAGATGATAGAAACTAATTTGGTTTGAATTGTGATGGTCCCGAAACGAGTTACTGGTGTATGGGGGGGGAATACACCAGTTAGGATTTTAAAACTTAACCCTTAAAAATTACTTCAACCGAGTAAAACGGACTCAGTTGGAATCTCACAGCTGAGTAAGCAACCTCAGCTGGAAGAGTGAGGCTGTGCGGAATGTGGTGGAAATTAAAACTCGTTAAAACAACTCACGCTTTTAGTGCAGGTTTGGTCAAAAACCAAAACAGTTGAATATGCAAATATGCAGTTTGTATGCTGGTTAGTTTGGTCAGATAAGAATGCAATAAGCAACTAAATAAAAATAAACACAGACACACAGGATTTAACGTGGTTCGGAGATAATCCTCCTACGTCCACGGGGAGATGTGAATCCTCACACCTCAGTCCAAGTTCTTCTGGACAGTTCCACACAGCTTACCCGGGCTGTGCAACCGTTGCAATAAGTTTACGGGTACTTATCAACCTTTATAGTTAAGTTTGCGGGTACTTAACAACCTATGTCAAGTTTGCGGGTACTTGACAACCTAACTACTCAATTACAGGAAGAGTATGATCCTAGCAGACACTTTTTAAGGTGTGTATGTGGGTGGATTTTCCAACTACAGCTCGATCACGAATGAGAGCTGGATCTATGGCTTGAACGAATAAACACTCAAACTAAGATCTAAGACAAATTATAACTCTATTAACCCTCAGCTACTAATGTTCTATCACTCTTGAACTCTCAGCTGCTGATCCTCTTAGAATGTGATTTTTGCAGATTTTTCTTGCGCTTGTTTCTCTTATGATTGCACTTCTCTGTCTCTTGTCTCGTAATTCTCTCGAATGAGAGAATGCCTCTATTTATAGGCGGAGAGTATCAACTAGCCGTTGGAGGAGCTGTTGATCTCTGATCGTTGAAAGCGATGGCTTGTCTCTCATCTCTGCAGACTTTCCCGATATGGCATCTGTGCTCTTCTGCTTTCCATTTGAGACAGCCTTGTGTTGGGCCAGATGGGGTAATGACTGAACGGTCAAACCCTCATGTGACTTCCTTTTGAAATTCAAATCTTAACCTTTCTGACAGTCAACCTCGGTTAGTCGGTTGAAAATCTTGATCTTTATCTGAGTGGTCTTCAGCTGATGTTCTGACTGAACCGTTGAACTCTCAGCTGACTTTGAACTTCATGCTGTTGATCTTCTTGTTTGAGTTCTACAACTGAGGTTCTGAAACTGAACACTCAGTTGTCTTCCTTGTATTTAGTCAGTTGGGTTTGAACCTTCAAATGACTTCCTTTTCATCTGATGTTCTCTTTCTCTCTACTGCTTCTCATCTGACGAACCCTCAGTTGGTTTTCTTCACAACTGATGTTTTGAAGACTTCCCCCTCATTCCATCTGAACATATGAACTCTCAGTTGTCTTTCATCATAACTGATGTTCTGTCTGAGTGATGCCTTGTTGCCATCTTTAGCTGGAGACCTATAAAGATAAAATCTCAACTTTGCTCAAACAGCGAGCCTAACTTCTAACAATAGGTTCTGGCAACATCTACTCGGTTGGGGTCAGTCGGTTTTGGAATTCATCAAAACTCTTACTAATAAATTTCCCAACAAATTGGATTAGTAGAACTTTAAAAATGGAAGAAAGTAAGTAAGTTCGTAAAAGAAAAGATGAGAAAATGAGACTTTATATGTTTTCAATTGATGTTATGATTTATATGTTATGGATGAGCATGATGATATGTACTTAGTATGATTTTGTTAGATTTTATAAAAATATTTGGAAAAATCAACAATGATGTTAGTTGCTCGATAAAAACGACGTGTTAAATATTTATGAGTATATGTTGATTGATTTGAGTTGGTTGACGATTAATGAGCATGAGTGTAGTTGATGATAATTTCATATAAGTTATGAAATAGAAATTAGAAGTTAGTTGTGATTTGAAATTGAAATGAAATTGCTAAGTGTTTTCGTTAATTGAAAAGACGAGAATTGTTCGTCGTATTTTTTTAATCGAGGAACGTGAAAGTATTCACGTTAAATGATTGTGTGACTTGACTGTAAATTGATGGAAATTTCGTGCACATAAAGGTTGTATAGCATTGATCGAACCTAGGGAAACATGCGTCGAGTTTTTAAACGTCTAGGGTTTCCCGGCCAGTTTTGCCACCCTTCACGGAAACGGCCATAACTCTTTGCTCGTTTAACGAAATTGAGATCCGTAAATTGGACAGTAAAGTAGACTTCCGTGTCTTTCATTTGACATAAGGCACATCCCCTGTTTCGAAATACTCTGTTCTGTAAAGGCTCCTAATCTACTGCCTTGTGCAGAAAATTTCTAAAACTCATTTTCTTAAGTTGAATTCTTTTCAACTTAATTCTTTAAGAATTTTTAAGTCGTTAAGATTTATCGACTTCCGTTTTAACAAATCTAAATATTGAGTAAGGAACCGAGTTAGTTCTAAATGAGAGGTGTCCGAATCTCGTTTCTTTTAAACCAAAAGAGATTACTTAAAGTGCAAACGCCTAAAAGACTTAACCGAATTCGATTTGCTTTTTCTTTAATCGTCTCGACCGATTTGCTAAAGCATGTTTGTTGCGATAGAAGGAGGAAGTCGCAATTAGAAGAAAGGACGGAAGACCGAAGACAGAAGTTTGTTCTATAACCGGTTAAGGTGGGCTTTTCTATATAATAAAATAAAGTGAGCGTTGCACAAAATATTTACTTATTGCTTTATAAGTCTGTTTTCTAAATGATTATCAGTGCATAAAAGAATTTGTTTTTGTGAGTTCTTTTGTGCCATTCTGAGTTTGTTCGCCAACTAATCGATCAGATTCTGAGTTAACCGGAAGGGTTTTCCAGGGTTAGTGTACACGGTAGCCGTTGTGTGTGGTACTCTATTGAGGGGTAGCCAGCCACGTGAGGAACGTGCACGGGAGAAGTTAACTCTTCCCCGGCGTTGAAACACAAGTTGGGCAAGTTGAACGTAACAACAGTAAAATGCTTGTACAAGCTATGTTTATGAAAAGAAAATGTTTAGTAAGCACGGGCCTTTGAAAGGAAAATCTCGTTGTGTCACTTTGAGAATGCCTGATTAATCTATAAGCTTATGATATGTTTTCGGCATTGTGCCCACTAAGTGCTTTTGTACTTAGCTCTGTATGTATTTATAAATGTGCAGGTTGAGTGACAGAGACGGTGGAAGTTGAGTAGAGGTCGTACTTTAGGAAAGAAGAATAGTGTAATCAATTCTACATTTTTCCGCTGCAAACTACTTCACTTTTTGTCATATAACTTTTCGGTTTAAGTTTCGTACTTAAAACCTAGTCTACTTTGACAGCAACTTCGTCGAGTGATCCTTCGAGATCGACTCCCTTTTTTTTGTTAATGGAATCAGTTCATAGATATCATCTTGTTTATTATTATTGGTTAATTCATTTATTCAGTTACCCCCCCCCCCCCTCTTTTCTTCCCCGCTTCTTTAATCCAACCCCTTGTCGCACCCCGACTTTGCCGTCCCTCTTGATTTTGGGCTGTGACAGAGTGGTATCAGAGCAGTCGTTTCTGCTCTGCATCCAAAATTCTTTCAAGTTAGTTTAACAGAGCATTTGTTTATGCTCTACACCCGAGTCTCCGTTCAAGTAAAGTTTAGTCCGTATCACTAAACTTAAGAATGTAGTCAACAACTCAACTTCCTGCTACGTCGACTCAACCGAAGAAGAAAAGAAAGAAAAGTTTCGAAAGTGTTGTTTCTTTTTACAGAAAGTTTACGAATAAGTATGCAAGCATGTTATGAACAGTTATGTCAAGTATGAATTGATTGAAGTACAAGTGTTATACTCTGTGATATTATGTGAAATTATTTGAGTTATAATTTCTTTTTTGAGAAGTATGTTAGCATGAGAACCTAAACTATTATTCTAAGACTTTTCCCGATTTCTTGAGAGCATAGAACTAATAAGAAGCGTTGGTTCCAAAATATTCGAGAGGCGATCATGAAACAAGAAGAACAGAACCTATTATAGACGAATGTCACATACATATAAGTGACATGAACAAAGTCTCTTTGGAGTCAACTTTGTTTTAATAATGAAGAATCGTTAAGTTAAAAGTTGGAAAAATCTCGGAATTTTTTATTTATTTTATTAAGTGTTTGAGTGCAATTTCTTAAAATTGCTAGATGCTTAAGATAAGTTGTTATTTAGTGGTTAAAGATATTGCAAATTGAATAATGGAATATTCTATTTGTAATTTAAGAATTCCTTAAGATGTGTTATTATCCTACCAGTTACTGATCCGTGTACTTTTAAAAAAACTTTGTAGGATGGTTTCGAGACGCGTCACGGCTCGGAAGAGTAGACCCCTGAGACAGCGTACCATGGTAGATGAGATTTTGGATGAGTACTATGACTACGAGGTAGACCCGAACCACGACATAGGACAGATAGTCAGCGACTTTGCTGCACGTTACCACGCAGCTCGGCACTTTGTTACAGAGCGTCAGGCTATAGCGGATTTGATCGGATGGCTGCCCGACGAGTGGCGTGGATGGGAACACGATGTCGCCTGGTACTTTCTTACACTGGTCGGTGACGCCACCGAGCCGACAGGTGACTTTTCAGGATTCACCCTAGCCATACATGAGCGTTTCTTTGAGAGTAGATACATGGTGTCTGTTCCTGTTCACGAGCACCACCCCTACATCCACATCCCAGCTACTCATGAGCCAGAGCCTTTTGTCATGAATCCAAAGTTAGCCGCGATGTTAGAGTTGCCACAGGTTCTTGCACCCGTCGAGGAGTTGTTTCCAGGAGCAGGGTACCTAGAGATTGACGCAGAGCTTGCTGCGATGTTAGAGTTATCATCCCCACTTGTACTACTTGAGGAGGTTCCTGCAGAGGCAGCTTTACTTGTTGAGGACGAGGGTTCGACCTCTGACCTACCCCAGTCCTGGACGAGGGTTCGAGGGCAGTTTGAGGCAAGACCATCCAGGGTCCGTTCTGCAGAAGCATACGTGCCTAGTCCACCCCTTGAGCACCTGCTTCCCCCGAAGAAGCGGACGGTAGTGACCAGTTTTGACGACTAGGTCCCACTCTTAGAGTGGACCGTTTCGGAGGTGCCTCCACCACCACCTCTAGTACTTATGGACGGCACCACGATTAGGGTTGATGAGACGCTTCAGCTAGTCTTTGGTACAGATTCAGAAGAGGATTCGAAGGAGGATCCGATAGAGGAGGATCCGGAGGAGGACCTTGAGGAGGACCCAGAGGAGGGGGACTCCGAGGAGCTTCCGGCCGTAGAGGGCAGCACAGACTCGACTGCAGCCTTTTGAGCAGAGAGTCTTATACGTACAGTAGTTTTCTTTAGAAATGTCTTGTAAATAGTTCGGATCAGTAAACTTCTTTTTGTAGTACTCTAAATAGATACGAAATTTTATGAATCGTTTCCGTTCTAGTACTTCCAGTAGGTACAGAAATGCAACCTGTTAGTGTTTCCTGTACATAGATAGGCAGTTAGCCTAGCTCAAACTAGTTGTAGTCTAGCTTTTTGGTATAAGTCCTCGTTGGAGGCAAAAATCAGTACTCTTTTTGACGCGTATACATATATATATATATATATATATATATATATATATATATATATATAACCCCGTGACTGTGCTTTAATCCAGTGAACATTTGTTCTTACCATGTTTAGTTGATTGTTCTTATTTAACTTGCGAAGTTAAAAGTTTCATAGAAATAGTATTGATGCTATCATCTATTTCTTTCCGTAAACTTGTTTAAAGTTGGAAGAATCTTACTAAGTGGGAAAATATTTTTTTAGAGCAAAAGTGCTAATGAGAATTCTTATCTTCTATAGTTTCAAAATGTCGCCGAGAGTAGTAAACAATAGAAGAGGACCTGGTAGGCCTAGGGGACTAGGTAGACGGCAAGCACGAGGTGAAAGGGAAGAGGAACAAGAATGCCATGAAACCCCTCAACCTACACCACCACCATCTCCACCACCACCCCATCATGATATTGAGGATCTATTCCTCAAACGAAACCCACCCGTTTTTAATGGATCCGGTAACCTAAGCGATGCTGAGCTTTGGGTGCGATCCATTGAGAGAATCTTTAAACTCCTCAGATATTCTGATGAGGACCGTCTTTTGTGTGTCGTATTTCAACTCTCCGGACCAGCTGACAGCTAGACAGAAGGTCATACCAGCGGAGCACTTGGCTCATTTTACTTGGGACGAGTTTAAGGAGGCATTGTACGATAAATACGTGCCTAAGACTTATAGAGCGTAGAAAGAGACTGAGTTCTACAATCAGAAGCAAGGAAAGATGACGGTCACGGAATATGATGCAAAGTTTTGTGAGTTATCAAGATATGCGCCTGAGCAGGTAGATACCGAGGAAAAGATAGCAAAGAAGTTCCGTGGGAGACTTAAGCACGAGCTAGGTGTAGCACTAGCCAGTCACTGAGGACTGAGCTACACAGAGATACTAGGGCGAGCCCTAGAGATGGAGGCAGTAGTGCCTGACGAAAAGAAAGTCATAACACCCGCACCAGCCCCAACCCAGACTCAGAATTGAGGCCATTTCAACAACAAAAATAATAGTAACTATCAGGGAAAACGGAAATGGGAAGGAGGAAACAACAGTGGCTACTATCAACACTACAACAATCAGGGGAACCAGAGCGGTAATCAGCGAGGCTATCAACAGCCTAACTAGAATAACAACTATGGCAAGAAGCCATGGCATGGTAACAATCAGTCGTGACAGAATATACAAGGGAATAATCAAGCAGGACTGTGGAAAAGAAACCACCAGCAGGGTCAGTCACATGGACAGCAAAGGAACAACAACCAGGGAGGGAATAACCAAGAAAGGATCACCGTTCCTGCCTGTCCTAAGTGTAATAGGGTACACTACGATGCCTGTCAAGAGAACTCTGGTGTTTGCTTCAACTGTGGACAAAAGGGGCATTTTAAGAAGGATTGCCCGAAACCGTTGCGAGCGGTAGAGCAGAACCAGTATGGTCAGCCCCAACCTTTGAGGGCAATTCAGGCATAGCCGCAGCAGCAGATGACGCAGCAGCAGTATCAACAGCGCGCCCAACAGCAATAGAATGCCAGTGCATTCATGATCAAGCAGAGTGCAGAATAAAGGCAAGGGAAACCTGACAGGTATGGGTAAACTTCATAATACCCCTATAAAAATATTGTTTGATACTGGCGCATCGCATTCTTTCATTGTTGGCTCATGTGCGGATAACTTAGATATCAGACCTGTTCGAGCTAATCACGCTATGAGAGTAGCTACACCCTCGGGAGAGATCACAACTTCTACGCATGTTTGCTCTAACCTATAATTAGAAATTAAAACTCTTAAGGTTAAGGCGAACAACTTGAATGTTGTGATAATGTGGGATGTAGATATAATCTTAGAAATGGACTGGTTGTCTGAGAATTATGCCACGATTCTCTGCAATGAGAGAAAATTTCTTTCCAACCCCCGGGAAAAGAGCCGACAGAATTCCATGGGATTTCGATGGGCAGCCCTACAAGCCAAGAAGTTGCTGAAGAAGAAGAATTACAGAGCTTATCTTGTGTACCTAAGTGGAGAACCGGGAGCCGAAAAGACCATACAAGACGTGAAAATTATTAACGAATATGAAGACGTCTTTCCAGAAGTGTTACCAGGTTTACCACCAGACCGTCACGTAGATTTCACAATCGACTTAAAACCAGGATCAGCCCCCAAATCAAAAGCCCCATATAGGATCCAACTGCAAGAATTGTTAGATCTTGGTTTCATTAGACCTAGCGTTTCACCATGAGGAGCACCTGTTTTGTTCGTCAGGAAAAAGGATGGTTCTATGAGAATGTACATAGACTATCGCGAACTGAATAAGATCACCCTCAAGAATAAATATCCTTTGCCTAGGATAGAAGACCTCTTTGATCACCTTAAGGGCGCATGAGTATTTTCAAAAATAGACTTAAGATCCGGATATCACCAATTGAAAATCAAACCCTAAGATATAACTAAGACTACTTTCCGAACTAGGTATGGCCATTACGAATTCCTAGTTATGCCATTTGGTTTGACTAACGCCCCCGCAGTATTCATGGATCTCATGAATAGAATTTTTCACCCGTACTTAGACAAATTCGTCTTAGTATTCATCGACGACATTCTCATTTACTCCAACAATGAGAAGGAGCACAAAGAACACTTGCGAATAGTGTTAGAAACGCTTAGAGCTGAGAAACTTTATGCCAAATTCAGTAAGTGCGAGTTTTGGCTGAAAGAAGTGATGTTTCATGGACACATAGTATCGGCAGAAGGCATCAAGGTAGACCCTACCAAGGTAGAGGCAGTGCGCAATTCGAAATCACCAACAAATCCTAACGAAATTAGGAGTTTCTTAGGTTTAGCCGGCTATTATAGAAGATTCATCGAGGGATTTTCTACAATTGCTAGACCTATGACGCAACTACTACAGAAGGAAAACAAGTACAAATGGACAGACGAGTGCGAGATGAGTTTTCAGACACTCAAGGAAAAGCTAACCACAACACCAGTGTTAGCTCTTCCAGAAGCAAATAAGGAATACGTGGTTTATACAGATGCTTCAAAGAACGGATTAGGGTGCGTATTGATGCAAGAAGGAAAGGTGATAGCTTATGCTTCACGACAACTTCGACCCCATGAAGTTGATTATCCAACCCACGATTTAGAACTAGCAGCCGTTGTGCATGCGTTGAAAATTTGGAGACATCACCTCTATGGTATAAGGGTTGAGATTTTTACGGATCACAAGAGTTTGAAGTACTTTTTCGAGCAAAATGAATTAAATATAAGGCAAAGAAGATGGCTCGAATTAGTCAGGGATTATGATTGTGGTATCAATTATGATCTAGGAAAAGTAAACATAGTAGCTAACGCACTGAGTCGCAAGACTCCAACCAAATTAGGGTGTCTCTTTATTGAGGAAGAAACACTTGTACAAGAATTTGAGAAGATGGATTTAGAAGTGCTTGATACACCTATGACAATAACGAACCAAATAGCAGCACTAGTAGCTACATCGGACTTACGAGAGAATCATAAGTGCTCAGAGAAAGGACGAGACGATCGAGAAGCTACGACTAAGTATAAGAATGGATAAATCGGATGGTTATTCCAAAGCACCAGATAATGCGATCGTATTTGAAGATAGACTTTGTATCCCTGATGAT
This sequence comes from Schizonepeta tenuifolia, assembly GCA_029490685.1. NCBI lineage: Eukaryota > Viridiplantae > Streptophyta > Magnoliopsida > Lamiales > Lamiaceae > Schizonepeta > Schizonepeta tenuifolia. Next base: position 79,327,799 of record CM055959.1, read on the forward strand.
GATGACAAATTGAAAAATGATATCATGAGTGAGGCTCACGATACGCCATATACAGCACACCCAGGGAGTACGAAGATGTATCAAGATTTAAGAAGGAATTTCTGGTGGAATGGATTGAAACGAGATATTGCCTCATTTGTAGAGCGATGCTTGACTTGTCAGCAAGTAAAAGCTTTACACCAACGACCATAAGGGATGTTGCAGCCATTAAGTATTCCAACGTGGAAGTGGAAAGATATAGCCATGGATTTTGTGACAGGTTTGCCCAAATCTAGAAGAGGAAATACTGCCATCTGGGTAGTTATTAATAGGCTCACAAAATCAGCTCACTTTCTACCAATTCCAATTACCTATGGATCAGAGAAATTAGCACAGTTGTATGTTCGTGAGATTGTACATCTGCACGGAATACCCAAGTCAATAACGTCCGATAGAGATGTCAAATTCACTAAAAGGTTTTGGATCACTATGCAGAAGGAGCTAGGTATTAGACTTAATTTTAGTACCGCTTTTCACCCCCAAACGGATGGACAATCCGAGAGAACAATTCAAATACTCGTTGATATGTTGAGAACGGTAGTATTGGATCGAAGTGCGAATTAAGAAAATATCTTACCATTGGTCGCCTTACGAGACACTGTATGGAAGGAAATGTAACACCACTTTATTGGGATGAAGTAGGTGAAAGGAAAAATCTAGGACCGGATTCAGTCGGTGAAATGATCGAGATCATTCGACAGATTCGAGTTAGAATGAAAGAAGCCCAGAGCCGATAAAAGTCTTATGCCGATGTTTCTTCGAACAGATCTTAACTTTGAAATTGGGGATAAGGTTTTCCTCAAGATTTCTCCATCCAAGGGAATCATTAGATTTGGTGTCAAGGGTAAACTCAAACCAAGGTTTATAGGACATTACGAGATTCTAGAAAAATTAGGACCTGTTGCTTATAGATTGGCCTTACCACCAAGTCTAGGAAGTGTCCATAATGTTTTTCACGTATCTCAATTGCGGAAGTACGTTTTCGACCCTAAACACATAATTAACCAGCAAGACGTTGTTCTTGAATCCGACTTAAGTTATGAAGAAAAACCACTATCGATCTTAGATCGAAAAGTACAAGAATTAAGAAATAAGTTGATACCTTTGGTCAAAGTATTGTGGAATCACCATGGGCAGGAAGAAGCCACGTGGGAGCTCAAAGAAAAGATGAAGGAGAAATACCGTTACCTTTTCGAATAAGGTATGCAAATTTCAGGACGAAATTTTTGTTAGAGGGGTAGGATGTAATATCTCGGCCTTTTCTCCCGTCGCTAAAATAAAAATTTGATAATTAATTAAGGCTTTGCACGCCTAAGTTAAGGAATTTTGGTTTTAAGACTAAAGGTGAAATCCGTTTCTGAAAATAAAATCCAGAAGTCGTTCAACCGACTATTGTATAAGGGTTTTCGCGCCTGATAAAATTTTTGTTTTAGAACTCAGATCGAAAAAGCGTCCGACTTTACATTAATTTATTTTGCGATACGAGTCTATTGGTAAAAATCAGTTTTATTATTTTTTCGAGCAAAATTTAGACTGCCATGTCTCGACTTTTCGATGGATATCGGAAATTGAATCGTCCTTTCCGACTAAGTAAATTATTTCCAATCTTTTGGTCGAATTAGTTTTCGCCGAAAATGTAACCGTCTAAGAAATTAATTAATCGATTTTAGTATGCAGTATTAGACCCGTAAAATGAGATATTTTGGAAAAAAAATCCCTTCCCAACCGCCTCTCTCTCTCTCTAGTCATCATATTGAATTTTTCTTCTACTTTATCACTTAATACCTCACAATTAACACACAACTCTCTTATCTCTCTCTCCAAACCCCCCTCCCCCCTTTTCCTCTCTTCTCTCTCTTGTTCTTCACATCTTCAAGTCATCTTCAAGTTTGTTCTTCATTTCTTCAAGCTTCTAAGTTTTGTAACTTGTTCGATTCTCAATTAAAGTCAATTCCGATTGCATAATCGTAAAGGTGAGAGCTTCCTCTTTAATTCCAACCGAACAAAAATCCTATTCTTTAATTCTTGAAAATTCGAAAAATTTAAGAGGTAGAGGATTGATGTTCTAAGTTTATTACATGATTATTTATGCTTAGGAATGAGTTTCTATGGTTTGAATCGAGTATAAATCATGTTAGAATTAATTGGATAATTTTCGAAAATTTCATGAATTAGTTGATGAAGATTGAGCTTGAATTTAGATCTATGGTTTGTAGAATATGTTTGTATGCAATGAATGATGATTACATGAATTATTTGAGGATTTTCTAAAAATAAGAACAAGTTTGTAAGAGACAAAGAAGTATGATTTTGATTAAGTAAATCTTATGTTTTTGATGATGTGATGTGATATATAAGATGTAGGAAGCATGAGGTTCAACATATAATTAAATTAGATTTTTCTAAAAATAAGAACGAAATCGTTAGAGGCGAAGAATCGACGAAAAATTAAGTATAGATGTTGATATGAACTTATGGATTGCATATTAGTTAATCTAAGTAGTTAATGATGATAATTGGAAAGTTTGAATGAAATCTAAGAACGTAGAACTTTTTGTAAGCGATGAAGAATTGAACGTAATTGTCGATAGAAAAAATAGAACGAGGAAACTAATCTAATATTAGTAATTGTACACGTGTTAGGTTTGTTGTTGAATTAATTGAGAATTAACTAACAACTTTGAAAAATCGAGTTTTTGAACCGATAAAAATGACGTGAAATGATTAAGTATTAGTTATAATGATGTTAGTATGTTAATATGATCTTTGTTAAGTATAAAGATGATAGAAACTAATTTGGTTTGAATTGGGTTAGTAGAACTTTAAAAATGGAAGAAAGTAAGTAAGTTCGTAAAAGAAGAGATGAGAAAACGAGACTTTATATTTTATCAATTGATGTTATGATTTATATATTATGGATGAGCATGATGATATTTACTTAGTATGATTTTGTTAGATTTTATAAAATTGTTTGAAAAAATCGACAACGATTTTCGTTGCTCGATAAAAATGACGTGTTAAATATTTATGAGTATATGTTGATTGATTTGAGTTGGTTGATGATTAATGAGCATGAGTGTAATTGATGATAATTTTATATAAGTTATGAAATAGAAATTAGAAGTTAGTTGTGATTTGAAATTGAAATGAAATTGCTAAGTGTTTTCGTTAATTAAAAAGACGAGAATTGCTCGTCGTATTTTTTTAATCGAGGAACGTGAAAGTATTCACGTTAAATGATTGTGTGACTTGACTGTAAATTGATGGAAATTTCGTGCACATAAAGGTTGTATAGCATTGATCGAACCTAGGGAAACGTGCGTCGAGTTTTTAAACGTCTAGGGTTTCCCGGCCAGTTTTGCCACCCTTCACGGAAACGGCCATAACTCTTTGCTCGTTTAGCAAAATTGAGATCCGTAAATTGGATAGTAAAGTAGACTTCCGTGTCTTTCTTTTGACATAAGGCACATCCCCTTTTTCTAAATACTCTGTCCTGTAAAGGCTCCTAATCTACAGCCTTGTGCAGAAAAATTCTAAAACTCATTTTCTTAAGTTGAATTCTTTTAAACTTAATTCTTTAAGAATTTTTAAGTCGTTAAGGGTTATCGACTTCCGTTTTAACAAATCTAAATATCGAGTAAGGAACCGAGTTAGTTCTAAATGAGAGGTGTCCGAGTCTCGTTTCTTTTAAACTAAAAGAGATTAGTTAAAGTGCAAACGCCTAAAAGACTTAACCGAATTCGATTTGCTTTTTCTTTAATCATCTCGACCGATTTGCTAAAGCATGTTTGTTGCGATAGAAGGAGGAAGTCGCAATTAGAAGAAAGGACAGAAGACCGAAGACAGAAGTTTGTTCTGTAACCGGTTAAGGTGGGCTTTTCTATATAATAAAATAAAGTGAGCGTTGCTCAAAATATTTACTTATTGCTTTATAAGTGTGTTTTCTAAATGATTATCAGTGCATAAAAGAATTTGTTTTTGTGAGTTCTTTTGTGCCATTCTGAGTTGGTTTGCCGACTAATCGATCGAATTCTGAGTTAACCGGAAGGGTTAGTGTAAACGGTAGCCGTTGTGTGTGGTACTCTGTTGAGGGGTAGCCAGCCACGGTGAGGAACGTGCACGGGAGAAGTATACTCTCCCCCAGCGTTGAAACAGAAGTTGGGCAAGTTGAACGTAACAACAGTAAAATGCTTGTACAAGCTATGTTTATGAAAAGAAAATATTTAGTAAGCACGGGCCTTTGAAAGGAAAACTCTATTGTGTTACTTTGATAATGCCTGATTAATCTATAAGCTTATGATATGTTTTCGGCGTTGTGCCCACTAAGTGCTTTTGTACTTAGCCCTGTATGTATTTATAAATGTGCAGGTTGAGTGACGGAGACGGCGGAAGTTGAGGAATAGTAATATTAATAGTAATATTAATATTATGTTTGAGGAATAGAAAGAATTTAAAATAAAGGAAATTGAATTTTCTTTGAGAAAATGTCTTGAAATTGAGTATAAGAGCTAAAGAGTTGAGTTATACGTATTTAAGTTCATTTATTTATTTTGGTTGAGAAATCGACCAAAGAAATGATAGAATAAATAATAATAAAACATAAATATTCAACTAGAGGAATATTTTTTTAAAAATTAAGAAAATTCGAATGATAAGATGTAAGATGGATGTTTATATTATTGAATATGTTTAAATGTCCGAGTAATGATATGAAGTGTTATCGAACAAATTGTCACAGCCCCAAATCCTGAGGGACGGCAAAGTCGGGGTGCAACTAGGGGTTGGATTAAAGAAGCGGGGAAGAAGGGGAATAACCGAATAAATGTATTAACCAATAATAATAAACAAGATGATATCTATGAACTGATTCCATTAACAAAAGAGAGTCGATCTCGAAGGATCGCTCGACGAAGTTGTTTTTAGAGTAGACTAGGTTTAAAGTACGAAACTTAAACCAAAAAGTTATATAACAAAAAGTGAAGTAGTTTGCAGCGGAAAAATGTAGAATTGATTACACTATTCTTCTTTCCTATATACAACCTCTACTCAACCTCCGCCGCCTTCGTCACTCAACCTGCACATTTATAAATAAATACAGGACTAAGTATAATCATACTTAGTGGGCACAATGCCGAAAACATATCATAAGCTTATAGATTAATCAGGTATTCTCAAAGTAACACAATGGGGTTTTCCTTTTAAAGGCCCGTGCTTACTAAACATTTTCTTTTTATAACATAGCTTGTACAAGCATTTTACTGTTGTTACGTTCAACTTGCCCAACTTCTGTTTCAACGCCGGGGGAGAGTATACTTCTCCCGTGCACGTTCCTCACCGTGGCTGGCTATGTCACAGCCCCAAATCCCGAGGGTCGGCAGAAGCCGGGGTGCGACTGGGATTGGATTAAAGAAGCGGGGAAGAAAGGGGATGAATGAATAAACATAACATTAAAGAAAGAAATTCTATGAACGAGACTTCATTAGCAAAAGACAGAGTTGATCTCGAAGGATCACTCGAACAAGATCTCAGAAGATTCTAAGTTATAAGTACAGAATTGAAACCTAAAAGTGATATTTATAAATACATGAGTGAGTCTAGAGTTTGGCAGCGGAATTGTAATCTACATACTACAGTCTTCCCTATCGACAACTCTTAACTCAACCGTCACCGCTCCCGTCGCTTCAACCTGCACATTTAGAAAACATATGCAGGGCTAAGTACAAAAGTACTAAGTGGGCACGTTGCCGAAAACATAATCATAAGTATAGATAATCAGGCATTTCATTTCTGTAATGCACTGGGGTTTTTCTTTTCAAGAGCCCGTGCCTACTAAACATTTTCGTTCTCATTTTCATAAAGGTTAGCTCTGCAGAGCATTTTTTATAGATGTTACGTTCAAATCTTGACCAGTCATAATTCACCGTGGCTGGCTACCCCTCAACAGTATACCACATACACCACAGGCTACAAAGTGCACTAACTTTGGAAAGCATAATAGCTAACTCAAAGCCGCCTTTTGATTTACTCATAAGGTACAAGAGAACTCATATAAAACATAAAACAGTTCATGCCATAATTATCACTTTGAAAACACGATTATCAAAGCGATAAAGAAAAGGTTTTCGAGCATTGCTCGTTTTGTTTCATATATAAAAACCCACCTTATAGATTACAGAACTATTTAACGTGCTTCCGTTCTTCAATCTTCCGTCCTTTCCTTATGCTGACTTCCTCCTTCATCGTACATAAAATATATCCTCGATAAGTCGTTGAGACGACAAAAGAAAACGGAAATCGAAATCGAAAACGATTTAGTCTATTAAGCTTTTTAGGCATTTGCACGCTAAACTAGATTCTTTTAGTTAAACGGGAACGAGACTCGAACACATCTCGTTTAGAACTCATCTGGTTCTTTACTCGATGCTTATGTCGGCAAAATTGAAGTCGATTGCTTACAACGACTTAAGAGATCAAAAGGAAACTAAGTTGAAAAGAATTCAACTTAAGAAACTAGGTTTTAGAAAAATCTGCACAGATCAGTAAGTTTGTACAGAACAGGGGATTTCGAAACAGGGGACAAATCTTATACCAAAAGAAAGGTACGGGTGTCTAGTTTACTCTCCAATTTACGGATCTCAATTCCAATAAATGAGCTAAAAGATATGGCAGTTTCCATGGAACGTCGCAAAACAGTCCGAGTTTAACCCTAAGGCTCAATAACTAGGCGCACGACTTCCTAGGTTCGACTTACGTTATTCCACTTAATTTTCCACGAAATTCCTGACTCAATGCAGTCTACACATATCCTCATACGTGTTGAACCCCTTTTCATTTCTCATTTATAAGCTCGACGTTTAAATCCTCGTCTCATTAACTACGCAATTACTATACCATTTCAATTTCACATTTCCAAAACCTAACCTCTCAATTTCAACTACAACTCATCATTTCATATCTCGGATGAACATGTCGTCAACTACAAACTTGTTCTCTTATTCATAACAATTACTATTATCTAATTACTTTTCTTACTCGTCTTTTCTATCGTTACTTAGGTTCGATTCTTCGTCTCTTAAGAAAAATCCAACGTTATTAGAATTCGTTCTAACTTTCCGAAATCGATCATCATCTATCACGATTCATTAAACACGTAATTCACATCCTCATATCATCATCTATTCTTGATTTATCGTCGGTCGTTCGTCTCTTAACGAAAATTCTACGTTCTCCATTTTCGTTCAAATTTTACAACAACGATTATCATCTATCGAGCATTACTAACATGCAAATCATAATATCAAAATGTTAACGAGCTCTAACTTATCGTCACGTCTTCGTCTCTTACATTTTTTGTTTTATTTTTAGAAAAATCTCAATTAAATATATAATCGTCCTCATGCATCGTATATCTCATTTCCATTAAACAATCGAGCATATCATAACATTTACTATCCTAAATCGTGCCTTCTTCGTCTCTTAGGTTTCAAATTTAATTTTTAGAAAAATCTAAAACAATTCATAGAGTCAATTAATATCAAGAGGAACACTAATCTATCAATCAAACAACAAAGAAATCAAGCTACGATCAAAGCCCCAAATTTCCCCAAAATTTCGGTCAAACCCTAAGACAAAGAAGAGTGATTTTCTTCATGATTCTGTAATACCCCAGATATTCCGTACAGTCTTAAAATTTAAAGTTAATAATAAAAATGGCTTTGCACGCCTATGTTTACGAATTTAAATTCTAAAACCAACGGTGAGTTCTGTTTCCGAAAATAAATTACAGAAGTCAGTTAGATGACTACTGTATTTAGGGTTATCGCGTACGGAAACTTTTTAGTTCTGGAACTCAGATTGGAAAACCGTCTGATTTTTACATTCACGAAATCGCGATACGAACTCGCCCGAGAAAGTTCGTTTTTATGATTTTCCGGACGAAACTCGGACTGTGACGTCCCGAGTTTTTGTCGGAAAGTAGATTTTAAATATTACTTTCTGAATAAGTTAAATACGTTAGAATTTATGGTAGAATCGGAATTTGACGATTTTGTGCCGAGATACGTTTTTCGTCTTTCGATTTCCGTAACGTCGTATCGCGCCGGAAAAACGCGTATTTCTCCTATTTTCTCCCCCTCAATGCCAACTTCACCTCTCTCTCTAAGCTTGATATTTCATTTTTATACTAATTAAACCTTATAACTAATGTCCTTTTATTTCTAACACTTTACACCTAAGCGTATCACTATTCTAAATTCATTAGTCATCACCATCATCCTCACAACTTTCTCTCTCAATTTCGGTCCACACACATACTTCATCTCTCTCAATTTTCTTCCATCCTCCATTGAAGAAAGCTTGTGGTTCATGCAAGGAAAATTCCATAAGTAATTCATCATCCATCCAAATCCTTTCTCCTTTCATTAAAGTTTAAGGTAATCACCTCCTCTATCGTTCTATCCAATTAGTTTTTCATTTCTTCTAATTTTTCTTGAGAATCGAAAATTAGGTGATGATGTAGTAGATGTTTTAATCTTTTAATTCATGCAAATTAGATGTATTAGAATCGATTCTATGGATGAATTGAAGAAAGAAATCAAGAACCCTAAAACCTAACTAGGACCGAAATTTAGGGCTTTGTAGTAGGATGATTGGATTCTTCAATTTGTTGGATAATTATGCTTAGGAGATGCTTAATTGATGATTAAAACAAAGAGAAATCAAATCCCCTATGATCTAGAAGAGGACCGAGTTTTAGGCTTAGGGTTTGAATTGAGGGTTTTCAAATTAATGATGTAATAAGACTTGTAATTGGTTGATTGATGTTGTAGTAGTTGGATAAATGGATTAATGATGTTAATTGATAAAGAAAACCAATTCTCCCTAATTTTTGTCAATGCCGATTTTATGAGGAAATTGGGGGTTTTCATAAAGCTTGTTTTAGTTGATGATATAATGATGAATTAATGCTTCTTTTGATATTAGTTGATGATAGAAATAAATTGGAATTATTCTAAAATTATTTTGTAGAACGTAAGAGACAAAGAATTGGAATTTAACCGAGTTTGGTAAATGATTTGATGTTGTGTCAGACGTAGTAATGATTCTCGATAGATGAAGATTTATAATATCGAATTTGAACAAATTCCGATAACATTGGAAAATTTCTAAGAGACGAATAAGTGAACGTAAAAAATAATCGAGAAGTCGAGTAAGGTTTCTAACTAGATAATAATGATTATGACGGACTAAGGCACGACTTTGTAGTAGACGACATGAGCATTCGAATTATTATATAATGAGTTGTAGTTATAATCGAGAACTAGAAACGAGAATTGTTAACTTGATTTTGGTATAGTACTTGTTAGTTTGAAAGCCGATGTTTTAGAACGTCGTGCTAATAGACGAACGGCGGAAAGGAGTTCTTCACGTACGGGAGTACGTGTTGACTGCCTTGAAGTGCTAAAATAACGAGCTTAGGAAGTTATACGTCGATTCTATCGAGCAACTAGGGTTAGCCGCGGCAGTTTTGCGACCCTTCCCGGAAACTGTAATAACTTTTAGCTCGTTCATCGGATTTGAGATCAGTAAATTGGAGAGTAATCTAGACTTCCCAAGCTTTCTAATGGAATAGGGCGCATCCCCTGTTTCCAATTCCTCTATTCTGGGAAGTCCCCAGAACTACTGCATTGTGCAGTGATTTTTCAGAACTTGAATTCCTAAGTTGTTTCTTCGCAACTTAGTTTCTTTCGATCGTTTAAGCCGTAATAAGTTAACGACTATCTTCTTTACTGACCTAAGAGTCGAGTATGAAACCTTTCGAGTTCTAAACGAGATTTTTGTAAGTCTCGTTCCCGTTTAATTAAAAAGAAACTAGTAATGTGCAAATGCCTAAAGAAACAAAACGACAAAAACCTAATTCGAATTTCCATGTTCGATTATCTTTTACGACCGAATTTAAAGTGTGATTATTTTACGATGAAGGAGAAAGCCAGCACTAAGGAAAGGACGGAAGGACAGAAGAACGAAAACCTGTTTAATAGTTCTGTATCATCGAGGTGGGCTTTCCTTTTATATATGAAACAAAACGAGCAATGCTCGAAAACCTTTCTTTATTGCTTTGATAATCGTGTTTTCAAAGTGATAATTATGGCATAAATTGTTTTATGTTTTATGTGAGTTCTCTTGTACCTATCTGAGTTAACATTCGTGTTTTCCAGATTTTATGAGTTAACCATTAGGTGTTAACTATCGATCGGCTTTGAGTTAGCTATATGCTTTCCAAGGTTTGTGCACTTTGTAGCCTATGGTGTATGTGGTATCCTATTGAGGGGTAACCAGCCACGATGAATGAGAATTGGTCAAGATTTGAACGTAACATCTATAAAAGTGCTTGATCAAGCCAAATTGTGAAAATGAGTCAGAAAATGTTTTAGTAGACACGGGCTAATTTTAAATAAAATCCCGATGTGCTACAAATTATGAAATGCCAGATTATCTATACTTATGATTATGTTTTCGGCAACGTGCCCACTAAGTACTTTTGTACTTAGCCCTACATATGTTTTCTAAATGTGCAGGTTGAAGCGACGAGAGCGGCGGTGGTTGAAGTTGAGTTGAGTTAAGAAGTTAGGAATGCTTTAGCTTATGACCTACTTTCCGTTGCAAAACTCTAGACCTTTTGACGTTATGTACATTTGGTGAATCACTGTAGTTTAAGTCTGTAATCTTTAACTTAGATGCTTTCGAGTACTTTCTGTCGAGTAATCCTTCGTGATTAACTCTTCCTTTTTAATAGTAACGTCTTGTTCAGTGAATGTATGATGTCTTTTATGTATGTTTATTTAGTCAGTCCCCTTCTTCCCTGCTTCTTTAATCCAATCCCAGTCGCACCTCGGCTTCTGTCGTCCCTCGGGATTTGGGGTTGTGACAAAGTGGTATCAGAGCAGAGGTTCGTTTTCTGTTCTGGTTATGAGTCAATCTTCTAGTCTGAGTCATTCTTTTTAGTGATACCACAGAGTGGTATCAGAGCTGTAGTACGTTCGTTTCCTGCTCTGGTTATGAGTCATTCTTTTCTAGTATGAGTCATTCCTCCTAGTAATGCCACAAAGTGGTATTTGTATACAAGTCTTCCTTCGAGTAATAATATAGAGTATTCATTCGTACTCTATATCGAGTCTTCTTTCGAGTCATAGGATAGAGTATTTGTATATACTCTAGGTCAGAGTTTTCTTCCAAGTAAAAGATAAGAGTTAGGCTATGACACTAAGATTGAGAATGTAGATGTCAACTCAACCTCCCGCTACGTCGACTCAATGAGGAAAAAAAAGAAAGAATTTTAATGATGTGATTTCTTTTAAATAAGGAATTTATGAATAAATATTCAATGAGTAGAAAGAGAGAATGGGGCCAAAAATACTTTTTAATGATAGCGAAAGTAAAATTGTATACTTTATGTGATTATGTGATAGTACGAGTACTATCTTATGTGAAATTATTTGCGCGATAATTTCTTTCTTATGAAAAATTTTGGGCACAAGAATATAGTTGGATTTTAGGGATTTTTCCCGGTTCAATGAGAACATAGACTTGAAACCTAAGGTCTTTCCGGTTCTTCGAGAACTTAGACGTTTTAAGAAACGTTATTTTGAAATGATTTCGAAAGGAGATCCCCAACACGAGAAGGACTTCTACTGATGAATGTCACGTGCGTTAAGTGACATGAATAAAGATTCGGCAAAGTCGAACTTTGTTTTAAAAATCCAAACAAGAATTTCGTGCGAGGAAAATGAAATAAAAATGATTCGGTAAATCGTGTTAGTAAACGAAGGGAACGATTAGACGTTTGAGAAGCATCAGCTTCGAATTAAGAAAGATATGAACGAGACGACGAAGATAGAATAAAGGGAATCAAAGTCAAATGAAATAAGTGAACGTTACTTACGTGTAAGTAACGTAAATGACGTCATTCCGTTTTCTTTTCGTTTCGTGTTTCAGTAGGGTTTGTCTTGATCGATCTTTACGAAGAAAATCGTATAGATTATTAGGAGTCAAGCACGAAGCTTGATAAAATTTTTCCATCGATCGCCCGATTCTAGCGACGACAACTGGAACTTAGTTTCTAGAAAGTTATTCTTTAAGTTATATTCCATTTTCTTTTGGAATTTATTCCATATTTCGTCTTTGAACGAAGACTACTACTAGTACGAGTATCAAGAGTCGTAAACGACAAAATTATTTTGTAAATGGATGTTACTTTTAAATAAGTAACATGAACAAAGTAGACGTACTTTGTTTTAATAAGTAAAAATCGTTAAGAAATGTTGTTGTGAAAGTAATAAAGAATTAAGGTAAGGAAGTAAGAACATAGTAAGAACATGGCCCATGAGAGGGTTTTTAATCACAAGAAAAATTTCCTATGAATTGTGTAATTAAATCAGAATGTCAATAAATTCGTGTGACGAGAAATTTAAGTTTAACTTGAAAGTTAAAAGATTACGAAGTTAATATCGAAGCTATGTTCGATATGTCATCCCGTGAACTTGATTAAGTTGGAAATGAGCTAGTAAGCACTAAGAGTGATTAACAAAGAGGACTAATAAGAATTTCAATTTTTCCTTAGATCAATGAAAATGCCGCCAAGAAACGTTAACAATAGGAGAGGTCGAGGACCTGGGAGGCCTCGAGGACGTGGGAGACGTCAACCAGAGAACGACAGAGAACAAGAGCACGAACAGAATGATATCACATCACCATCACCATCACCATCCCCATCACCACCCCCATCACCACCACCTCCACCACCAACCCCGTAGGGATATTGAGGATTTATTCCTCAAAGGAAACCCCCCGGTTTTTAAATGGAATGGGCAGCCCTAGCGATGCTGAGCTATGGGTAAGATCTACTGAGAAGATATTCAAACTCCTCAGATGCACTGATGAGGAGAGAATGCTATGTGTCGCGTTCCAACTAACTGGATCGGCAGATTATTGGTGGGAAGCAAGGCAGAGCAGTTGGCTCGTTTCACGTGGGAAGAATTCAAGGAAATATTCTTTGATAAGTACGTACCCAAGACGTATAGAGCTCAGAATGAAGCCGAGTTCTATAGTTTGAAGCAAGGAAAGCTGACCGTAACAGAGTATGACGCCAAGTTTTATGAACTGTCTAGGTATGCGCCGACTCAGGTTGATACCGAGGAGAAATTATCGAAGAAAATTTCAAGGGGGACTACGACATAAACTGGGAATTGCATTAGCTAGTCATGGGGGACTAAGCTACACTGACATTTTGGGAAGAGCATTGGAAATGGAGGTCGTCGTGTCTGATGAGAAGAAAGTTGTACCAACTGCACCAGCTCCAGCACAGAACCAGAACCGAGGCTATTATAACAACAATAATAGCAACTATCAGGGAAAGAAGAAGTGGAATGGAGGAGGTAGCGGAGGCTACAATCAGAGTTATAACAACCAGGGTAATCAGAAAAGGGGTATTCAGCAGGGCTATCAGCATCCTGGTCAGAACAATAACCACAACAACAATAGCAACAAAAGACCGTGGTAGGGAAACAACCACTCGGGGTTGTTTATTCAGGAAAATAAGCAGAACGCACCATGGAAGGGCAACAGTCAACAGAACCAGCCGCAAGGGCAGCAACGAAACTTCAACCAGGGAGGAACTAACCCAGGGAGGGTTACCATTCCTGTCTGCCCTAAGTGCAACAGAGCCCATCCCTGAGTTTGAATTGTGGATAGAAGGAGGACCCGGACGAGGATCTTAAGGAGGTCCCGGACGAGGATCCGGAGGAGGACCCAGAGGAGGACTCTTAGGGTTTTTAGGTCGTAGAGGGCAGTTCCGACTCGACTATAGTCCGTTTAGTAGAGCGTCGTAGACGCATGTTAGTAGTAGTAGTAGTTCTTTTGTCCTGTACATAGTCGGATCAGTAACTAGTTTTTGTAGTACTCTAACGGATACGAAATTTTATGAATCGTTTCCGCTCTAGTACTTTTAGTAAGTACGGAGATGCAGCTTGTTAGTGCACCCGGTAAATAGTAGGCAATCAGCCTAGTTTAGACTAGTAGTAGTCTAACTTTTTGTGTATAAGTCCTCGTTGGAGGCAGAATTAATATTCTTTTTGATGTATATATATATACATGACCCATGAGAGAGTTTTTAATCACAAGAAAAATTTCCTATGAATCGTGTAATTAAATCAGAATGTCAATAAATTCGTGTGACGAGAAATCTTAGTTTAACTTGAAAGTTAAAAGATTACGAAGTTAATATCGAAGCTATGTTCGATATGTCATCCCGTGAACTTGATTAAGTTGGAAATGAGCTAGTAAGCACTAAGAGTGATTAACAGAGAGGACTAATAAGAATTTCAATTTTTCCTTAGATCAAAGAAAATGCCGCCAAGAAATGTTAACAATAGGAGAGGTTGAGGACCTGGGAGGCCTCGAGGACGTGGGAGACGTCAACCAGAGAACGACAGAGAACAAGAGCACGAAGAGAATGATGCCCCATCACCATCACCATCACCATCCCCATCACCACCCCCATCACCACCACCTCCACCACCAACCCCGTAGGGATATTGAGGATTTATTCCTCAAAGGAAACCCCCCGGTTTTTAAATGGAACGGGCAGCCCTAGCGATGCTGAGCTATGGGTAAGATCTACTGAGAAGATATTCAAACTCCTTAGATGCACTGATGAGGAGAGAATGCTATGTGTCGCATTCCAACTAACTGGATCGGCAGATTATTGGTGAGAAGCAAGGCAGAAGGTGATACCCGCAGAGCAGCTGGCTCGTTTCACGTGGGAAGAATTCAAGTAAATACTATTTGATAAGTACGTACCCAAGACGTATAGAGCTCAGAAGGAAGCCGAGTTCTATAGTTTGAAGCAAGGAAAGCTGACCGTAACAGAGTATGACGCCAAGTTTTATGAACTGTCTAGGTATGCGCCGACTCAGGTTGATACCGAGGAGAAATTATCAAAGAAATTTCAAGGGGGACTACGACATAAACTGGGAATTGCATTAGCTAGTCATGGGGGACTAAGCTACACTGACATTTTGGGAAGAGCATTAGAAAAGGAGGCCATCATGCCTGATGAGAAGAAAGTTGTACCAACTGCACCAGCTCCAGCACAGAACCAGAACCGAGGCTTTTATAACAACAATAATAGTAACTATCAGGGAAAGAGGAAGTGGAATGGAGGAGGTAGCGGAGGCTACAATCAGACTTATAACAACTAGGGTAATCAGAAAAGGGGTATTCAGCAGGGCTATCAGCATCCTGGTCAGAACAATAACCACAACAACAATAGCAACAAAAGACCGTGGCAGCGAAACAACCACTCGGGGTTGTTTATTCAGGGAAATAAGCAGAGCCCATCCCGGAGTTTGTCAGATAGGTACCTCCAACTATTTCAATTGTGGACAGAAGCGGCATATGAAGAAAGATTGCCCGAAACCGCTGCAAGCCATACCTCTCAGAGCCATACAAGCACAGCCGCAGCAGCAAATGAACCAACAGTAGTTCCAGCAGCATGCACAGCAACGACAAAATGCGAGGGCATGCGCTATCAAACAGGGTGGCAAGCACAAGGGAAAAGGCAACCTAGTAGGTATGGGAAAACTACACAACATCCCTATTAAGATACTGTTTGATACTGGCGCATCGCATTCTTTCATTGCTGGCTCGTGTGCCGATAACTTAGACATCAGACCTGTAAGAGCTGCACATTCTATGAGAGTAGCTACACCTTCAGGAGAGATTACTACTTCCACACAAGTTTGCTCTGTCCTAGAACTAGAAATCGGAACTCTTAAGGTTAAAGCGAACAACTTAAACGTTATGATAATGTGGGACGTAGATATAATCCTAGGAATGGATTGGTTGTCAGAGAATTATGCCACGATTCTCTGCAACGAGAGAAAAATCTCTTTTCAACCCCCGGGTAAAGAACCAACCGAATTCCATGGAATTTCCATGGGTAGAGGTGTACCAATTATATCAGCCCTTCAAGCCACGAAACTCATGAAGAAGAAAAGTACCACAGCTTATCTTGTGTACCTAGTCGGGGAGCCAGGAGTCGAGAAGACCATCCAAGACGTAAAAGTTGTAAATGAATACGAAGACGTCTTTCCAGAAGTGTTACCAGGATTGCCACCAGATCGTCATGTGGACTTCACGATCGACTTAGAACCAGGAACAGCTCCTAAGTCTAAAGCCCCATATAGGATGGCACCAAAAGAACTAGAAGAGCTCAAAATCCAGTTACAAGAATTGCTAGACCTTGGTTTCATCAGGCCAAGCGTCTCACCTTGGGGAGCACCCGTGTTGTTTGTTAGGAAAAATGACAGATCGATGAGAATGTGTATAGATTATCGAGAAATGAACAAGATAACACTCAAGAACAAATATCCTTTGCCAAGGATCGAGGATCTGTTCGATCAGCTCAAGAGTGCAGGAGTCTTCTCCAAAATAGATTTAAGGTCAAGATACCATCAGCTGAAGATCAAACCTGAAGACGTACCGAAGACCGCCTTAAGAACCCGATATGGCCATTACGAATTCCTAGTAATGCCGTTTGGTTTGACCAACGCTCAAGCTGTATTCATGGATCTTATGAATAGAGTTTTCCACCCTTGGACAAATTCGTTTTAGTATTCATCGACGACATACTCGTTTACTCTAAGGATGAAAAGGAGCACGAGGAACATCTACGGATAGTGTTGGAAACATTAAGAACCGAGAAACACTACGCCAAATTCAGTAAATGCGAATTTTGTTTAAAGGAAGTAATGTTCCTTGGACACATAGTATCAGCAGAAGGAATCAAAGTGGATCTGGCAAAGGTAGAGGCAGTGCACAACTGGAAGTCACCAACGAGTCCGAATGAGATCAGAAGTTTCTTAGGTTTGGCAGGCTACTACAGAAGATTCATCGAAGGATTCTCCACGATTGCTAGGCCGATGACACAGCTACTCAGGAAGGAAACAAAATTTAAATGGACGGACGAGTGCGAGAAGAGTTTCCAAACGCTTAAGGAAAAGCTAACCACAGCGCCAGTATTAGCTCGTCCAGATGCAAACAAGGAGTATGTGGTTTACACCGACGCCTCGAAAAATGGATTAGGTTGTGTCTTAATGCAAGATAGATGAGTAATAGCTTATGCTTCACGACAACTTCGACCTCACGAAGTTGAGTATCCAACCCATGACTTAGAACTCGCAACCGTGGTACATGCGCTAAAGATTTGGAGACACCATCTCTATGGTGTAAGGGTTGAGATATTCACCGATCATAAGAGTCTGAAGTACTTTTTCGAGCAGAAAGAACTGAATATGAGACAAAGGAGATGGCTCGAACTAGTTAAGGATTACGACTGCGGAATTAACTATCATCCAGGAAAGGCTAACGTGGTAGCAGGCGCATTGAGTCGCAAGGCTCCAACGAAGTTAGGATGCCTTTTTGTAGAGGAAGAAACTTTAGTACGAGAATTCGAGAAGATGGATATCAAAGTGCTCGACACGCCGGCTACAATAACAAGTCAGATAGCAGTATTAGAAGCTACACCAGATTTGAGAGAAAGAATCATCAGTGCTCAGAGGAAGGACGAGCCAATGGAAAAGCTTCGACTAAAGATAAGAACAGAGAAACCAGATGGATATTCCGAAGCACCAGACAATGCGATCCTTTATGAAGGCAGAATTTGTATTCCTGATGACGACAACGAACTGAAGAACGAGATCTTGAGTGAGGCTCACGATACGCCTTATACAGCACACCCAGGAAGTACGAAAATGTATCAAGATTTGAGAAGGAACTTCTGGTGGAATGGAATGAAACGAGACATTGCCTCACTTGTAGAAAGATGTTTGGCATGTCAGCAAGTTAAAGCTTTACACAGATGACCGTATGGATAGCTGCAGCCATTAGATATACCAGAGTGGAAATGGGAAGGCATAGCTATGGACTTTGTCACAGGCTTGCCTAAGTCAAGAAGAGGAAACACAGCCATTTGGGTGATTATTGACAGACTCACGAAATCAGCTCACTTCTTACCGATTAAGACTACGTGTGGATCGGAAAGATTAGCTCAGTTGTACGTTAGAGAGATTGTACGTCTGCATGGAGTACTGAAGGTCATAATATCAGATAGAGACGCCAAATTTACCTCGAGATTTTGGATTACGATGCAGAAAGAATTAGGGACAGAGCTGTCATAGCCCCAAATCCCGAGGGACGGCAGAAGCCGGGGTGCGACTGGGGTTGGATTAAAGAAGCGGGGAAGAAGGGGACTAACTGACTAAACATACATGAAAAAGACATCATTAAACCATGAATAAGACTTTGATATAAATAAGAAAGAGTTAATCCCTAAGGATTACCCGACAAAAGTACAAAAGAAACTAAGTTCAAATTTACAGACTATTGTTCAAAATTACATCTCAAAAGAAATTCAAAGCTTGGCAGCGGAAGGGTTCTAACTAAGCATCCTATCTTCTAACTCAACATCAACAGTCGCCGCTCACCGTCGCTTCAACCTGCACATTTAGAAAGCAATGCAGGGCTAAGTACAAACGTACTTAGTGGGCACGATACCGAAATCATAATCATAAATATAGATAAAATGGCATTTCATAAACGTAGCACACCGGAGTTTTATTGAAAGAATCCGTGTCTACTAAACATTTTCTGAGTTTTTCTCATAAATCACTCGCGCGAGCATTTTCTGACTAATGTTACGTTCAATCTTGACCAATTCTAATTCACCGTAGCTGGTACCCCTCAACAGGATATCACATACACCACAGGTTACAAAGTGCACTAACTCTGGAAAGCACTTAGCAGCTAACTCAGAGCCGATCGTTAGTTAATCTAAAAAGACTAACTCTAAATCTGGAAAACATGAATGTTGACTCAGATAGGTACAAGAGAACTCACATAAAAACATAAAACAGTTCATGCCATAATATCACTTTGAAAACACAGATATCAAAGCGATAAAGAAAGATTTTCCGAGCATTGCTCGTTTTATTTATATATAAAAGCCCACATTGTAAATACAGAACTTATAAGCAAAAGCTTCCAACTTCGGATCTTTCGTCCTTTCTTTACAGTTGGCTTCCTCCTTCATCGTAAAATAAACATACTTAAAAACGGGTCGTAGAATATAATCGAAGAAAGAGAATCGAAGCAAGATTTAGTTGTTTCATTCTTTAGGCATTTGCACGCTTACTAGATTCGTTTTACTTTAAACGGGAAACGAGACTCGTACTAATCTCGTTTTGAACTTGGAAGATCTCATACTCGACTCTCGGGTCAGTAGAGGAGGTAGTCGATGTCTTAAAATGACTTTAAAGATTAAAAGAAACTAAGTTGGAAAGAATCAACTTAGGCGATTTACGTTTTAGTTCTTTGAACGACTTATGAAAATTCTCGTTTATTACTTCTTTAATGAAAGGATAAAAGATAAGATCTCAACTGGTTTTCATCACTCAA
The DNA here is from genome assembly GCA_029490685.1 of Schizonepeta tenuifolia. NCBI lineage: Eukaryota > Viridiplantae > Streptophyta > Magnoliopsida > Lamiales > Lamiaceae > Schizonepeta > Schizonepeta tenuifolia. The sequence goes on from CM055959.1 coordinate 79,347,350, forward strand.
GATCTTGTACTTGACTCTAGGGTCAGTAGGTAGATATTCGTTAGATAAAAACGGCTTAAACGATCGAAAGGAACTAAGTTGTGAACTAAACAACTTAGAAAACAAGAAACTGAAATTTTACTGCACAGTCCAGTAACTCTGGAGGCTGTCCATTACAGACGATTTGGAAACAGGGGGTGAGCCCTGTACCATTAGAAAGCTTAGGAAGTCTAGTTCGCGCTCCAATTTACGGATCACAAATCCGATAAACGAGCTGGAAGATATTACAGTTTCCGGCGAGGGTCGCAAAACTGCCGTGAAAACCCTAATTGCTTGGTAGGTTCGACGTATAACGTTTTAGGTTCGTTCTAAGCTCTCGTATTCATTTTTTTTTAGAAACTGGAATCTTAAGGCAGTTATCACGTACTTCCGTACGTGACAAACACCTTCTCAAAACTCGCTCAAAGCACGACGTTCTATCGTCGGAATTCAACTAACAAGTACTATACCAACAAAAACTTCAAACGCGTTCTATTTCTCGATTATAACTATAGCCCATATTAGATCAACTTGAAAGCTTATGACGTCAACTAGAAAGATGTTCTAAATTTCATCATAAACAATAATATCATATTAGAATTTTCATCCGACTTCTCGATTATTAGTTACAACTAAATATTTGTCTCTTACGCGATTTTTCAACGTTGTCGGATTTCATTCAAATTTTACGACGTTGAACTACGTCTAACGTGAATCATTTTCATGCATGCAAACACATCTTAACATCATTATAACTCAGTTTATAAAGTGATCTTTGCCTCTTATGTTTCATTAAACATTTTTAGAAAATTCTTAATTAAATTCTATAACCAACTAATATGATTTACATCATAATTCCATTAACAAATCATCACTTATATCTAACATGTGAAAACTCCTAATTATTCTATAAATTTCTGATTTTATACATATGTTAAGGGGATGATTTTCTTCTCCAAATAACAACATATATTCACTAATCAACCTATTATAACAACTATTAATCAATTGCAATTCCAAAATCAACTAACATACCAAAAATCCCTAATTTCAACTCAAATTCTAATTGAAATTTCACAAACACACATAGGGCTTTTAATCCCTTTTCATTCCATACACTAATTAAACATCTACTAAGCATGAATCCAACATCAAAACAAGAAAAACAAAAATCCTACAAAAATGCTTAAAAATCTCAGCATTACCCTAAGTTCTAGGGTTCTTGGTTTTAATCCATTTTAAACCCTAATTAATCTATCTAACACATCTAATTACATTATTCTAAGATCACAAAATCTATTCCAAACCTTAATTTTTCGATCAAAAAGGAAAAAGAGAAGAAAAGGAAACTAATTGGATAGAATTGAAGAGAAGATCATTACCTTGAGAATTAACAAAGGATGTATGGTGTTTGAATGGATGGATTGGGGACTTGTATAAACTCTTCTTGTTCTTGGAGGTGTTCTTCAATGGTGGTGAAGAAGTGGAGAAGATGAAATTTGAGGGAGAGAGAGAGAATTGCCGAGAGAGAGTGAGAGAGAGATGAGAGGAAATTGATTTTGTCTAAGTGTTGAAATGATGAAAAATTTGAAATGGTGTAAAGTGTAGACAAGGTGTCATGTAATTAACAAAGTCAACATGCAAGATTAAACCTAATTATGGTGAGGTGTCGGCTGCCATGCAAAGATTAGGAGGGCTACGGGTGTTTCCGGCGCGATCCGACGTTACGGAAAAACGAACGACGAAAAACGTTGTTCGGTACAAAAATCTTCGCGATTCGATTTGATTACAAATTCTAACGTATGAACTTAATTGGAAGATAAATTTACAAAATATATTTTGACAAAAACTCGGGACGACATAGTCCGAGTTTCGTCCGGAAAAACATAAAAACAAACTTTTTCGGCGTGTTCGTATCGCAATTTCGTGATTGTAAAACTAAACGGTTTTCCATTCTAAGATTACAAATTAAAAACTTTTCGTACGCGCTAACCCTTAGCCTTAAAAAATATAAACTTAGGCGTGCAAAGCCATTATTTAATTAACTTTAAACTTTTTAGAACATAAGGAATTTACGGGGCATTACAAGAGCTTAACTTCAGTACAGCGTTTCACCCACAGACAGATGGATAGTCAGAGAGAACGATTCAGATTTTAGTCGATATGTTAAGGACAGTGGTATTGGACCGAGGCACGAATTGGGAAGAAATCCTACTCTTAGTCGAATTCGCTTACAACAACAGCTATCAGGCCACAATAGGAATGACACCGTATGAGGCTTTGTATGGAAGAAAATGTAGATCACCACTTTATTGGGACGAAGTAGGTGAGAGAAAGAACCTAGGCCCTGATGCAGTAAATGAGATGATTGAAATAGTTCGGTAGATACGAGATAGAATGAAAGAAGCCCAGAGCCGCCAGAAGTCTTATGTCGATGATCGTCGAACCAATCTTGAGTTTGAAATAGGAGATAAAGTTTTCCTTAAGATATCACCGACCAGAGGAATCCTTAGATTCGAAGTTAAGGGTAAACTAAGACCCAGGTTCATAGGACCTTATGAAATTTTCGAGAAGATAGGACCCGTCGCTTATAGATTGGCCTTACCGCCAAGTCTAGGAAGTGTTCACAACGTATTTCACGTTTCTCAATTGAGAAAATACGTCTATGACCCTAAGCACGTCATTAGTCAGCAAGACGTAGTTCTTGAATCTGACCTAAGCTACGTAGAGAAGCCGATATCGATTTTGGATAGGAAAGTCCAAGAATTAAGAACCAAATCGATACCAATCGTTAAAGTGCTATGGAACCACCACGGGCAAGAAGAAGCCACGTGGGAGCTCGAGGAGAAGATGAAGGAGAGATATCCTCATCTTTTTGCAGAAGGTATGCAAATTTCGGGACGAAATTTTTCGCAAGGGGGGTAGGATGTAATACTCCAGAAATTCCGTACAGTCTTAAAATTTTAAAGTTAATAATAAAAATGGCTTTGCACGCCTAAGTTTACGATTTTGAATTCTAAAACCAATGGTGAAATCCGTTTCCGAAAATAAATTACACAAGTCAGTTAGATGACTACTGTATTTAGGATTATCGCGTACGGAAACTTTTTAGTTCTGAAACTCAGATCGGAAAACCGTCTGATTTTTACATTCACGAAATCGCGATACGAACTCGCCCGAGAAAGTTCATTTTTATGATTTTCCGGACGAAACTCGGACTGTGACGTCCCGAGTTTTTGTCGGAAAGTAGATTTTAAATATTACTTTCCGAATAAGTTAAATACGTTAGAATTTATGGTAGAATCGGAATTTGACGATTTTGTGCCGAGATACGTTTTTCGTCTTTCGATTTCCATAACGTCGTATCGCGCCGGAAAAACGCGTATTTCTCCTATTTTCTCCCCCTCAATGCCGACTTCACCTCTCTCTCTAAGCTTGATATTTCATTTTTATACTAATTAAACCTTATGACTAATGTCCTTTTATTTCTAACACTTTACACCTAAGGGTATCACTATTCTAAATTCATTAGTCATCACCATCATCCTCACAACTCTCTCTCTCTCAATTTCGGTCCACACACATACTTCATCTCTCTCAATTTTCTTCCATCCTCCATTGAAGAAAGCTTGTGGTTCATGCAAGGAAAATTCCATAAGTCATTCATCATCCATCCAAATCCTTTCTCCCTTCATTAAAGTTTAAGGTAATCACCTCCTCTATCCTTCTATCCAATTAGTTTTTCCTTTCTTCTAATTTTTCTTGAGAATCGAAAATTAGGTGATGATGTAGTAGATGTTTTAATCTTTTAATTCATGCAAATTAGATGTATTAGAATCGATTCTATGGATGGATTGAAGAAAGAAATCAAGAACCCTAAAACCTAACTAGGACCGAAATTTAGGGCTTTGTAGTAGGATGATTGGATTCTTCAATTTGTTGGATAATTATGCTTAGGAGATGCTTAATTGATGATTAAAACAAAGAGAAATCAAAACCCCTATGATCTAGAAGAGGACCGAGTTTTAGGCTTAGGGTTTGAATTGGGGGTTTTCAAATTAATTATGTAATAAGACTTGTAATTGGTTGATTGATGTTGTAGTAGTTGGATAAATGGATTAATGATGTTAATTGATAAAGAAAACCAATTCTCCCTAATTTTTGTCAATGCCGATTTTATGAGGAAATTGGGGGTTTTCATAAAGCTTGTTTTAGTTGATGATATAATGATGAATTAATGCTTCTTATGATATTAGTTGATGATAGAAATAAATTGGAATTATTCTAAAATTATTTTGTAGAACATAAGAGACAAAGAATTGGAATTTAACCGAGTTTGGTAAATGATTTGATGTTGTGTCATACGTAGTAATGATTCTCGATAGATGAAGATTTATAATATCGAATTTGAATGAATTCCGATAACTTTGGAAAATTTCTAAGAGACGAATAAGTGAACGTAAATAATAATCGAGAAGTCGAGTAAGGTTTCTAACAAGATAATAATGATTATGACGGACAATAGTTGACAACATGAGCATTCGGATTATTATATAATGAGTTGTAGTTATAATCAAGAACTAGAAACGAGAATTGTTAACTTGATTTTGGTATAGTATTTCTTAGTTTGAAAGCCGATGTTTTAAAACGTCGTGCTAATAGACGAATGGAGGAAAGGAGTTCTTCACGTACGGGAGTACGTGTTGACTGCCTTGAAGTGCTAAAATCGTGAAAATGTAGATTCGATAACATAGAACGAGCTTAGGAAGTTATACGTCGATTCTATCGAGCAACTAGGGTTAGCCGCGGCAGTTTTGCGACCCTTCCCGGAAACTGTAATAACTTTTAGCTCGTTCATCGGATTTGAGATCCGTAAATTGGAGAGTAATCTAGACTTCCCAAGCTTTCTAATGGAATAGGGCGCATCCCCTGTTTCCAATTCCTCTATTCTGGGAAGTCCCCAGAACTACTGCATTGTGCAGTGATTTTTCAGAACTTGAATTCCTAAGTTGTTTCTTCGCAACTTAGTTTCTTTCGATCGTTTAAGCCGTAATAAGTTAACGACTATCTTCTTTACTGACCTAAGAGTCGAGTATGAAACCTTTCGAGTTCTAAACGAGATTTTTTTAAGTCTCGTTCCCGTTTAATTAAAAAGAAACTAGTAACGTGCAAATACCTAAAGAAACAAAACGACAAAAACCTAATTCGAATTTCCATGTTCGATTATCTTTTACGACCGAATTTAAAGTGTGATTATTTTACGATGAAGGAGGAAGCCAGCACTAAGGAAAGGACGGAAGGACAGAAGAACGGAAACCTGTTTAATAGTTCTGTATCATCGAGGTGGGCTTTCCTTTTATATATGAAACAAAACGAGCAATGCTCAAAAACCTTTCTTTATTGCTTTGATAATCGTGTTTTCAAAGTGATAATTATGGCATAAATTGTTTTATATTTTATGTGAGTTCTCTTGTACCTATCTGAGTTAACATTCGTGTTTTCCAGATTTTATGAGTTAACCATTAGGTGTTAACTATCGATCGGCTTTGAGTTAGCTATATGCTTTCCAAGGTTTGTGCACTTTGTAGCCTGTGGTGTATGTGGTATCCTGTTGAGGGGTAATCAGCCACGGTGAATGAGAATTGGTCAAGATTTGAACGTAACATCTATAAAAGTGCTTGATCAAGCCAAATTGTGAAAATGAGTCAGAAAATGTTTTAGTAGACACGGGCTAATTTTAAATAAAACCCCGATGTGCTAAAAATTATGAAATGCCAGATTATCTATACTTATGATTATGTTTTCGACAACGTGCCCACTAAGTACTTTTGTACTTAGCCCTGCATATGTTTTCTAAATGTGCAGGTTGAAGCGACGAGAGCGGCGGTGGTTAAAGTTGAGTTGAGTTAAGAAGTTAGGAATGCTTTAGCTTATGACCTACTTTCCGCTGCAAAACTCTAGACCTTTTGACGTTATGTACATTTGGTGAATCAATGTAGTTTAAGTCTGTAATCTTTAACTTAGATGCTTTCGAGTACTTTATGTCGAGTAATCCTTCGTGATTAACTCTTCCTTTTTAATAGTAACGTCTTGTTCATTGAATGTATGATGTCTTTTATGTATGTTTATTTAGTCAGTCCCCTTCTTCCCCACTTCTTTAATCAAATCCCAGTCGCACCCCGGCTTCTGTCGTCCCTCGGAATTTGGGGCTATGACAGATTCAATCCGTAGAACTTGATTCTAAACATCCTAGAACATGTATTGAACAAGGAACAACATGCCTCTTACTCTCATAGTTTTCGAAAAAAAATAAAATGATGGAAATCAAAACTTGTTCGGTTCAAATGGTAAGAGTTTTTCATACCTTTCGTAATATGGACTCGGAATTGAAAATGATCGGTAGATGGAAGACTTACGAGCTTGAGGAAAGCTTGGAGTTGGAGCTTTAATGGTGGGAAAAGAAGAAAAAATGAGAGAGAGATGGAGGTATGTGGTTGGCAGTATTGAGAGGAGAAATGAGAGAGGTGATGACTCATGTTGGATATAATAAAGGTGTGAAATATCTAACTCAAGTCATGGTGAGTCACTAAGGCATGTTTGGCGAGGAATTATTTGACAATAATATCTCGTTTCCGGCTCTTAAACGTCGATTTAAAAATCGAGAAATACTTTCTTAGTTGGTTATAAATTCGACAAAATCTAATTCATCCGTTAGATTGGAAATAATTTACGTACTCGGAAAACCTAATTCGTTTTTGTAAATCCGAGAAAAAGTCGGGACATCACAGTCCAAAATTTGTCCGGAAAATCATAAAAACTAACTTTCTCCGGTGAACTCGTATCGAAGAAAAAGTGAATGTAAATTCTGACAGATTTTGATTCTGAGTTTTCGACGAAAAACTTACCGGACGTGAAAACCTTAATACAGTAGTCGTTCGTCCGATTTCTGGAAATTATTTTTGGAAACGGATTTCACCGCAAATCATAGAATTGAAATTCATGATCTTAGGCTTAAAAAGCCATAATTATTAATAACTTTTATTTTTAAAGATAGTAGAAATTATCGGGGTATTACAGGCTACCCCTCAACAGAGTACCACACACAACGGCTACCGTGTACACTAACTCTGGAAAACCCTTTCGGTTAACTCAGAATCCGATCGATTAGTTGGCTAACCAACTCAGAATAGGTACAAAAGAACTCACAAAAACAAATTCTTTTATGCACTGATAATCATTTAGAAAACACACTTATAAAGCAATAAGTAAACATTTTGAGCAACGCTCACTTTATTTTGTTATATAGAAAAGCCCACCTTAACCGGTTACAGAACAAACACAAACTTCTGTCTTCGGTCTTCCGTCCTGTCTTCTAATTTTGACTTCCTCCTTTGATCGCAAACATTCAAACTTTAGTAATTGGTCGAGACGATTAAAGAAAAAGAAAATCGAATTCAGTTAAGTCTTTTAGGCGTTTGCAATTTAACTAACCCCTTTTTGTTTAAAAAGAAACGAGACTCGGACACATCTCATTTAGAACTAACTTGGTTCCTTACTCGATATTTAGATTAGTTAAAACCGGAAGTCGATATCTCTTAACGACTTAAAAGTTCTTAAAGAATTAAGTTGAAAAGAATTCAACTTAAGAAAATGAGTTTAGAATTTTTCCTTCACAATTCAGTAGGTTTGGAGCTTTTACAGAACAGAGCATTTCGAAACAGGGGATATGCCTTATGTCAAAAAAAATACACGGAAGTCTACTTTACTGTCCAATTTACGGATCTCGATTTCGTTAAACGAGCAAAGAGTTATGACCGTTTCCGTGAAGGGTGGCAAAACTGGCCGAGAAACCCTAGACGTTTTAAAAACTCGACGCACGTTTCCCTAGGTTCGATCAATGCTATACAACCTTCATGTGCACGAAATTTACATCAATTTAACAGTCAATTCACACAATCATTTAACGTGAATACTTTCACATTCCTTGATTAAAATACGACGAGCAATCTCGTCTTTTCAACTAACATCATACTTAACAATTTCTTGTCAATTTCAAATCACAAAAATTTCCTTAACTTCTAATTCAATCATCTCAACTAAACAAATGTTCCTTAACTAACATCATACTTCAATCAATCAACATTCATTAATTTCTAACATACACGTCACTTTTATCGAGCAACGAACGCCGTTGTCGATTTTTCCAAACATTTTTAAAAAATCTAAGAAATTCATACTAAGTACATATAATCATGCTTATCATCAATACATCAACCATATCATCAATCGGAAACATACAAACCCTCGTTTTCTCGTTTCTTTATTTCTACACTTACTTACTTTCTTTAATTTTTAAAGTTCTACTAATCCAATTCAAACCAAATTAGTTTCTATTATCTTTATATTTAACAAAGATCATATTAACACATTAACATCATTATAACTAATACTTAATCAATTCACGTCATTTTTATCGGTTCAACAACTCAATTTTTCAAAGTTGTTAGTTAATTCTCAATTAATTCAACAACAAACCTAACACATGTACAATCACTAATATTCGATTAGTTTTCTCGTTCTATTTTTCTATCGACAATTATGTTCGATTCTTCGTCTCTTACAAAAAGTTTGACATTCTTAGAATTCATTCAAACTTTCAAATTATCATCATTAACTACTTAGATTAACTAATATGCAATCCAAAAGTTTATATCATAATCAAAACTAATTCTATCGACGATTCTTCGCTTCCAACGATTTCGTTTTTATTTTTAGAAAAATCTAATTTAATTATATGATCAACTACATAATTCTTACATCTTAAATATAACAACACATAATCAATATCACAAAAATTTCTCATTCAAAAACCTACTTCTTCTACTCTTACAAAATTGCTTTTATTTTTAGAAAATCCTCAAATAATTCATGTAATCATATTTCAATGCATGAAATCATAATCTACAAACCATACATCTAAATTCAAGCTCAATCTTCATCAAATAATTAATGAAATTTTTGAAAATTTCTAATTAAATTCTAACATGATTTATACTTGATTCAAACCATAGAAACTTAATCCTAAGCATTACATAATCATGAAATAAACTTAGAACATCATCTTCTATACTTCATAAATTTCAAAATTTTCAAGAATAAAGAATAGGATTTTTTGTTTGGTTGGAATTAAAGAGAAATCTCTAACCTTATCAAATATGCAATCGGAATTGACTTTAATCAAGAATCGAAAGACTTATGAGCTTCAAAGAGCTTGAAGAAATGAAGAACTTCTTGAAGAAAACTTGAAGATGGGAAGAACAAGAGAGAGAAGAGAGCAATGGGGGGGGGGGGGGGGGTGGTTGTAAGAGAGAGAGAGAGAAGAGAAGAAAAAGTGAAATTGAATTGGTAACCTTAAGATATTATCAAGAGAGAGAGGGAGGCGGTTGGGGGGGGGGATTTAATCCAAAATATCTCGATTTACGGGTCTAATACTGCATACTAAAATCGATTAATTAATTTCTTAGACGGTTACATTTTCGGCGAAAACTAATTCGACCAATAGATCGGAAATAATTTACTTAGTTAGAAAAGACGATTCGTTTCCCGAAAAACTTCAAAAAGTCGAGACGTGACAATCCATACTTTACCCGAAAAAATAAATAAAACTGATTTTTACCAATAGACTCGTATCGCAAAATAAGTGAATATAAAGTTAGACACTTTTTCTATATGAGTTCTTGAACGAAAATTTTATCGGGCGCGAAAACCCTAATACAGTAGTCGGTTAAACGACTTCTGGATTTTATTTTCAGAAACGGATTTCACCGTTAGTCTTAAAACTAAAATTCCTTAACTTAAGCGTGCAAAACCTTAATTAATTATCAAATTTTTATTTTAGTGATGGAAGAAAAAGCCCGAGATATTACATCCTACCCCTCTAACAAAAATTTCGTCCCGAAATTTGCATACCTTCTTCGAAAAGATAAGGGTATTTCTCTTTCATCTTTTCTTCGAGTTTCCACGTGGCTTCTTCCTGCCCGTGGTGATTCCACAACACTATGACTAAAGGTATCGACTTATTTCTTAATTCTTGTACTTTTTGATCCAAGATCGATAGTGGTTTTTCTTCATAACTTAAGTCGGATTCACGAACAACGTCTTACTGGTTAATTATGTGTTTAGGGTCGAAAACGTACTTTCGCAATTGAGATACGTGAAAAACATTATGGACACTTCCTAGACTTGGTAGTAAGGCCAATCTATAAGCAACAAGTCCTAATTTTTCCAGAATCTCGTAAGGTCCTATAAACCTTGGTCTGAGTTTACCTTTGACACCAAATCTAATGATTCCTTTGGATGATGAAATCTTGAGGAAAACCTTATCTCCAATTTCAAAGTTAAGATCGGTTCGGCGAACATCGGCGTAAGACTTTTGTCAACTCTTGGCTTCTTTCATTCTGACTCGAATCTGTCGAATGATCTCGATTATTTCACCGACTGAATCCGGTCCTAGATTTTTCCTTTCACCTACTTCATCCCAATAAAGTGGTGACCTACATTTCCTTCCATACAGTGCCTCGTAAGGCGCTATTCCTATCGTTGCTTGATAACTGTTGTTGTAAGCAAATTCGACCAATGGTAAGATATTTTTCCAATTTGCACTTCGATCCAATACTATCGTGCTCAACATATCGACGAGTATTTGAATTGTTCTCTCGGATTGTCCATCCGTTTGGGGGTGAAAAACGGTACTAAAATTAAGTCTAGTACCTAGCTGCTTCTGCATAGTGATCCAAAACCTTGAAGTTAATTTGGCATCTCTATCGGACGTTATTGACTTGGGTATTCCGTGCAGACGTACAATCTCACGAACATACAACTGTGCTAATTTCTCTGATCCATAGGTAATTGGAATTGGTAGAAAGTGAGCTGATTTTGTGAGCCTATCAATAACTACCCTGATGGCAGTATTTCCTCTTCCAGATTTGGGCAAACCTGTCACAAAATCCATGGCTATATCTTCACACTTCCACGTTGGAATACTTAATGGATGTAACATCCCTTGTGGTCGTTGGTGTAAAGCTTTTACTTGTTGACAAGTCAAACATCGTTCTACAAACGAGGCAACATCTCGTTTCAATCCGTTCCACTAGAAATTCCTTCTTAAATCTTGATACATCTTCGTACTCCGTGGGTGTGCTGTATATGGCTTATCGTGAGCCTCACTCATGATATCATTTTTCAATTCATCGTCATCAGGGATACAAAGTCTATCTTCAACTACGATCGCATTATCTAGTGCTTCGGAATAACCGTCCAGCTTTTCCATTCTTATTCTTAGTCGTAGCTTCTCGATTTTCTCGTCCTTTCTCTGAGCATTTATGATTCTCTCTCGTAAGTCCGGTGTAGCTACTAGTGCCGCTATTTGGTTCGTTATCGTTTTAGGTGTATCGAGCACTTCTAAATCCATCATCTCAAATTCTTGTACAAGTGTTTCTTCCTCGATAAAGAGACACCCTAATTTGGTTGGAGTCTTGCGACTCAGCGTGTCAGCTACTACGTTTGCTTTTCCTGGATGATAATTGATTTCACAATCATAATCCTTGACTAATTTGAGCCATCATCTTTACCTCATATTCAATTCCTTTTGCTCGAAATAGTACTTCAAACTCTTGTGATCCATAAAAATCTCAACCCTTACACCATAGAGGTGATGTCTCCAAATTTTTAACGCATGCACAATGGCTGCTAGTTCTAAATCATGGGTTGGATAATCAACTTCATGGGGTCAAAGTTGTCGTGAACCATAAGCTATCACCTTTCCTTCTTGCATTAATACGCACCCTAATCCGTTCTTTGAAGCATCTGTATAAACCACGTATTCCTTATTTACTTCTGGAAATGCTAACACAGGTGCTGTGGTTAACTTTTCCTTGAGTGTCTGAAAACTCATCTCGCACTCGTCAGTCCATTTGTACTTGTTTTCCTTCCGTAGTAGTTGCGTCATAGGTCTAGCAATTGTAGAAAATCCCTCGATGAATCTTCTATAATAGCCGACTAAACCTAAGAAACTCCTAATTTCGTTAGGACTTGTTGGTGATTTCCAATTGCGTACTGCCTCTACCTTGGCAGGGTCTACTTTGATGCCTTCTGCTGATACTATGTGTCCAAGAAACATCACTTCTTTCAGCCAAAACTCGCACTTACTGAATTTGGCATAAAGTTTCTCAGCTCTAAGCATTTCTAACACTATTCGCAAGTGTTCTTCGTGCTCCTTCTCATTTTTGGAGTAAATGAGAATGTCGTCGACAAATACTAGATGAATTTGTCTAAGTACGGGTGAAAAATTCTATTCATGAGATCCATGAAAATTGCGGGGGCGTTAGTCAAACCAAATGGCATAACTAGGAATTCGTAATGGCCATATCTGGTTCGGAAAGCAGTCTTAGGTATATCTTTGGGTTTGATTTTCAATTGGTGATATCCGGATTCTAAGTCTATTTTTGAAAATACATCTGCGCCCTTAAGCTGATCAAAGAGGTCTTCTATCCTTGGCAAAGGATATTTATTTTTGAGGGTGATCTAATTTAGCTCTCGATAGTCTACGCACATCCTCATAGAACCATCCTTTTTCCTAACGAACAAAACAGGCGCTCCCCAGGGTGAAATGCTCGGTCTAATGAAACTAAGATCTAACAATTCTTGCAGTTGGATCTTAAGCTCTTCTAACTCCTTCGGCGCCATCCTATATGGAGCTTTTGATTTGGGGGCCGATCCTGGCTCTAAGTCGATTGTGAAATCTACGTGACGGTCTGGTGGTAAACCTGGCAACACTTCTGGAAAGACGTCTTCATATTCGTTAACAATTTTCACGTCTTGTATGGTATTTTTGGCTACCGGTCCTCCACTCAGGTACACAAGATAAGCTCTGCAATTCTTTTTCTTCATCAACTTCTTAGCTTGTAGTGCGGATATTATCGGTATCCTCTTGCCCATCGAAATCCCATGGAATTCTGTCGGCTCTTTGCCCGGGGGTTGGAAAGAAAATTTTCTCTCGTTGCAGAGAATCGTGGCATAATTCTCAGACAACCAGTCCATTCCTAAGATTATATCTACATCCCACATTATCATAACATTCAAGTTGTTCGCTTTAACCTTAAGAGTTTCAATTTCTAGTTCTAGGTTAGAGTAAACATGCGTAGAAGTTGTGATCTCTCCCGAGGGTGTAGCTACTCTCATAGCGTGATTAGCTCAGACAGGTCTGATATCTAAGTTATCCGCACATGAGCCAACAATGAAAGAATGCGATGCGCCAGTATCAAACAATATTATTATAGGGGTATTATGAAGTTTACCCATACCTGCCAGGTTTCCCTTGCCCTTATTCTGCGCACTCTGCTTGATCATGAATGCACTGGCATTCTATTGCTGTTGGGTGCGCTGTTGATACTGCTGCTGCGTCATCTGCTGCTGCGGCTATGCCTGAATTGCCCTCAAAGGTTGGGGCTGACCATACTGGTTCTGCCCTACCGCTAGCAACGGTTTCGGGCAATCCTTCTTAAAATGCCCCTTCTGTCCACAATTGAAGCAAACACCAGAGTTTGCTTGACCGACACCGTAGTGCACCCTATTACACTTAGGACAGACAAGAACAGTGATCCTTCCTTGGTTATTCCCTCCCTGGTTGTTGTTCCTTTGCTGCCCCTGTGACTGACCCTGCTGGTTGTTTCCTTTCCACGGTCCTGCTTGATTATTCCCTTGTACATTCTGTCCCGACTGATTGTTCCCTTGCCATGGCTTCTTGCCATAGTTGTTATTTTGGTTAGGCTACTGAAAGCCTCGCTACTCTGGTTCCCCTGATTGCTGTAGTGTTGATAGTAGCCACTGTTGTTTCTTCCTTCCCATTTCCGTTTTCCCTGATAGTTACTATTATTGTTGTTGTTGAAATGGCCTCGATTCTGAGTCTGGGTTGGGGCTGGTGCGGGTGTTACGACTTTCTTTTCATTAGGCACTACTGCCTCCTTCTCTAGGGCTCGCCCTAGTATCTCTTTGGAGCTCAGTCCTCCGTGACTGGCTAGTGCTACACCTAGCTCGTGCTTAAGTCCCCCACGGAACTTCTTTGCAATCTTTTCCTCGGTATCTACCTACTCAGGCGCATATCTTGATAACTCGCAGAACTTTGCATCATATTTCGTGACCGTCATTTTTCCTTGCTTTAGATTGTAGAACTCAGCCTCTTTCTGCGCTCTATAAGTCTTAGGCACGCGTACAATGCCTCCTTAAATTCGTCCCAAGTAAAACGAGCCAAGTGCTCCGCTAGTATGACCTTCTGTCTAGCTTCCCACCAGTGGTCAGCTGGTCCGGAGAGTTGAAATGCGACACACAAAAGACGCTCCTCATCAGAACATTTGAGGAGTTTAAAGATTCTCTCAATGGATCGCACCCAAAGCTCAGCATCGCTTGGGTTACCAGATCCATTAAAAACGGGTGGATTTCATTTGAGGAATAGATCCTCAATATCACGACGGGGTGGTAGTGGAGATGGTGGTGGTGTAGGTGGAGGGGTTTCATGGCGTTCTTGTTCCTCTTCCCTTTCACCTCGTGCTTGACGTCTACCTAGTCCCCTAGGCCTACCAGGTCCTCTTCTATTGTTTACTACTCTCGGCGGCATTTTGAAACTATAGAAAACAAAAATTCTCATTAGCACTTTTGCTTTTAAAAAAAAAAATTATTCACCCGCCTAGTAAGATTCTTCCAACTTTAATCAAGTTTACGGAAAGAAATAGATAATAGCATCAATACTATTTCTATGAAACATTTAACTTCGCAAGTTAAATAAGAGCAACCAACTAAACATGGTAAGAAAAAACGTTCACTGGATCAAAGCCCACTCACGGGCTTATATATATATATATACGCGTCAAAAGAGTACTGATTTTGCCTCCAACGAGGACTTATACAAAAAGCTTGACTACAACTAGTCTGAGCTCGGCTAACTACCTATCTATGTACAAGATGCATTAACAGGTTGCATTTTTTTGTACCTACTGGAAGTACTAGAACGGAAATGATTCGTAAAATTTCGTATCCGTTTAGAGTACTACAAAAAGAAGTCTACTGATCTGAACTATGTACAAGACATTTTAAAGAAAACTACTACATGTCTAAGACTCTCTACTCAAAAGCTGCAGTCGAGTCTGTACCCTCTACGGCTGGAAGCTCCTCGGAGTCCTCCTCCTCTGGGTCCTCCTTCGGATCCTCCTCCATCGGATCCTCCTCCGGATCCTCCTCTGGATCCTTCTCTGAATTTGTACCAAAGACTAGCTGAAGCGCCTCGTCAATCCTAATTGTGGTGCCGTCCAATAGTACTAGAGGTGGTGGCAGAGGCACCTCTGAAATGGTCCTCTCTAAGTGTGGGACTAAGTTTTCAAAACTGGTCACTACCGTCCGCTTCTTCGGGGGAAGCAGGTGCTCGGGTGGGGGGGGGGGGGTGGACTAGGCACGTATGCCTCTGCAGAACGGACCCTGGATGGTCCTGCCTCAAACTGCCATCGGACCCTCGTCCAGGACTGGGGTAGGTCAGAGGTCGAACCCTCGTCCCCAACAAGTAAAGCTGTAATATCCAGGATATTTCCTCCGTCACTAAAATAAAAAATTTGATGATTAATTAAGGCTTTGCACGCCTAAGTTAAGGAATTTCAGTTTTAAGACTAATGGTGAAATCCGTTTCTGAAAATAAATTCCAGAAGTAGTTCAACCGACTACTGTATTAGGGTTTCCGCGTTCAATAAAATTTTCGTTCGAGAACTCAGATCGAAAAACCGTCTGACTTTACATTCACTTTTTTTGCGATACGAGTCTACTGGTAAAAGTCAGTTTTATTTATTTTTCCGGGCGAAATTTGGACTGTATTGTCTAAACTTTTCTATGGATTTCGGAAATCGAATCATGCTTTCCGACTAAGTAAATTATTTCCAATCTATTGGTGGAATTAGTTTTCGCCAAAAATATAATCGTCTAAGAAATTAATTAATCGATTTTAGTATGCAGTATTAGACCCGTAAAATGAGATATTTTGGATTAAAATCCCCTCCCCAAAACTTGCCACTCTCTAAGTAGTCAACATTTTGATTTTCTCCTCTACTTTACCACTTAATATCACACCATAATATCTCTCCCATCTCACTCCCCAAACCCCCCCCCCCCCCCAATCTCTCTCTTCTCTCTCTTGTTCTTCATATCTTCAAGTTTTCTTCAAAGTGTTCTTCAAGTTCATCAAGCTCCTAAGTTCCATAACTTGTTCGATTACCGATTAAAGTCAATTTCGATTTCAAATTCGAAAAGGTGAGAGCTTCCTCTGTAATTCCAACCGAACAAAAATCCATTTCTTTAATTCTTGAAAATTTTCAAAAGTTAAAAGAGGTGTAGGATTGATATTCTAAGTTTATTTCATGATTATTTATGCTTAGGATTAAGTTTCTATGGTTTAGATCGAATATAAATCATGTAGGAATAAATTGGGTAATTTTCAAAAAATACATGAACTAGTTGATGAAGATTTAGCTTAAATTTAGATATATGATTTGTAGAATATGTTTGTATGTATTGAGATATGATTACATGAATTTTTTGGGAACTTTCTACAAATAAAAACAAATTTGTAAGAGAGGAAGAAGTAGGATTTTGATTGAGTAATCCTTATGTTTTTGATGATGTGATTTGATATATAAGATGTAGGAAGCATGAGGTTCAACATATATTTAAGTTAGATTTTTCTAAAAATAAAAATGAAATCATTGGAGACGAAGATTGTCACACCCCGACTCTCGAGGTGCGACTTACGAATAACAACAAAACCTAAACAACTAACAATCAACTCAAATAAGGGGAAACATGCTCGGGGAAAACGATAATGAAAGATAAGGCAATCGAATTAGGCTTCCAAAAACATAATGAAGTAACCTCCGAGCATCTCAAATTCACTTATAACAGGAATCTAAATAAGTATTTCATGCTGGTGGGAATAAGGTTCCGACAATTACGAGAATATCAAAAGTATATAAAGTCAGGAATAACCAGATTCAACAAACATTCCAAGTCCGATCCTATAGCTCGGAAACACAAGTCAAAAAGTTTAAGAATTCAACAAATATTCAAAGTCATCGAGCACAACACTCGGAATAAAAAACATAAGTATCAAAGTATTAGCATCAACAGACATTAATTCAAAAGGGTTGCAGCGGAAACTTCCATCAAAACCCAACATCTGCACATATGAAGACGTACAAATGCCAGTCTGATATTCAACTCGACTCAACCAAAAGAACCACACCACACCACCATGCCATCGCCATCCAGTCAACCTGCATGTTTAGAAACACACGCAGGGCTGAGTACTTTGTACTCAGTGAACACAAGCCAAAACATTTGATTAAAGATGCTTTCTAAAGCTATAACAATTGAACTTGCCTTGCCGAACATCACAAGTATTTAAACAACTTAAAAAGGGGTTCACTTGTGCATGCTAGAAACAATTTCTTTTAAATAGACAGCGCTATCAAACATATTATATAACATAACAGTATGTATCATCTGTCACAAACAATCTCACTGTACCGAGAAGTAGGCCTCCTTCTCGAACACTGTGACCGGCCTAACCGAAGCGAGGCTCATAGTCACCTCAACATATACCACACGTGGGTTTCCTGTCTTTCACAGGATAGTAACATCTTCACATAAAAAGATGATAACACATACCAATTTTAATAAAAACGGCAAGTCAATCGCATTTAAAATCATATCATAATACTCAATAGCATAACTAATTCTCATCGATAGTTTTGGTTTAGAAAAGCCCACCTGACTTCCGAAGATTCAAGCTAGGCAGTTTAAGGGCTATTTGTCCTTGCTTAGCGATCCGTCCGGCTCGATCCTTCACAGTTCGACATCGATAAAGGAAAAATAAGATACGCAAAAGACAGACACAAAGGCGTTGGACTCAACTGAAGGACTTCTACTTGAGTCGTTTCTCTCTTCACTTAAACTTTTCTAAAGGATCTCGCGTTTTCGTCTTTAAAATCATTAACTCTACTCGAATTGGTTAATACTACTAATCAACGTCTTAACACTTTCTCACTTTAATAAACGTCGTCTATCTACCTTCCATTACTCGATTTTTCTTTCAAGATTTTAATCGATTCTCGATTTAACAATCAATAACTCAATCATTTTGCATACCAATAATTTAGTAATCCTTCACGTCACAATTAACATTATGTATTCAAACACTTATTCAATCATATAATGAATTCAAATAAATCAAACGAACTTTAAGACACATTAACATTTATTCAACTTCAACATTAGAACTTGATTCGATTATGCATTTCTTTTTATAAAGGCTCAAACCATTTACTCTATCTTTTCTTAATTTATAGGCAACGCTTTGTTCTAATTTCGTTATCTTATGAGGTTTTATAACTTTTACTCAATTAATATAAATTCTCTTTAACTATTATTAAACTTTTATGAAATTGGAATTTCTTATTCATATTTAATTCGATTCTCATTTCTTAACTCGACTATTATTTTTCTAATTACTACTCGGTAATTTCTCTCGGTTTATTTTTAATTCGATTGGTTGGAAGCAACGTATTCAATTAATTATTTTATATTAACTTCTTTCAACTCATGACTCGACATCTTATTCTATTATTATTTTCTTGATTAACTTATACGAGTACTTAACTTAACTCGTCTAGCATCTTTTCTCCATTTGATTAAACTTCTTTTCTTACTTCTTCTCGATTAATTCTTTTAAACTTGATTTTCTCAATTCTTGCTTATTTCATAAATTCTTCTTCTTTGTTTTTAACTTTTAAGCTATTTTCTTACTTAATAAATTTTCTTTATCTTTCAATAAATATTTTTATAAACTAGTTCATTTTATTAGATAAGTTACAAAATATCTTTTTGTTGTAGTTTATTAAAATTTCAAGTTTTTAAGTTTTATTACAAGAAAATTCATTAGACATATCTTTTATGCATTTTTTCATCTTTAATAAATTAAAAGCTTTTGAACTTCATTCCTTTTATCACAAGACCTCTATCTTCATTCATAATTTAAACTAATATTCATACACACATTATAACATCTAAACATCCAATCTTTTCTATATTATCACATTTAATTTCTTTAAAATCTTAACATGCAATTCCATTTTCTTAACTTAATAACATGTATGATTATATCAACATATTATACAATCATCTCATGATCAAAACATCACTCAATTTATCAAACAAATCAACAAAATAAATTCTCCAATTTTCCTCAAAATACACGGCATTGATACCTATTTTAGGGCAATTCATTTCTCAAATATTCATGCATATAATCTCATTCTCAATATGATAAAGATAATAAATCAAGCATCAAAATATCAATAACTCAAAGAATTCACATTTTTCCTATTTTGCTTATTATTTTCGGTATTATTCATATTTTTAGGTTTTTAATTCCTTAGTCTTCTCTTAATTCATCGATTAAAACCTAAGGTTCGATTCTCCTAACGATTTCTTCTCACTCGATTATCACAAGCATAACCTAAGTTTGCCTAAACATAATTAAATATCATGCAAGCATAGTTTCTTTCTTTTAGGACTTAGAGATATACATACATACAATTAATCAAATGAATATCATACTTTAAATTAAATAGATTTCTTCTCCTTGGCTTCTTGGAATCGAAATGGAAGGGAATTGGAGCTTCAAAACTTGAACTTGAATGGAAGAAAGAACTCTTCTTGAATCCTCAATGAAAAGAATATCATAAAAATTAATCATCTATATCTTTTAGGGCTTAAGAGCCAAAATGAAGAAAATAGGGATGATGATTTGAATTTCATTTCAAGAGCTTGAAGGATTATTACCTTTTTCTTGAAGATATGAATGGAATGGATGGAGGATGATGTTTTCTACTTCATTTCCATGGATGATAAGCTTGAATTCATGGTTGCATGGAAGAAAACTAAAATGTAGGTGTGGGTGTGTGTGTATGCCGTGAGATGAGGGAGAGAGTAGAGAGGTTTTCTTTATTTTTCTTGCTTGCTTGGGAGAGAGAATTCGAAAGAGAGAGAGATGGAATATGGATGAATAAGTTCTTCTCGCTTTGTATAAGGTTGCATGCATTTTGAATTCCAACATAAGGAATAAGAATGATGATGTTTTGGTGTTGGAACTTGCATTAAGACATGGATGGATAGTTTGATGTGATGTTGATTGCATGCAAACTTTGATTACACAATTTACTAAGTATTTTTGCTCATTTCTAGAGAATTATCATGATAACATCTAAGTATAGCCTTGTAGATAGGTGTGGAGAGAGATTAGGGAGAGAGGTGTGACGACACTTGTCTTCGTCGTGTCGTTACGGGTATTAATTACTCGGTCGTAAAGGTTTTTCGGATAAAACGATTCGTATTAATTCCTTTTTATGCTATAAACGGTCTAATCTCTCCTCGTCTCATTTTCGACACTAAACATCTCAATCCTTTTTCACGTCTCAATTAAAAGATTAACGAATTCGATCATTTAGTCTTTAAAATCTCAAAGGAATTTAGTCGGCTTATTAATCCGTTTATTAATCCTTTAAAGATTAAATCCTCATTGCTCTTCTCAATTCTCGGATAAGCTCTTACCCTATCTCAGTGACCTTAGAAGCAATTCTAGGTTCAAAGATTCTAATTCAACTCTATTCTAAGTTCATCGTGTAAATACTTTCTCGGCGATTCACATTGTTCTATCTCAATTAAACAAACTCCTCGGGATTTTTCTGAAAATTCATCTTATACTCATTTTCATATAAACAATTCAACAAGTATATCACATCATCATCATCTCAGATAAATAGAACAGATAAATTCACACAAAACTCACAAAGCATTCTAAACGTTTTACTCATTTCTCTTCGTTTAGAAAAGAAAATTTTTGTTCCTAAATTCTCATCTTTTAACTTACTCGGTTAGTTATTACGCTCTCTAAAGATATAAAGGCTCGGGGTATCACATCCTCACCCTCTTAAAAAAAATTTCGTCCCCAAATTTACTGACCTTAAGAAAATAACTTAGGATACTTTGCTTTCATCTTTTCTTCGAGTTCCCAAGTGGCTTCTTTGAGATCATGATGACACCATTTGACCTTCACTAAGGGAATCGATTTTGTTCTGAGCTGTTGAACCTTATGATCTAAAATCTCCTCGGGCTTCTCCTCGTAGCTTAGATCGGGCTTCATCTCAACATCTTCTTGGCGTATTACATGCTTCGGGTCGAAGACGTATTTTCTCAATTGCGACACGTGAAAAACGTTATGCGAACTTCCGAAACTAGGCGGTAACGCTAAACAAAACGATACGGATCCAATCCTCTCGAGGATCTCGTATGGTCCTATAAAACGAGGCTTAAGCTTTCCCTTCACTCCAAAACGATATACTCCTCTCGAGGGGGATACTTTCAAAAATACTTTATCTCCTTCTTCAAATTCCAACTTGGATCTTCGATTATCAGCATACGACTTTTGTCGACTCTGAGCTTCTTTAATTTTCTCGCGGATTTGACGCACAGATTCTATCATTTCCTCAATCGCTTCTGGCCTAACACTTTCCTTTCGCCCACTTCATTCCAATAAAGCGGCGATCTACACTTTCTTCCATAAAGAGCTTCATAAGGGGCCATTCCTATCGTGTTCTAATAGCTGTTGTTGTATGAGAATTCAACAAGAGGAAAACTTTTTCTCATTCAACTCCTTTATCTAACAGGACGGCTCTCAACATATCTTTGAGGATTTGAATCGTTCGCTCGGACTGACCATCGGTTTGGGGATGGTAAGCAGTGCTGAACTGCAATTGAGTTCCCAACTCTTTGTGGAAACTTTCTCAAAAACGGGCTGTGAACTTCGAGTCTCTATCAGATGTAATCGTCTTCGGCACTCCATGCAACTTCACAATTTCCTTGATGTCGATCTCAGCTAACTTGGTTGATCCATAGGTATGTGGAATAGGTATAAAATGAGCAAACTTTGTCAACCTATCCACTATCACCCATACCACTGTATTTCCTTTTCTTGATCTTGGTAATCCTGTCACAAAATCTATTGTGATTCCATCTCATTTCCATTCTGGGACTGGTAATGGTTGCAGAGGTCCATACGGTCTTTGATGTAAGGACTTCACTTGCTGGCATGCTAGACATTTTTCAATGAACAATGCCACATCCATCTTCATTCCATTCCACCAAATCTGTTTCCTTAAGTCTTGGTACATCTTCGTGCTACCAGGGTGAGCTGTATATGGGGTTTCGTGAGCTTCACTCATTATTTCATTCTTCAACTTGTCATCGTTAGGCACGCAAATTCTTCCTTGGTACAACAACGCATTATCTCTCGACTCTGAAAAATCTTTAACTTCTCCACTTCTCACCTTCCTTCGTAACTTCTCCATTTCTTCGTCTCTTCTTTGGCCTTCTATGATGCGGGTTCTCAAGTCAGGCATTACTACTAAGGTAGCAATCATTTGATCTACTGTCGCTGGGGGTACAATTACTTCAATCCTCATCTTCGCGAATTCTTCAATCAGCTCGACTTCATCGGTTAAAATGAATCCTAATTCGGTCTCATCCGAATTTTCCTTCCTTCTCCTTCTACTTAACGCGTCAGCTACTACGTTCGCTTTACCAGGATGGTAAGATATCTTGCAATCGTAATCTTTCACTAACTCGAGCCATCTCCTTTGTCTCATGTTCAACTCCTTTTGCTCGAAAAAGTACTTCAGGCTCTTGTGATCCGAGAATATTTCACACTTTGCTCCATAAAGGTAATGTCGCCATATCTTCAAAGCATGAACGACAGCTGCTAATTCCATGTCATGAGTTGGATACTTCTCTTCATGAGGTTTGAGTTGCCTGGAAGCATATGCAATCACTTTCCCATTTTGCATTAGCACACATCCTAGTCCTTGAGCAAATGCATCGGTATATACGATGTAGTCCTTGTCTGGCTCGGGTAGGGCTAAAACTGGGGCTGTAGTCAATCTCGTCTTAAGTTCTTGGAAACTCCTTTCACATTCTTCTGTCCATTAGAACTTTGTCTCTTTCTTCAACAGGCTCATCATCGGCTTCGCGATCTTGGAGAATCCTTCAATGAATCTCCGGTAGTATCTTGCCAAACCGAGGAAACTACGGATTTCATGCACTGACGTCGGGGATTTCCATTCTTGCACAGCTTTGACCTTCTCCATATCTACTTTGATTCCTTCGGACGAAATGACATGTCCTAAGAAATTTACTTCCTTTAACCAAAATTCGCACTTACTGAATTTGGCATACAGCTTTTCCGCTCTAAGCGTTTCCAACACAATTCTTAAATGTTCCTCATGCTCAGCTTCACTTCTTGAATACACCAAAATATCGTCTATAAAGACAATTACGAACTTATCTAAGTATTCGTGAAAAACTCTATTCATCATATCCATAAACACTGTCGGAGCATTTGTTAATCCAAATGGCATTACTATGAATTCATAATGTCCATATCTTGTTCTAAAAGCAGTCATTGGAATATCTTCTTGCTTGATCTTCAGTTGGTGGTATCCAGACCTTAAGTCAATCTTGGAGAAAATACCGGCTCCTTTTAGCTGGTCAAACAAATCATCTATCCTTGGCAAAGGATATTTGTTCTTCAGTGTAATCTTGTTTAACTCTCGGTAGTCTATGCACATCCTCAAACTACCATCTTTCTTCTTTACAAACAATATTGGAGTACCCCAAGGCGATACACTTGGTCGAATATAGCCTAAGTCCAACAATTGTTGCAGTTAGATCTTCAACTCTTGAAGTTCCTTTGGAGCCATTCTATACGGGGCCTTGGATATCGAGGCTGATCCGAGTTCTAAATCGATTGAAAACTCCAATTGACGATTAGGGGGTAAGTCTGGTAACACTTCTAGAAACACATCCTTGAATTCTCTCACGATTGGAACATCATCGATACTCAACTCTTGATTCTCGTCCTTATTCAGATAGACTAGATACACTTGCGTACCTCTCTTCCGCATCAATCTTTGCACTTTCATGGCTGAAATTATCGGCACGCTCTTCTTCACTCTCTTTTTCACTCCGAAATCTATGATTGACTCTTCTCCAGGGGGTTTAAACGATATCTGCCTCAAATCGCATCAAATCGTCGCAAAGTTCTCGGTTAGCCAATCCATTCCTAGGATTATATCAACGTCACGCATCTGGATCACATTCAGGGATTTTGCGACTAACTTACGATTTCCGACCTCAAATTCTAAGTTCGAGCAAACACGCGAAACTAACGCAGACTTTCCTAAAGGGGTTGCGACACTAAGCATCTGATTCGATTCTTCTATTTTCAATTCTAGGTTCTCTACGCAAATGCTAGATATAAACGAATGTGAAGCTCCTGTATCGAACAAAACAATAACAGGTATGCTATTAAGCTTTCCCATACCTGCCAGATTTCCTTTCTCCTTCTCCAGCGGCTTCTGCTCAATCGCGTACGTTCTTTGGAAAAGCGGAGGTTCTTGCTGCAAAGGTTGCTGCTTTGGTTGCGGTGGCTTACGTTGGCGCGGAACAAACTTTTGCAGAGGAGCTGTCTCGATAGCTTTCATCTGTGACGGCTGGAATTGGTTCGGTCTTCCGCTTCTAAACCCTTGTTGCTTACTCGGGAACTGGTTCGAGAAATGACCAGGTTGACCACAAGTGTAGCAAACATTACTTCCGCTCTTACAAACGCCTTGGTGCATTTTCCCGCATTTCGCACAGGGAGGGAATCCTAAAGGTCCTATGGGTAGGTTGTTTCGGTTGATCTGCGGAGCTTTTCCCCTTCTGGGGCTGCTGTTGACCTTTCCCTTGCCACTGCTTCTTGTTTGGGTGGTTTCCACCATTCCACTTTCCCTTCCTCTTTCCATATTGGCCGAACTAAGATTGTTGAGTAGACATAGTCGTGATCATCTGGCTTTGAGGTTGAGGATTCGCTGGGGGATGCGATCCTTTCTCCGGTTGCATTGCTAACTCCATATCCAGGGCTCGGTTTAAAGCTTCAGCATAAGTCAAACCACTTTGACTAGCGAGGACCACTCGGATGTCTTGTCTTAGTCCTGCTCGGAACAATTTGCACATTTTCTCATCGGTATCGACCATATCGGGTGCAAATCGGGTTAACTCGCAAAATTCTCGGTCATACTCAGCTACAGACTTTTTCCCTTGCTTTAAACTTGTAAATTCATTGGATTTCTGCTAACGATAACTTCTTGGCATGAACTTTTCGTACAAGGTTTTCTTAAACTGATCCCACGTTAATTCTTCACGCTCTTCGGGAGAATACATCCGTTGTTTCGCTTCCCACCAATAATCAGCTATCCCTTTTAACTGATAAGTCATGCATTCCAAAAGCTCACGATCGGAACAATGAAGGAAATGGAAAATTCGCTCCAAAGAACGAATCCAGTTCTCGGCATCAGCCGGACTGCCTTTACCATCAAACGTTGGGGGATTTTGTCGGAGAAAAAGCTCTTCGACTCGTCTTTCGTTTGGAGGGGGCGGAGTAGGATCACGCTGCCCTTCTGGGTTATCTTCTGGGATTCTGACGTTTCTGCGTCTTGGCGGCATTCTAAAAATTATAACAAGGAAAACTTTAACCACTCTAGCTCTTTAGTTCACAAGGAACCTTTCTCGATTCTGAAAATATGTCTCTTTTGGGAGGAATACGATTCTCGATCGGTACTTAAATAATTAAAAACAATTAAAGCTTTCTCAAATAATTCATTACTTCGACTTCTCATATATACACATGCACCTCATTCAGTTTCTAGTAATCGTCAAACATTCATATCATCATCATATATTCTCAAAACAATCAATCATAATCACAAAATGACATATCATCACTTCATACTCATATACTCAATTTAACTTGATAACTCAGGAAATTCAAATTTTCAATTCAAAAAGAACTCAATGTCTCAATTTCAAATCGCTCGGCGGCGGCCTTCTTAAGGACTTATAACAAATAGGGAATTACTTGAAAAATTTCCCTTTTTCTTAATCAAATTATGCAAGTCTCAACCACAAATTACTTCATAACTAAAAATATAAAAGGGTTCATCTCTCTAACACACTCGAATCAAAAGTACTTAACTTCAACAGCTTCCTTAAAACACTCCTATACGCAAGAATCATCCTCGCTTGGCCCATTATCATCGTATTGCTCCGCTTCGGAGTCTACTCCATAGTGCTCTATGGGTTCTTCATCTTCCTCGGGGTCCTCTTCTTCTTCCTCTTCTTCCTCAAGCATCTGACCTTCAAACTGCTCATCATCCTCTTCAACGTTATCATCCTCGATGGCGAAACACTCGCGCTCAGCTTCTCTCAAGGCTTCCTCGCAGTCTTCCAAGGTATAGTTCATTGCAACTAGCTCGGATTCAACCCATGGCGGGGTATTGGGATTCTCTTCTTGAAGAAGGTGGAGAGCTACATCAGTGGAGACGCCACTTTGAGAGTTGTGCTCGTCTTCTAGCCTTGCTGGAGAGATAGATGTACGAGCAAAAAAAACAGGAAAGACATTGCTGGGTAGGGTTTGGAGATATCCTTTTCCTACAGTCGCTGCGTCAGTTAGCTCACTTTCATTCTCGATGTCGTCGCCTGAACGGGCTGGTCTAGAGGATTCTGCTTCAGGATAACTTGAAAAAGTTACTTGCCGTCGACACAGATAAGCAACAAACTGATCTTCATTTGATAGAGGATTTCCATTGCATCCACTCGGCTGCAATGTTGGCAAGTTAGACAAAATAAAAGGGTCAAAAGAATGGATTAAAGCACACCACTTACAATTAGATAATCTGAGTGGGGATTCCGAGGTTCAAGAATAGTTCGTGGCGGCGAATTGATTTGGAAGGAGACGGGTTCACTTGGAGGAATTGATGGAGGAGTACGAACAATTTCATTTAGCGGACTTGGAGTATTATCATCATATGGTTCGGGCGGAGGAGCGCCATAAGACATAAAACGGGCTGAAATCGCAGAGATAAACGCATTCACATTGCCGTATAAGGTTCGATCGAAATAACGGTAGCCTAGAAATCGAGGGACAAGACAAGCTGCCCATTCCTTCCATTCTTGCGGTAGAGCTTGATTTAAATGCGTCATGCCTTCTAACGGTCCTATGTCCATATAGTGGACTCTTCCCCAAATCGTATGATATCGTGCTAAAAATTCCGCTAACGACTCGGTGCTCATCTTTCTCACATATAAGTATTCTTGCATCCAATCGTTGTCGTCCATCCTACACGAATTTTTAAACGCATAAGCACACTTAACAATTAATCGAACATATTACAAATTCCACTACATACTCATTTCTGCGTTCCAAAGAGGGATTTTCGGGCAATTCCAAATCACGTAACCAATTGCACACGCGTCTTATTCTTTCCGATCTTTTCACACGCACTCGCAAAGGGAAGGACATTCTAAAGCAATCTAATTATTAATCAATTTAGCAAATTTCATCTCAAAACATCACAACTCAAATAATAACTTAAAAGAAATTCTCAACACTTTGATAACTCAAATATCACTTTAACTTGAAAAACTTTTAGAAAATAAGACATACCTGGTTGCCGGATGAGATGGAGGATAACTTGGTGTGGTTTACTGACTTAAACAAGTCTAGGAATTAAATCTAGACTCAACTCATCAAAGAATAACAGACTTCAGAGGAAATCAAAGCCTTGCTCTGATACCAACCTGTCACACCCCGACTCTCGAGGTGCGACAATTATTCATGCTGGTGGGAATAAGGTTCCGACAATTACGAGAATATCAAAAGTATATCAAGTCATGAATAACCAGATTCAACAAACATTCCAAGTCAACGATCCTATAGCTCGGAAACACAAGTCAAAAAGTTTAAGAATTCAACAAATATTCAAAGTCATCGAGCACAACACTCGGAATCAAAAATATAAGTATCAAAGTATTAGCATCAACAGACATTAATTCAAAAGGGTTGCAGCGGAAACTTGCATCAAAACCCAACATCTGCACGTATGAAGACGTACAAATGCCAGTCTGATATTCAACTCGACTCAACCAAAAGAACCACACCACACCACCAAGTATCCATGCCATCGCCATCCAGTCAACCTGCATGTTTAGAAACACACGCAGGGCTGAGTACTTCGTACTCAGTGAACACAAGCCAAAACATTTGATTAAAGATGCTTTCTAAAGCTTTAACAATTGAACTTGCCTTGCCGAACATCACAAGTATTTAAACAACTTAAAAGGGGTTCACTTGTGCATGCTAGAAACAATTTCTTTTAAATAGACAGCGCTGTCAAACATATTATATAACATAAAAGTATGTATCATCTGTCACAAACAATCTCACTGTACCAAGAAGTAGGCCTCCTTCTCGAACACTGTGACCGGCCTAACCGAAGCGAGGCTCACAGTCACCTCAACATATACCACACGTGGGTTTCCTGCCTTTCACAGGATAATAACATCTTCACATAAACAGATGATAACACAAACCAATTTTAATAAAAACGGCAAGTCAATCGCATTTAAAATCATATCATAATACTCAATAGCATAACTAATTCTCATTGATAGTTTTGGTTTAGAAAAGCCCACCTGACTTCCGAATATTCTAGCTAGGCGGTTTAAGGGCTATTTGTCCTTGCTTAGCGATCCGTCCGGCTCGATCCTTCACAGTTCGACATCGATAAAGGAAAAATAAGATACGCAAAAGACGAACACAAAGGCGTTGGACTCAACTGAAGGACTTCTACTTGAGTCGTTTCTCTCTTTGCTTAAACTTTTCTAAAGGATCTCGCGTTTTCGTCTTTAAATCATTAACTCTACTCGAATTGGTTACTACTAATCAACGTCTTAACACTTTCTCACTTTAATAAACGTCGTCTATCTACCTTCCATTACTCGAGTTTTCTTTCAAGATTTTAATCGATTCTCGATTTAACAATCAATAACTCAATCATTTTGCATACCAATAATTTAGTAATCCTTCACGTCACAATTAACATTATGTATTTAAACACTTATTCAATCATATAATGAATTCAAATAAATCAAACAAACTTTAAGACACATTAACATTTATTCAACTTCAACATTAGAACTTGATTCGATTATGCATTTCTTTTTATAAAGGCTCAAACCATTTACTCTATCTTTTCTTAATTTATAGGCAACGCTTTGTTCTAATTTCGTTATCTTATGAGGTTTTATAACTTTTACTCAATTAATATAAATTCTCTTTAACTATTATTAAACTTTTATGAAATTGGAATTTCTTATTCATATTTAATTCGATTCTCATTTCTTAACTCGACAATTATTTTTCTAATTACTACTCGGTAATTTCTCTCGGTTTATTTTTAATTCGATTGTGTGATACCCCGAGTTTTTATCCCTTTAGAGAGCGTCTAATTAACCGAGTAGTTCAAAGATGAGAATTTAGGAGTAAAATTTTTCTTTTCTAATCGATGAGTTTTGAATAAAACGTTTAAATTGCTTTATGAATCTTTTGTGAATTTATCTGTTCTATTTATCTGAGATGATGATGATGTGATATGTTTGTTGAGTCGTTTATATGAAAATGAGTATGAGATCAAATTCCGGAAAAATCCTGAGAAGTTTGTTTAATTAAGATAACATAGCGTTAATCACCGAGGAATATGTTTACGCCGATGAACCTAGAATAGAATTAAATTAGAACCTTCGAATTTAGAATTTCTTTTAAGATCACTGAGATAAGATAAGAACTTATCCGAGAATTGAGAAGAGAAATGAGGCATTAGTCTTGAAAAGGATGAATAAATGAATTAATAAGCCGATTAATTTCTTTTAAGAATTAAAGGACTAAAATGATCGAAGCCTTTAATCTTTTAATTTGAGACGTGACATAGGATTGGGACGAGTTAGTGTCAAAAGTGAAACGAGAAGAGGTTAGACCCGTTAATAAAACAAAACGGAATTAATACGAATCATTTTACCCGGAAAACCTTTACGACCGGATAATTAATACCCATAACGACACGACGACGACACGTGTCAACCACCTCTCTCCCTCTCTCGCCACCTCACAACCCTCTCCCATCAAACCTCAAGTTCCAAGACCAACAAGACATAGTGGTGTCTTGTACATAGCTTGCTTGAATTATGCAAACAAGTTAACTTCAAATCAAACCATCAAGTCTTGTTTTTACAATTTCCAACAAGTTAATTCCTTTTCACTTTGTTGAATATTGAATCCTATTCACCTAAAACAAGTAGGAAGTCAGCAATTCATCCATCAAACTCTATTTTTCTCTCTCTCATTTCGAAACCTATCAAGAAAGAAATCAAATTCTCTCAAACCTCTCCAAGCTCTCAAATTCACGGCATTCCCTCTCTCTCACACCTCCATTGATTTTTCTTCACATGCAACTATAGATTCAAGCTTATCCTCCATGGAAATGAAGTAGAAGCCATTAATCCTCCATCAATTCCATCCATATTTTCAAAGAAAGGTACAAATTTCCAAGTTCTTGAAGTTGAATTCAAGAATTTTCCAATACTTTTCTTCATTTTGATTCCTAAACCTATGGATGATTAATCCTATATTCTTTCTTTTTCTTTGAGGATTCAAGAAGATATTCTTCTTTCTTTCAAGATCCAAGCTTTGAAGCTACCATTTCCATCCATTTCAATCCCATGAACCAAGAGAAGAATTTCCATTTATTTAAGTATGATTTCATTTGATTAGTTGTAAAAATGTATGTCTATAAGTCCTAAAGGAAAGATTTATGCATGCATGTTATTTAATTTATGTTTAGGCAAACTTAGGATATGCATGTGCTAATCGAGTGAGAAGAATTCGTTAGGAGAATCGAGCACTAGATGTTAATCGATGAATTAAGAGAAGAAAAAGAAACTAAAACTCTAAAAAAATGATAAATGCCGAAAAATATAAGGAAAATAGGAAAAATATGAATCTTTGTGTTATTGTTATTTTGATGCTTGAATTGTTATTTTTATCATGTTAGTAATGAGATTAATTGCATGAAAAATTGAGAAATAAAACACACAAAATATGTGCATGGGTGCCGTGTGTTTTTGAAGAAAATGGAGAAATTATTTTGTTGATTTTGTTGATGAATTGAGTGATGTTTTGATCTATGAAATGATTGTATGTTATGTTAGTATAATCATACATGTGTTAAATGAAGAAAATAGGATTGCATGTTGAAATTTTTGAAAGAAATTAATTGGAGAATTAAGTATAGAAATAATAAAAATAATTGGATGTTTAAGTATTTCAATGTTTATATGAATGATAGTTTGAATATAGAAAAAAGATAGAAGTTTTGATAAAAAGATTTAAATTTGAAAAGCTTTTAATTAAATAAAAGATGTATGAAAAAGATTTCTTAATTAAATACTTTGTATTAAAATTTAAAGACTTGAAATTTTTACTAAAAATATAACAAAAAGATCTTTTATAATAAAGTGAAGAAATTCCTAAAAATATTTATCAAAAGATAAAGAAATCATTAAGTAAGAAATAGCTTAAAGGTTTAAAACAAATAAAGAAGAAATTATTAAAGAAATAAACAAAACCGAGTTAAGTAGAATTAATCGATAAGAAATAAAAAGGAAGTTAAATTGAATAAAGAAAAGATGCTAGACGAGTTAAGATAGATACTCGTATAAGTTGACCGAGAAAATGAGAATAAAATAAGATGTCGAATAATAAGTTGAAAAAGATTAATTAAATAATTAATTGAGTACGTTATTTCCAATCAAGCGAAGAAAGGATAAACCGAGATAATAATTCAAGGAATGATATTCGAGTAAAGAAATGAGAATCAAGTTAGAATTTGACAAGAATTTATAATTTCAAAAGAGTTTATTAAAAACTAAGAGAATTTTTGTTAAATAAATAAGAGTTATAAAATACCTTATAAAATAGCGGATGTAGAATGAATCGTTGTCTATATAAATAAGAAAGATAGAATCAATAGTTTAAGCCTTCATAAAAAGAATTGCATAATCGAGTTAGACTTTAAGGCCCAAATGGAATGCATATTAATGTATCTTGAAGTGTTTGATTTATTTGAATTTATTATATGTTTGTATGAGTATTTAAATGCATGATAGTTTTATAATGTAAAAGATGATTGAATTGGTATGCTAGATGATTGTTTGTTAAAGTGAGAATGAACTAAAGTCTTTGAAAGGAAGCTCAAGTAATATAAATTGTATCAATGAAGTTATTAACTAGAACGAGAATAGTATACGATGTTAAGTAGTAGAATTAACCTTTTCGAATAGAGTTAACGAAATAAAGACGAGAACATGAGATCTTTAGAAAGGTTAGAACGAAGAGAGCGACGACTCAAATAACCTATCGATGTCAACCTATGAAGGATCGAGCCGGACGGATCGTTAAGCGAGGACAAATAACCCTAGACCACCTAGCTAGTTCTTCGGAAGTCAGGTGGGCTTTTCTGAACCAAAATCTATCGATGAAAATTAGTATGCTATTAAATATTATGTTATGGTTTTTCAAATGTGATTGACTTGCCATTTTATTAAAGTTAGTATGTGTTATCATCTATGAAGATGTGATTATCCTGTGAAAGCAGGAACCCACGTGTGGTAGATGTTGAGGTGACTGTGAGCCTTGCTTCGGTTAGGCCGGTCACAGTGTTTGAGAAGGAGGCCTACTTCTCGGCACATGAAGTTATTTGTGATAGATGATACATGCTATTATATTATATGATATTTGACTGCGCAGTCCGTTTTAAATAAAAATGTTTTGGCATGCACAAGTAAAACCGTTTTCAAAACTGCTTATATACTTGTGATGTTTGGCAAGGCAAGTTCAATTAATATAGCTTTGAAAGCATCTTTATTCAAATGTTTTGGCTTGTGTTCACTGAGTACGAAGTACTCAGCCCTGCATGTGTTTCTAAACATGCAGGTTGACTGGATGGCGTTGGCGTGGATACTTGGTGGTGTGGTTTGGTTTTGGTTGGTTAAGTTTGGTAGAATTTCAGACTGGCATTTGTACGTCTTCATACGTGCAAGTGTTGGGAGTTGATGCTAGTTTCCGCTGCAATCTTTTTGATCTTATGTCTGTTGATGCCAGTACTTTTATTCTCATGTTCTTGATTCCGAGCGTTGTGCTCGAAGACTTTGAATGCTTGTTGAATTCGTAACCCCTTTATTTTGTAATCCCGAGCGATGGGCTCGTATCTTGACTTGTTGTTGAACATGATTCCTTATCTTGATGTATATATTCGTATGATTCCTCTTTTTGTTGGAATTCCTTTCCCATCAGCATGATTTGCTTGTTTGATTTCCCGTTCAAAGTGAAGTTGAGATGCTCGGTTATTATTTCTTTATGCTTTTGAAAACCAAATTCAATTGCCTTATATTCCGCCTTTGTTTTCCCCGAGCACGTTCCCTTTATTTGAGTTAGTTGTTAGTTGTTTAGGTTTGTTGTTGTTCGTAAGTCGCACCCCGAGAGTCGGGCCGTGACAGATTGGTTGGAAGCAACGTATTCAATTAATTATTTTATATTAACTTCTTTCAACTCATTACTCGACATCTTATTCTATTATTATTTTCTTGATTAACTTATACGAGTACTTAACTTAACTCGTCTAGCATCTTTTCTCCATTTGATTAAAACTTCTTTTCTTACTTCTTCTCGATTAATTCTTTTAAACTTGATTTTCTCAATTCTTGCTTATTTAATAAATTCTTCTTCTTTGTTTTTAAATTTTAAGCTATTTTCTTACTTAATAAATTTTCTTTATCTTTCAATAAACATTTTTATAAACTAGTTCATTTTATTAGATAAGTTACAAAATATCTTTTTGTTGTAGTTTATTAAAATTTCAAGTTTTTAAGTTTTATTACAAGAAAATTCATTAGACATATCTTTTATGCATTTTTTTATCTTTAATAAATTAAAAGCTTTTGAACTTCATTCCTTTTATCACAAGACCTCTATCTTCATTCATAATTTAAACTAATATTCATACACACATTATAACATCTAAACATCCAATCTTTTCTATATTATCACATTTAATTTCTTTAAAATCTTAACATGCAATTCCATTTTCTTAACTTAATAACATGTATGATTATATCAACATATCATACAATCATCTCATGATCAAAACATCACTCAATTTATCAAACAAATCAACAAAATAAATTCTCCAATTTTCCTCAAAATACACGGCATTGATCCCTATTTTAGGGCAATTCATTTCTCAAATATTCATGCATATAATCTCATTCTCAATATGATAAAGATAATAAATCAAGCATCAAAATATCAATAACTCAAAGAATTCACATTTTTCCTATTTTGCTTATTATTTTCGGTATTATTCATATTTTTAGGGTTTTAATTCCTTTTTCTTGTCGTAATTCATCGATTAAAACCTAAGGTTCGATTCTCCTAACGATTTCTTCTCACTCGATTATCACAAGCATAACTTAAGTTTGCCTAAACATAATTAAATATCATGCATGCATAGTTTCTTTCTTTTAGGACTTAGAGATATACATACATACAATTAATCAAATGAATATCATACTTTAAATTAAATAGATTTCTTCTCCTTGGCTTCTTGGAATCAAAATGGAAGGGAATTGGAGCTTCAAAACTTGAACTTGAATGGAAGAAAGAACTCTTCTTGAATCCTCAAAGAAAAGAATATCATAAAAATTAATCATCTATCTCTTTTAGGGCTTAAGAGCCAAAATGAAGAAAATAGGGATGATGATTTGAATTTCAATTCAAGAGCTTGAAGGATTATTACCTTTTTCTTGAAGATATGAATGGAATGGATGGAGGATGATGCTTTCTACTTCATTTCCATGGATGATAAGCTTGAATTCATGGTTGCATGGAAGAAAACTAAAATGTAGGTGTGGGTGTGTGTGTATGCCATGAGATGAGGGAGAGAGTAGAGAGGTTTTCTTTGTTTTTCTTGCTTGCTTGGGAGAGAGAATTCGAAAGAGAGAGAGATGGAATATGGATGAATAAGTTCTTCTCTCTTTGTATAAGGTTGCATGCATTTTGAATTCCAACATAAGGAATAAGAATGATGATGTTTTGGTGTTGGAACTTGCATTAAGACATGGATAGATAGTTTGATGTGATGTTGATTGCATGCAAACTTTGATTACACAATTTACTAAGTATTTTTGCTCATTTCTAGAGAATAATCATGATAACATCTAAGTATAGCCTTGTAGATAGGTGTGGAGAGAGATTAGGGAGAGAGGTGGCGGTGAGAGGGAGAGAGGTGTGACGACACTTGTCTTCGTCGTGTCGTTACGGGTATTAATTACCCGGTCGTAAAGGTTTTCCGGATAAAACGATTCGTATTAATTCCTTTTTATGCTATAAACGGTCTAATCTCTCCTCGTCTCATTTCCAACACTAAACATCTCAATCCTTTTTCACGTCTCAATTAAAAGATTAACGAATTCAATCATTTAGTCTTTAAAATCTCAAAGGAATTTAGTCGGCTTATTAATCCGTTTATTAATCCTTTAAAGATTAAATCCTCATTGCTCTTCTCAATTCTCGGATAAGCTCTTACCCTATCTCAGTGACCTTAGAAGCAATTCTAGGTTCAAAGATTCTAATTCAATTCTATTCTAAGTTCATCATGTAAATAATTTCTCGGCGATTCACATTATTCTATCTCAATTAAACAAACTCCTCGGGATTTTTCTGAAAATTCATCTTATACTCATTTTCATATAAACAATTCAACAAGTATATCACATCATCATCATCTCAGATAAATAGAACAGATAAATTCACACAAAACTCACAAAGCATTCTAAATGTTTTACTCATTTCTCTTCGTTTAGAAAAGAAAATTTTTGTTCATAAATTCTCATCTTTTAACTTACTCGGTTAGTTATTACGCTCTCTAAAGATATAAAGGCTTGGGGTATCACAAAGAATCGTCGAGAAGTTAAGTATAGATTATGATATGAACTTATGGATTGCATATTAGTTAATCTAAGTAGTTAATGATCATAATTTGGAAGTTTGAATGAATTCTAAGTATGTCGAACTTTTTTTGTAAGAGACGAAGAGTCGAGCATAATCGTCGATAGGAAAATCGAACGAGAAAACTAATCGAATATTTGTGATTGTTGGTATGCTAGGTTGGTTGTTGAATTAATTGAGAATTAATTAACAACTATGAAGAATCGAGTTCATAAACCGATAAAAATGACGTGAATTGGTTAAGTAATAGTTTCGATGATGTTAATGTGTTAAGATGATTATTATTAAGTAAAAAGATGATATAAACTAATTTGATTTGAATTGAATTAGTAAAACTTCAAGAATCGAAGAAAGTAAGTAGGTTTTGAATCAATGAAATGAGAAAACGAGGGTTTGTATTTTTCCGATTGATGATATGGTTGATGTATTAATGATATGCATGATTACATGTACTTAGTTTGAATTTCTTAGATTTTATAAAAATGTTTGATAAAATCGACAACGATGTTCGTTGCTCGATAAAAACGACGTGTTTGATGATTATGAGTATATGTTAATTGATTTGAGTTAGTTGATGATTAATAAGCATGAATGTAGTTGATGATGATTTCATATAAGTTATGAAATAGAAATTAGAAGTTCGTTTGAATTTGAAATGAAATTAGCTATGTGTAAATTGATTAGTTGAAAAGACGAGAAGTGCTCGTCGTATATTTTAATCGAGGAAAGTAAAAGTGATCACGTTAAATAGTTGTGTGTTTTGACTATTAAGTTGATGGACATTTCGTGCACATAAAGGTTGTATAGC
The DNA here is from genome assembly GCA_029490685.1 of Schizonepeta tenuifolia. Lineage (NCBI taxonomy): Eukaryota > Viridiplantae > Streptophyta > Magnoliopsida > Lamiales > Lamiaceae > Schizonepeta > Schizonepeta tenuifolia. Next base: position 79,384,315 of record CM055959.1, read on the forward strand.
ATTGATTGAACCTAGGGAATCGTGCGTCGAGTTTTAAAAACGATTAGGGTTTCTCGGCAGTTTTGCGACCCTTTACAGAAACGGCCATAACTCTTAGCTCGTTTAACGAAATCGAGATCCGTAAATTGGACAGTAAACTAGACATCCTTGTCTTTCTTTTGACATAAGGAACATCCCCTGTTTCGAAATACTCTATTCTATAGAAGCTCCAAACCTACTGACCTTGTGCAGAAAATTTCTAAAACTCATTTTCTTAAGTTGAATTCTTTTCAACTTAATTCTTTAAGAACTTTTAAGTCGTTCAGAGTTATCGACTTCCGTCTTTAACTAATCTAAATGTCGAATAAGGAACCAAGTTAGTTCTAAACGAGATATGTCCGAATCTCGTTTCTTCTAAATTAAAAGAGATTAGTTAAAGTGCAAACGCCTAAAAGACTTAACCGAATTCGATTTGCTTTTTCTTTAATCATCTTGACCGATTTACTAAAGCATGTCTGTTGCAATAGAAGGAGGAAGTCGCAATTAGAAGAAAGGATGGAAGACCGAAGACAGAAGTTCGTGTTTGTTCTGTAACCGGTTAAGGTGGGCTTTTCTATATAACAAAATAAAGTGAGCGTTGCTCAAAATGTTTACTTATTGCTTTATAAGTGCATTTTCTAAATGATTATCAGTGCATAAAAGAATTTGTTTTGTGAGTTCTTTTGTACCTTGTTGAGTTGGTTCGCCAACTAATCGATCGGACTCTGAGTTAGTGACACTGTTAGGTGCTTTCCAGAGTTAGTGTACATGGTAGCCGTTGTGTGTGGTACTCTGTTGAGGGGTAGCTAGCCAGGGTGAGGAACGTGCGCGGGAAAAGTTAACTCTCCCCCAGCGTTGAAATAGAAGTTGGGCAAGTTGAACGTAACAACAGTAAAATGCTTGCGCAAGCTATTTATGAAAGGAAAATGTTTAGTAAGCACGAACCTTTGAAAGAAAAAACCCCGTTGTGTTACTTTAAAGATGCCTGATTAATCTATAAGCTTATGATATGTTTTCGGCATTGTACCCACTAAGTATGATTATACTTAGCCCTGCATGATTTATAAATGTGCAGGTTGAGCGATGAAGGCGGCGGAAGTTGAGTAGAGGTCGTACTTAGGAATGAAGAATAGTGTAATCAATTCTACGTTTTTCCGCTGCAAACTACTTAACTTTTGTTGTATAACTTTTCGGTTTAAGTTTCGTACTTTAAACCTAGGCTACTCTGAAAATAACTTCGTCGAGCGATCCTTCGAGATCGACTCTCTTTTGTTAATGAAATCAGTTCATAGATATCATCTTGTTTATTATTATTGGTTAATGCATCTTTTCAGTTAATTATTCCCCCTTCTTCCCCGCTTCTTTAATCCAACCCCTAGTCCCACCCCGGCTTTGCCGTCCCTCAGGATTTGGGGCTGTGACAGAGTGGTGTCAGAGCAATCGTTTCTACTCTGCATCCAATATTCTTTCAAGTTAGTACGACAGAGCATTTGTTCATGCTCTGCACTTGAGTCTTTTTCCAAGTAAAGTTTAGATCGTATCACTAAACTTAAGAGTGTAGTTAACGACTCAACTTCCCGCTACGTCGACTCAACTGAAGAAGAAAAGAAAGAAAAGTTTCAGAAGTATTGTTTCTTTTATAGAAAGTTTATGATTAAGTATGCAAGCATGTTATGAACAGTTGTTTTTCAGTATGAATTGATTAGAGTATGAGATATACTTTTGTGGAGTACCAAGTATGAATTGATTGAAGTATGAGATATACTTTTTGTTGAGTAAAAGTATGAATTGATTAGAGTGTGATTGATATACCTTTGTGGTATTATGTGAAATTATTTGAGTTATAATTTCTTTTGATTGAGAAGTATGTCGGCATGAGAATCTAGACTATTTCTAAGGCTTTTCCCGATTCCTTGAGAACATAGACGATTTAAGAAGCTTTGGTTCCAAATTGTTTCGAAAAACACGATCAAAAGAAGAGAAGTACAGAATCGAGTATAGACGAATGTTACTTACGTATAAGTGACATGAACAAAGTCATTTTCAGTTGGAGTTCGCCTCGTGGGAACTTAAAGAAGAGATTTGCTTTAATTGTTAAGAATCGAGTACGAATTTTAGCTAATTTCCAACGATCGTTCGATTCCAACGATGACTAGAACTTGTGTTCTAAAGTTATTCTCCAACTATTATTCCGTGTCTTTTGGAATTTATTTCACAATTAGTAATTGAATGAAGAATATGATAAGTACGAGATTAAAGTGTCGAGAAGGGTTTATATTAAGTCGCTGGAATTTATTCCGAGAATATGATAAGTACGAGATTAAACTATTATTCCGTGTCTTTTTGGAATTTATTTCACAATTTATTTCACAAAGTCGCTGACTATCTGTCCTATGTCGTGGTTCGGGTCTACCTCGTAATCATAGTACTAATCCGAAATCTCATCTACCATGGTACGCTGTCTCAGGGGTCTGCTCTTCCGAGCCGTGACGCGTCTCGTAACCATCCTACAAAGTTTTTAAGGAAACACGGATCAGTAACTGGTAGGAAAATAACACATCTTAAGGAATTCTTAAATTACAAATAGAATATTCCATTATTCAATTACAATATCTTTAACCACTTAATAACAACTTATCTTAAGCATCTAGCAATTTTAAAAAATTGCACTCATACACTTAATAATAAAAAAAATTCCGAGATTTTTCCAACTTTTAACTTAACGGTTCTTAATTATTAAAACAAAGTTTACTCCAAAGAGACTTTGTTCATGTCATTTATACGCAAGTGACATTCTTTTTTTTTTAATAGGTTCTGTCCTTCCCAATTCGTGATCGCCTCTCAAATAATTTTGGAACCAACGCTTCTTATTAGTTCTATGTTCTCAAGGAATCGGGAAAAGTCTTGGAGTAATAGTTTAGGTTCTCGTGCTAACATACTTCTCAATCAAAAAGAAATTATAACTCAAATAATTTCACATATTATCACAGAGTATAACACTTGTACTTCAATCAATTCATACTTGCCATAATTGTTATAACATGCTTGCATACTTATTCATAAACTTTTTGTAAAAGAAACAACACTTCCGAAACTTTTCTTTAATTTCTTCTTCGGTTGAGTCGACGTAGCGGGAAGTTGAGTTGTTGACTATATTCTTAAGTTTAGTGATACGAACTAAACTTTACTTGAACGAAGACTCGGATGCAGAGCATAAACAAATGCTCTATCGGATTAACTTGAAAGAATTTTGGATGCAGAGCATAAATGATTGCTTTGATACCACCCTGTCATAGCCCCGAATCCCGAGGGACGGCAAAGCCGGGGTGCGACTAGGGGTTGGATTAAAGAAGCTGGGAAGAAGAGGGAATAACTGAATAAATGCATTAACCAATAGTAATAAACAAGATGATATCTATGAACTGATTCCATTAACAAAAGAGAGTCGATCTCGAAGAATCGCTCGACGAAGTTATTTTCAGAGTAGACTAGGTTTAAAGTACGAAACTTAAACCGAAAAGTTATACAACAAAAAGTGAAGTAGTTTGCAGTGGAAAAACGTAGAATTGAATACACTATTTTTCATTCCTATATACAACCTCTACTCAACCTCCGCCGCCTTTGTCACTCAACCTGCACATTTAAAAATACATACAGGGCTAAGTATAATCATACTTAGTGGGCATAATGCCGAAAACATATCATAAGCTTATAGATTAATCAGGCATTCTCAAAGTAACACAACGGGGGTTTCCTTTCAAAGGCCCGTGCTTACTAAACATTTTCTTTTCATAACATAGCTTGTACAAGCATTTTACTGTTGTTACGTTCAACTTGCCCAACTTCTGTTTCAACGCCGGGGGAGAGTATACTTCTCCCACGCAAGTTCCTCACCGTGGCTGGCTACCCCTCAACAGAGTACCACACACAATGACTACCGTGTACACTAACTCTGGAAAACCCTTCCGGTTAACTCAGAATCCGATCGATTAGTTAGCGAACCAACTCAGAATGGCACAAAAGAACTCACAAAAACAAATTCTTTTATGCATTGATAATCATATAGAAAACACACTTATAAAGCAATAAGTAAACATTTTGAGCAACGCTCACTTTATTTTGTTATATAGAAAAGCCCACCTTAACCGGTTACAGAACAAACACAAACTTCTGTCTTCGGTCTTCCATCTTTTCTTCTAATTATGACTTCCTCCTTTGATCACAAACATTCAAACTTTAGTAATTGGTCGAGACGATTAAAGAAAAAGAAAATCGAATTCAATTAAGTCTTTTAGGCGTTTGCACTTTAACTAACCCCTTTTGGTTTAAAAAGAAACGAGACTCGGACACATCTCGTTTAGAACTAACTCGGTTCCTTACTCGATATTTAGATTAGTTAAAAACGGAAGTCGATAACTCTTAACGACTTAAAAGTTCTTAAAGAATTAAGTTGAAAAGAATTCAACTTAAGAAAATGAGTTTAGAATTTTTCCTGCACAAGTCAGTAGGTTTGGAGCCGTTTTAGAACAGATCATTTCGAAAATGGGGATGTGCCTTATGTCAAAAGAAAGACACGGAAGTCTACTTTACTATCCAATTTACGGATCTCGATTTTGTTAAACAAGCAAAGAGTTATGGCCATTTCCGTGAAGGGTGGCAAAACAGGCCGAGAAACCCTAGACGTTTTAAAAACTCGACGCACGATTACCTAGGTTCGATCAATGCTATACAACCTTTATGTGCATGAAATTTCCATCAATTTAACAGTCAAGTCACACAATCATTTAACGTGAATACTTTCACGTTCCTCGATTAAAATACGACGAGCAATCTCGTCTTTTCAACTAACATCATACTCCACAATTTCTTTTCAATTTCAAATCACAAAAATTTCCTTAACTTCTAATTCAATCATCTCATGCTATGGTCATCAACTAAACAAATGTTCCTTAACTAACATCATACTTCAATCAAACAACATTCATTAATTTCTAACATACACGTCACTTTTATCGAGCAATGAACGCAATTGTCGATTTTTCTAAATATTTTTATAAAATCTAAGAAATTCATACTAAGTACATATAATCATACTTATCATCAATACATCAACCATATCATCAATCGGAAACATACAAACCCTCGTTTTCTCGTTTCTTTATTTCTACACTTACTTACTTTCTTTAATTTTTGAAGTTCTACTAATCCAATTCAAACCAAATTAGTTTCTATCATCTTTATATTTAACAAATATCATATTAACACATTAACATCATTATAACTAATACTTAATCAATTTAAATCATTTTTATCGGTTCAAGAACTCGATTTTTCAAAGTTATTAGTTAATTTTCAATTAATTCAACAACAAACCTAACACATGTACAATCACTAATATTCAATTAGTTTTCTCGTTCTATTTTTCTATCGACAATTATGTTCGATTCTTCATCTCTTACAAAAAGTTTGACATTCTTAGAATTCATTCAAACTTTCAAATTATCATCATTAACTACTTAGATTAACTAATATGCAATCCAAAAGCTTATATCATAATCAAAACTAATTCTATCGACGATTCTTCGCCTCCAACGATTTCGTTTTTATTTTTAGAAAAATCTAATTTAATTATATGATCAACTACATTCTTCCTACATCTTAAATATAACAACACATCATCAATATCACAACAATTTCTCATTCAAAAACCTACTTCTTCTTCTCTTACAAAATTATTTTTATTTTTAGAAAATCCTCAAATAATTCATGTAATCATATTTCAATGCATGAAATCATAATCTACAAACCATACATCTAATTTCAAGCTCAATCTTCAACAAATAATTATGAAATTTTCGAAACTTTTTAATTAAATTCTAACATGATTTATACTTGATTCAAACCATAGAAACTTAATCCTAAGCATTAAATAATCATGAAATAAACTTAGAACATCATCTTCTACACTTCATAAATTTCAAAATTTTCAATAATTAAAGAATAGGATTTTTTGTTTGGTTGGAATTAAAGAGAAAGTTATAACCTTATCAAATATGCAATCGGAATTGACTTTAATCGAGAATCGAAAGACTTATGAGCTTCAAAGAGCTTGAAGAAATGAAGAACTTCTTGAAGAAAACTTGAAGATGGGAAGAACAAGAGAGAGAAAAGAGCATATGGGGGGGGGGGGGGGTGGGGGGGCGGTTGTAAGAGAGAGAGAGGAGAGAAGAAAAAGTGAAATTGAATTGGTAACCTCAAGATATTATCAAGAGAGAGAGGGAGGCGGTTGGGGGGGGGGGGATGGATTTAATCCAAAATATCTCGTTTTATGGGTCTAATACTGCATACTAAAATCGATTAATTAATTTCTTAGACGGTTACGTTTTCGGCGAAAACTAATTCGACCAATAGATCGGAAATAATTTACTTAGTTGGAAAGGACGATTCGTTTCCCGAAAAACTTCAAAAAGTCGAGACGTGACAGTCCAAATTTTACCCGGAAAGATAAATAAAACTGATTTTTACCAATAGACTCGTATCGCAAAATAAGTGAATGTAAAGTCATACGCTTTTTCGATCTGAGTTCTCGAACAAAAATTTTATCGGGCGCGAAAACCCTAATACAGTAGTCGGTTGAACGACTTTTGGGCTTTATTTTCAGAAACGGATTTCACTGTTAGTCTTAAAACTGAAATTCCTTAACTTACATGCAAAGCCTTAATTAATTATCAAATTTTTATTTTAGTGACGGAAGAAAAAGGCCGGGATATTACACATATGTGCATGTTAATATGAGAAAAAGGAGATTGATGAGTTTGAAAATACTTTGACATTAAGTTTTTGATGTTATATGGAGTATTGAGTGATTTGATGATAATGTTTTAGTAAAAATAATCAAGTTTGATTTTTGAATCATTTAAATCGGAGTTAAGACATAGAAGTTGAGCATTGAAGTTTTAAAACGAAAAACCGAGTTTTTAATAAATAAAAACGAAAATTAAGAGTTTTTAATTGAGAAAAAGATTTAATATTATTATTTGGAGTTGAGTTATTAAGTTAAGAACTTATATGAGCATAAGTTCGTACTTTGAAAAGTAATGACGTGATTATGAGTCGAGTAATCTTTACTAGAAGATTTGATTTTTAAATTCAAAGCTATTATCATTAATTAATTAAAAGTTTAACGAAATTATTTTTGTTAAAACCTGAAGTTATAAGTTTTTAAAATTAAAAGTCGAGCAGTAACGAGTCATCATTTCACTGTGTTTGAAATATGAATTATTTCTGGGTTTATTATGCTTAATTGAATTTATGTGATTAAGTGGGATTTTATTATTCCTCTTATTTATGAAGTTGATTGTTTATCTGTTGTGAATGCTCGATTATTGATGTGAAAGTTAATGTGAAAAATTTGTGATGTTAATAGTCGAGAAATTAAGAAGCATAAGTTGAGATGAAGAGTAACTTCTCGTTTTGCGTGAAATATTTAAATAGTATTTTATAAAAACGAGAATTCGAGTTAAAGAAATTAATTAATGCTCGAGTCAAGATGAAAAACAGAGAAAGAAACCGATTTAGATAAATTCAAAATAAGTTAAGAAAAAAACACGAGTCAAGTAGAAGTCCTTCAGCCGAGCCCTAGAGTTATTTTACGTTTTACGAGAAAGTGAACTCGTATTTATATAATATTATTTTTGAAGGGCCGAACGGGATTGAGAAGTAAGAGAAGACGAAAAGAGTAAGCTACCTCGATTAATCTTCAATAATCAGGTAGGCTTTCTGAACCGAAACTTAACGATGAACGCGCATTTTATTTTTATATGTGCGTTTTTATTTAAAGTTAATTGAGTTGCTTGAGTTTTATGTTTTGGTATGTAATCCTCTACTTTACATTCAGTTGAATGAGTCCTGTGGACGTACGGGATAAGGTCCTGTTCAAAGCGGGACAATGCATGCATTAGATTAGGTGACCGTGAGCCTTGTTATAGTCTAGCCGGTCGTAAAGTAACTGTGAGCCTTGCTTCAGTTGGGCCAGTTATGTAAAGACTGTGAGCTTTGCTTTGATTAGGCCGGGTACGGTGTTCGAGGAGGAGGCCTACTTTTCGACACCACTTAAAGATGAGATGTGTAGATGGATTTGTACCCGAATAAACGGCGCCGATTTCAGAAAAACAAATGAAAATGTTTTTAAGCTGCCACAAGTCAAAAATTCTTTTAAACAATTATACATAATTGCTTGTGGTGCAGCTAATAAGGCAAGTTCAATGATATAGCTCTACTGAGCGAGTTTTCAAAATTATTTTGGCATGTGTTCACTGAGTACGAAGTACTCAGCCCTGCATGTTATTTCTAAAACATGCAGGTTTGCTCAGATAATGATGGTGCAGTGTGTCTGGCAACGTTCGTTGTTTCAAGTCAAGTTTGGTGTCAGCTTGGGTTATATATCTTCATACATATAACTTTGGGAATTGAAATATTTTTCGCTGCAACTCAAATACTTAATTGTATTTGAGGTACTTTCAACTCTGATGCCTAATTGAGGAGTTTCATGTTCGTCACTTTATTTTATTTTTCCCTGGATTCTTAATTATCAAACCTATTTTGTTAATTTATTGAATCGGGTAATTGAAAACAAGTTACGTAAGTGTCATTGTTCTCACTTGAATTTCCTTCTATACCTGAGTATTATCCCTTTTGAGTCATGTTTATTCAGCTGTTCCATCTTCACTGTCTAATGGATTCTAGTCGTCTTTATACACTGGAATTCGGGCTGTGACAGAAATAGCACGGGTCAATCGATTATATTCTAAGAGCACTTATCTTACGTTGTTTGAAAAGGCATTTTTGCTCTTACAGGGATCAAACAATCACATGCATACTCAACTTGAGATAACATCATATACTTTAAAATCTCAAACTTCTTAAACTTTCAAACTTTCTTTAAACCTTTCACTCTTCAACTTTAAAACTTTAAACAAAAGCTTTCAATCTTTCACTTCTTATGCTTGCATTCATGCATTGATAAATATGAAATCTTTTAAAGCAAACACTTCAAAGAAAGCTTTTAAAAGATTGTACCTATAACGTTGGAGGAGATGAGGCGCTCAGATTCTCATTTTAGAACATAGACCAATACTTGAATTAGAAACATAGAATTCAAGCACATACTTTCAAAGAATTCATACTTGAAAAAAATAAATAACAACACTTTCTAAACCTTGGCTCTGATGCCAACTGTAACAACTCGCCCCACCTAACTGCTACTTTAGAAAGGATGGACTGAAACTATATCACGATCCTACGCCGATTCTAGAATGAAGATGACTAGAATGGGTGAACCATGACGAATAAAGTTTTGAGATACGAGTATTAAGACTCATATCTCAAGCTTGAGTAACAAGATGACAAAACGGAGAATTCTCTGAGCTTACCCTTATCCCGCCCAAAATTACCTGCACGTTTTTAAGAAAACCAATGCAGGGCGTGAGTACAAGGTACTCAGTAAACACATGCCGAAAACTTGCTTTTTTGCTTTAAGAACTTGATAAGTTTAAACTTGCTACTTGAGCTTGAGCAACAAGGGTTTTTAATAAAGAAATTACCTTGGGCAAAAGCCAAAACATTTTCTTTCTTAATTAATGTCCAAACAAAACATAAGTGAGTGAACCAAATATGTCTACAACATCATCATTAAAGCAGTGAAGAGAAGGAGGCCTCCTTCCAATCACCGGGAATCAGCTAGAGGCTCACGATTCCTATTGTGCACAAATCTCACCTCACGTGAGACCGAATTCGTCCTTCTTTCTTAGTAGACAGATCACAAACAACTTTAAAAAAATAGGCAAGTTAAACAGTTATAAAATATGCTTCATCATGTATTGAGGCTAAAAAGGTCCTCAGTTTAGAAAAGCCCACCTTAAGAGATGTTTTCCTAGCTTTCTACTTGTTTTTCCTTCCTCGCTTTCACTTCACTTCTCCTCCGGATGTTCCTTCAATAGAACACTATTTAGCAATAGAACAATGGAATACGAGAAATGAAACTTATCCTTTCAACTTATCTTATCTTAAAAGGATATTTCTTAATCTTAATGAAGGCATCTTAACGACAAAGGAATTCAAAGGACTCCTACTACTTCTTCAAACTTACTTCACTTGCTTAACAACTTTCTACTTCTATGCATGCTTTGATATGACCATGATAAGAACAACTTCAACATCTTGTCTCTTAAGACCACACAACTTGCAAAGATTAATGCTTTAAAACAATCAAGGAAGTCTTAATATTTCTATATCATGCTTACTTTCAATTCTCATCAAAACATGCTACTACTTCATCACTTCATACTTAGCTTCACTTTTCTTAGTCTCTTATGACAACTTACTTTCAAGAAATAATGATAATTAAGAATCTAAACAAGTACCGAACATGCTCGTCTAGATTATCTAACAAAATTCTATCATGATATAACAACATACTTGGAGCAATCATACTCACTTCATTTAAGCATATTTTCGGTTCTCATAGGGCTTAGAGCTAGAGTTTATCAATTTCATGAAAACTACTTCCAATCATGCTCAAATACATCATAAGGGAATCATGTATCCTTAATTCATCAATACAAGTTCATAAACAAAAAGCCCTAATCTTTACTTCACATAATATTTTCGGCACTTTCAAAATATTCATGCAAAAATTATCCAAAAATCCATATAAGCTCCAAATCTACCCAAGAACAAGATTCCATGCTCAATTCATGCATATAAAATCATCATCATAAAAATCTCACTTCCTTCTACTCCTTAACTTTAAAAAATTTCACTCAAATGAGCAAGGGCGTTTCAAATCATTAAATTTACACATGGATATATACATCTAACTCCCTAAAACTCAAATCTTGCTTTAATTTCATCATAAATAACATGAATAAAAAACCCCTAATTTTGACCATAAAAATCGGCCAAGATGAGAAATACTAGGGTTTGAAAATTTCATGCACATAAATCCATGAAAGAGGTTCATTTTGAGCTAGAAACATCATACCTAAAGATTAGGAGGATTCTTGCTAGGACCGAAAATTGTCCTAGAAAAATAGAAAGAAGATTTCAAGAAATTTTCGCCAAAGAATGAACTTAGAAGAAAAATATTGATTCTAACCTTCCTTCAAAGTATCTATGGAAATTCTCTTGGATCAAGAGCTAAAAGTTTTATTCTTGTAAGAAGAAAATATAGATGTGTGTGAGAGAGAGAGGGGCGTCGAAAATTATGCTAAGGGAGAGGATTTTTGGTCTCCAACAACCTTATTTAGGTGGAATTAAGTTGGAAATGGAAGGCTAGATCTTGATCTAAAAAATGGAAGGCTATGATTGAAACTTGCACCCAAAGTTTGGTAAGTGAAATGTGGAGATCACATGTGTCCATGGCTGGACGTGATGAAATCGTGACAGGTGTCGCATTCTAAAAGGTTGTGGACCTTACATTAAATGCTATCTAACTACACAGTGTACTTTTATTGATAATCGGTTAACACACACATTCTTCTTTTGAAAGACATGATTTTGAACTCAAAACTAACACCAAAGTTCATGAAATTTCGTCACGAACAACATACTAAAATTTGGTGAAAAACAGACAACTTTCGATTTTTCACTAAAAGACGAAAAACTGCATTTTTTACCCGAAAACCAGAAATTCGACTTTTCATGCAAATCATTGCAACAATTCTCATTCTCATGCACACATAAGTCACTTAAGAACATATAATCATGCACTTCACAAACTATTGCTTTCATTCACCGAAATTTGCAAATTCGGATAACTGCTATTTTGAGAAACTTCCCTTTCATGGAAACTTTCTATTTTAGGAAACTTCTCTTTTAGGAAACTTTGAGAGACGGGGTGTTACAGTTCCACCAAAGGCTTTGTGAAAATATCAGCTCTTTAAATGTCAATGTGAATTTTTTTTAACAATGACGTCCTTCTTCTCGACATGATCATGGATGAAGTGATGTTTGATATTGATGTACTTAGTCTTAGAGTGATGAACTGGATTTACCATGATGGATATAACACTTGAGCTATCACAGAAGATGGGTACTTGCCCTGTCTCCACATCACAATCTCTGAGTTGTTGCTTCGGCCAGAGTATTTGCATGTAGCAGCTTCCGACTGTCATGTATTCCGATTCAGTTGTGGAGGTGGCAACACACACCTGTTTCTTCAAAAACCAGGAAACTAACTTTCTTCTCATGAACTGACAATAACTTGTGGTTGATTCCTATGAACTCGATCTCCAGCTAGGTCTGCATCTGAGTAGCCTGTCAGTTCGATATTATCATCGGTGAGGTACAACAGTCCCATATGAACTGTCCCTTTGAGGTACTTGATGATATTCTTCGCTTCTTGCAAGTGAGCTTCCCTAGGCTCAGCTTAGGATCTTTCACAGACTCCAACTGCATAAGAGATGTCTGGTCGACTAGCAGTCAGATATAGTGGCGAACCAATGATCCCCATGTATTTCTTTGCATCGACAAGCTTTCCTTCCTGGCCAAGGCCGATCTTCCAGTTGGTGTTCATTGCGATCTTCATTGTTTGGCTTGAGTTTAGTCCAAACTTGGAGATCAACTCCTTTATGTATTTGGACTGATTGATGAAGATTCCTTCTGTCGACTACTTGACTTGCAGCCCAAGGAAATAGTTCATTTCTCCCATCATGGACATCTTAAACTTTTCCTTCATGAGTTGGGAGAATTTCACACATAGAGCTTCCGACTTGGATCAAAAGATGATGTCTTGACATAAATTTGTACCACCAAGATATCTTCTCCAACTTTGATGGTAAAGAGAGTCTTGTCGACTGAGCCTCGGATAAATCCAGACTCTAGTAGAAAGCCGCACTAAGTGTCGTACTAAGCAGGCGGAGCCTGTTTCAGTTCGTATATCGCTTTCTTTAGCTTGTAGACCCTACCTTCACCAGTCTCAAAACTAGGAGGTTTTTCCACATACACGTCTTCTTTGATATCGCCATTGAGAAATGCGTACATCATGTCAATTTGATATACCTTGAACTTGTGGTAAGCGGCATAGGCTAGAAAAATACGAATTGCTTCCAGATGAGCAGCTGGAGTGAAGGAGTCTTAAAAATCTATCCCTTCTTGCTGGCAATAATCTTGAGCTACTAGTCTAGCCTTGTTTCTCACTACGTATCCAATAGCATCTCGCTTATTCTTGAATATCCACTTTGGACCTATTACCCTAACTACTTCAGGTCTCTCAGCAAGTTCCCAAACATAGTTTTAGAGGAACTCATTTAACTCGTCCTGCATGGCCTGAGTTCAATGGATGCAACCTAAAGCTTCTAAGTTGTCTTTAGGTTTAGGCACGTCAACTACGTAGCATGCTGTCATGGCCACGTCTTCTACGTGTTTAAACTTTCCTAGTATCTTGAGTTCATCAGCATACTGTGCTACCAAAGTTAGTTCATCATCAGCTGGAGTTCTTGACTGAGTTGGTTGAGTCACAACATAAGTTGTGGGATCTACAACTTGAGCTAAACTTCTGGTTCGAACACCTACTTCCAGATTTCCTATAACTGCATCTTTGACGTGGCTTTCATACCATCATTTGTTCTTTATTTCTTGCTTAGCTCCTTCAAGCATTGTGATGGAGTAATCTGGTCTTGGAGATGCTGGAGGTGCCGTGCTTGGAGTTCTGACTTCTGGTGCAGTTTGATCCTCAGCTGGGGATGGAGGATGAACTGGGGTGCTAGCCTGTCTTGGACTTGAGAGTCCAGGATTTGGATACTGGTCAGTTGCTAATACTAGCTGAGTGTCAGCTGGAGTTGGCACTTGGTCAGTTGACTCTGAAGTTCCCCCTTTAATTGTGATGGGATCTTTAGTCTCATCTTCAGAAGAACACACTTCTTCTTCTTCTGCCAACCAGATGATTGGCTCTGCCAAATTCTTGAGTCGTTGAGTTTGAGATCTGGTCTCAACTGGCTATGCTGGTGCACTTCCTTCAACTGCCTTCAGTTTGGCCTATTCCTTTCACTCAAAAGTAGATTCATCACACATAGCATGAGGTGTTATATCCACAATTTCGGTGCTGATGTTGGAAACTTTGTAAGCTTTGATCTTTGCAGCATATCCTAAGAATATTCCTTTCACAGCTTTTAGCTTAAAGGTTTTCAACTGAGCCTTCCCATTGTTATGGATATAACACTTAGAACCGAAAACACGAAGATGAGAGATGTTAGGTTTCCTATTTCTCCATAGTTTGTATGGAGTTTTTCCTTGTCTCTTCATCAGTAGGGAGCGGTTTTGTATGTAGCACGCTGTGTTGATTGCCTCAGCCCAGAAATATTTTGGCAAGGCTGAGCTTGTCAGCATAAAAGATGTTGCGTCCTTCAGCGTTCGATTTCTCCTCTCAGCTACTCTGTTCTATCGTGGAGTTCTTGCAGCTGAGGTCTGATGAATTATGCCTTTTTTCTCGCAATACTCAATGATGGTCTCATTGAGGAACTGAGTTCTGCGATCAGATCTGAATGATACAATGGATTTTCTTTGTTGGTTTGCAAGTTTATGCATCAGCTTAGGCAACTCTTCTCTTGTCTCATTCTTATGCGCCATAAGAATATCACCCAGGTGTATCTCGAATAGTCATCAGTGACTACGAGAGTGTATTCATTTCCTTTCAAACTCTTGAGGGTGACCGGACCGAAAAGATCCATGTGGATCAATTGTAGAACACAATCCATGGAGGGCGTCAATTTAAGACAGAATGATGCTCTAGACAATACATAGACAAGCACTGCAGTGATGCGTCATACTATGCTTCAAGTCCAGTATTCCAACTGCGTGCTGTTGGCGATCTAACTTATTCATAGTTTTGAAGTTGAGGTGGTTGAGTCTTTTATGCCACAACCAGCTTATCTCCAAGCTCTTTTAGATACAAGGCACTTTACTGGTTAGCTACTCGACTAGTCTATGTAGTAAACTTCACCTAATGAAAATCGTCTACCAAAAAATAGAATCTACGTTGCCTTGACATCTTTCGCCCTGCAACTTTGTCCATTAAACTTCACATAAAAACTATTATCGCAGAGTTGGCCTATGGAGAGCAGGTTATGCTTCACTCCATTGACCAAGGAAACATTTTTAATAGTCTCTAAGTTAGTTTCGAATGTACCAAACTCTTTAGTTTTACCCTTGGAGTCATCACCAAAAGTAACAATTCCTCTCTCTCGAAACTTCATGTCTTTAAGAAGATTCCTCTGGTGTGTCATGTGCTTGTAGCATCCACTATCCAACACCCAGACTGACTTTACAGCTTTTCTTTTCCTCAGTTCATTCTGGTCCTGCAAAACACAAGAAGAAATTTAGTGACTTGAGTTTCCTCGATGACTTGAACTATGGGATCAATTCGAATCACTCTTCCTTCTTCATCCATGTAGACTGCTGACTAAATGTGACTGAAAGCTTGAGCAGTCCAATTTTTTGGTGGATGACCTCATCTTTGAAGAGCTTGGTTTCGACTCAGCTGAGATGGTCGATTCATTCGAGGTGAGAGTTGTCTGGGAAGGACCCAAACTGTCTAGCTCTTTGAGCAAAACCGTACTGTAGATAACTAGATCCATTATACTGATCACCATAGTTTTCATGTCCTTAATATGCTTGCTGGTAGTGATGAGGCACTTGGAATGTCTGATGATAGAAGTGTGGATTATCCCAATTTGGATGCCTTTGATGATGATGCTGAGCTGAGTTGTTTGGCCTGCACCTGGACTGATTTTACCTTGGCTGCGAAGGTCCTCCTTATCTGTTTCCCCTCGCTCCGCGACCTCGGGTCTGGACTTCCCTGATGATCGCTTAGCATCTCTTAATGTACCAGCCTTATGCTCCTTAGGTTCTTCAAATTGAACCTTCTTTCCTTTATCCTTTATATGAGTCTCAACTATGTGAGGAATGATCAACTGTGACTTCGACTAAGTTCAGTTAAACTTGAGGTGTCTCAGTTAGTGCTTGAGTTACCCTGATGAACTACCCGGATTGAGCTCCAGTGTCCGTCTCTGGGTTGTATCCAAGAGCTTCTACACATTTGTGAGGTTGTTGGTGGCTTTGCATACTCTTTAAAGCTTCGCTCGAGGCATAAAGGGATACTATATTCTCATAAGCATGCTTCAGCTCCATCTGCACATATGTTAGTAGAAGGAATATTATGAGAGGGATGGAAAGAAGAGTTTACCTTCCGAGTCGACTCTTCAGGTAGTGTCATAAAGTATTGGTCTTTTCGTCTTGAGCTGCATGGCGAGTCAACTTCTTCTTCTTCTGACTCTATAAATATGTCAGTGTCATCGATGTCATCCTCAGTGATCATGGCCTTGGTCTTCTCCTTGGCCTTTCCTCGGACGAGATCTTTCTCTTTTTTGGAGATATCAGGAAAGTCAGCTTTGAAGTGTCCTGGCTTTTCGCATTCAAAGCATCTTTCGCTTTGATTCCTTGAGGAGGTTTCAGTTGAGCTCCATCTACTCATGTTAATCCTCATGTTCTTCTCGATCTTAGAGTTCATCTTCTCAAGTTGTTTGGTCATTTTCTCGACCTTCTTCTGAAGTTCGGACCTACTTGGTCGATCCCTTGCTGAGGAGTCAGCGGACCGAGAGGGTCTAGCAAACTTAGATTTTCCTAAGTGAGTTCGAAGCGCCACTGGTTTGGTCTCTGAGCTTAGCTCAGTCTATTCTAGTTTTTGAAGTTTGGTGTGCTTTAGTCGAAGGATATCATACTCATTTGCATTCAACATTGAGAACAACTTCTCAATTTTCATCGAACTGAGGTCACTCCGATTTTGATGGACAACTCTATAAACCGCCCAGTCTTCGCCTAGTGCGGCGAGGACTTTCAAGTTCATCTCACGCTGAGAGTATTTTTCCTTTCTCATACTCTCTATGTCCATTATGACCTCCGTTAATCTCAGCTCCATCTTGTCGATGGACTCGTAGGTGAGCTGAGAGTAGTTCTCATACTTTTGATAGGCTAAGGTGAATTTATTCTTTTTAATCTCGTCAGAGCTTTCACAGAGTGCAACTAAGGCTTCCCACTATTCTAGTTTTTGAAGTTTGGTGTGCTTTAGTCGAAGGATATCATACTCATTTGCATTCAACATTGAGAACAACTTCTCAGTTTTCATCGAACTGAGGTCACTCCGATTTTGATGGACAACTCTATAAACCGCCCAGTCTTCGCCTAGTGCGGAGAGGACTTTCAAGTTCATCTCACGTTGAGAGTATTTTTCCTTTCTCATACTCTCTATGTCCATTATGACCTCCGTGAATCTCAGCTCCATCTTGTCGATGGACTCGTAGGTGAGCTGAGAGTAGTTCTCGTACTTTTGATAGGCTAAGGTGAATTTATTCTTTTTAATCTCGTCAGAGCTTTCACAGAGTGCAACTAAGGCTTCCCACTATTCTAGTTTTTGAAGTTTGGTGTGCTTTAGTCGAAGGATATCATACTCATTTGCATTCAACATTGAGAACAACTTCTCAGTTTTCATCGAACTGAGGTCACTCCGATTTTGATGGACAACTCTATAAACCGCCCAGTCTTCGCCTAGTGCGGAGAGGACTTTCAAGTTCATCTCACGCTGAGAGTATTTTTCCTTTCTCATACTCTCTATGTCTATTATGACCTCCGTGAATCTCAGCTCCATCTTGTCGATGGACTCGTAGGTAAGCTGAAAGTAGTTCTCGTACTTTTGATAGGCTAAGGTGAATTTATTCTTTTTAATCTCGTCAGAGCTTTCACAGAGTGCAACTAAGGCTTTCCACATATCTTTTGCTGTGGAGCAATAGATAATCTTTGGCAGGTAGGCTTTGCCGACGGTAGAAGAGATGATGCTCTTTGCGATGTCATCGAGCTGCGCAATGTCTCTTTCTTCCTTGGTGTACACCTCTGCATCTTTTGGCTCTGTCTTCATGATCACTTCTCCATCCCTACGAGTAGTGGAAGGAACCAAGACTGACTGTGTCACAAGGATGGGACCATTTTCGATGGTCTCCCACATCCTGTGATGTCTAGCAGTCAGTGCCATCTGTAGACGAAATTTCCACGTAGAGTAGTCATCCACGGAGAACTCAGGTAAGCTTCCTAGGAACGTCAGGTTCATGTTTCCTACAATTCAAAAGAGACAAACAAGCAAATATGTAGCAGAATGCACTAAGAAAGGTTTTCAGAAAAGATAAGTTCAGTTGACCACTAGAAAACTTACTCGACTCACACCATGTGAACTAGAGTCAGCAATCTTTTGAACCACTGCTCTGATATCACTTGATGGTCCTGGTAACGGGTGTCTGGTGTATACGATGGAATATACCAGTAGTAATTTTTCTTGCTTTCAAAATCTTTTAACTGAGTTAACAGCTCAGGTCAGTTCGCTCAACAACTGAGAAAATCAGTTAGAGCTGACCACATAGTCAGGTGCACAGCTAAACTCTTTGGCTGAGGGTCAGCTGTGTAATTTAACTGAGGTTTCGAAGAGTTAAGTTATGCGGAATTAGTGGAAATTAAAGCTCGTTATTTAAACTGAAACTTTTATGAAAACGGGGAAGGTCAAGTTCCCAAAACTTAGTGTTGTTTGTAAATGTGCAATTTGTATGCAGAGTCAGTTGGTTAGGTAACTGAAATATAAATACAGAATGTAAATACTGGAAATAAACGACGCAGTATTTTTACGTTGTTCAGAGATTGACCTCCTACATCCACAACTTCCTTTTCGGTGAAGTAATCCACTAGATAAGCTTACGCGTGCTTATCAAATGTTCCACTTGGTTTGCAGGTACCAAGCAACCTAACCAGTTCAATCACGGGTTCAAACTAAACCTTACAACACTTTTGCGGGCAAGTGTACAACTTGGTCTTAGATTACGGGTTCAAAGGGACCTAGTCTTAGAATGTAGGTTCTAAGGGACCTAGTTTTAGATTGTGGGTTCTAAGGGACTCAGTGTCTTTGATTGTGGGTTCAAAGATAGATCTGGGACTTAGGGGTTGGGGGTTTTTCCAATTATGTAGCCTTGTACACTGAGAGAAGTGGATGCTTCTTTCTAAGGCTTAGAGACTCTATCTTTTGGGAGAGAATCTGCTCATAAATAAATAAGCAAGACTGAAAGAATAGGAGGAGGTGTGCACACTCTACTTCTGCTTGTCCTTTGACTTGGATGTTCTTGCTGGAGAAAGTGGTGGTATGCTGCTTTTCTTCACCCTGTTTCTTGCTCTCTTCTCTCTCTCTCTCTTTTCTTCGATGTGGAGACCTCTTTTTATAGAGGAAGATCTAATTAGCCCATTGAAAGAGTCGTTTGAACTCTGCCAAAAGCATGGCACTCGACCTGCGTCACTACAAACTTTCCTAAAATGGAAATTGCAACCTTCGCTTTTTGAACGTCTCTGTTGTCGGTCTATTTATAGTAAGTTCTCAGCTAACTTGTACTTTCGAGTAGATTTGAATTTGGACTTTTAACTCTTCTACCTTCAAGGTCTTCAAAGTCTTCTCTTCTCAGCTTTACGACGTCTGAATTCAACACAACTTCTCTTCATGCTTGAGCTGCATGATTCAGATGAGAAGTCAACTGAGTTGTGTCAACTGGGCGCATTCCTCACGAACTGACTTCTTCAGTCTGGCTGACTTTTTCTACTCAAATCCTATAAAGATAAAAATCCCTACGCTCAAACAGTAAGCTCTAGCTAAGTTTAGACTGATGGCTTTCATCTACTTGGTTAGGGTCAGTTGGATTTTGGGATTAATCAAAACCTTTACTAATTTTCCCAACAACTATGTTAGTACCAAAAGTACCAAATGTGATTGAACCTTTCATTCATTTTAATAGATGCTTTCTATTTTCTGTATGAAGGTATCATGGACCTTGAAACAAGAGGATTTGATTGATGTCAGCCACAAGGTTAGTGTGTAGGGGAAAGAGAACGTTGTGGAGATCATTAAATTTGTTGTTTAGTGCGGATGCGTGGGAGGAGCTGAGCGAATCAGCTTTTGGAGATTTCCTGGACTGCCTGAACACATAAACCGATCATGCAGGTGACATGACAACCAGAGCAAGACAAGACTGCTATGTACGTTTTGGTAAATGACGAGGTTTGAGGTGTAGCCGGGTGGAATTCTTTCTGATGATGGGGTTGAAGTTTGGATCGACCGAGTTTGTTCCATATGCAGATCAGGAAATATCTCTAGACTCTTTTTACCATAGATTTCTGGGAAGGAATGAGACCAGTCCCAACACCTTTGAGGGAGAAGTTTGTGACCAATAAACTGGGAAAGAATGTTGCTGACTACACCAAGGCAGCGGAGATGTTGATCATCATAGATTTGCTTATTGGCCACAATGGAACGAATTCCAGAATTCCAGATTTTCTATGGCTTGGGAGGATGAAATAGCTTGGGAGGAATTCTCATGGGGGAGCATGTCATTTGACGTGACCATCGTTTAGCCGCAGCAAAATACAATTTGTATTTTTCCTTGCCCACTTCCTAGGATTAGCTAGTCGATAAGTAAGGGTCGATCCCACGAGAAATTAATTCAATATTCTCTTGAAAGTATCCTGTCACTGTGTTGGTTTGGTCTATTTCTACTATCGCCTTTGGTAAAACACTGAAAAGTAAATACTGAAACTAAACAAGCAAACTCTTAGTAATAAAAGGCAATATGGATTTAGGTTCCATTCAATGTAAATAAGTGTAACTCGATCATAGGTGCAAAGATATTCACTATGTATGTGTGTCAACGGTTATAGGCAAACCGCGTCGTAGTCCTACTGTCACGTTGTCACGCCTACAGCCACGATCTGCCCAGCTCGTCCTTACTTGTGAATCCTGCGTGGCATTCCCACCCCAGTCTTCCTAACTTGCCCAACTCACCCCCGAGCATTCCTCAAGGGACATAGACTAGAACAAGTAGCTTTGGGCACTAAACGAACCCGTTCTGGCCCTAGGAGATATGAGCATCCCGCTCTGACTTTTCATCAGCGTCAGCGTACTTCGTTCGGCTCCACCCTAGTTCAACGTGAGATTCGCTGCCCTCAAGGAGCGTAAGGCAAACCTCTCCCAGTCCCTGTTGGTCTAAGCTACCTCCCTTTTAAGAAATCTGCCACCCTCCAATTGCCCATTCTACAACATGGTCTCTTGGCACAACATACTGCTTTGAAATCATTGCCTAATGCCTCAGGAACACACATATATATAGCTATCTTGCCCAATTAGACCTCACGAGTTGCAAAACACTTAAATCACGTATCCTCTACCTAAACCTAGATCTATAGGTTTAGCTAAACATAAAGTAAATAACAATAACAAAAGAGATAGAAGAAAACATACTTGAATAAATACTTAAAAGATAGTCTGCCCAAACTGGGACTTAATAGAAAAGTAAAATGTATCTAAGTAAAGATATATGAAATTATGTCTAAAGGTTGTGTAAAAAGTTGTTCTAGGCTGTTTGCACGAACATATATATATAGATTACAAGGATCATGTCACACCCCGACTCTCGAGGTGCGACTTACGAACAATAACACAACCTAATCAACTAACAATCAACTCAATTACGGGGAACATGCTCGGGGAAAACATTAATGAAGAGCAATGCAATCAAATAAGGCTTTCAAAGGCATAATGAAGTAATAACCGAACATTTCAAAATCACATACAAACAAGGATACGATAAGTATTTCATGCTGAAGAGAATAAGATTTCAACAAAAACGAGAATACGAAAAGTGTATCAAGTCAACAAGAACCAAATTCAACAAAACATTTAAAGTCAACGAGCCCAACGCTCGGAAGCAAAAACAAGTATCAAAGTATATATCAACAGACATCATTTCAAAGAGTTGTAGCGGAAACTAGACTCAATCCCAACATTTACACGTATGAAGACGTGCAAATGCCAGTCTGACATCCGACTCGACTCAACCAAAAACACCACACCACCAAGTATCCATGCCATCACCATCCTGTCAACCTGCACGTTTAGAAATACACGCAGGGCTGAGTACTTCGTACTCAGTGAACACATGCCAAAAACATTTGGAAAAAGATTCTCTTAAAAAGCTATATCAATTGAACTTGCCTTGCCGAAACATCACAAGTACTTAAGCAACTTAAAACAGTTTTACTTGTGAATGTTAAAACATTTTCTTTTAAATAGACTGCGCAGTCAAAACATAATATATATCAATAGTATGCATCATCTGTCATAAATTAACTCACTGTGCCGAGAAGTAGGCCTCCTTCTCAAACACTGTGACCGGCCTAGCCGAAGCAAGGCTCACAGTCACCTCAACATTCAACATACCACACGTGGGTTTCCTGCCTTTCACAGGATGATAATATCTCAAATAAACAGATGACAACACATACTAAACTCAATAAAAACGGCAAGTCAATCGCATTTAAAATCATATAATCATACTCAACAGTATAATAACTTTCATCGATAGTTTTGGTTCAGAAAAGCCCACCTGACTTCTGAAGATTCTAGCTAGGCGGTTTAAGGGCTATTCGTGCTCGCTTATCGTTCTGTCCGGCTCGATCCTTCACAGTTCGACATCGATAAAGAAAAATAAGATACGCAAAGACGGATAAAAGGCGTCGGTCTTGACTGAAGGACTTCTACTTGAGTCGTTTCTCTTAAAACTATACTTTTCTAAAAGATCTCGCGTTCTCGTTTTTAAGCCATTAACTTTACTCGATGATTGGTTAATATTACTAACCAATGTCTTAGCACTTCACGCTTTAATTAAGAAACGTCGTCTATCTACATTCCATTACTCGAGCTTTCTTTTAAAAATTTAACCAATTCTCGATTTAATTAACAACTCAATAGCTCAGTTATTTTTGCATACAAAACAACTCAGTAATTCTTCACGTCATCAAATAATATCATTTACTCAAACATTTACTTCAATTGCATAATAATTTCAAATAGATCAAATACATTGTTTCAATCCTCAATCACATTTCAAGGCACATTAATATTTGTTCAATTTATATTTTAGAACTTGATTCAATTATGCATTTCTTTTCATTAAAACTCAAACAATATAATTTATCTTTTGTCAACTTATAAACAACGCTTTTCCAAATTCGTTATCTTATGAAGCATATTATAACTCTTTACTCAATTAATAAAAGATCTTTTAATTTTTTATTAATTTCTTATGAAATAGGAATTTCCTTTCCATTTCTAACTCTATTCTCATTTCTTAACTTAACTATTATTCTTATAATTATTAACTCGTCAATTCTCTTCGGTTTATTTCAATCTACATGGTTTGAAAAATAACTTAATTAATTAACTTTAATTTATTTCTTTCAAAATCATTGCTCGACATCTTATTCCATTATCTTCTTGATTAAATTATACGAGTATTTAACTTAACTCGTCTAACGTCTTTTTCTCGACTCCATAAAAACTTCTTTTCATTTCCTTATTATTTTATTCTTTTTAACCCGATTTTCTCTTCTCTTATTTAATTGATAAATTCTTTTTCTTCTTTGTTCTTAACTTAAGACTAATTTCTTAATTAATATTTTTCCTTTATTCTTCAATTAATTTTTATAAAAACTAGTTTATCTTATTAATTTGATTGCAAAATTTCTTTTTGATTTAATTTATTCAAAATTCAAATCTTCAAGTCTTATTTCAAAAACATTTACTGGATATATTTTTCTATATATTTTTCAACTCTTAACATTTTTAAAGCTCTTAAACTTCATTCTTTTGTTACAAAAGATCTTATTTCCATCTAGGATTCAAACTAACACTTAAACACACATTAATCATCAACATTATAACATCAAGATCATCAAATCTTCTAAATCATCATAAATCATTTTCTTTAAAAAATTTAACATGCAATTTGATTTTCTTATACTCAACAATATACAAGATTAAATCATCATATCACATAATAATTTCATGATCACAACATCAACTATATCATCAACAAAATCAACAAAATAATTTCTTCTTTTTCCTTAAAAACTCATGGCATTCATCAAGTTTTTAGGGCAATCGCTTTTTCAATTTTTCATGCATATTCTCAACATGATAAAAATCATAAATCAAGCATCAAGATATCAATCACTCAAGAAATTCATATTTTCCTATTTTTCTCTACAATTTTCGATATTAGCAATATTTTAGTGTTTTTAAATTCTTTTTCTTCTCTTAATTCATCGATTAAATCCTAGTGTTCGATTCGCCTATTAATTTCTTCTCACTTAATTCTCACATCGATAACCTAAGTTTGCCTAAACATAAAATAAATGCCATGCATGCATGTTTTCTTTCTTTTAGGGCTTAGAGATATACATATATACAATTAATCAAATGAATTATCATACTTTAAAAATTAAAATGGATCTTCTCCTCTTGAACCTCTTGAACCTCTTGAAATTGAAATGATGGGGGAAATGGGCCTAACTTCTTAGCTTGGATTCCTCTTGGAAGAACTTGTCTTGAATCCTCAAAGAAAATACAACACAATAATTAATCATCCATTTTTAGGGCTTAAGAGCCAAAAAATGAAGATAAATGAGGGATGATTATTGGATTTTAACTCAAGATCTTGAAGGATTATTACCTTTCAACTTGGAGATTGGAAGAACTAAGATGATGGTGATTATTTGCTCTTGATTTGCATGAGATTGGAGCTTGAATACAAGACTTCAATGGAAGAAATTCCAAGTGTGAGAGTGTGTATGTATGTCACGGCAATGGGGAGAGGGGGGAGAGAAAGAGATTTTTCTTGCTTTGGCTTTCTTGGAGGTTTCGAAAGAGAGAGAGAGAGGTATAGCTTGAATGAATGAACTCTTCTCTTTTGAATAGGATGCATGTATTTGATTTTCAACATAAGGAATAAAGAATGATGACAATTTGTGTTGGAACTTGGTGTGATTAAGAGGTTGATGTGATGGTATTTGCATGCAATCTTTTGTTAAGATTTTGGTAAGACATCATGATTAAAGCTATAGAGTAGGTTTGGAGAGAGATTAGGGAGAGAGATAGAGTGAGGTGGTGGTGAGAGGGAGAGAGATGAGTGACACTTGTCTCGTTGTTTCATTACGGGTAATAATTACCCGGTCGTTAAGAGTTTTCCAGATAAAACGGTCCGTATTAATCCAATTATGCTAAAAACGAGTCTAATCTCTCTTCGTTTCGTTTCCGACACTAAAACATCTCAAACCTATTTCACATCTCATTATAAAGATTAACGATTTTGATTATCTAATTTTTAAGTCTTAAAAGAAATTAGTTGGCTTATCAATCCGCTTATTAATTCTTTAAAGATTTAATTCTCGTAACTCTTCTCGAATTATCTCGGATAAGCTTCTATCTTATCTCAATGACCTTAGAAGAAATTCTAGGTTCAAAGATTTTAATTAAAATCTATTCTAAGTTCTTTGGCGCATAGAAATTTCTCGGTGATCAACATTATTCTTTTTTAATCAAAAATCTTCGGGTTGTTCGGAAAATTATACTTGTACTCATTCTCATATAAACAAACTCAATATATACGTCACATTATCATTTCAAGAATTAGAACAAATAATTTCACACAAAAACACATAAGGCATTCCAGTCGTTTTACTCATTTCTATTTATTTAGAAAAGAAAAATTTTATTCCTCAAATCTCGTCATTTAAACTTACTCGGTTAATTAACACGCTCACTAATGATATAGAAGTTCGGGGTATTACATCCCTCACCCTCTAAAAAAAAATTTCGTCCCGAAATTTACTAACCTTGAGAAAATAACTCCGGATATTTTGCCTTCATCGTTTCTTCGAGTTCCCAAGTGGCTTCTTCGAGATAATGATGACACCACTTGACCTTCACTAAGGGAATCGATTTTGTTCTAAGTTGCTGAACTTTATGATCTAAAATCCTCTCGGGTTTCTCCTCATAGCTTAGATCGGGCTTCATCTCGACATCCTCTTGGTGTATTACGTGCTTTGGATCGAAGACGTACTTTCTCAATTGCGATACGTGAAAAACGTTATGCGAGTTTCCGAAACTGGGGGGTAACGCTAAACAATAGGATACGGATCCAATCCTCTCAAGGATCTCGTACGGTCCTATAAAATGAGGTTTAAGCTTTCCCTTGACTCCAAAACGATATACTCCTCTCGAAGGGGATACTTTCAAAAATACTTTACCTCCTACTTCAAATTCCAACTTGGATCTTCAATTATCAGCATACGACTTTTGTCGACTCTGAGCTTCCTTAATCTTCTCGCGAATTTGGCGCACCGATTCTATCATTTCTTCAATCGCTTCTGGCCCTATCACCTTCCTTTCGCCCACTTCATTCCAATAAAGCGGCGATCTACATTTCCTTCCGTAAAGAGCTTTGTAAGGGGCCATTCCTATCATATTCTGATAGCTATTGTTGTACGCGAATTCAACAAGAGGTAAGACTTTTTCCCATTCAACTCCTTTGTCTAATAAAACAGATCTCAACATATCTTCGAGGATTTGAATCGTTCGCTCGGACTGACCATCGGTTTGGGGATGATAAGCAGTGCTGAATTGCAACTGAGTTCCCAACTCTTTGTGGAAGTTTTCCCAAAAACGGGCTGTGAATTTCGAATCTCTATCAGAAGTAATCGTCTTTGGCACACAGAGCAACTTTAAAATTTCCTTAATGTAGATTTGAGCTAATTTGGCTAATCCATAGGTGTGTGGAATAGGTATGAAATGAGCAGACTTCGTCAACCTATCCACTATCACCCATACTACTGTGTTTTCTCTCCTTGATCTTGGTAATCCGGTCACAAAATCCATTGTGATTCCATCCCACTTCCACTCTGGGATTGGTAAGGGTTGCAGAGGTCCATACGGTCTTTGATGCAAAGACTTCACTTGCTGACAAGCTAGGCATCTCTCAACGAACAATGCTACATCCATTTTCATTCCATTCTACCAAAACTGTTTCTTTAAGTTTTGGTACATCTTCGTGCTGCCGGGATAAGCTGTATACGGGGTTTCATGAGCTTCACTCATTATTTCATTTTTCAATTTGTCGTCATTAGGCATACAAATTCTTCCTTGGTACAACAAGGCATTATCACTCGACTCCGAGAAATCTTTAACTCCTTCACTTCTCACCTTCTTTCGTAGCTTCTCCAACTCTTCATCTCTTCTCTGGCCTTCTATGATGCGGGTTCTCAAATCAGGCATTACTACTAAGGTAGCAATCATTTGATTTACCGTCGCTGGAGGTACAATCACTTCAATTTTCATCTTCCCAAATTCTTCGATCAACTTGATTTCATCAGTTAGAAGGAATCCTAATTCGGTTTCTTCCGAATTTTTCTTCTTTCTCCTTCGACTTAGCGCGTCAGCTACTACATTCGCATTACCGGGATGGTAAGATATTTTGCAATCGTAATCTTTCACTAACTCGAGCCATCTTCTTTGTCTCATGTTCAACTCCTTTTGTTCGAAGAAGTATTTCAAACTCTTGTGATCTGAAAATATTTCGCACTTGGCTCCGTAGAGAAAATGTCGCCAAATCTTCAAAGCATGTACGACAGCTGCTAATTCCATGTCGTGAGTTGGATACTTCTCTTCATGAGGTTTGAGTTGTCTTGAAGCATAGGCAATCACTTTCCCATCTTGCATTAGAACACATCCTAGTCCTTGAGCAGATGCGTCGGTATATATGATGTAGTCTTTGTCTGGCTCAGGTAGGGCTAATACTGGAGCTGTAGTCAATCTCGTCTTGAGCTCTTGAAAACTTCTTTCACATTCTTCCATCCACTCGAACTTTGTCTCTTTCTTCAACAAGCTCGTCATTGGCTTCGCGATCTTGGAGAATCCTTCTATAAATCTCCGATAGTATCCTGTTAAACCGAGGAAACTACGGATTTCATGCACTGATGTCGGGGATTTCCATTCTTGCACAGCTTTCACCTTCTCCATATCCACTTTGATTCCTTCGGACGAAACAACATGTCCTAAGAAATTTACCTCCTTGAACAAAAATTCACATTTACTGAATTTGGTATACAACTTTTCAGCTCTAAGCGTTTCCAACACAATCCTCAAATGCTTTTCGTGCTCGGCTTCATCTCTTGAATACACCAAAATATCGTCTATAAAGACAATCACAAACTTATCCAAATACTCGTGAAAAACTCTGTTCATCATATCCATAAATACTGTTGGAGCATTTGTTAATCCAAATGGCATTACTATGAATTTGTAATGTCCATATCTCGTCCTGAAAGCAGTCTTTGGAATATCTTCTTGCTTGATCTTCAATTGATGGTATCCAGATCATAAATCAATCTTGGAGAAAACACCGACTCCTTTTAGCTGGTCAAACAAATCATCTATCCTTGGCAAAGGATACTTGTTCTTAAGTGTAATCTTGTTTAGCTCTCAGTAGTCTATACACATCTTTAAACTACCGTCCTTCTTCTTCACAAACAAAATTAGAGCACCCCAAGGCGATACACTTGGTCGAATATAGCCTAAGTCCAACAATTCTTGCAGTTGGATCTTCAAGTCTTGAAGTTCCTTTGGAGCCATTCTATATGGGGCCTTGGATATCGGGGCTGATCCGGGTTCTAAATCGATTGTAAACTCCAATTGTCGATCAGGGGGTAAGCCTGGTAACACTTCTGGAAACACGTCCTTGAATTCTCTCACGATTGGAACATCATCGATACTCAACTCTTGATTCTTATCTTTATTCAAATAAACTAGATACACTTGCGTATCTTTCTTCCTCATCAATCTCTGCGCTTTCATAGCTGAAATTATTGGTACACTCTTCTTCATTCTTTTCTCAACTCCGAAAACTACGGTTGACTCTTCTCCAGGGGTTTAAATGATATTTGCCTCAAGTCGCATCGAATCGTTGCAAAGTTCTCGGTCAACCAATCCATTCCTAGGATTATATCTACGTCACACATCTGGATTACATTCAGGGATTTTGCGAACAACTTACGATTTCCGATCTCAAATTCTAAATTCGAGCAAACACGCGAAACTAACGCAGACTTTCCTAAAGGGGTTGCGACATTAAGCACCTGGTTTGATTCTTCTACCTTCAATTCTAGGTTCTCTACGCAAATGCTAGATATAAACGAATGCGAAGCTCCCGTATCAAACAAAACAATAACAGGTATGCCATTAAGCTTTCCCATACCTGCCAAATTTCCTTTGTCCTTCTCTAGCGGTTTCTGCTCAATTGCGTAGGCTCTTTGGAAATGCGGAGGCTCTTGCTGAAGAGGTTGCTGCTTTGGCTGTGGCGGCTTACGTTGATGCTGGCAGAGGAGTTGCCTCAATGGCTTTCATCTGCGAAGGCTGGAATTGATTCGGTCTTCCGCCTCTCAATCCTTGTTACTTACTCGGGCACTGGTTCGAGAAATGACCAGGTTGACCACAAGTATAGCAAACATTACTCTCGCTCTTGCAGACGCCTTGATGCATTTTACCACATTTCGCACAAGGAGGGAATCCTAAAGGTCCTACAAGTAGGTTATTTCGATTGGCCTGCGGAACTCTTCCCTTCTAGGGTTGCTATTGGCTTTTCCCTTGCCACTGTCTCTTGTTCGGGTGGTTTCCACCACTCCATTTTCCCTTCCTCTTTTCATGTTGGCCAAATTGGGATTGTTGGGTAGATACAGTCGTGGTTGTCTGGCTTTGAAATTGAGGATTCGCTGAAGGATGCGATCCTTTCTCTGGTTGCATTGCCAACTCCATATCTAGGGCTCGGTTTAAGGCTTCAGCATAAGCCAGACTACTCTGACTAGCAAGAACTACTCGGATATCTTGCCTCAGTCCTGCTGGAAACAACTCGCACATCTTCTCATCAGTGTCGACCATATCAGGCACAAAATGAGCTAATTCACAGAATTCTCGGTCATACTCGGCCACAGACTTCTTCCCTTGCTTCAGATTGGCGAATTCGTTTGCTTTCTGCTTGCGATAACTCCTCGGCACATACTTTTCATACAAAGCTTCCTTAAACTGATCCCACGTCAAGTTCTCGCGCTCTTCGGGGGAATTCATTCTTTGGTTCGCCTCCCACCAGTAGTCGGCAGTTCCTTTCAACTGATATGTCACACACTCCAGACGTTCACGATCGGAGCAACGAAGAAAACGAAAAATTCGCTCAAGAGAACGAATCCAGTCCTCAACATCAGCCGAACTGCCTTTACCATCGAAGGTTGGGGGATTCTGTCGGAGAAAAAGTTCTTCGACTCGTCTCTCATTCGGAGGGGGTGGAGTAGGGTCACGCTGTCCCTTAGGGTTATCTTCAGGGATTCTGACATTTCTGCATCTCGGTGGCATTCTAAAAATTTACAACAAGAAAACTTTAGCCACTCCAATTCTTTAGTTCACTAGGAACCTTTCTCGATTCTGAAAACCTTTCTCTTTTTGAGAGGAATACGACTCTCGATCGGTACTTAAATAAAAAAAAACCAATCAAGGACTTTCTCAAATAATTTCATTATTTCAAATTTTCATATATACATACATCTCATTCAATTTCCAATAGTCATCAAACATTCATATCATCATCACATATTCTCAAAACAATCAATCACAATCATAGAATAAAATATCATCACTTTCATATTTACATACTCAATTCACAATGATAACTCAAGAGACTCATAATTAATTTTAATAGCCTAAAGGCTCATTTTCATATCGCCCGACAGCGGCCTCTTTTAAGGACTTATAAAGAATAGGGATTCAATTGAAAATTTCCCTTTCTCCTACTCAAATTAAGCAAGTTTTAAACCAAAAATTACATCACTGCTGAAAAATATAAAAGAGTTCGTCTCTCAAACACACACGATAAAAATACTTAAATTTCCACGGCTTCCTTGAATCACTTCTACAAGCAGGAATCATCCTCGCTCGGCCCATTATCATCATATTGCTCCACATCGGAGTCTACTTCAAAGTGCTCTATGGGATCTTCCTCCTCCTCAGGGTCTTCTTCCTCTTCTTCCTTTTCTTCAAGCATGTGGTCTACGAACTGGCCTTCTTCATCGACGTTATCATCCTCAATGGTGAAACACTCGCGCTCAGCTTCCCTCAATGTTTCTTCACAGTCTTCCAGAGTATAGTTCAGCGCGGCTAGCTCAGATTCAACCCAGGGTAGGGTGTTGGGGTTTTCTTCTTGACGAAGGTAAGAAGCTACATCAGTTGAGACACTAATTTGAGAGTTGTGCTCGTCTTCTGGCCTTGCTAGGGAGGTAGATGCACAAGCAAAAGAGGCAGGAAAGACATTGCTAGGTAAGGCTTGAAGATATCCTTTTCCTACTGTTGTTGCATTAGTTGGCTCGTTTTCGTTCTCAATGGCGTTGTTTGAATGGACTGGCCTAGAAGATTCTGCTTCGGGATGAATTGAAAAAGTTGCTCGTTGACGACGCATATAAGCGGCAAACTGATCTTTATTCGATGACGGATTTCCATTGCATCCACTCGGCTGCAATGTTGGCAAGTTAGACAAAGCAAAGGGATCAAAAGATTGAATTGAAAGCACGCCACTTACAAATGAATAATCTGAGTGGGAATTTTGAGGTTCAAGCACAGTTCGTGGCGGCGGATTAATTTGGAGGAAAATGGGATCATCTTGAGGAATTGGTGGAGGAGCACGGACAATTTCATTTAGCAAGCTTGGAGAGTCATCATCATACGGTTCTTGCGGAGGAGCACCATAGGTCATGAAACGGGCTGATATTGTGGAGATAAACGCATTCACATCTCCGTACAAGGTTCGGTCGAAATAGCGATAACCTAAAAATCGAGGAACAAGGGATGCTGCCCAATCTTTCCATTCCTGAGGTAGAGCTTGGATTAGATACGTCATGCCTTCCAGCGGTCCTATGTCCATATACTGGACTCTTCCCCATATCGAATGATAACGTGCTAGAAATTCAGCTTTCTCACGTGCAAGTACTCCTGCATCCAGTCGTTATCGTCCATCCTATACGAATTTTAAACGCATAAGCACACTTAAACAATTAATCGAGCATACTAGAATTTCCACCACATACTCATTTTTGCGTTCCAAAGGGGAATTTTCGTTCATGGATTCGGGCAATTCCAAATCACGTAACCAATCGTACACGCGTTTCATCCTTTCTGATTTTTCCACACGAACACGCATTGGGGAGGACATTCTAAAGCAGTCTAATTATCAATCAACTTAACGACTTTCATCTCTAAACATCATAACTCATAAATAACTCAAAAGAAATTCACAATATCTTGATAACTCATACATCACTTTAACTTGAAAAACTTTTAGAAAATAAGACATACCTGGTTGCCGGATGAGATGGAGGATAGCTTGGTGTGGTTTACTGACTCAAATAAGTCTAGGAATTAAATCTAGACTCGACTCATCAAAGAATAGCAGACTTCAGAGCAATCAAAGCCTTGCTCTGATACCAACCTGTCACACCCCGACTCTCGAGGTGTGACTTACGAACAATAACACAATCTAATCAACTAACAATCAACTCAATTATGGGAAACATGCTCGGGGAAAATATTAATGAAGAACAATGCAATCGAATAAGGCTTTCAAAGGAATAATGAAGTAATAACCGAGCATTTCAAAATCACATACAAACAAGGATACGATAAGTATTTCATGCTGACGAGAATAAGATTTCAAAAAAAAACGAGAATACGAAAATTGTATCAAGTCAACAAGAACAAAATTCAACAAAACATTTAAAGTCAACGAGCCCAACGCTCGGAAGCAAAAACAAGTATCAAAGTATATATCAACAAACATCATTTCAAAGAGTTGCAGCGGAAACTAGACTCAATCCCAACATTTACACGTATGAAGACGTGCAAATGCCAGTCCAACATCCGACTCGACTCAACCAAAAACACCACACCACCAAGTATCCATGCCATCACCATCCTATCAACCTGCACGTTTAGAAATACACGCAGGGCTGAGTACTTCGTACTCAGTGAACACATGCCAAAAACATTTGTAAAAAGATGCTCTTAAAAAGCTATATTAATTGAACTTGCCTTGCCGAAACATCACAAGTACTTAAGCAACTTAAAACAGTTTTACTTGTGCATGTTAAAACATTTTCTTTTAAATAGACTGCGCAGTCAAAACATAACATATATCAATAGTATGCATCATCTGTCATAAATTAACTCACTGTGCCGAGAAGTAGGCCTCCTTCTCAAACACTGTGACCGGCCTAGCCAAATCAAGGCTCACAGTCACCTCAACATTCAACATATCACACGTGGGTTTCCTGCCTTTCACAGGATGATAATATCTCAAATAAACAGATGACAACATATACTAAACTCAATAAAAACGGCAAGTCAATCGCATTTAAAATCATATAATCATACTCAACAGTATAATAACTTTCATCGATAGTTTTGGTTCAGAAAAGCCCACCTGACTTCCGAAGATTCTAGCTAGGCGGTTTAAGGGCTATTCGTCCTCGCTTATCGTTCCGTCCGGCTCGATCCTTCACAGTTCGACATCGATAAAGAAAAATAAGATACGCAAAGACGGATAAAAGGCGTCGGTCTTGACTGAAGGACTTCTACTTGAGTCGTTTCTCTCAAAACTATACTTTTCTTAAAGATCTCATGTTCTCGTTTTTAAGCCATTAACTTTACTCGATGATTGGTCAATATTACTAACCAATGTCTTAGCACTTCACGCTTTAATTAAGAAACGTCGTATATCTACATTCCATTACTTGAGCTTTCTTTCAAAAATTTAATCAATTCTCGATTTAATTAACAACTCAATAGCTCAGTTATTTTTGCATACAAAACAACTCAGTAATTCTTCACGTCATCAAATAATATCATTTACTCAAACATTTACTTCAATTGCATAATAAT
This sequence comes from Schizonepeta tenuifolia, assembly GCA_029490685.1. NCBI lineage: Eukaryota > Viridiplantae > Streptophyta > Magnoliopsida > Lamiales > Lamiaceae > Schizonepeta > Schizonepeta tenuifolia. The sequence continues at coordinate 79,418,267 of CM055959.1, forward strand.
TTCAAATAGATCAAATACAATGTTTCAATCCTCAATCACATTTCAAGGCACATTAATATTTGTTTAATTTATATTTTAAAACTTGATTCAATTATGCATTTCTTTTCATAAAAACTCAAACAATATAATTTATCTTTTGTCAACTTATAAACAACGCTTTTCTAAATTCGTTATCTTATGAAGCATATTATAACTCTTTACTCAATTATTAAAAAATCTTTTAATTTTTTATTAATTTCTTATGAAATAGGAATTTCCTTTCCATTTGTAACTCGATTCTCATTTCTTAACTTAACTATTATTCTTATAATTATTAACTTGTCAATTCTCTTCAGTTTATTTCAATCTACATGGTTTGAAAAATAACTTAATTAATTAACTTTAATTTATTTCTTTCAAAATCATTGCTCGACATCTTATTCCATTATCTTCTTGATTAAATTATACGATTATTTAACTTAACTCGTCTAACGTCTTTTTCTCGACTCCATAAAAACTTCTTTTCATTTCCTTATTATTTTATTCTTTTTAACCCGATTTTCTCAACTCTTATTTAATTGATAAATTCTTTTTCTTCTTTGTTCTTAACTTAAGACTAATTTCTTAATTAATATTTTTCCTTTATTCTTCAATTAATTTTTATAAAAACTAGTTTATCTTATTAATTTGATTGCAAAATTTCTTTTTGATTTAGTTTATTCAAAATTCAAATTTTCAAGTCTTATTTCAAAAATATTTACTAGATATATTTTTCTATACATTTTTCAACTCTTAACATTTTTAAAGCTCTTAAACTTCATTATTTTGTTACAAAAGATCTTATTTCCATCTAAGATTCAAACTAACACTTAAACACACATTAACCATCAACATTATAACATCAAGATCATCAAATCTTCTAAATCATCATAAATCATTTTCTTTAAAAAGTTTAACATGCAATTTGATTTTCTTATACTCAACAATATACAAGATTAAATCATCATATCACATAATAATTTCATGATCACAACATCAACTATATCATCAACAAAATCAACAAAATAATTTCTTCTTTTTCCTTAAAAACTCACGACATTCATCAAGTTTTTAGGGCAATCGCTTTTTCAATTTTTCATGCATATTCTCAACATGATAAAAATCATAAATCAAGCATCAAGATATCAATCACTCAAGAAATTCACATTTTCCTATTTTTCTCTACAATTTTCGATATTAGCAATATTTTAGTATTTTTAAATTCTTTTTCTTCTCTTAATTCATCGATTAAATCCTAGTGTTCGATTCTCCTATTGATTTCTTCTCACTTAATTCTCACATCGATAACCTAAGTTTGCCTAAACATAAAATAAATGCCATGCATGCATGTTTTCTTTCTTTTAGGGCTTAGAGATATACATATATACAATTAATCAAATGAATTATCATACTTTAAAAATTAAAATGGATCTTCTCCTCTTGAACCTCTTGAAATTGAAATGATGGGGGAAATGGACTTAACTTCTTAGCTTGGATTCCTCTTGGAAGAACTTGTCTTGAATCCTCAAAGAAAATACAACACAATAATTAATCATCCATTTTTAGGGCTTAAGAGCCAAAAATGAAGAAAAATGAGGGATGATTATTGGATTTTAACTCAAGATCTTGAAGGATTATTACCTTTCAACTTGGAGATTGGAAGAACTAAGATGATGGTGATGATTTCCTCTTGATTTGCATGAGATTGGAGCTTGAATACAAGACTTCAATGGAAGAAATTCCAAGTGTGAGAGTGTGTATGTATGTCACGGCAATGGGGGGGGGGGAGAGAAAGAGATTTTTCTTGCTTTGGCTTTCTTGGAGGTTTCGAAAGAGAGAGAGAGAGGTATAGCTTGAATGAATGAACTCTTCTCTTTTGAATAGGATGCATGTATTTGATTTCCAACATAAGGAATAAAGAATGATGAAAATTTGTGTTGGAACTTGGTGTGATTAAGAGGTTGATGTGATGGTATTTGCATGCAATCTTTTGTTAAGATTTTGGTAAGACATCATGATTAAAGCTGTAGAGTAGGTTTGGAGAGAGATTAGGGAGAGAGATAGAGTGAGGTGGTGGTGTGAGGGAGAGAGATGAGTTACACTTGTCTCGTTGTTTCATTACGGGTATTAATTACCCGGTCGTTAAGAGTTTTCCGGATAAAACAGTCCGTATTAATCCAATTATGCTAAAACGGGTCTAATCTCTCTTCGTTTCGTTTCCGACACTAAAACATCTCAAACCTAATTCAGATTTCATTAAAAAGATTAACGATTCCGATTATCTAATTTTTAAGTCTTAAAAGAAATTAGTCGGCTTATTTATCCGCTTATTAATCCTTTAAAGATTTAATTCTCGTAACTCTTCTCGAATTATCTCGGATAAGCTTCTATCTTATCTCAATAACCTTAGAAGAAATTCTTGGTTCAAAGATTTTAATTAAAATCTATTCTAAGTTCTTTGGCGCATAGAAATTTCTCGATGATCAACATTATTCTTTTTTAATCAAAAATCTTCGGGTTGTTCGAAAAATTATACTTGTACTCATTCTCATATAAACAAACTCAATATATACGTCACATTATCATTTCAAGAATTAGAACAAACAATTTCACACAAAAACACATAAGGCATTCCAGTCGTTTTACTCATTTCTATTTATTTAGAAAAGAAAAATTTTATTCCTCAAATCTCGTCATTTAAACTTACTCGGTTAATTAACACGCTCACTAATGATATAGAAGTTCGGGGTATTACAGATCTTGGGCTTAAAACCCTAAAAACCCACATAAAGGCTTTCGATTAACAGCTGGCAGCTTCCCACCTTGACCGATTAGGACTAGGAAAGATTTGTTTCCTTATCGGTAAGATTTTTTTTTTCTTTTCTTTTTCTTTGTTCTTTTTTTTTCTTTTCTTTTTTTCTCTTTTTTTTTCCTTTTATATTTCTATCTAGCCCATTTACTCTCTCTTGCCCATTCTAGGCTTTTTCCATGCCCTGTTGTTCTCCTCTTCCCCTCCTTCATCTTTTAGCCTAGTCCTCATGACCGGATAGGGTATATTATTTCAAATCTAATATTTGTAAATCAAAGATATTATTAGGCTCAAAGGGGCTGACAAGAGATTATAATAGGGTAGGCTCTTTAGGCTCATTTGGGCTAAAAGAAAGAAAATGCCTAAATCCTCTAAGTAATTATTAATTTATGTCAATAGGGTCTCAAAGCAGACAATAGGCCAGTTCTAGGTGGCTTCAAATGATCAGGTCAAATACTCTAAAAGAATGAAAACTGCATTAGGCAAGGAATATTGCAGTTAGGCTCAAATTCTCACAGGGTTGTGCTCAAATTGCTCGTTCGTCATCCCTAACCACATACTATCATACTCAACTGCCCTAACATGCTTGCATACATTAGGCTCAAAAGATCATGCTCAAACAAATCATATCAATCTAGCATGCCAACCTAGACACACAACATACGCTCTTCCCACCCACACACTAGGCCTTCGGCCGAGTGTGGGTGGAAAGCACTCAAACACCAACAAAAACAAAGACTCTTAACACAACCTGCCCCCTATACTCATATACTTTGCTTTGGGCAAAGTGGGTAATTACAAAGGGCAAAGACACACAGACTCAAACTTTAAAAACTAAAAACGAAAATAAAAAACGAAAACAAAAATAAAACCTAATCTAATAAAAAGAAAGGGAGGACAAATTAAGTAGCAGGCGTGTCAGATCCTAGCCTAGATTCGACATGGATGGACAGTTTCTTCAAGCTTCAAGGATCTCAAGCTAGGTCTATTGATTGGTCTGGACGAGCTGCTCCACTCGGGCATTTCCTTCCTCCAACTTGACCAGTCAGTCAAGGATTGCACTCTGCTTTGCCTCCGGGACAACATTCTTCTCGACCTCGGCATGGGATAGGGCAGTAGACTCCTCAGGAGGGACCATGAACACCAAACGCCCATCCTCATCATAGTCGTAGACTTGCATCGCCCTCAGACAGTCCTGGTCAAGATACTTCTTTTGCATGGCCTTCATGGTAGTTTCCTTCTCATCAAACCCAAATGCCTTCTTGGCCAACACTGTTAGGAGATGGGCAAAGGACACTCTCTAATTGGAATGTGTAGAAATATATTTGAAGTGGCCAGCTGCAAAGGCTCCAAAGTTGATCCGCTTCTTGTGCACCATACACCATAGGATGAAGATCTCTTGTTGGGCGACCATATTGCTACTATCCTTCTTGCCAAAGAAGTTAAAGGCAAGAATTTGGTGGCAAACACGCACCACATCATCCTTAAACATGTGCCCCTTGGCTGTCCCTGCTCTAAACTCCTCTCCATTGCCCAACTCCTTCCAGATTGCATTCCACTCTTCAGCGTTCATGCTTGGTATGCTCCGATATGCATTCTTGTACTCCTCCGACAATGTACCACAAAAATCCACTACATCCACCACCATGTTGAATTCATTTACCAACAAGTTGAGAGACTCCCCCATCAACTTAAAACTCATGCACTTGCTCGTGGGTTGCACCTTTCCTGGGTAGCGGACTTGGAGAGTTTTGATGAACTCCCGAGCAAGGTCAGGGTAGACCCTCTCGTTCCACAGCAAAAACTCGACCACCCTATACCCTCGAACATTGCCAACACCTTCAGCGTACCCAGATCCACCAGCTTAGGCAAGATAATACCTCGCTCAGGCCTCATCCTGAGCGCTATATTGGAAGCATGCCCCGGAATGCTCAATCTGGGCCCTGCTTTACTCGCCGACCCCTTTCCTTTCTCCTTCTTAACCACCACTGTCTCCCATTTGTGCTTAGGTACTGGCTCCAATGGCTCCAACGACTCCAACTCCTCCATGAAGTCATTGAGGTCGTCGTCTGATCCGCCTGCATCCGCCATTAAGGCATCGCCCTCCACATGCTCAGACTCTGTCGCAGCTTGCGACATCTCCTTGCCCACAGACTGGGACTGCTTGCTCTCCGATACAGTTGGTTCCAGGTCTTGGAGTGATTGTGCCATCAGTCCGGTCAAGATACCGGCTATCTCCTCTTGGGGTACGGGTTCCGGGCTCTTAGGGTTTGCTGATAAGCCTTCCATCGGTGAAAGTTTTGGAGTAGGGGTTGAAACTTCGGTCTTCTTGGTCGGGGTCGTAACAGTTTTGGGAGTTTGGCTCTTAGCTGGTATTTTTGGACTTTTCTTACTTCGTGTGTTCTTCATAGTAAAGGAATGGGGGTTTTGTTGCAGAAAAAAGTGAGAGATAAAGATGAAGAGACGGTTAAGTATTTTGAAATTCGAATTATGAGAGAAAAGGTAGGTTATGCGTGTGTATAGGTCTAGAAAATAGGGTTTAGTGGGTTAATGGGCAGCCCATCTGACACCGCCTGCGGTGATTTGATATGCTGACATCATCCCGCCATTTTTCGTCTTGCCTAGGAACCGATACACTTCCTCTTGGTCAATCCGAGTCTCCATTCTGCCTTGCTCCATGTTCATACATTTAACCTACACACTTAGACAAAAAATCCTCCTTCCAAACAATAGCTACTATCCTAGGGTTAAAATAAAAATACGAAAATTGAAATTACGAAAAATAAAAAGGAAAAGTAAAATAAAGATAAACTTACCAGGTTGCCGCCTGGTCAGCGCCCCAGTTTACGTCATGGGCATGACGTAGTACTTCTTCTCTTAATTAGCCTCCTGACCAGCGGGGTCAGGTGGATCCCTTGAGTCACTTGAATCATGCCCAAAATAGGCTTTCAACCGTTTGTCACTCACCTTGAGAATTTTCCCGCTAATCAAACTCTTACTTTCCATTCTCCCATTGGGCAACTGGGACTGGACTTCATATGGACCAACCCACTTGGTCGTCAACTTGCATAGTATTAACTTGATTCATGCCCTAGCAAGAAGTACCTTTTGACCAATTTCAAACTTTTGAACTCTTATTTGCTGGTCATATGACTTGGTCAACTTTCCCAAAATTTTGTCAATGAAAGGCAACTTGTAAGGATGTTTACGAGCTATCATTTTCAACTTTTGATGGTCAATACAGACTCTCCATCCACTTTTCAGCCTTATGCCCACGATCTCTTCATTCTCATCCTTGATCACTTCAACATTTGCTCTCTTGGGCACAACGAACTCATGTCTTCGCCATTCACTGTCGGGCTCTGAGTGTATAATGCCCAATTCTTACAATCTCAAAATATCTCTTGTTGTTTTCTCTTCCGTAATTAGATCCCACTTAGTTCGAGGATTTCGAACAGCATTAGCTTCATTCTCAGGCATCATGTAAACTATAGGAGTAATGTCTTTCTTATCATTCGAGATCAATCCGAGAACTTCCTTGTCTTGCCCTAGACTACTGCGCACCATATGCTTTTCTTCAACGCTCAGCTCAGAATTGACTATCATAGGCATAGTATTATTTTCCCTAAGATAGATGTACTTCCAATGCTTGGGCAAGGGCTTAGGTTCCATCTTCGGTACTTGATCAATCAGTCTTTCTCATAACCAAGATATGGGCACACATGGAAAAGATGGTTGGAACTGCTCTTCAGATTCATCCTTTAAATTCTTCTTGCCTTTGACTATCTTCTTCCATGTATCTTGGGCAACACGTCTAATGGTTTCCTCTTTCTTGACTTCATTCATAAGACCTTGCATTCCATTATGAGGTAACACGTTCCCCTTTGGCTGCTCGACTTGGTCAATGTATTAACTGCCTTAGTGTCTTGAGAAGGCTCCTTTGCCTTAAAAATATTAAATGCTACTTTCTTTTCATTGAACTCGCACGTCAATTGCCCAGTGTTGCAATCAATCCTGGTCTTGGCAGTCTTCATAAATGGTCTTCCCAACAGCATACCCAATGTGTCACCTCCCTTCTTGCCCATGCTGAGCACATAAAAGTCTGCTGGAAAGATCAAATCTTCTACTTTGACTAGGACATCTTCCAGAATGCCTTCAGGATGCACTTGTGACTTGTCTACCAATTGGATGACCACTCTAGTTGATCGAAGTGGTCCCATTACATCCTCATTATATACAGACAAAGGCATGACGTTGATTGACGCGCCCAAATCTAACATGGCTTTCTCAATCTTCATGTTTCCAATTTGGCATGGGATAGCAAACATGCCGGGATCTCGACACTTCTTAGGCAAATTCCTCTTAATGACTGCCGACACATTCTCCCCCATGACAACCTTTGCTCCATCATAGTTCCGCACATTTCTTGTACAGAAATCCTTCAGTAACTTAGCGTATTTGGGCATGTTGCGAAGTGCAGCGATAAGAGGTAGGTTTATCTCAACTTTCTTGAAGATGTTGATCATATCGTCCATCTCTGCGTCTATCTTAGTCCGCTTCAACCTACATAGAAAAGGTGCTCAAATAATGGGTGTAGGCTTGACATATTTAAGCTCGGGAGATACCTCTTCATCCTCATCATTCATCTCTTCAATCTCATTTTCCTCCTCCTCGACCTCTAACTCTTTCTCCTTGGGCAAAAGAGTTTCAAAATTCGGCATCTGAACTTTCTCGGGCAACACCTTTCCCCCTCTAAGCATAACAACATTAACTTGAGCCTCGTTCACTTCCAATTGGGCTGGAAGTTCACCTTGCTTCCTCTCTATCCTGCCCAAGGCGTTGGCAAGGTGTGCTAACTGGTATGCTCATTCTCTTGTTGTGCCTTGGTATGCTCTCGAATTAGGCCATTCACCACCTCAGTCAACGATTGCTTATTTGGATCACGTGGTGGGTATTGTTGCTGTAGCTGCTGAGGTTTCTGCACCTGTTGCCCAAACTGCTGATAGTTGTTGTTCCCGTACCTTATATTCTCATTATTCCTCCATCCGGGGTTATAAACTTGAGAATTTGGATCATATTGCCTCCCTTGATTGGTGTTGAAACCTATCGCATTCACGTCCTCTTCTTCATAAAGTGTTGGGCATTGATCCGTTGGGTGTGTGACCACTGTGCATATCCCGCATGCCCTCTCCGCTTTCTTGTTGTTACCAGCCATTAGAGTAATAAGAGACTCCATGTGTGCGACTAGCTTGTCAATCTTGTCATCAGTTCGCGATGGGCTTCCTGCTGTCGCCTTGGGCAATTCGCCGGTCTCATCCATCCTGGACTCCTCCGCCATCTCTCTAATGATCTGAAAGACCTTGCTTGGAGGCTTATTCATGACTATTCCTTGGCAAGCTGCATTCACCAAGGCTTTCTCTCCAATTCGAAGTCCTCCCACAAAGCACTGGACCAAGTCGTACATAGAAATCTGATCTTGTGGGCATTTTGCAAGCATAAGTTTGAATCTGTTCCAATAGTCATAGAACGTCTCATTAATGCCCATCTTGATGCTAGTGATCTTCTTCCTCATTACCTGAATACGTGCAACTGGAAAATATTTCTCCAAGAACTTGTGCTGCATCTCTTGCTATGTTTTCATGCTCCCCGCGGGCAAGGTGTAAAGCCATTCCCTTGCCCTGTCTTGTAGAGAGAATGGAAAAACGATTAGCCTCACATACTCATCTAAGTTCCCCTCAGTAGGAACGGTTTCGCAGGTCATATCGAAATCTTGTAAGTGCCTTTGTGGGTCCTACCCCGGATAATCGCTGAACTTGGGCAGGATCTGGATGAAGTAAGATTTCAGCTCCAAAGGCTTCGTCGGCTCGGGCAAAGTGATGCCCGATGGCCTCATGTTTAGTGTGCTAGGGAAAACCATCTCCCTCATCGTCTTTTCTTCGTTCACAGCCATTGCTTCTTCTTGTAGACTTCTCTCTTCTTCGCTATTTAAGGAGTACTGCTCCTCAATTGGTGTATCACCTAGCTCTTCCGGAGAGTTCCGCTCTTTCTCCAAAATTGCCAAGTGTTGTGCCTCTTCTTCCGCTTTCTTCCTTGCCTCCACCTTGAATTGCCTTAATATTTGGTTAATATTATTGTCGTACCAAGGTTGCGAACTCTCTGCAGGGTTAGGGCTAAGCATAAAAAAAATCAAAAGAACAAACACGAAAGAGAATACCACAAAATCAATTCCCCACCAACGGCGCCAATTTTGACGCGACCGTCGTTTAGCCGCGAAAAATATAATTTGTATTTTTCCTTGCCCACTTCCTACGATTAGCTAGTCGGTAAGTAAGGGTCGATCCCGAGGAATTGATGCAATATTCTCTTGAAAATATCATGTCACTATGTTGGTTTGGTCTATTTCTACTATCGCCTTGGGCAAAACACTGAAAAGTAAATACTGAAACTAAACAAGCAAACTATTCTTAATAAAGGAAATCTGGATTTAGGTTCGATTCAATGTGAATAAGTGTAACTCGATCATAGTTGCAAAGATATTTGCTACGTATGTGTGTCAACGGTTATAGGCAAACCGCATCATAGTTCTACTGTCACGTTGTCACGCCTACAGCCACGATCTGCCCAGCTCGTCCTTACTTGTGAATCCTATATGGCATTCCCACCCCAGTCTTCCTAACTTGCCCAACTAAGCCCCGAGCATTCCTCAAAGGGCATAGACTGGAACAAGCAGCTTTGGGCACTAGACGAACCCGTTCCGGCCCTATGAGATACGAGGATCCCGCTTCGACTTTTCACTAGTGTCAACATATTTCGTTCGGCTCCGTCCAAGTTCAACCTGAGATTTGCCGCCCTCAAAGAGCGTGAGGCAAACCTCTCTCGGTCCCTGTTGGTCTAAGCTACCTCCCTTTTAAGGAATCTGCCGCCCTCTAATTGCCCATTCTACAGCATGGTCTCTTGGCACAACAGACTGCTTTGAATTCATTTCCTAACGCCTCGGGAACACACATATATATAGCTATCTTGCCCAATTTGACCTCACCAGTTATAAAATATTTAAATCACATATCCTCTACCTAAATCCAGATCTATAGGTTTAGCTAGACATAAAGTAAAAAATAATAACAAGAGATAGAAGAAAACATATTTGAATAAATACTTCAAAGATAGTCTGCCCAAACCGTGACTTAACAGTAAAATTATGTCTAATGGTTGTGTAAGAAGTTGTTCTAGGCTGCATGCACGAACATACATATATAGAGTACAAGGATCATGGGCTTAAAACCCTAAAAACCCACATAAAGGCCTTCGATTGACAGCTGGCAGCTTTCCTCCCTGACCGATTAGGACTAGGAAAGATTTGTTTCCTTATCGGTAAGATCTCTTCCTTATCCTTTTGCTTCTTAAGCTGGGTAGAAGTTATCTCCACGTTTCCTTTACCTCCAAGGAATAAATTGCTTCCTTGTTGGTCCTCCGGATGATTTCATACCAGCTGCACGTCTAGAACCTTCGTACTCTGCTTCCTCTTCTCCTTGCCCAGAGTCCTTCTGCCTCTTGACCTATTTGGAATGACTGCGCAAGGTCTGGATTGGTCATGCCAACTGGTACGGAGCAGCTTCTTTGTGTTTGGACTTCCGCCCTCGATATCTCTAGCTGCAAGCAGAGCTCCTTGACCATTGCATCGTATCGATGTGCTCACTTTCATGCGTAAATCCACTCCAAATGCCCAAGTTCCTGTCCTTCCCTGCCTACTACCAAAAGTGTCCTCCCAGACACTAAGACAGACTAAAAAGACACAAAACTACACTCGATCTACACCTAAAAATACATGACGAGCATATAAAATATGGTCTCATCATCATTCCATATGACAATACATGCGATCAACAACATCAGGTGCAGTTGGAAGAGCACTGGAAGAGAAGGTTATCATCTAGCTGGGAATTATGTTGCATTCATGGTAATTATCATTAAATATTGTTCAATTCTTACTATTTTAGTTTTTCAAATAATAGAATATTAACTCATTTGATTTTGTGTCGCCAGGCTTAGATATATTGTGCTCTGCCAATATTGGAGAGGACAATCGGGGGAAGGAAGCGGCAAAAGACATTTCCCAGTATAAATCAAGGTTCTTAATTTTTTTTTTTGAAAAAGAAAAGTATCCCAAGGCCATCATTGACACCAAGAAACATCCTTACGATGAATTAGCCTACAAATACAATGTCCAGACCACCTCCTTGACGGAACATGTTTAAATGGGGCTGGTTGCCAGCTATACTTCTTAAAACTAGAAAATTATCTCAAGATAAATTTGAAAAGAGAGAATGATAGTATGTCAGTTATTTCAAGAAAAAAGTCTAAAATGTCACACCCAAATTAAAAGAGCAGACGACAACAAGAAAAGAGCAACAAAAATGGTAGCAAGGTATGGCACACGAGGGAAACAAGCTGCAACGATCACAAGGCAGTCGAGGCAACATGGGCAGTCGGGGTAGGGTGAAGTAGTCAGCGCTCAGAATGCTAGAAATCAACAGCAGGAAGAGCCTGTAATCTCATTCACCTCTGCACACATGAGATTCACCGAGGAAGTTGGAGAAAGCGCGGCAAAGAGAGAGCGCATTGAATTTGTACAACATTTCAACCGGGAAGACCTAGTCAGGGAGATTGCGGATTGTGTTGTGGCAAGGATGCAGCCAGTGAGTCCACCAACTCAGGTAAAAAATAGTTGGTTTACTAATTATTGCTTATTTCTGTAGCTTTCTGTAGAATTTGTTTAAGAAATAAATGTGAATAAAATGGTACTAATGGCACAAAGTATAACATTAATGCCAATAATACCAAGTATTTCTAGAACTAATAATTATTTTCAAAGTAGGTAACCAGCACAGCAGAATGGATAGCATACTGTGACTCTCAAGCCAGATTTTACCAACAAGTATGAGGAACACCATGTACATACATGCCAACACCACCAGCAACCCCACAAGATTAGGATCAAGAAAGAACATTGGATGCGACGGCAACATCACCAGGGGCTCAACAAGTCATGCAACAAAGGCCAACGAGGAAGAGGGTGCGGTCTGCGTCGTGTAGAAGTCCATTCCTGCATGATGATATCAGAGAAACTGACTTTCAAAGGTTCATGAAGGACAAATCATAAATCTAAATGATTAATATTCTGTGTTTAATTGGTACTTTTGGCACTAATATCATAACTTGTGACAAAAGTATCAACCGAAAGTAAAACAAAATTAAAATGCTCAGTAAGTTGGTACATTTGGCACAAATTAGGATATTAGTGTCAAAAGTACCAACAAAACATAAAAAAGAAAACCAAGTAAGTTGGTACTTTTGGCACAAATTAGAATATTAGTGCCAAAAGTACTAACAGAAAAAAAAAAATAACCCCTATAATTTGGCACCAATGTTATAATTTGACAGTAAGAAATTATATTCTACAATTTTAATTCTAATTAAAATTCTTATTCCTAGGCATTGGTACGTACAGGAGAAACGTGGGGTTGTTATATGTGGCGGACAGGAGGTTGTTTTTCCATTAAAAAAAGCCTATTGAAAAGCTAGAGAGTGAACACATCGAGTCTTACCTTGTTGTGCTGGCATCTAAACCGGAGTGTGCTGGATATAAAGAGCAATTCTGTCACGCCCCGACTCTCGAGGTGCGACTTACGAACAACAACAAACCTAAATAACTAACAACTAACTCAAACCAAGGGAACATGCTCGGGGAAAACAAAGATGGAATATAAGGCAATCGAATTTGGTTTTCAAAAGCATAAAGAAATAATAACCGAGCATCTTAACTTCACTTTAAACGGGAATTCAAGCAAGTAAATCTTGCTGATGGGAAAGGAATTCCAACAAAAAGAGGAAGCATGCAATTATATACATCAAGATAAGGGATCATGTTCAACGACAAGTCAAGTTATGAGCCCATCGCTCGGGATTACAAGTTAAAGGGGTTACGAATTCAACAAGCATTCAAAGTCTTCGAGCACAATGCTCGGAATCAAAAACATGAGTATAAAAGTATTAACATCAACAGACATTAGATCAAAAGGATTGCAGCGGAAATTATCATCAACTCCCAACACTTGCACGTATGAAGACGTACAAATGCCAGTCCGAAATTCTACCAAACTTAACCAATAAAACCAAACCACACCACCAAGTATCCACGCCATCGCCATCCAGTCAACCTGCATGTTTAGAAACACACGCAGGGCTGAGTACTTCGTACTCAGTGAACACAAGCCAAAACATTTGAATAAAGATGCTTCTTAAAGCTATAATAATTGAACTTGCCTTGCCGAACATCACAAGTATATAAGCAGTTTTGAAAACGGTTTTACTTGTGCATGTCAAAACATTTTTATTTGAAACAGACTGCGCAGCCAAATATCATATAATATAACAGTATGTATCATCTATCACAAATAACTTCACTGTGCCGAGAAGTAGGCCTCCTTCTCAAACACTGTGACCGGCCCAACCGAAGCAAGGCTCACAGTCACCTCAATATATACCACACGTGGGTTCCTGCTTTCACAGGATAATCACATCATCATATAAATAGATGATAACACATACTAACTTCAAAAAAATGGCAAGTCAATCACATTTGAAAAACATATCATAATATTCAATAGTATAACTAATTTTCATCGATAGTTTTGGTTCAGAAAAGCCCACTTGACTTCCGAAGAACTAGCTAGGTGGTCTAGGGCTATTTGTCCTCGCTTAACGATCCGTCCGGCTCGATCCTTCATAGTTCGACATCGATAGATAAGATATATGAAAGACGGACACAAAGGCGTTGGACTTTAACTGACGGACTTCTATTTGAGTCGTCGCTCTCTTCGTTCTAACTTTTCTAAAAGATCTCACGTTCTCGTCTTTATTTTAACTCTATTCGAATTAGTTAACTTTATTACTTATATCATATACTTTTCTCGTTCTAATTAATAACTTCATTGTTACTATTCTATTACTTGAGCTTTCTTTTAAAGACTTTAATTCATTCTCAATTTAACAATCAATCATCTAGCATACAAATTCAATCATCTTTCACATTATAATACTATCATGCATTTAAACACATATTCACACATATAATGAAATCATATAAATCAAACATACTTCAAGACACATTAACATGCATTCCATTTGGACCTTAAAGTCTAACTCGATTATGCATTTCCTTTTATGGAGGCTTAAACTATTAATTCTATCTTTCTTATTTATATAGACAACGCTTCGTTCTACATCCGCTATCTTATAAGGTATTTTATAACTTTTATTCAATTAACAAAATTTCTCTTAGCTTTTAATAAACTTTTATGAATTTATAAATTCTTGTTCAATTCTAACTTGATTCTCATTTCTTAACTTGAATATTATTCCTTTAATTATTATCTCGGTTTATCTTTTCTTCGCTTGGTTGGAAATAATGTACTCAATTAATTATTTAATTAATCTTCTTTCTTTTTAATTCTTGACATCTTATTTTATTCTTGTTTTCTCGGTTAACTTATACGAGTATCTATCTTAACTCGTCTAGCATCTTTTCTTTACTCAGATTAACTTCCTTTTTACTTCTTATCGATTAATTCTTATTAAACTCGGTTTTCTCTATTTTGTTTACTTCTTTAATAATTTCTTCTTTTATTTGTTTTAAACCTAAGCTATTTCTTACTAAATAATCTCCTTATCTTTTGATACACATTTTTATGAATTAACTCACTTTATTAATTATAAAAGATCTTTTTGTTGTATTTTTTTGTAAAATTTCAAGTCTTAAATTTTAATACAAGACATTTAATTAATAAATCTTTTCATACATATTTTCATCTTTTATTTAATTAAAAGCTTTTTAATTTTAAGTCTTTTTATCAAAACTTCTATCTTTATTCCATCTTCAAATTAACATTAATACATACTTAAACATCCAATCCTTTTTTATTATTTCTACACTTAATTTCTTTCAAAAAGATTTCAACATGTAAACTCATTTTCTTCACTTAAACACATGCATGATTATACTAACATAACATACAATCATCTCATTGATCAAAACATCACTCAATACATCAACAAAATCAACAAAATAAATTCTCCATTTTTCCTTAAAAATCACGGCACACATGTACACATTTTGTGCAATTTATTCCTCAATTTTTCATGCATATAATCTCATTCTCAACATGATAGAAATAACAAATCAAGCATCATAATAATAATAACTCCAAGAATTTATATTTTTCCTATTTTTACTAAAATTTTCGGCACTTATTAAATTTTTAGGGTTTTAAATTCTTTCTCTTCTCTTAATTCACCGATTAATATCTAATGCTCGATTCTCCTAACGAATTCTTCTCACTCGATTAGCACATGCATATCCTAAGTTTGCCTAAACATAAATTAAATAACATACATGCATAGATCTTTCCTTTAGGACTTATAGACATACATTTTTACAACTAATCAAATGAATTCATACTTAATTAAATGGAAATCCTTCTCTTGGCTCTTGGGATTGAAATGGATGGAAATGGTAGCTTCAAAGCTTGAATCTTGAAAGAAAGAAGGATGTCTTCTTGAATCCTCAAAGAAAAAGAAAGAATATAGGATTAATCATCCATAGGGTTTGAGAATGAAAATAAAGAAAAGTGTTGGATAATTCTTGAATTCAACTTCAAGAACTTGGAAAATTCTTACCTTTCTTTGAAAATATGGATGGAATGGATGGAGGATGGTGTTCTTTACTTCATTTCCATGGATGATAAGCTTGAATCCAAGGTTGCATGGAAGAAAAATCAATGTGTGTGTGTAGTGTGTGTGTTTGCCGTGAGAGTGAGAGAGTAGAGAGGGAGAAAGTTTTGTTTTTCTTTGTTTTGGTGTTGGATGGAAATGAATGAATAAAATGGAATTCTCACTCTTGAATCATAGAGAGAAATCGAGAGAGAGAGTGTATGGAGCTTGCATGTGCATCCAACAAAGAGAAAAAGAAATACTTGTTGGAAATTGCAAAAGACAAGACTTGATGGTTAATGTGAACTTAACTTGTATGCACACCTTAAGCAATCCATGCATAAGACATCATCATGGTGTTGGTCTTGGAAATTGAGGGGTGATGGGAGAGGAGTTTTGAGGTGGCGAGAGAGGGAGAGAGGTGGATGACACGTGTCGTCGTCGTGTCGTTACGGGTATTAATTATCCGGTCGTAAAGATTTTCCGGGTAAAACGATTCGTATTAATTCCATTTTGTTCTATTAACGGGTCTAACCTCTTCTCGTTTCACTTTTGATACTAACTCATCCCAATCCTATGTTACGTCTCAAATTAAAGATTAAAGGCTTCGATCATTTTAGTCCTTTAATTCTTAAAAAAAATTAATCGGCTTATTAATCCGTTTATTAATCCTTTTCAAGACTAACGCCTCATTTCTCTTCTCAGTTCTCGGATAAGTTCTTACCCTATCTCAGTGATCTTAAAAGAAATTCTAAGTTCAAAGGTTCTAATTTAATTCTATTCTAGGTTCATCGGCGTAAACATATTTCTCGACGATTAACGTTATGTTATCTTAATTAAACAAACTTCTCGGGATTTTTCCGGAATTTAATCTCATACTCATTTTCATATAAACGACTCAACAAACATATCACATCATCATCATCTCAGATAAATAGAACAGATAAATTCACACAAGATTCACAAGGCAATTTAAACGTTTTCTTCAAAACTCATCGATTAGAAAAGAAAAATTTTACTCCTAAATTCTCATCTTTGGACTTTACTCGGTTAATTAGACGCTCTCTAAAGGGATAAAAACTCAGGGTATCACAAATTCCTTGAAAATATTGACATCACGGGCACATTTTTCATGGTAAGTTGCACAAGTTTTACAAAAATTCTAATTTATAATAATTCAAGTATATGACAACTCAAATATAATGATACATAGGCAACCATACAAGAAGTATGGAATGATTTGCATGGGGATGATGCGGAAGGCACCACGTATGATGTCAAAACCGAAGAGATCATACCGGATGGTGACCTCAAAAGGTTGTGCAAATTTCCTAAGGGAAGGCTGCCAAGATTGGGGAAGTTTGTGAAGGAATGGAAGAATGTTTACAATGTTAGTGTTGGTCATTCTTTTTTTTTTTTTTTTTACTTTTTTTAAACTGATTTGACAATAGATTTTAGGGGTGGGAATAGGGGCTATGATTTTCGGGTATACCCGTCCCGTACCCGTTACCTGGCGAGTAAATGGGTACCCTAAACCAGGATTTTGTGGGTAGAGGTCGGGTGGCGGATAAATTAATTTTATTTGTGTAGGTATCGGGTATACCCGACCCGTATTCGGGTACCCATCCAATTACCCGCTTAAATTAAAATAAGTTATAATTAATATTAATATAATAGTATTTAATATTTTAAGTTCTCTTAAAATTAGACCTAATGTAACAAATAAGAAAATAGACTTATACATAGAGGTCATCTATTGCGATAAGTCCTATCCTAGCCTATATAGAACAACACGATGAGATTTGAACTTAACTTTTTTTTTGTTGATAACTTGTTAGTGAATATTTTAATACTTTTATTTCAACATTTGAATGTTATATGAGTTCAATTATTTTAATGCATGTTATTTCAATGTTTTTTAGAGTTCAATTTTACAATTTTTTTTTCATTTCAATTTTTGAAGGTAATGATTTTTGCGTGCTAAGCGGGTAAGTTCTAGAAGTATCATTTTTTTTTAAATTGAGTTTAGGGGTACCCGTATACTCGAATGGAAAAGCCGAGCTGGATTTTTGGATACCCACTATAAAGAATGGGGCCAGGTGCGAGTAGCTTATTTAGGCAAAAAACGAGGTAGGGTACCCGATTTTTTCGGGTAGGGTACCCTACCCATCCCGTATTCCCACCCTTAATAGATTTGCAGAATTTGTTGTTCTTGCTGTTGATGAGGTTTTATTCTAGGTGATAAATTTGTTGTTCTTGTTAGGTTTGCTATTGATGAGTTTTTTTTTTCCTAGTTGATGAGTTTGCTATTGATTCTGATATGAAATTATGTAGGATGACTGTGTTGGTGCATTACATTAGCATATATTGAATCTGTGTTGATGTAATTACAACTATTGATGAAAACCTACATTGCTCTAGCAGAATTGTTGCGTTATAGTATTTTGGCACTAATTTTTCCATTTGACTGATGGATTTTATTTAATGTTTGATTGTATCAGGTCATCAAGGTCGTTAACTTCAACGATCACTGGCCACTAATTTGGTGGTCATCAAGTTTGAGGAAGAACATCACGTCATATGGGAACGTGCATTTGTACCAATCTGCAGGATACTACCATAGATCCTCAAGAAGATTGGCTACTATGAAGGGAAAACCATTGACCCTAAATACTCATAATAGAAATTTTCGTACCCGTATAATGGAACGAACCAGGTGAAACAAAAAGATAGTGTAAGCTGCGGGCCTCTAGCTTTGAGGTATGTTGAGATGATGTTGACTGGAAAATACAAGAAAAAGAACATGACTAAACTTCAGGTCAAAGCATATCGTGATCGCATAGCAGAAAATATCTACAATTTCGGCACCAATGAAAGCACCTTCAAGTTTGAAGAGGATGAGGGTGAGGATAAAGAGGAAGACAAGGAACAAGCCAATCTGCAGGACAAATAGTTTTAAGGAATGAACAATTTTTTATTTTTCAAAAACAATGTTTTATATATTTTGCTACAATTGGGGTTATCTATAATCACGTTGTATGTATATTTGGTATATTTTTGGTACAGTTAAAAAATGTATAATGCATATGTACTTAGGTATATTTGTTCTCTTAGCTGGTTTGGATTGTCTTGAGGTGGTACTTTTGGCACAAATAAGAATATTTGTACCAAAAGCACCAACCGAATTCCAAAAAAAAAAATCATGTGTGGTACTTTTGACACTAATGTTATACTTTTGGCACTAATTATAACATTAGTGCCAAAAGTACCAACCGAATCAAAAAAATAAAAAGTCAAGTATGTTTGGTACTTTGACACTAATAAGAACATTAGTGCCAAAAGTACCAACCAAATTAAAAAAAAAACTCCAAGTAAGTTGGTATGTTGGCACTAATTAGGACATTAGTGCCAAAGTATCAACCAAATTAAAAAAAAAAACTAAGTATGTTTCGTACTTTTTGCACAAATTATTTGGATAGAGAAGACGAGAGTAGAGAAGAGAAGATAAGAGAGAGAGAGAGAGCTATGGTGCGTCATTTTTCACCAAAAATAATCTGACACGCAGTGGGTATGCCCACAATGCACAGTACAGTAGTAAGCAAGATCGTCTCCCAAAGGACCGGTGAGAATTCTCCTAATTTTCAATCTCCAAAACTAAACGAAACTTAATGACAAATTTGGGAGTTTATAAACAAAGAAATTAAATTAACTAACGAACAAGATATTAGAATTAAACAAAGATAATAAAGATTCCGCTTTCCAATTAACACCACCCTAACTTGATTATTCTGATCCTTGATATAAAGATAACTTTAACTCTTGCAAACAAATCGGTTATAACCACCGAAGCCACTTCTGACGCGATCTTATCTTTCCTTAACTTTTTGATAATTGGGAAGACACTTCACGAATTATTTTCCTAATCGACTGACAACCGTAAGAGACACTCTATAGATTTAATGAATCGATAGTATTAACGACGAGAGAGACCCGATTCAAAACCAAAAAACTCTGACATAGGATTATCGAATTAAAATTGTTCTTCCCTTGATTTTGAAGAATCAATGTACCACAAATTAAACCTAAACCACAATTACAGATAGCCGATTTAATTGGCTACTAATTAATTCCGAACTACTAAATATTTGCAACTATCTAGAAGAATCGATACAATAGGCTATGACTTTATTAATCTTCACCGGAATAAAAGTATAAGAACGCATTAGATCTCATGGAATAAAAAGGCTAGGACTTCATTAATATTCACCGGAATAAAAGTGTCTAACTTGAATTCATAGACAAATTCAACCTAGAAGGAGAAAACAGAAAATTGTCGCTGGAGAGAAGAAAGGAAGAAAATGTAAAACCTATCTATCGTCTCTAATCTGTGTGCTCCTACAAGGACTATATATTTAAATACCTAATAAAACTTATAATAATAAGGAAATAAAATATTTAATTCTAATCTAATTAGGAAATTAATTAAATAAAGTCTTCTTCTTCTAATAATAATAATAATAATAATAATAATAATAATAATAATAATAATAATAATAAATCTAATACTAATAGTCTAAAGGCCAAAATGTGAATTTTCGTGCAGCAGCCCAAAACTCTCGTGCAAATCAGCCTTCCAGTAATATCTTCAAACACTCAACTTCAGCTTTAGTTTATACTGCGTGGTATGCCCATACCGCTCGACTCCCGTACATGTCAGCACTTGCTCTCAACATCATTAAGACATGATTAGGTAAATATTAATCAACAACTACAATAAATCAAAAAATATATAATTAACTCTATAAACATGATTAGGTAAATATTAAGAGCCAAAACACCATAAAAATACTCCAAAATATATCACAAAAGCACGGCCAATCAAACTACGAGAAAGGGGGAGACATCGCGAGCTACGAGAGAAAGAGAGCGATGAAGACTTGGGTAAATGAGCAGAGAGAAGTGAAAAACCAGGTGAATCAGAGTGAAAAATCGAAATGGAGTGGGTTTAGAGTAGGCTCCTGGCGGATTGTAGGATAATATCCAAATTTTAAGTGGGATCCAATTAGAAAGGAGCATTTATGTAATACTCCGAACTTTTATAAGTCTTTGAGCGCGTTTTAAAATGCGTTTATATATTTAAATAACGTGCCTTGAGTGATAAAATTTTTCAAGGAAGAAATTTTCTTGAAAATGACGAAAATGCCCTTATGTGCTTAAATGTAATTTTTCTCGTTTCAATTATTCGAATCGAGTATGTGATGCATTGATTGAGTTTATTTATATGAGAATGAGCATGAGTATGAATTTCGGAGAATTCTGAGAACTTCTACTTTTGACGATTAGTACCAATGAACCGAGACCATATGAGAGAATTCCGAGAACTTCCACTTTTGAATCTAGAATTAATTCTAAGACCCCTGAGATATATTAGAAGCTCATCGGAGATCATATGAGAGAATTTTAAGAATTTAGTTCTTCGTTACTTGGAATTTTAACCTAAAAATTAGATATTCGGATTCCTTGATTTATTTCATGAGACATGAGATAGAGTTGAGGTGTTTTCGATGTCGGAAATGAGTCAAGGAGAGTTTATAGCCGTTTTCAGTATAAACAAAATGAAACGGATATATTCTACCTGAAAATTTTTTCTTCCGGGAAAAATTATACCAGTTAAAGTGAGATATTTTTATTTAATCTCTCATTTTCTCTCTCTCTCCAGCCGACATGGCTATATCTCTCTCCCTAATTCTCTCCATCATTATTATTATTCTACCCTATTATACCTATTTTCTACTATACATGGAATAACAATGATTATATTCCTTTACTTAGTCATAATTCTTATCTTTTTGGAGAAGCTTACTAAATTCAATTCATCTATCTCACACTCTCTCTCTCACCGTGTTCTGCCCAAGAAGAAGGAAGAAAATTCTCTCTTCTCTCTTCCCTCTCCAAACCGTAACATACACACACAAACACATAGAGATGAAAAACTCCATTGAAGCTTAAATTTTCAAGCTTCCAACTTCAACAAGATCATCATCATCCTAGCTCTTCAAACCCTAATCCAAGAGATAACAAATTCATAAATTCTTGAGTTCAATATCAAATCAAAATCATCTCTATTTTTCTCTAATTTTCGGCATAACTGCCCTTGAAGAGATGATTAATTATTGTTGTATTTTTCTTGAGGTTCAAGATGAGATCCTCCATGGAAATTCCAAGCTAGAGACTTGAGCTCCCAATTCTTCCATTTTCGGTCCAACCATCTTCAAGAGGAGAGCTTTGATTTAATTCTTTAAAGTATGTTTAATCATTTGATTTCCTGTATATATGTAATCTATAAGCCTAAAGAAAGGAAATATGCATGATTTAATTTATGTTTAGGCAAACTAGGGTTTGAGATGTGAAAATTGAAGTGAGGAAATTATTAGGAAATCGAACCCTAGGAATCGATCTAAGAATTAAAAGAGAAAAGAGAAAGAAAATCCCTAAAAATTTGATGAAAACCGAAAGTGAGGAAAAGAGAGAAAGAAAAATAATTTCCATGAGTTCTTAATGATTTCTTGATGATATATGTTTCTTGATGATGATTGGAATGATATGTGTGTATGAGAAATGAGAAAAATAATTTACCCTATTTCTATGTTGAAACCGAAAATAGGGTTGAAAATTAGAAATATTTGATTTAATGATTGTTTGATGATTTGATGGTGTTTATGAGTTTATTATGAGCATGAAAATAGGATTGAGTGAAAGATTTGAATTATTATGTTATTTTTATGAAGAAAATCGATATATATGAGATTATGGAAGAAAAATTATTCTTGATGATTTTTTATGATTTTGATGTTATGGATGATATGAATATGTTTGTGTTTAATTTGGAGCATTAGATGATCAATAGGAATTTTTGAAGTGAAGAAATGAAATTTTAAGCATGAAAATCGATGGAAATGAGTTTGAGGATTTAGTGTGTGTTCTAGGTGTTATTGGTGAAAATTTGAATATTTGAGTGTGTGTTCTTGGTGTTCTTGGTGAAGAACATGAAGATTTAAAGATTAATAAAATTAATTCAAAAATAAATTTAATCAATTATTAAAAATAATTAAAAATTCGAAAATTATGAGAATAAAATTAAATAGAAAATAAAAAGAAAAATTATTAAATTATTTGGGAGATATAGAATTGAGTAAACACAAAGAAAAATAATTCTTTGTTAAGTAATTAGAACTTAAGAGGAGAAAATTAAGTGAGTTTAATAAAAATGATTAAAAATAAGTAATAATTCTAATTGACAAGTAAAAAGAGAGAAAATATTAGTAGAAGAAATAAAAGAGGAGTTAGAGTTAAGAAAATAAAATTAAAAGTTGAGTATAAAATTTGAAGATGAGTTAATCGAGGTTAAGTCGTTCAATCGAACGAGAAATAATAAGAAATTAATTTTAAGTTGAATAAATTCTCTTTTAAAAGAGAAAAATATTGTAGAGTCGAGCATAAGAAGTTAATGAGAAGTTTAATCTAGTTCGATTTCATTTACTCGTTTAATTACAAAATTCACCGAAGAGTTTTGAAATAAAAATAATAGAGTTGAAGTTTAATAATTGAAGAGGTAATTTCTTAATAAAATAATAAATAATAGAGTATGAGAATAAAATAATTAAGTTGAGCTTAGTTAATAATTTACGAAGAGATAAGCCGAGTAGGAGAAGCTTATGAGTAAGGATCGAGTAAGAATTGTTTACTAAAATAATAAAAGAGTTTTAAATATTTAATTATTAAATTAAATAAGAAGTGTTAGAAAAGCGAGAGGAAATTTTATAAGAGTTGTTTTGATATGAGAATCGAGTTTATTAAATAATGAGTGTTTAAATGCTCGTTTATTGATATTATATGATTGATAATGCTTGAGTGGTATTAATCGAGTTTGCTTTCCAAATCTTTTGATTATGAAATAAGTCGATGAAGTTATCGAGTTTTGATTATTAAGTTAGAAGTCGAGTTTTCATGAAATAAAAGTAACAAGAATTTTATTAAAAGAAACAAAATTCTAAGAGTCGAGTTATAAATAGAAAACGAATTTCTATTAAATAAGAGTTTAATTGAGAATAAGAAAAGAGAAGTTATAATAATAGAATAAGTAAATAAAATAATAGTACGTATGCGAGTACGTATGCGTAGTTGAGGAAAGACGACGTATTTTGAAATAATGTCGTATATTGAGTCGAGAAATATTAAATGATTATTAAGTTTTAAATTCAAGAAAATTCTTATTACTTGAACTTTTATTCGCTTTATTAAAAAGACGAGAATTTATTTTATGAAATCGAAGTTAGTATTTTCTAAAGCTAGAGTCGAGCAATGTTAAGTAATAGTTAATTGAATTTGAAATGTGAATCATGTCGAAATTGTATGTTGATTGAATTTGAAATGTGAATCTATGTCGAGATTATGTTTTGTTATGATAAAATCAATTGCTCAATTGCTTGATTGTTGAGAATGCTTATGTATGCAACATGATTGATTGAAATAATAATTAGTCGAATCGAGAATTCGAGAGAAAATTTGAGTAATGTAGTCGAGATAAGTAATATCTCCTTAACTAGTGAGAAATGCTAAGTAGAAGTGATTTAGAAACGAGAATGTAAGACGAAGTAATTAGTAACCGAGTAGAGTTGATAATCGAGAACGAGAAAGTAGAGAAAGGATATTGACTTAGAAAATTTAAAAATAGAAAGACCCGAGTCATGTAGAAGTCCTTCAGCCGAGACCAAAATCTACCTAACGTCTTACGTATCGAGAGTCTTATTCTTTATTCGATGACAAATTGTGAAGGACCTAGCAGAACGGGAAAGTAACGAGGACACAAAAAGAGTAAGCCGCCTAGCTAGATCTTCGGAGGACAGGTGGGCTTTCTAAACTAAAACCAAATGATGAATGCGTGTACTATTTATGTATTACGTGCGCTTTTTAAATTGATTGACTTGCCTGAGTTTTAAATATTTTGGTATGCAATCATCTACGTGTTGAAGTTAATAAAGGTCATGTGGACGCACGGGATAAAGGTCCTGTAAGATACGGGACAATGCATGCATTAGTTAAGGTGACTGTGAGCCTTGCTTCGGTTGGGCCGGTCACGGTGTTCGAGGAGGAGGCCTACTTCTCGACACCACAGAAAGATAAGTTGTAGATTGATTCATACCTAAGATATAAGCTTAGCCTGCGCGGGTGATTTTCAAAACAAAAAATTATTTTATGGGTGTCACAAGTGGAAAAATTCTTTTAAAGCAATTATTTATATGTCTAACCCTTGTGATACAGTAAGAGAGGCAAGTTTTCAATCATATAGCTCTAAGAGCAAGTTTTTGAGAATGTTTTTGGCAATGTGTTCACTGAGTACGAAGTACTCAGCCCTGCATGTATTTCTAAACGTGCAGGTTAGCGGGATGTGGATGGTGTGGATGGCTTGGTGGTGTGTTCTTTTGGTCGAGTCGAAATTTGACTGGAAATTACATGTCTTCATACATGTAGTTGTTGGGATTAGAGTCGATGTCTCCGCTGCAATATAAAATGATGTTTCTTTTGTTATGTTTTTGAAATTCACTCTGATACTTCTTTAAATTCACGAGCGATGTGCTCGATACAATTTACCGTTTTTCTTTGATTCTCATTTCATGTGAACTTGACATACTTATTCCGATTTGGATTTAATATGTAAATTATCCATGCTCGTTGATTGTTTCGTTATAATTTGGAAGCATGCCTTATTTGTTATCGCTTTCAGTCAATATCTCCCCTTGTTTCCTGAGCATGAATCCCTTGCGTGAGTTGAGTTAGTAGATGGTTCAATAGTATTAGTGTCATTCGTCACACCTCGAGGTGTGACAATTTAAGTCCCAAATAAATAAAAAAATAACTAAAATTTATATTTTTCAAAGAAGTGAATTAAATATTAATTTTGTTTGATCATTATGACTATTTCACTGTATGTTCTCTAAACTTAAACTAGAGGGGCCAAAGAATCACTTAATATTATTTATTTGGACAAGTAAGACAATTTGAGAGAATGACACTCTTCCCATGAATATGGATGGGTGCAAATTATATTAAATATAATAGTTCGTTGAAAAGTGGAATGAAGAATAGAAACAAAATTGAAGAGAGTTTTAATTACCACAAACATCCATCCCATATCTAATCTGCTACAACCAAACAAAACCAATGACTTAAACTTCTCCAACCGCCTCGCATTGGGAAACAAACATCCTCGAACCATGTGTGCACATCTACTCTAATAACGGCCACCTAAAAAAAATGTGGTGATAAATGACTATCATATGTATCCAGCCACCTGACATTCTCGTAAATAAATTGAATTTTAATTAATTTAGTGGTTTTTGTTAAGTTTAGGAAATAAAATAAGATTTTGATTTCTCTAATATATCATTAGTGTTGTAAATTAGAGAGAGGAGAGAGTAAAGAGTAGAGAGTAGAAAGTAGAAATTTGTGTGTTCTTATGTGAGGATTAAAGGTCTCAATTTATAATAATACAAGAGATAGTGGAGTTAATGTTTTAGTGCTCGTTGCTTAGCTATCAAGCAAGTCGTTACTTGACCATTAAGTAACTAGTTACTTGATTGTCACTCACATCATATATATCTATGAAATATATTTACAACACTCCTTCTTGAGTGACCGATCCATATAACAAATGTTGTCTCATTAAAATCTTGATAGTTAAACCCAGTAGGACAAAACCTAGTCGAAGGAAAAAGAGTACAATTGGACCCCATGATTTTGAAATCACTGTAGATCTTTGAGTTGGCACATGTCGATCTTGTGTATCCACTTTTTGAACGTTGATGTTGGTAATGCCTTTGTGAATAAGTGATGAACCCATAATGTGTTCATTTTTCGTGTCTTTTTTGTGTCTTGTGTGTCGTTTTCGAGTCATTATGTGTCTGGGAGGACACAATTTGGAGGAAGTGGGTGCAGGGCAGAACAGGTGTGATAGTGGGCATAATCTGGTGGAAAACTGCTTTTATGGCGTTGGGCAAAGATACGATGCAAATGGGCATAGGGCTGAAGTCTGTAGCTGGGAATGAAAAGGTGTATCTTTAGCAAGCTACAGGTGAAGGAGTAGCTCCCCATATCATTTTGGCCAAAGCAACACAGTACCTAGAATTGCGCGCATCGAGGGCAAGACTGACACAGACGTGACCAAGGCAGAAGGAATGTGGCCGTGGGCAGCGGACGTTACTTCATCTCCAAGGAAGAAGATGGGGAAGGAAACTTCTGTCCTTATCTTGAAGAGTCCGGTCAAAGTCTAATCCATCTAGGAGAAGGAAAGTTGTCCTATGTTATTGCAAAGAAGAAAACAAGGTCGATGGAAGGAAGGAGTCCAGCCCATGAATGGAACCACCTTACCTCTACTCGTCGCCTATATATATGGCTGCATGTTCTTCTGTAATTTACATCTTCAATTCTTAAGAGTTTGGAGAGGAGAAAAACAAGTCCTACAGGCAAAGCTTTAAATTATGTTTTTTAGTTTTAAGTTTTCTACTGGCGTAGTGGCCAAGACGTTTCCAAATTTGCTGAAAACTCTTTAGTTTAATTTAAAGTATATTTTCCTTTACTTCTATTGTTTTTCTTTCATTTAATATTAAACTTGGATTAGATTATGTGAATATTAATACTTTGATTACTCATGAGACCAAAGTGTTTAAATTAGATCGCGTGTTTTTTATTCTCGAAATACTTAAGACTTAATAGATTTGGGCAACATAACTAATTGATTGATCACCAATAAGTTAAGGTGTCTAGATCACCAATAGATTCGGGGTCAACACAAGAGTGTCTCTTGTGCCCAAATAGATATTAAATATTGGAGAGCAGTCGATGCCTTGGGCGTCTCTTGGCTGATTTGGGTCTAAAAGAAATTAATGCTTCTTGGGCAAGACAACTTCTGAAGGGTCTTCGTGGTTGTATTGATCAAGAAAGAGGTTTTTGCTTAGAGTGTCTCTAGCATATCGAATTTAAAGGGATAGATATAAGAGTAACGTATTCTTAGCCGTGACTTCGTGACCATAGGGCATGAATTAATTTACTCTTTAAACTGAATAGTAAAAGTATGTGATTGAGTATCATTGAGCCTACGATCGAGTGTAATATTAATGTTCAATGATTCAAAATTTAGTCCAAGTCCTTTTTGTTATTGATCAAATCTACTTTTAGTTTCAGTTATAGTTTTTAATGCTTGTTGACTAAGATAAGTGGAGTGAAGACCAAAACCCTATTTTGAGACACCGGACAGGTGCACAACTGATGTCTTTTGCTGAGGGTCAGCTATGTAATCTAACTGAGGTTTCAAAGAGTTAAGCTATGCAGAAGTTAGTGGAAATTAAAGCTCGTTACTTAAAATGAAACCTTATGAAAACAGGGAAGGTCAAGTTCCCAAAACTTAGTGCAATTTGTATACATTCAGTTTGTATGCAGAGTCAGTTGATTAGATAACTGAAATATAAAATACTAAAAGTAAATGACACAATATTTTTACATGGTTTGGAGATTGACCTCCTACATCTACGACTTCCTTTTCAGGGAAGTAATCCACTAGATAAGCTTACACGTGCTTATCAAACGTTCCACTTAGTTTGTGGGTACCAAGCAACCTAACCAGTTCGATTAAGAGTTCGAACCAAACCTTACAACATTTTTGTGGGCAAGTGTACAGCCTGGTCTAAGATTGCGGGTTCTAAGAGACCTAGTCTTAGATTGCGGATTCTAAGGGACCTAGTGTCATTGATTGCGGGGTCAAAGACAAACCTGGGATTTTTGGGGTTCGGGGCTTTATCCAACTATGAAGCCTTCTACACTGAGAGAAGTGGATGCTTCTTCCTAAGGCTTAGAGACTCGATCTTTTGGGAGAGAGTCTGCTTACAACTAAGCAAGAACCTAGATTCTAGACTCGATCAAAGAAAGGGATTTCTGAGAGGCTAGTTGAAAGAACAGGAGGTGTGGACACTCAACGTCTACTGATTCCTCAACTTGGTTGTTCTTGCTCTGGAGAGAGATTTTGCTTGAATTGGTCGTCTGCTGCTTTGCGCATATTGCTTTTTTCTCTTATAATCTCTCTACTTTCTTCAATGGGGAGACCTCTATTTATAGAGAGGAAGATCTAATTAGTTGTTGGAAAGAGTCGTTTGATCTCTGCCAAAAGCACGGCACTCCACCTGCTCCACTGCAACTATCCTAAATTGGTAACTGCGACCTTCACTTTTTGCGCATCTTTGTGGTCGGTCCATTTATAGTAAGTTTTCAGGTTGTCTAGTACTTCCGAGTAGATTTGAATTTGGACTTCAACTCTTCTGCATTCAACATCTTCAAAGTCTTCTCTTCTCAGCTTTGTGACGTCAGACTTCAACAAAACTTCTCTTCATGCTTGAGCTGCACGGTTCAGTTATGGTATCAACTGAGTTGTGGTATGGCTGACCAAGTTTCACTTGAACTACCTTCGTCAGTCTAGCTAACTTCTTCTACTCGAATCCTATAAAGATAAAAATCCCTATGCTCAAACAGTGAGCTCTAGCTAAGTTCAGACTAATGGCTTTCATCTACTCGGTTGGGGTCAGTTGGGTTTTGGGATAAATCAATACCTTTACTATTTCCCAACATACAGTAAATCTGGACCAAGTATCGTTTGCCATCTTCAATAGGTCGATATGGATCTTTATTAGTCTCAAGAGATCTAACAACCATTGGTGATGCTAATGGATGTGCATAATCTATATAAAAGCGCTTTAACAATTTTTCTATATATGTAGATTGATGAATAAACATTCCTCCTAGGATACGTTCAATTTGCAAACCAAGACAAAATTTTGTCATTCCCAAATCTTTTATCACGAATAATTTCTTCAAATAGTCAACAGTTTTATTGAGCTCTTCAGGAGTCATAATTAAATTTAGATCATAAACATAAACTGCTATAATTGCAAATCCATTGTCAGTTTTCTTTATGAAAATATAAGGGTTGATATAATCATTTTTGTATCTTTCTTTCAATAGATACTCACCAATCTATTATACCAAGTACGCAGACTTTTTCAACCATACAACGACTTTTGCAATTTAATAGAAAACAAGCTTTTGGGTTTTGCAATTAATGCTACAGATATTTTAAATCCTTCAGGGAACCATATAGATTAGGTAGTTACTACATCCATAAGACGCATATCAAGCCTTTATGACACAGCTAGACTAATCAAAAATTTAAAAGTGATCACGTCCATTACTAGAGAGTATGTTTCCTCATAATCAATTCCTGGTCTTTGAGAGAAACCTTGTGCTACGAGTCTTGCTCTAGAATATGTTTCCTCATAATTAATTCCTCGTAACTTCATTTTTCTCATTTCTCTTTCTAACGAATATTCATCTGTATCCAACAGAGATTTCAGATTTTGGAGTGATGATTATAGATCCAAATACTTTTCGGTTATCACTGAAATTCAGTTTTCTTTCTCTAACTCCTTTCCACATTGGCCAATCATTTCTCTATTTACATTCTATAATAGATCGTAGAACATGATCTTCATTTAAAATTTGATGAGTTATATGAAAGGTGAATGTAACATTCACGATGATATTTTCTCTCTTCAGTTTTTTATTTGAAGATAAATAATTTATTGAGATTTCGTGATTTTCAAATACTTGTAATTCTTCAGGAATTACATTACTTTCATTTGATTGATTAATTATTTTTGTAATTGATTGGTTTTCATCTTGACCCTTTCTTTTTCTAGGCATAGAATCTTTGGAACCAACTGGTCGACCGCGTTTTTGACGAATTTTAGACTCATTTGCTATCAAAACTATTTTTCCTTCAAGGACATCAATATTTGTTGGAGTATGTGCAACATGTCTGATGAGTCCATATTTTATGTCTTTTTAGAGTCTGTTTTAGGTAGTTTAGATCGAGCCTTTGTGTGTGATTTGTCTAGTTTTAGTGTCTTGGAGGACATATTTTGGGCAGGAGGTGGTTTGCTGCCTTGCAGGTGGAAACTGGGCAATACAGGGATAGAAAGCCTCATTTCTGGAAGCAGGTCAGGCAGAGCGTCATTTGTCAAGATAGGTGGAGTGCTTTGGTTAGCTGGCAATTTTCTCTCCTAGGTCTAGAAGGATAAGGAAAAGATGATTTAACTTAAATATCTTTCCTTATCCGACTAGATTTAGGATCCGCAAGGGATCTCTTGGAGATAGACGTGGCTTGCCATGTTGGGGTCGTGCTTATCAAGTATTGCTTGCATACCAAGGTAGCTCGTGGATTCCTTTCATGTTAAGGACCGGGGGCCCAAACCCTAAGTGCTCACCTATATATGTTGAAGCCTAGGTGCTGCAAAGGGGACGCCGTCTTTAATACTTTCATTTCCTGTTATTACTTGAGAGATTCTGAGGAGAAAAACAAGTCCTACGGGCAAAGTTTATTTGTGTTTTATTCGTACTATTTTCCATCGGCACTTTTGGCCGGATTTGCTTTACGTACTTCATAAGTTTTAATATAGTTCTTATTATGAGTTCTTCTATTTATTGTGTTCATAGTTTTACTTTCATGTCTAGCTATGTTTTAATACTTGATCTGGGCAAGATAGTTTGGTGATTACTTATGCTTGAGAGGTCTAATTCGTGCTAGATAATTGCATGCATGTGTTCCCGATATGTTAATGAGCTTATTCCAATATGATATGATACGATTAAGAGATTAATAGACCGTTAATCGCTTAGGACATATTAAATCACTAATGAATTGGGAAGTAGGAGTGTTTTCCATAACTTATCTCAATTAAGATTGATTAATATTAGAGAAAGGTGTCTACCCAATTGGGTTAGACGTGATGATTCCTTGTTGGGCCTTTCTGGTGATTAATGCTCCTTGGGCAAGAAACTGAATGATGACTGTGACAGAGGTATTGCCCAAGGTAGGGAGCCGGCGGTGCGTCGCCAACTAAGTAAGGATAGGTAAGGACAGGGTCTGTTGAGAGCATGACGAGTAAAAAGGGATCTCAGCATTCAAGTCGTATAACTAACGATGCATGCATATAATGAATATATTTGCACCAATGACCAAGCTAGGGTTTTCACTTAACAATGTCTTAGTCCAGATCAAGTCGTTTTTATTATTGATCAAGTAATCTATTTCCGTTTCAGTGTTTATTTAAGTTCTCGTATTGGGCAAGAGAGCCCTGGTGACCAAGATAGTAAAACTAAACTTTCTTTACAGGTGGAGGAGGTTTCAGGAGATAATGACAATCAACTCCTTGTGGATCGATCCTGTACTTACTTGCTAACTATATAACTGTGAGGATAGGCTACAAATTCATTTTGAGAGAACGAACGATAGCTTCGTCAAAATTGGCGTCGTTGTCGGGGAGCTGATTTTGTAACTGTCGCTTGAGGGAGAGACCCTGTGCATGTTTTGGCTCTGACCCTGTTTGGATCGACGGTGAATTGAAGTATCATCCTGAACCGGAGAAGTACATCAAAGAGCAAAAGAAACTGAAGAGGGAAGCTGAAAAATGAGCACAAGAGGGGGAACGAGCAAGTGACGAGGAAAGGTCACCACCACAAACCTCAGATTGTGAACAATTTGAAGAAGAAGAGATGCAGCAACAACAACAAGCTGATCGTGAGAAGACTCTGAAGGAAATCATGTTTCCAACAGATGTCAACTTGAATCCAACACGCATCACTTTGCCTGCTATCACTGACAGTTGGGAGCTGAAACATTCTCTCATACAGATCTTGCCCAAGTTTAGTGATTTGCCCAGAGAGGATCCCCAATGCCACTTACAGGACTTTGAGATGGCAATGTGTACTGTGCATGCTGCAGAAAACACACTGAGGAAATACATTCGCCTCTTGACGTTTCCATTTTCACTACAAGATGGAGCAAGGGAATGGTTGTACCAATTACCTGAGGGCAGCGTAACATCTTGGAAACAAATACAGCAGAAGTTTCTTGAGTAATATTATCCCTTTGCCCGGATCCAGAATGCTAGAGCTGCAATTCAGAATATAAAGATGGGCAATGGAGAATCTATCTATGACTACCACTCTAGGGACAAGAAGCTGATTGCAAGGTGTCCTCAGCATGGTTTGGGTGACAAGGATTTGATTAATGCCTTCATGAATAGGCTGAGGTAATCTGAGCGAGACTGGATCGATGCAGCCTGTGGAGGCACAATAAACTACCGAGTGAAATATTCAAATTATTCACTGAGATGGCAGACAGGAAGAGAAACCAAGATGAAACCATCGTGCCTAGAACGCATGAGCCGACCAACAGTGATCCCAAATTTGATATCCTGGTTTCTATGATGAAGGAAATGATGAACTAGAACAAGAATAATGCAATTGAAAATGAGAATCCTGGCCAGATCCTGAGAAAGAGAGTTATGAAGTGTGAACTTTGTGCTGCCAACACTCACCCCACTGACAGGTGTCCATCACTGTACGAAGATGAAGAAGTTAATGCCGTTGGGCAACAGTACCAGCAAGAAGATGTTGGGCAGCGAAGGAACTTCAACAATGGACCTTGGAGGCCCAATGACAATCTGAGATATGGAAACAACAACTATCTGAATGCACCTCAACAAGGGCAACTACCACAACAACCCTATGTACCCCCTACATAATTGAGATCAACCAAGAGATACCCTGAGAAGTGAAGTGGAGAGACTTGCAGCTGAACAAAGGAAGGGGTATCAAGAGTTGGACAGTTTTCGTATGGAGACGAGGGGAGGCATGAGAGATATTAATAGAATGTTGAGCCACTTGGTAGAATCAATCTCTCAGATTCAGTCAATGCTAAATGGAGGGAAGGGAGAACTACCATCTCAAGTTGAGATAAAGAACTCAAGTAAATGCTATTACATTGTGTAGTGGAGCCAAGTTGCCTGAAGTAAGAGTGTCTGACCATTATGTACCTCAAAAAGCTGTATTTGGGCAACAACAGTCTCTTGGGCGAGTGCTGATATTGAGCAAGACAATCAGGTTGAATCAGAAAAGTATGAAGAGGCACCCATGTGATCAGGTGATGTTGAGAAATTATGGTAAGAATTGTCAGTTGAGAAAAGGGCACAGGTTGAAAGGGAAGTGGCAGACATATGAAGGAAAGCTGAGCTCGACGCTGCTAAAAATAGAGCTAAAGCAATTAAGGAGGCTGAGAACGTAACTAAGTCGAACCTTATGAGCCAAAAGTTTCTTACCCATGATGATTTGCATAGGATAAGGAAGCACATGAGATGAAGGAACTGACCAAAATGTTTCAAAAGGTCGAGGTCAACATACCCCTCTTGACCGCCTTACAGACTATGCCCAAGTGTGCCAAGTTTTAGAAGGAATTATGCACAAGAAAGATCAAGTACACAGATGATGCAAGGTTTCAAGTGAGTAGAATGTATCTGCAGTGCTGCAAGACACCCCCATGCCGACCAAGTGCACTGACCCTAGGATGTTCTATATTCCATGCATGATTGGAGATATGAAGATTGAAAAGGCTATGCTGGATCTTTGAGCATCGATTAATGTCATGCCCAAGTCAATGTATGATGATCTGAGGATAGGGCCGCTCAAACCTATAAGGATGGCTATTCAACTAGCGGATAGATCGACTGTATGGCCTGAAGGGATTTTGGAGGACGTCTTGGTCAGGGTAAGGGACCTAATTTTTCCAGCGGATTTCTATATTCTGGATATGGGGAGATCGTCGTACAAGGCACCAGTTACGTTATTAGGAAGACCGTTCTTAAAGACCGCTCGCACAAGAATCAACTGCGATACGGGAAAACTAACATGTGAGTTCGGAGGAGAACTAGTATCTTTCGACATTTACAACACACTGAAACAGCCTAGTGACACGGAACTGGTGCATAGCATTGACCATATTGAGCAAATGGTGGATGAGTTCTGGCCACAAATAACAATTGAAGATAAGCTGGATGTAGTTTTTCAAATTGGCCTAACAGAGGTTGTTGCCTAAGATGGATCCGTTGAGCTGATTGAAGCAGTACATTATTTGAGATCGGATGTAGAACCCTTTCGAAGGGTAGAACCATTGGTGATTCCCACATTGAAACAAGAAGACAGGTTGATGCCATCGATAGAAAAAGCACCAAAGTTGGAATTGAAATAATTGCCTAGCCACTTGAAGTACATCTACTATGGAGAAAATGAGACGCTACCAGTAATCAAAAGTGCTGAGTTGTCTATTGAGGAAGAGGAACGGGTGAAAGAAGTCCTGGTGGAGTATAAGCTGGCCATCGGATGGACATTGGCCGATATAAGGGGTATTAACCCCACTGTGTGCAGACATCACATCTTGCTCGAGGAGCATATCGTGCCCATTAGAGATCCTCAAAGAAGACTGAATCCAGCAATTAAGGAGGTACTGATGAAAGAAATCCTAAAGCTATTGGATCTGGGGATTATTTACCCTGTTTCTGATAATAGATGGGTTAGTCTAGTGCATGTTATGGCCAAGAAGTCCGGTATTCAAGTGGTAGAAAACGAGCAGAGGGAAATGGTGGCCACAAGGTTTCAAATAGGATGGCGAGTATGCATTAATTACAAAAAGCTGAATCAAAAGACCAAGAAGGATCATTTTCCGTTTCCTTTCGTTGACGAGATGCTTGAAAGGCTAACAAGCAACAAGTACTTCTATTTCCTCGATGGTTACACGGGCTATATGCAGAACTGGGTCACGGAGGAAAACCAGGGCAAGACCACTTTTACTTGCCCATTCGGTATGTTTGCATATAGAAGGATGTCTTTTGGGCTATGCAACACCCCTGGTACATTCCAAATATGTATGATGAGTATATTCTCAGATTTGCTTGAAACATGCATAGAGGTGTTCATGGACGACTTTACTGTCTATGGATCGGATTTCGATAAGTGCTTAAGTAACTTGGAAATGTTGCTGAAAAGATGTGCGGATAAGAGTTTGGTACTCAACTATGAGAAGTGCCACTTCATGGTCAAGGAAGGCATAGTCCTTGGGCATGTCATATTAGAATGAGGGATAGAGGTCGACAAGGCCAAGATAGATATCATAGCTAAGTTGCCCTACCCAAGCAACGTGAAGCAGCTGTGTGATTTCCTTGGCCACGTAGGATTTTATAGGAGGTTTGTTAAATACTTTGCTAAGATCGCACAGCCTATGACAAGGCTATTACAAGGAGAAGTTGAGTGGAACTTTGATGATGACTGCAAGAAGCCATTCCATACACGAAAGAAAATCTTTGTTCCAGCACCTGTCATTCAACCACCGGACTGGGGGATGCCATGCGAGGTGATGTGCAACGCGAGTAACTACGATGTAGGAGCTGTTCTTGGGCAGAAGAGAGAGAAAGTGAATCATGTCATATACTATGCATCGAGAACTCTCAATCTTGCCCAATGCAATTATTCCACCACAGAGAAGGAATTACTAGCTGTGGTGTTTACCTTCAAAAAAATTCGATCATACCTGCTCGGGGGCAGACCATAGTCAACACTGACCACTCCGCCCTGAAGTTCTTCATGGCCAAGAAGGAGACCAAACCCAGATTGATAAGGTGGATCCTATTACTTCAGGAATTCGATGTTGAAATCAAGGACAAGGTTGGAGCTCAGAATTTAGTGGCTGGTCGTCTGAGTCGTATCATCCAACAAGAAGAGATCAAGCCGATCAAGGAGACGTTCCCGGATGAACATCTGGCTCTTTCCCAAGACAACCCAGACCCGTGGTATGCCGACCTATGCAACTATATCGTCTTGGGATGACTTCCAGGCAATCTCAGACCGTATCAAAAGAACAAGTTGAAGGTGGAGAATCGATATTACATCTGGGACGAACCGTACTTGTGAAAAATGTGTACCGATCAAGTTATTCGTAGATGTGTTGATGAGAAGGAACAAGCCAGTATCCTCGCACATTGTCATTCAAAGGTGTGTGGGGGACATTTTGGACCAAAAAGGACGGCAAGGAAGATATTGGATTGTGGATTTTATTGGCCCAATGTGTTCAAAGACAACTTTGAATGGTGCAAACGGTGCACTCAATGCCAAAAGGTGGGCAACATCGGCAAGAGGAATGAGATGCCCATGACCCTAGTTATGCCTGTAGAAGTATTCAATATATGGGGAATGGACTTCATGGGGCCACTGCCCAACTCGAAAGGAAATCTATACATACTGTTAGCAGTCGACTATGTGTCGAAATGGGTGGAGGCCAAGGCAACATCAACAAACGATTCAAGGGTAGTTGTGGAATTCCTCAAGGGCAATATCTTTAGCCGGTTTGGTGTGCCCAGGACAATCATTAGTGACCAAGGAACGCACTTTTGCAACAGAGCTTTGAAAGGGTTAATGAGCATATATGGAGTACATCATATGATTTCGAATGCTTATCACCCTCAAGAAAATAGTCAAGCTGAATTGTCTAATCGCATTGTGAAGGCTGACTTGAGAAAGACAGTCAGCCCAATAGGGAAAGACTGGAGTTTGCATCTTGAAGATGCATTGTGGGCATACAAGACAACGTTCAAAACCCCTTTTGGGATATCGCCCTACAAGATGATCTTTGGCAAGATGTGCCACTTGCCCGTGGAAATAGAACATCGAGCGTATTGGGCAGTTCAGAAAATGAATTATGATTGGGATGAGGTTTGCCAAGCTAGGAAGCTTCAATTATAGGAACACGAGGAAATCCAACTAAATTCATATGATAGCTCCGTATTGTACAAAGAAAGGATGAAGAAAGCTCACGATGCATTGATCAAGGTTAAGAAGTTCGAACCTGGGCAACAGGTGTTGTTATACCAATCCAAGTTTAAACACATGTCGGGAAAACTATCTACTAAGTGGGTTGGTCCGTTCGAAGTACAAGCCACATATCCAAAAGGGGTTGTAGAGGTGATGAATGCTAACACGTGAAAGATTTTCAAGGTGAATGGAGAGACATTGAAGGCTTTCTTTTGCCATGTCTTGGAGAAACCAGAGGAATACTTAAAATTCCTCTGTGACAAGGAGCCCTAACTTGGGCAAGGAGGCCGTTGTGCCCACGACGATAACTGAGGCGCTAGCTAGGAGGCAACCTGGTATATTTTTTTTTATTTAATTTTACGTATTAAAAAAAAGGGAAGATAGGGATCAAAATAGCCATAATATTAATGTTTTCCATCAAATTTAGGCATATTTTAATTCCATTATGGGTAGAAAATGTCTAACCATAGGATAAGAGAAATTTTGCCTTGTATATGGTAGTGTGTTCATGACCTGCACATAACAGGTGTTGAGCGAAAGGAAGAAGGAGAATCTAACACTTTGCCTTGAGCAAAGTGTGCGCATAGGAAGGCAAGAGCGGCACACTGGGCTAAGCGATGGACTTGGGCAATACAGCTGACGAGACAGTAACTGCCACACCACGTGGGATGTGACAACTGCACTCAAAACCTACCCCTAGCCCTATAACCACCTGCCACCTTACCACGTCTATTCCCTCTAACCTTCCACTTCCCTACGTAAACTATCAATTCAAAAACTACCATAATCCACTTTCCATCCTCAACTCCTTCAATTTCGGCCATTAAAGATTTCTTCCCCAAATTTAAACCCTAAAATCCCACCATGGTTTCCACACGCCCTAAGAATAAACTCAGCAATATCCATCACAGAACCCACATCAACCTTTCTGAACCAAAATCGCCGCCGTTTGAAGCCCCCTTGTCCACAGGAGGCCCAACATCTTGGGTGGTACCATACCTGATCACAACCGAAGTAAAGGAGATTACCAGCAGAGCTCTCGCTAAAACAATGGTGGTACCTAAAGAGGTGAAGGCAGACAAAGCTACTCCGGTGGGTGGAATTTCTTCAACGCCGGAGAAAACCACTGAGAAAGAAACATCAGAGAACTTACCGCCAGAACAAGAGGAGAGAGAGGTGAAGTAAGACGATGATTTGGAGATGGAGGCTGTTGAAGAGGATGAAGGAGAGTGGGAATATAAGAAGGAATCCGATGATTCCTTTGACAAGTTGTGCGAAGAAGTGGAGCAGGATGCTGAGAAAAGAAAGGAGAAAAGGAAGAAAGGCCAACTAGGAAAGAAGGCCAAGAAGAGAACGAAGGTGGCCACGTCTGAAGCTGCCTCGTCGTTAGGTGGAGAGTCTTCCACGGAGGAGAAGAAGGTCACCTCACCTTTTTCTAAGAACTAGGGAAGAGGCAGAAAATGGTGGAGTCGGAGGAGGACGACGATGTCCAGATTATGGGGGAAAGGATAACAAGGTCCGCTGCTCGGAAGATCAAGAAGGAGGAATCCGAGTCGCGAGGGAAGAAGAATGGAAAGAAGACGGAAGACTTGTCCGCCAGGAAGGTGTTCATGCCCAGGGAAGTTGATTTTGGCGACCTGGACTCCCTGGGCATTATGATGGAAGTAAGAGCCCTATTCAAGGGGTGTGGCTGGGGAAGATTCCTTACGCTACCTTGCAACATTTATGAGGACTTGGTGAGAGAAGTGTACGGATCTATGGAATTCATGCTAGATGGAGAAGGGAACTCGGCTTCAATCGAGTTCATATTGAAAGGGCAGCCATTTATAGCTGAGTTGAATGACTTGAACCAGATTCTGGGGTTCGCCACAATAATGGAGTTGCAAAAGCCGGAGTTTAAGAGGGCAGGAAAAAAAGTTCCAGTGGACCTACCCAAGGAAGAATGGATCCGGATGTGGAAGGATGTCAACGTGGGAACGGGGTTCAAGACTGGATATAACAAGATGTCCGATCTGAAGATGCCAGCCCTCCACATTGCCCATAGAATCCTTGCCTACAACATGATTGGCAAGGGGAATAGTGGGAACTCGCTGGCCAATAAGGAGGTCTACATACTATTCTGTATGTTGACAAGGAAGAGGTTGAATTTTGCAGCCTTCTTGATGGAGCAGTTGAGAGCAGTGATGGGCAAGACGGGGCAAAAGTACTCGTGTGGGCATTTTGTTACAGCCTACATCGAGGGGTTGGAGCTTCAGGACGAGGTTAAGGATTTTTAGGTGATACCGGCTGACGAACTCAACATAGAGAGGTTGAGCAGGATGAAGGAGGTGGTGAAGCATGGAAAAGGATGGCGTGTGTTGGAGGCACATGAGAAGGATCAACCAGCATCAGCATGCTTGCCGCCCAAGAAGTCAGCCAGGTTGGCCAAGAAGATAGTGATTGATGAGGAGGAAGAAGATGATGAGGCAGAGATTGAGTCTCCTTCTGCCCAGCTGAAGAAAGTCTTGAAGAGGCTGGGCAAGACTAAGGAGTTGCTCAAGGAGCTGTGGAATGGGCAACTGACCATGCAAGCTACTCTCAATAGCCTTGCCGCCACCTTAAATTGAGGTCAGCTTCTGATCCTTCTGCTTAATTATGTCCTCCTGCTTGTGTAATACCCTGAGCTTTTATAAGTCCTTGAGTGCGTTTTAAATGCGTTTTTATATTTAATTAACGTGCCTTGAGTGATAAAATTTTTCAAGGAAGAAATTTTCTTGAAAATGACCAAAATGCCTTTGTGTGCTTAAATGTGATTTTTCTCGTTTCAATTATTTGAATCGAGTATGTGATGTATTGATTGAGTTTATTTATATGAGTATGGGCATGAGTA
Source organism: Schizonepeta tenuifolia (assembly GCA_029490685.1). Taxonomy (NCBI): domain Eukaryota; kingdom Viridiplantae; phylum Streptophyta; class Magnoliopsida; order Lamiales; family Lamiaceae; genus Schizonepeta; species Schizonepeta tenuifolia. The sequence continues at coordinate 79,458,532 of CM055959.1, forward strand.
TGAATTTCGGAGAATTCTGAGAACTTTCACTTTTGACGATTAGTGCCGATAAGCCGAGGAATCACTAATCACCGATGAACTCCGAATTTAGCATAATTAGTGTCTTTTGAATCTAGAATTAATTCTAAGACCCCTGAGATATATTAGAAGCTCATCCGAGACCATATGAGAGAATGTTAAGAATTTAGTTCTTACTAGAATAATTAGCCGATTGATTTTTAGGTTTTTCTTCGTTACTTGGAATTTTGACCTAAAAATTAAATATTCGGATTTCTTGATTTATTTGGTGAGACATGAGATAGAGTTGAGGTGTTTTTGGTGTCGGAAGCGAGTCGATGAGACTTTATAGCTATTTTCAGTGTAAATGGAATAACACAGATATATTCTATCGGAAAACTTTTTCATCCGGGAAAAATTATATCAGTGAAAAATAAAGTAAATATCTCTCTCTTTCTCTCTCTCCCTCTCCCACCAACATACACACTCTTTCTCTCCCTAATCTCTCTCCCTAGGCACCTAATTTCAACACCTACATGGAATAATAATGATGATATTCCTTCACTTAGTTGATATTTTCATTGTCTTCTTGAAGAAGCTAAACCAAGTTCATGTCATCTCTTTCATTCTCTCTCTCCACCGTGTTCTACCAAGAAGGAAGAAGAAAAAAAAAATTCCCTCATCTCTCTCCCTCTCAAAACCGCCACACTCCATTGAAGCTCTAGAGATCAAGCTTTCAAGTTTCCAAGCTCCAACAAGATCATCATCATCCTTAGTTCTTCAAACCCTAATTCAAGAGGTAAGTAATTTTTCAAATCTTGAGTTCAATTTCAAATTAAAATCATCTCTCTTTTTCTTCTAATTTTCGGCACTTATGCCTTAGAAGAGATGATTAAATTTTGTTCTATTTTTCTTGAGGTTAAAGATGCAAACCTTCATGAAAAATCCAAGCTAGATATTTGAGCTTACCATCTCTTCATTTTCGGTCCAAGCTTCCATCAAGAGGAGGAGTTTGATTTAAATTTATTAAGTATGTTAATCTATTTGATTTCTTGTAAATATGTAATCCCTAAAGCCTAAGGAAAAGAATATGCATGCTTTAAATTATGCTTAGGCAAACTAGGATGTGAGATGTGATGATCGATGTGAGGAAATTAATAAGGAAATCAAACCCTAGGAATTAATCTAAGAATAAGAAGAAAAGAGAAATAAAAACCCTAAAAAAATAACTAAGGCCAAAATTAGGGGAAAAGAAAAGAAAGAAAAATGATTTCCATGATTTCTTGATAATTTCTTGTTTATATGTGTTTATGATGTTGATTAAATTGATAATCATGCATGAGAAAATGAAGAAAATCATTTACCCTAATATTATTGTTAAAACCGAAAAAAACGAGTTATTGGAGGAATAATTGGTTTGATTTATTGTTTGATGATATAATGATATTTATGAGTTTATCTTAAGTATGAAATTATGATGAAATAGATGATCTAATTTATTGTATGGTTTTTATGAGAGAAATCGATATTTGTTTGTGTAGAAAGAAAAATATTTTTTGATATTTTTTGATGATTTTGATGTTATGGATGATTTGAATGTATTTGTGTTTAACTTGGAGTATTAGATGTTCAATAGGATTTTTTGAGATGAAGAAAATGGAATTTTAAGTACAAAAATATGCAAAAATCGATTGAAATGAGTTATGAATGCCTAGTGTGTGTTCTAGGTGTTCTTGGTGAAAATTTGAAGATTTGAGTGTGTGTTCTTGGTGTTCTTGATGAGAAATATGAAGATTTGAATATTAATAAAATTAATTATAAAATAGATTAATTAATTATTAAATTAATTAAAATTTGAAAATTTTAAGAATAAAATTAAATAGAAAATAAAAAAAATTATTAAATTAATTGTGAGGTATGGAATTGAGTAAACACAAAGAAAAATACTTCTTTGCTAAGTAATTAGAATTTAAGAGGAGAAAATTAAGTGAGTTTAATAATAGAGATTAAAAAAGAAATAATAGATCTAGTTGAGAATAAAAGAGGAGTTAGAGCTAAGAAAATAAAATTAAAAGTCAAGTTATAATCGAGAAAAAAAAATCTATTAAATAAAGAAAATAAGAGTTTGATTGAGAATAAGAAAGAAATTATATTAATATAAGATAAGTAATTAAGATAAGAATACGTATACGAGTTTGTGTACGTAGTTGAGAAAAGACGACGTATTTAGAAAATAACGTTGTGTTTGAATCGAGAAATACTAAACGACTAGTTGAGTTTTAAATTCAAAATTCTTATTGATTGAATTCTTGTTTGACTTATTAGATGTAATACCCCGAAAATTATAGTTGTCTCTAAAAATGAAATTAATAAATAAAAATAGCTTTGCACGCCTAAGTTCATGAATTTGAATTCTAAAACTAACGGTGAAATCCGTTTTCGAAAATAAATTACAGAAGTCAGCTAGATGACTACTGTATTTAGGGTTATCGTGTACGATAACTTTTTAGTTCTAGAACTCAGATCGGAAAACCGTCTGATTTTCACATTCACGAAATTGCGATACGAATTCGCCTGAGAAAGTTCGTTTTTATGATTTTCAAGACGAAACTCGGACTGCGATGTCCCAAGGTTTTGTCGGAATTTATATTTTTAATATTACTTTTCGAGTAAGTAAAATATATCGGAATTTATGGTCCAGTCGGATTTTGACGGAAATGTGCCGAATACGTTTTTATTATCTCGATTTTTCGTAACGTCGTAGCGAGCCGGAAAATGGGATTTTTGGAAAAATATCCCCCCCCCCCAGCCGACTTGCACCATACACACATGCAATGATATTTCATTTTTATACTAACTAAAACTTTATGACTCACATATGTAATGATTAAATGTAACACCTCATGCTATTTCTTCTTTACACCTAAGTCTTAGATATTAATTCTTTAACATGTTAGACACTATTTCTCCTTCCCCAACCCCTGGAAACCGCCACACACACATACTTTGTTCTCTCTCATTTTGTTCTTCCTAAAACACCATTGAAGAAGCTTGAGCTTTGGCAAGGAAATTCACTAAAGATCATCATTCATCCATCTAAATCTACTTCTACCTTTATTAATCATCAAGGTATTCATATCCTCCTTTGATCTATCCAAGTAGAATTTCTATCTCTCTATTTTTCTTGGTGACCGATTTTTTTGGTATTAAGGTAGTAGATGATTTATTGTTTAATTAGTGTAATTAGATGAATTAGGGTTGAATTCTATAGTTTAATTGTTAGAGAAATCAAAAGCCCTAAATTACTAGGTTGGACCGATTTTAGGGCATGGTAGTAGGGTGTTTGGATTCTCAAATTGGTTTGATAATTAGGCTTAAGGATGGTTTAATAGATGAATTAAACAAAAAGAAATGAAAAGCCCTAAGAAACTAATGAAAACCGAGTTCTAGGGTTTAGGGTTTGAAGGAGAAAATCTAAATTAATGATGTAGTATTGTTAATCTTTGGATAATTCATGTTGTAGTAGTGTTAGTAATGGATTAATGGAGCTAAATGATGAAGAAATCCACCCCTCTAATCTTTTGGTTGAAACCGATTTTAGTAGGAAAATTAGGGGATTGGTTGTAGTTGGTTTTAAATGATGAATTAATGTTGGATTAATGCTTCTAATGATGTTAGTTGATAATAGGAATTTTTTTGAATTAATCTAAAATATATTGTGTTAATGTAAGAGACAAAGGTTCGATTATTTGTTGAGTTTGAGTAATGATATGAGGTGATGATAAAGATAATAATGAATCTCGATAGATGAGGATTGATAACGTAGAATTTGATCGAAATCCGATGACTTTTGGAAATCCGTAAGAGACGATCAAATGTACGTAATTAATGATAGGAAAATCGAGTAGGAATGATAATTGGATATTAATGATCATTAATGTTGAGGGAACGAGTTTGTAGTTGACGAGTCGTTGATCCGAGTTATGAAGTGCCGAGCTCTTGTTATAATCGAGAAGTTAGGATTAAAATTGTTAACTTGTTGTTGGTATAGTAATTGGTAGTTGAAACGACGAGGTTTTGATCGTCGTAGTTATAGACGGGAAATGGAAAGGATTTTTTCACGTACGAGAGTACGTGTTGACTGCCTTGAAGTGATAATTTCGTGAGAATGTAGGTTCGATAACTTGGAACGAACCTAGGAAAGCCTTACGTCGATTTTTGTCAAACCTAAGGGTTAACTTCGGCAGTTTTGTGACCCTATCTGGAAACTGCAATATCTCTTAGCTCGTTTATCGGATTTGAGATCCGTAAATTGGAAAGTAAACTAGACTTCCATGGCTTTCTAACGGTACAGGGAACCTCCCCTGTTTCCAGATACTCTGTTCTGGGCAGTCCCCAGAACTACTGCATTGTGCAGTGAATTTTCAGAATCTATTTTCCTAAGTTGTTTTCTTCTCAACTTAGTTTCTTTCGATCTTTTAAATCGTAATGAGTTAACGACTATTTATTCTACTGACCTAAGAGTCGAGTACAGAATTTGAGTGTTAAAACGAGATATGATTGTATCTCGTTTCCGATTAAATAAAAGAAATTAGTTAAGCGTGCAAATGCCTAAAGGTTGAAACGTAAAAGACTAAATCGAACTTGTTTTCGATTTCCATTTTCTTTTGTCGTCTCAACGACTCATCAAGGTTATGTTTCATGTACGATGAAGGACGAAGTCAGCACAAGGAAAGGACAGAAGACTAAAGAAGAGAAGCTCGTTATTTTAGTTCTGTAAAGCTAAGGTGGGCTTTTATCTTTAACAAATAAAATGTGGGTTTTTCCACAACTCGAAAGTGAGCTTTATGAGCTTTGATAACTGTGTTTTCAAAGTGATATCAGGCATAAATGAAATGTTTTATGTTTATGTGAGTTCTCTTGTACCATCTGAGTTAGCCGTCGTGCTTTCCAGAATTGTATGTTAACCATTTAGGTGTTAACTACTTAACGATCGGCTCTGAGTTAGTCAATTAGGTGCTTTCCAGAGTTAGTGCACTGTAGCCTATGGTGTATGTGGTATCCTGTTGAGGAGTAACCAGCCACGGTGATAATGACTGGTCAAGATTTGAACGTAACATCTATGGAAAAATGCTCGCGCGAGCTACTTTTTGAATGAGATAAAAATATTTAATAGGCACGGGCTCTTTTAAATGAAAACCCCGTTGCGCTATAAAATGAGATGCTTGATTTTCAATACTTATGATTATGTTTTCGGAAACGTGCCCACTAAGTACTATCGTACTTAGCCCTGCATATGTTTCTAAATGTGCAGGTTGAAGCGACGAGAGTGGAGGGGGTTGAGTTAGGAGTTGAAGTCGTCTTTAGGAGAAGACTTGTATTATGTCTCACTTTTCCGCTGCTAAACTTTGATCACTTTTGATGTTATGTAATTATATTACTGTAGTCTAAGTTCTATTAATAACTTAGATTTCTTTTGAATACTTTGTCGAGTGATCTTTTGAGATCAACTCTTTCCTTATATTTATCTAATACGTCTTGTTCATAGAAATTGTGTTGTCTTCCATGTATGTTTATTCAGTCAGTCCCTTTCTTCCCCGCTTCTTTAATCCAATCCCAGTTGCACCCCGGCTTCTGCCATCCCTCGGGATTTGGGGCTGTGACAGAGTGGCATCAGAGCAATGGTTCATGCTCTGGTCATGAGTCATTTCCCTAGTATGAGTCATTCCTTCTAGTGATACCACAGAGTGGTATTAGAGCAATCGTTTCTATTCTGCATACGAGTCTTTCTTTCGAGTCACGAGATAGAGTACTTGTATATACTCTAGATCAGAGTCTTCTTCCAAGTAAAGTTAAGAGTTAGAGTTATGACATTAATGATTAGAGTATAGATGACAACTCAACCTCCCGCTACGTCGACTCAACGAGGAAAGAAAGAAAGGAAATAATTTCAGTAATGTAAATTCTTTTAAAAGAAATTTTTGAATGAGTATTCAACGAGAATGAAAATGAGAATGAGAATGAAATTTACGTGCCAAGAATAAGAATTATTTTGCAAGTATATATTTATACTTTGTGTTGGGAAATTTATTAGTAAGATTTTTGATGAATTCCAAAACCAACTGACCCCAACCGAGTAGATGTTGCCAGAACCTATTGTTAGTAGATAGGCTCGTTGTTTGAGCATTGTCAAGATTTTATCTTTACAGGTCTCCAGCTGAAGATGGTAACAAGGCATCACTCGGACAGAACATCAGTTGTAAGAAAGACAACTGAACGTTCACTTCATCATAATGCAAAAAAGGGGAAGTCACATTCAAGAGATAGAACATCAGTTGTAAGGAAAACAACTGAGCGTTCATCAGATGAGAAGCAGTCAAGGGGAAGAGAACATCAGATGAAAGAAAGCCATCTGAGCGTTCGAACCCAACTGACCAGATACAAGAAAGTTAGCTGAGTGTTCGGTTTCAGAACATCAGTTGTAGAACTCAACCAAGAAGATCAACAGCTTGAAGATGAAGTCAGCTGAGAGTTCAACTGTTAGTTGTTAGATAGAACATCGGCTGAGAACAAGCTAGTTGAAGATCGAAATTCTTAACCGACCACCCCTTGTTGGAAGTCTGTTGTTAAGATTTGAATTTCAAAAAGGAAGTCACGTGAGGGTTTGACCGTTCAGTCATTACCCCATTTGGCCCAACACAAGGCTATCTCAGATGGAAAGCAGAAGAACACAGATGCCATATCGGGAAAGTCTGCAAGGATCAGAGACAAGCCATCGCTTTCAAAGAACAGAGATCAACAGCTCCTCCAACGGCTAGTTGATACTCTCTGCCTATAAATAGAGGCCCTCATTCATTCGAAGAAGATACAAGATACACACGCGAGAAGAAACTAGAGAGCAAAAGAAAGAGCAATATTCTTCACGAGCTGAACTGAAGTTAATCTCTTAGAACATCACTTGTTGAGAGTTCTAGAGTTAGTTTTGTGTCTTTAGATCGAACCTTGAGAACATCACTTAGTGAGAGTTCGTAGAGAGTTAGATCATAGCTCACATCACGTTCGAGCTTTTAGTTGGAAACACATTTCTCTTTCACCTGAAAAGGTTTAGGATCCTACTCTTCCTGCAACTGAGTAGTTAGGTCGTTTAGTACCCGTAAACTAAACTGTAAGGTTGATAAGTACCCGCAAACTTATCCATAACGGTTGCTCAGCCCGCGTAAGCTGAGTGGTTTGTCCAGAAGAACTTGGACAGAGTTGTGTGGACTCACAACTCTCCGTGGACGTAGGAGGGTTATCTCCGAACCACGTTAAATCTCTGTGTGCTTGTGTTTTTCCTTATTCAGTTATTTCTTGCATACTCTACTGACTGTCTAACCAGCATACAAACTGCATCTGCACATTCACAACTGTTTTGGTTTTTGACTAACCGTGCACAAAAACGTAAGTTGTTTTAAGAGTTGATAATTTCCACCACATTCCGCACCGCACCACTCTTCCAGCTGAGGTTGCTTACTCAGCTGTGAGATTCCAACTGAGTCTTTTTACTCGGTTGAAGTATTTTTCAAGAGTTTATTTTTAAAATCCTAACTGGTGTATTCCCCCCCCATACACCAGTAACTCGTTTCGGGACCATCAAGTGGTATCAGAGCAGTGGTTCAAAAGACTACTGACTCTGTTTCACAAGGTGTGAATTCGAGAAAGTTTCTTCAGTGGTCAACTGAACAGATCTTTTTCACGCTAGTGCATATTTGCTTGCATATTTGCTCTGTTGTTGTGTGCAGATAGACAGCAAGGATAAGATCGTGGTAATGTTCTCGGTTGTAAATTATACATCCTGGAGGACACGAATGAAGAAGATCTTACTGTCGAAGCATCATAGGATGCAACAAGTTCTTTCTTCCGGACCGATCATCATCAAAGAAAGAATAGCTCGCAATCCTACAAATCCCAACGATGGGGATACAGTTGTGGAGTTTGTGGAGAAGCAACCGGAAGACTACACTCCAGAGGAAGCCAAGGTGAGCCAGTTAGACATCTGGGCTCAGAGCACAATAATGTCCACAGTTGGACAAGATTATCTGCCTTGGATAGAGGAGTGTGAGACTGCAAAAGAGATGTGGGACATCCTAGCATCGTTGAGTGAAGGAAGTGATGAGACGAAGGAGAACAAATTCTCACATGCATGCCAAGACTTCGACAATTTTTGTCTGAAGACAGATGAAACAATTGATCAGCTAGAGCTCCGGTTTATGGACATCCTCAGAAGAATCCAGTCCATCCGAAGAGGAAAATGCACACTAAGAGAAATCAATCTCAAAGTGTTACAAGCTCTACCGGCTGAGTGGGATACTTTCACAAATATCCACGAGAGTCGAGCTGACCTTGGTGAAATGGGAACTGAAAGATTGTTCTCAATCTTAAAGGGAAATGAGTATAAGGTGAACCGAAGAAGATCTCGGTCCTCGGATCAGACGAGTCGACTTGAGGATGTTGGTTCAGCCTCAAAGTCAGTTGCTCTCCGAGCTGACTACTCAAAATCGAGAACATCGAGGCCAACCAGATCGGCTGATACGACTGCAAAGGAGCCAAGCAGAGAGGAACTGCAACAGAACATTGCAGCCCTGTCAAAGAAACTAGCCGACATGGACACTCGGTTCGGGAAATACAAACAATTCTACAAATCAAACCGAACTCGAGACAGTTCAAAGCCTGTCACCAACGGTTGCTTTGAATGCGGGAAGGAAGGTCATTTCAAGGCTGACTGCCCAAATCTATCGAAGAAAGAGAGAGAAGCGTTAAGGGCCAAACAAGCTGGAAAGAACAAGGCCATGGTTGCAGAAGAAGCAGCTGACGACATGGACATCTTCACTGACACTGAAGATGAGGATGAGTTGACTTCCACCAACAATGCTACCGGTCAGGATCAATGCCTCATGGCTCTTGGAACCGACCAGGATGATACTGAGGTACACTCTAATCCTGCTAAGTTAAATTTTTCAAATATTTCTAACATGCAGGAATCACTAGACGAAGAGTTGGAACCCTTCTGGAGTGATTTTCAAGAACTCAGTGAGGAACTGTATCACCAATTGGTTGAGTTTAAGAGTCTTCAAGCTCAGTTCGCCAAACTTGAAGATTCCTTAACCGAAAAAGACGATCTGATCAAAAGCCAAACCGAGGAGATTGAGAATCTCAAGAGTCAACTGAACGAGGCTAAGGCTCCAACTGATGAGGAGTTGACGAAGCAGATCAAGGAACAGCAAGATCAGTTGAAAAATCAAGAGGCTCAGATCGAGCAGCTAATAAAGAAGTCAGATGGATAAACCGAGCAGATAACTGTCCTCGTCAAGGAGATGCAAACTGAGAAGGACAATCTAATCAAGCTATATCAGTCATCCAAGATCATAGAGAATCTTATCAGTTACAGCAGACAGATGGATGACGTGTCAGGACTCGGTTATGATGTGATTAAAGATAGTGGAATTCCTCCAGCAACCTTCATCAAAGCTGTCGAGGTTAAAGCTGTTGAACCGAACACAGTGGAACCTGAGTCACCACAAAATATTTCAACCTCCGCTTCTCAGCAAGCTCAACCGACCATTGCAACCATAACTGAGAAGGGAAAAGGAACAGTAGATGAAGGACAGAATGTTCCATCGGTTGGGACATCAATCGAGGGGGAATGTTCCAAAATTCAGAAGAGGAATCAGAGGCGTCGAAGACATAATCGCAACCGAACTCAGAATCAGAACCGACCTCTGCATCAACCTCAGAGTCAACAACAGAAAGAATGGAACCGACCGCAGAACCGACAATGGTTCAATCATCTGAATCAACAGCAGTTTCATCCCCAATTCAACCAAAGGTTCCAACCGAGTCAACCGATAAGGAACAGATCGAACAGTTGGAGATACTCATGCCACAACATGAATTATCAACAGAGCATGAACACCTATCAACAACACTCAAAGAGTTGGAATCAGAATCAGCTACAAAGATTCTAACATGGCGTCCGACCTCACAGACAAATTCAACAGGATAAGAATCACCATCAAAATAGGGGGAAAGCCTCTCCTCCGAAAGCTCAGAATGGGAGAAATTCAACTCCTCCCAAGAAACAGAACATCACTATTAACAACAAGCCTAAGGATAACCGAGGTGTTGTTATAGTTGATGATGAAGGAAAAGTGATCTGGAATGATAAATCCATCCGAGTTTACAGGGAAAAGCGACGCACAGTTCTAGGGGGAACTGGTTCTAATCCTCCAGGACCCAACTGAAATTGGGGACCTAAGCGAGTTTCTCTTTGCAGGTACAGGAGAAACAGCTGAGGAAGAATAAAGCGTCTGCAACAATGTGGGTGATGGACAGTGGATGCTCGAAATACATGACGAATCTGAAGGATTTGCTTGGAAGTTTCGTGGAGAAAGAATGTCCATCAGTTACCTTTGGTGACAACTCAAAAGGTTACACCAGAGGTTACGGTACACTTGAAACCAATCATGTTTCAATCTCTAATGTCTCTTATGTTGATGGATTGAAGCATAACTTGCTCTCCATCAGCCAATTCTGTGATAATGGTTTCTCTGTCAAGTTTAATGCACAGGGTTGCAGAGTTAAAGATGTCGGATCAAAGCAGGTTATATTGTTGGGAAATCGATCGCCAACCGGGAACGTCTACTATGCTGACTGGAACAGTAGTCTTCCTGACACCTGCCTGCTATCAAAGAGCAGTTCAGATGTGAGCTGGCTGTGGCACAAAAGGCTCAACCATCTGAACTTCAAGACAATGAACCGACTCACCAGACAAGAACATGCAAGAGGCATACCAAACCAAGTATTTTCAACAACATATATCTGCAGTGCATGCCAGTTGGGAAAGCTCGCTAGATCCTCCTTCCGGTTGAAATCAACTCCCTCAACCGACCGAGTGTTACAGCTGATCCATATGGATCTCTTCGGGCCAGTTACACCCAAGAGCATGAACGGGAACGAGTACACCCTAGTTGTAACTGATGACTACTCAAGATATATGTGGACCATCTTCATGCGCTACAAGAGTGAAACTCGAGATGAGCTACCCAAGCTAATGGATCGGATATCGAACCAACAAGAGATGAAGATTATTTCTATCCGATCAGATCGTGGAACTGAGTTTCTAAATGAAACCATCATCCAGTATTGCGAGAAGAATGGAATTATCCATCAGACATCAGCCGCGTGTACTCCGCAACAGAATGGAGTAGCTGAGCGAAGGAATAGAACGCTGAAGGATGCAGCTACATCCATGTTAACCAGCTCAACTCTACCAAAGAGATTTTGACTGAGGCGATCAACACTGCATGCTATACTCAGAACCGGACTCTTCTGACCAAGCGGTTGGGAAAGACACCATACGAGCTATGGAGACGCAGGAAGCCAGATATTTCTTATTTTCGCGTTTTTGGTTCTAAGTGTTATATTCACAACAACGGGAAAACTCAGTTGAAAACTTTTGATGCCAAAGCTTCAAAAGGCATATTTCTCGGATATGCCGCTCGGATCAAGGCTTATAGAGTTTTCAACAATAGCTCTCGTGTTGTGGAGATAACACCTCATGTTAGTTTTGATGAATCTACTTTTGAGTGCAGGGAACAGGCTAAAGGACAACAGGGCAATCCACAAGTTCCACCTGTTCTCACCAGATCACAAGCTCTAAGAGAAAAGAATCTAGTTGAACCACTGGTATGGGCAACCGAGGATGAGGATCCATACTCCTCTGAAGATGAATGCGAGGACCCCAGCTCATCTCAAGGGGGAACTCCAGCTGATGCCCCTCCAACTGCATCAGCATCCGAAGCTCAATCAAGTCCGGTTCAAAATAATGTCAATGTTGAGGATTCAGACTCAACAGCTGATCAATCACCAGCTCTGAAGACTCCAACTCAGATCACGGAATAGCCACAGGTGGAAGAAGAAGGAAGACGCAACCGAAGATGGTATGAAGTTCATTCCACTGACAACATCATCGGAGATCCAACCGAAGGTGTTCGTACAAGAAGCAGAGTTGCGACTCAGGATTCAACCGAGGAAGATTCCAACACTTATGCCCAATATGCTGAGGAGTTAGCAGTTCTAGAGGAATTCAAGCAATCTGGAGATGTTGCCATGATTTCTTGCTTTGTAGCTGATGTGCCAGAACTGAAGAATGTTGTGGAAGCTCTCAACTTTGTTCACTAGACAACAGCCATGCAAGAAGAACTGAATGAGTTTCTATGCAACTGTGTATGGGAGTTGGTAGAAAGACCAAATGGTGTCAAGGTGATTGGATTGAAGTGGATCTTCAATAACAAGAGAGACGCCATTCGATTCATAGTAAGGAATAACGCAAGGTTGGTAGCTCAAGGATATTGTCAACAAGAAGGAATCGATTTCGAGGACTCCTTCGCGCCGGTTGCAAGTTTGGAAGCCATCCGAATCTTTCTAGCTTATGCCGCACATCACAAGTTCAAGGTGTATCAGATGGATGTGAAGTGTGCATTCCTCAACGGAGATATCAAGGAAGATGTATATGTTGAACAGCCTCCTGGTTTTGAGACTGGAGATGGAAGAGTGCACAAGTTGAAGAAAGCTATCTATGGACTAAAGCAAGCGCCAAGAGCTTGGTATGACACTCTTTGTGGTTTTCTTCTGAACTCGGGTTTCAAACGAGGGTCAGTTGACAAAACCATGTTCACCATCAAAGTTGGAGATGACATTCTTGTGGTGCAAATCTACGTGGATGACATCATATTCGGTTCCAAGTCAGAGGAACTGTGTGAAAAATTTTCAAACCTCATAAAGGAGAAGTTCGAGATGTCAATGATGGGCTAGATGAATTATTTCCCTGGATTACAAGTGAAGCAGTCGCCAGAACGGATTTTCATCAATCAATCCAAGTATACAAAGGAGCTCATCACCAAGTTTGGATTGCAGACAAGTAAGATCACGAGGATCCCAATGAATACTAACTGGAAGATTGATTCTGGAACTGAAGGAAAGCTCGTGGATGCCAGTAAGTATAGAGGGATCATCGGTTCTTTGCTATACCTAACTGCCATCCGGCCAGACATATCATACGCAGTTGGAGTGTGTGCTCGATTCCATGTTTAACCAAGAGAAGCACACATGTTGGCAGCAAAGAACATCATCAAGTATCTGAAGGGAACTGTTAATGTTGGATTGTGGTATCCAACTGACGACAATATCCAACTGACCGGATACTCAAATGCGGACCTAGCCAGAGATCGGTTGGACAGGAAGTCCACATCTGGACACTGTCAGTTCATGGGAAGCAAGCTGGTTTCATGGTTCTCCAAGAAACAAGCATGTGTTGCTACTTCGACAACCGAATCAGAGTATATGGCTGCTGGAAGCTGTTGCATGCAAGTGTTGTGGCTGAAGCAACAGCTGAGAGATTATGAAGTCGCAACTGGACAGGTTCCCATTCATTGTGATAGCTCGAGTGCCATAGCTATCTCTCTGAATCCTGTTCACCACTCTCGGACAAAGCATATCGACATCCGTCATCATTTCATCCGAGATCATATTGAGAAGAAGGATGTGTCCATGGAGAAGATCCCAACTGAGATACAGAGGGCTGATATCTTCACTAAACCTCTAGCCGAAGCGCGGTTCAAAATGCTATGTGATCTACTTGGATTATTAGATCCACCTGATGAGGAACCAACTAAGGAAAAGAGATAGATATCCATCTGAGGAGGAAGCTCAGATGAAGGGGGAATTTCAGATGCGGATCGCCAACTGATGACATCAGACGTCAGCTGAACAGACAAACTCGAGTCAGCTGATGGTATGCCGATCAGATGCAGATTGCCAACCGAAGGAATCAGACATCAGCTGAACAGACGAACTCGAGTCAGCTGATGGTATGCTGCAACATGGGAACTCAGCTGATTTCGACATCACCTGGCAGGTAACATTTATTGCTGAAGGTGATATGTTCTTAAATGAGAATGTTTGAAATAAATTCAAATATTCCTGAACTAGTCAGTTTCATTAAAAATAGCCATCATGTCGCATTAAATGTAAAGTACGGCTGAACATCCATAGCCTACTTTATAGTGCGACTGGGCTGACAAGATAAACTGTACACCTTCTCACGCACTGATTGGAACTCGGATCAAAACATCAAGTCAAAGATAGTCAACAGTCGCGTGATCTCAACCGTTGATGGATTCGCGCCATTTAACCCCAGCCGTCAATTTAATCCGAGTCAAGACCTATATAAGGCGAAAAATCAGGAAGATATCTCCTACTTTCCTCATTCGTACTTATCAGATTTAACTATTCATCGTCTTCCCAGTCTTTCCCTAACCATTTTCTGCAATAGATTTCTTTCCTTTCTCCTATATATTCTCATTGCAGTGATCATTAATGGAACCCAAAAGTAAGAGAATGGCATCGTCTGGACCATCCCTCGTCCCTACCACATATGAAGAATCGTTCGATATTCTAGTATCGAAGATTCACTTCGAGCAAATCCTCTCCGACGAGGAACTGGAGTCGCCGGTCTTGGCCCCGCTCGCAAACACACTCTGGTAGAATGGCCTCCTCGAATGGGCCAAACTCTTCCCCTCCCACTTGCTCAAACGCCAAGTCGGAGAATTCTACGTCAACCTCAAGCGCCCCCTTGACTATGCAGAGGGAGTATCTACGGAGGTGTCCTGTCGACAAAGAGATGTTCCGGCCAGGACGATACGTCGTGTCACCTTCTCCATCGACGTGTTCGATGTCCTCCGGTGCATCATTCCCGTCAACCACACCGCCACCGAGTTCCTGGAGAATATTACCGACGAGCAAGCGGATGAGTTTCTGCAAGATGCTCTGATCGAGCCGGAGAGGCTGAGGAGCAACATGCAACGGACAAAGCTGAAGCCGGAACATCGCCTGCTGTTCGATGCCATGTCGAAGGTGGTGTTCGGATACAGTGGCGCGTTCGGCGACATCAGTCGACCCAAACTGAAGCAACTGGTGGCCTTGGAGCACCAACACCAAATCAACTGGTTCCAATATTTCTTGAACCAGTTGATGGTGGAGAAGTCGAAGATCTCCAAGACTACAACCGAGTCCGAAGAGAAGCTGCTGAGTGTGAAGGGGACACTCAACTTCGGCTGTAAGATTTCTGCCCTCATCTTGCTCACAACGAAGGACGGCAATATGGTCTGGGCTGACTGCGAAGAGACGCCGCTGAAGAAGCTGTTGTTGTTCCCGACAACCAAGAAAGCACAGAAGGTGCTTAGGAGCGTCTACACTCCTAAGGACAAGAGGGAGTCGGGAAAGCCAGCTGAGTCAACAAATGAGGGGGAACAAGCCGCTGCTCGCCCCGCCAAATCCAAAGTCTCACGCCGCCGAGTAGAGGCAGAAAAGGAGTCAACTGAAGAACCTGCCCAGAAAAAGTTAAGGGTACGGTTCAAGAAATCGACCAAGAAGGCAGCTGAGGTGCCAGCTGATGAGCCAACTGATGTTCCAGCTGATGAGTCAGCTGATGAACCAGTTGAGGTTCCAGCTGAGGAGCCAGCTGAGGAGCAAGCTCCAGCCGAGGAGGGAGCACTGGTTGAGTCAACACCTGCTGAGGAGCGTTCCGAATCCAACCCCTCAGCTGAGGCCACATCATTAGAGATCATCCCTCGAGCCCCCGGAGCTAATGAGGTTGAGGGCATGGAGACGTCGGATGCATCCTCCTCGTCTGAGGATGTTGAAATTGTTACCACCTCCCCCACGCCAGGAGACAATGCCGTACCGCCCCCAGAGCCTCTTGCTCTTTTTACCCAACCAGAGCCAGATATTCCGAGCACTCTACTCGATGCCAACAACGAGACCGATCCTTTGGCCGATGTTGAGGAAACCTCAGAACCCACTCTCCCGACCGAATCCCAAATTCCGAGCTCTCAGCTTGATGCCGATGTTGTGACCGACTCTTTAGCCAACATCGATGAACCTCTTGAACCAGAACCATATAATCTTACCCCCTCCACAATTAATGAAGTGGAGGATCTGCAAGCAGTTGCTCAGGAGCACGAAGGCAGGGTGTCCTACTGCTTTCAGAAGCTGTTAGGTCTGTTCCCTGCGGCTCGTAACATGCCCATCTTCGCCACTCTGGGAACCGAGCTACTGTACCAGTTCTACCTGATCTTCAGCCACTGGTATGTCAAGGAGGACACAAATCAGAGTGTAGAGCTGGGACAGGCTGAAGTCTGATGAGTCCCATATCCGAGCCTACTTCAACTATTCCAACTTAGAGGTGGCGTACAGCAACTGGATCGCGCTGCTCACTCGATGGATGGACCAAAGTCTGGCTAAAGGGACGGACACAAGGGAGGCAGCTAGAAAGGAGTGCGTCGACTTCCTTGACAGCATGTTGGCTAAATCGGCTGACTTCCTTGAGGATGTCGATGCAGCAGCCGCAGCCACGAAGGAAGAAGAAGAAGACCTGAAGCTGTACCTGGCGAACAGACAAGCCATGGTAACAGCTGAGCCTCTCGCTCTGTCCGCACAAGTCCCTCAAGCTGCTCAGCTCGCCCAATCAACTGAAGAAATCTGCGAGCTGGTAACTGAGAGGGTCAACCAGTTGAGGACCGAACTGCTTGCCAACCTCCAGCACCAACAAAATGACCAGCTGAGAGCGTTGGAAGAACAAGCAGTCAAGCACCAACAACTGGTGGAGGAGAATGCCGAACTGAAGACCAAACTGAATGGTTTCTCCTGAAGGCCAAACTGTTGGGATTGAAGTCGGAGGTGAAAGTCTTCAAATCTTTGGCCGATTCAAATCTGGCCAAGTCCCAACAAACGCAGGATGCTGAATGGGAGTCCCGGTTCAAGTCGCGTTGGGCTGAGTTCGTTGCCTTTCAGACAGAGGTCAACGACAACCTCTCTGTCTTGAAGAAGGCCGAACAAGAGCGCCAGGACTCCGAACTGGCAAAAAAGATTGAGCTGGAGTGTGCGGTCGATGAACTCTTCAACCGTGTTCAACTAACCGAGGATAAACTCAACTCTCTGGACGGTTCAGTAGCAAGCCTTGTTGCTGATGCCAAAAAGGGGGAAGAGAAGGAGGCAGAAGTTGAGGCGCAGGAAGAAGAAGAGACCCAAGAACAAGGAGTGCCAGCTGCTCAACCATCCAAATCTCAGCTGAGGAGGAGGAAGTCTGCTGCTGCCAAGTCAACCGAAGTCGGTGGAGCTGAGATGACTAAAGACTTGGAGCAGGCAGAGAAGATTGGAGTTTCCTACAGCTCCATAGCCGAGATCACAGCCGAGCTGGACACTAAACTCGATGGGATAACAACCGAAGAGTGCATAGCAGCGGCCAAGGCTATGGATGTAGAGGAGAAGGACTACATGAACCCGAGCTGGATCAGAAAGTTTGCCGCCAGCCAGGCGAGGAGGTTGAACCAGTTCGAGGTCGAGCTTAAAAAGGTGTCTCAGAACCTGGGCCGCAACATTGCCTTCCGCAGCCGACGCCGCATCAACAAAATTCAATCAAAGGCAGAAGCTCGGTTGAAGCAACAAAGGTTGCCTGCAAAGTCCAAGGTTGAGAGTCGGTTTAGGCATGTTGACAAGTGGATGCCGACCGAGTGGAATGAAGAGTGGGAGCTGTTCAAGCACGAGTTCGTGAACGACTTCTACTACAGGAAGGTTTACGCAACCGACGACCCAAGAAAAGCGTTCAAGGAAGCGCTTACCGAGTTGCACTCAGGGGATCCTGGCATGTTCAGCCAGTTCAGGCGGGCTATGATTGACGCCAACCTGGACCTGAACACTGTTTCAGTTCCGAAGAGGGTTACTTATCGGCCTCCTCTTCTCCCAGATTCCAGCAACCCGAACCGCACGAAGATCGCATCTGAGGCGAGGCAGGTTTGCAAGGAGCATGGAGTGGACATTTCCAAGGAGTCACCTGCTAAGAGGGAAATTTTTGTTAGGATCTTTAGTAAGTATGGGCTACAGTTCTAGCTCAGTTAGTTTTCTAGCAACTGTTGTAATTTTTTATTTTTGCGCTTATCTGTGTAATCATCAGTTGTAATGAAAACTTCAAGTATATAATATTCGATTCACCTTGATGAACAATCCCTCATTGTCCAAGCTCTGAATCGCAAAGTCTTTTAAATACCATGTTATAACTGTGCTAACCCTTTGATGCCTTATCTTATAGACTGTCTAGAATTTCAGCTGAGATTTTAGATAAGTTAGTAAGGTTTAGATCAGTAGAGGTTTAAAGTTGTAAATGGTTTTGTCATCATCAAAAAGGGGGAAATTGTTGGGAAATTTATTAGTAAGAGTTTTGATGAATTCCAAAACCAACTGACCCCAACCGAGTAGATGTTGCCAGAACCTATTGTTAGTAGATAGGCTCGCTGTTTGAGCATTGTCAAGATTTTATCTTTACAGGTCTCCAGCTGAAGATGGCAACAAGGCATCACTCGGACAGAACATCAGTTGTAAGAAAGACAACTGAGCGTTCACTTCATCATAATGCAAAAAGGGGGAAGTCACATTCAAGAGATAGAACATCAGTTGTAAGGAAAACAACTGAGCGTTCATCAGATGAGAAGCAGTAAAGGGGAAGAGAACATCAGATGAAAGAAAGCCATCTGAGCGTTAGAAACCCAACTGACCAGATACAAGGAAGACAGCTGAGTGTTCAGTTTCAGAACATCAGTTGTAGAACTCAACCTAGAAGATCAACAGCTTGAAGGCGAAGTCAGCTGAGAGTTCAAGTGTTAGTTGTCAGATAGAACATCGGCTGAAGAACAAGCTAGTTGAAGATCGAAAGTCTTAATCGACCACCCCTTGTTGGAAGTCTGTTGTTAAGATTTGAATTTCAAAAAGGAAGTCACGTGAGGGTTTGACCGTTCAGTCATTACCCCATTTGGCCCAACACAAGGCTATCTCAGATGGAAAGCAGAAGAACACAGATGCCATATTGGGAAAGTTTGCAGAGATCAGAGACAAGCCATCGCTTTCAAAGAACAGAGATCAACAGCTCCTCTAACGGCTAGTTGATACTCTCCGCCTATAAATAGAGGCCCTCATTCATTCGAAGAAGATACAAGACACACACGCGAGAAGAAACTAGAGAGCAAAAGAAAGAGCAATATTCTTCACGAGCTGAACTGAAGTTAATCTCTTAGAACATCACTTGTTGAGAGTTCTAGAGTTAGTTAGTTTTGTGTCTTTAGATCGAACCTTGAGAACATCACTTAGTGAGAGTTCGTAGAG
Source organism: Schizonepeta tenuifolia (assembly GCA_029490685.1). Taxonomy (NCBI): domain Eukaryota; kingdom Viridiplantae; phylum Streptophyta; class Magnoliopsida; order Lamiales; family Lamiaceae; genus Schizonepeta; species Schizonepeta tenuifolia. Next base: position 79,477,780 of record CM055959.1, read on the forward strand.
AGTTAGATCATAGCTCACATCACGTTCGAGCTTTTAGTTGGAAACACATTTCTCTTTCACCTGAAAAGGTTTAGGATCCTACTCTTCCTGCAACTGAGTAGTTAGGTCGTTTAGTACCCGTAAACTAAACTGTAAGGTTGATAAGTACCCGCAAACTTATCCATAACGGTTGCTCAGCCCGCGTAAGCTGAGTGGTTTGTCCAGAAGAACTTGGACAGAGTTGTGTGGACTCACAACTCCCCGTGGACGTAGGAGGGTTATCTTCGAACCACGTTAAATCTCTGTGTGCTTGTGTTTTTCCTTATTCAGTTATTTCTTGCATACTCTACTGACTGTCTAACTAGCATACAAACTGCATCTGCACATTCACAACTGTTTTGGTTTTTGACCAACCGTGCACAAAAACGTGAGTTGTTTTAAGAGTTGATAATTTCCACCACATTCCGCACTGCACCACTCTTCCAGCTGAGGTTGCTTACTCAGCTGTGAGATTCCAACTGAGTTTTTTTACTCGGTTGAAGTATTTTTCAAGAGTTTATTTTTAAAATCCTAACTGGTGTATTCGCCCCCCCCCCCTCCATACACCAGTAACTCGTTTCGGGACCATCACTTTGCTTGTTATGTGATTATGTGATAGTACGAGTACTATCTTACGTGAAATTATTTGCGCAATAATTTCTATTATTTTTAAAGATACCTTGGCACGAAAGTCTAGAATGATTCTAGGGATTTTTCCAGGTTCAATGAGAATGTAGACTTGAAATCTAAGGTCTTTTTCTGAACCCTCGAGAACTTAGACGTTTTAAGAAATGTTTTATCAAATGATTTCGAAAGGAGATCGTGAAACGAGAACGACTCCTTCAGGCGAATGTCACGTGCGTGTAGTGACATGAGCAATACTCAACAAAGTTGAATCTTGTTTTTATACTTAGGAGCCGGTAATAATTTCCTTCGAGGAAATGAGATGAATAATGACGGGATGAATTAACTTGGTGTCAAGCGAATAAAAGAAACGAGTAAACGTACGAGAAACGTTGGCTTCAGACCAAGAAAGATATGATCGAGACGAAGAGGATAAAATAAAGAGAATCAAAGACAACGGAAATAAATGAATGTTACTTACGTATAAGTAACAAGAACAACGTTGTTCACGTTACGTTGTTTTGTGTCGCTTCGTTTCGTTTTAGCGGAGTTCTCTTCATCCTAACTTCGAGAAAAAAAATGTTTTATTATTGAGAATCGAGCATGAGGCTTGATTAAATTTTTCCAACAATCGATCGTATCCCACGACGATTGGAACTTATGTCCTAAAAGTTATTCCCCAATTAATATTCCATTTTCCTTTGGAATTTATTTCTATACTTCATTTTTAAACGAGAATTTCGACGAGTACGTGTATCGAGTGTCGTAAAATGACAAGTCTTTTGAGAATGAATGTTACTTTTGAAGGAGTAACATGAACAAAGTGGACGCACTTTGTTTTTAATGAGTGAGAATCGATAAGAAATTCCTTTGGGGAAGGAAGTTTATGAGAGAAATCAGAAAGGAATAAAATGAATAATAGGATAACGAATGGAAATAGAATCTTTTGAAATTTTATTTATATATATTGATGTTTGAGTGCAATTTCTTGAATTGCTAGATGTTATGATAAGTGGTTGTTTAAGTTGTAATATTACAATTGAATAAGGAATGTTCATTTTGTAATCTAAGTATTTCATTAAGATAAGTTATTTTTTTTCCCTACCCGTTACTGATCCGTGTTTCCTTAAAACTTTTGTAGGATGGCTTTTAATAGTGACATGACTCAGGAGAGTCAATCCCCACCACAGCGTACCTTAGCAAACCTTTTACAGGACGCTTATTACAGTTACGAGGTAGATTACGATATGGAAGATGTGGGGCAGATAGTGAGCAACTTCTCTTTAGTTTATTTTTCAGCACGACACTTTATTCCGGAGAGTCAGGCGATATCCGACCTGGTTGTACGTCTACCGGATGAGTGGCGCGGTTGGGCGCACCGCGTGGCGTGGTATTTTCTTGGGATTTTCGGCGACGACACCGAGCCGACGGGCAACTACACGGGATTCGCCCTATATATACACGGGCGATTCTTTGACAGCAGATTCATGCTTCCAATTCCTTTTGAGCCGCATCTCCCCTACCATCACTTCCCAGCAGAGACCGAGCAAGAGCACCTAGATTTGGACCCAGAGTTTTCCGCTTTGTTGGAGATACCACCAGACTTTGTACCGAGTGAGGAGTCTGACACGGAGTCAGAGCAGTTAGAGGTGGACGAGGAGCCCACAGCCTCACCAGAGTTACCACTTCTACTTGGACAACTTGAGGAGTTGGTCCCAGGACCGGGATTCGTAGAGATTGATGCAAAGACAGCCGCTTTGTTAGGATTATCTTCACCGTTTATACCTGACGTTTGTGTTAGAGTTAGAGGACCTTTAGAGACAGGACTGTTTCGGGCAGATTCAGAGTACCGAGGGATTGACGCGGAGCTTGCCGCCATGTTAGAGCTACCATCTCCACTGACACCGCTTGAGGAGATCTGTGCGAAGTGGGACGTAGTCAGAGGTTAGTTAGAGGCGGGACCATCCAAAGTCCGTTCTAGGGAGGAGTACGAGTCGGGTTCAGGTTCCGGTTCTGTTCTAGAGCACCTTCTTCCTCTGAAGAAGCGTGCAGTAGAGACTAGTGAGGACTACCTTGTTTCAGACTTAGAGGAGGCAGTTTCAGAGGCACCGTTACCACCTCGGCTTACACTTTCTGACGGCTCTACTATGAGGGAGGACGAGGCCCTCCAGCTCGTCTTTCGTTCAGAGTCTGAGGAGGAGGACCCGGAAGAGGATCCTGAGGAGGAGGACCCGGACGAGGATCGGGAAGAGGACCCAGAGGAGGACTCTTAGGGTTTTTTTCAGGCCGTAGAGGGTAGTTTGGACTCGACTGCAGTTAGTTGAGTAGAGCGTCGTAGACGCGTGTTAATATCAGTAGTAGTAGTAGTTCTTTTTCCTTGTACATAGTCGGATCAGTAACTAGTTTTGTAGTACTCTAACGGATACGAAATTTTATGAATCGTTTCCATTCTAGTACTTCCAGTAGATACGGAGATGCAGCCTGTTAGTGCACCCGGTAAATAGTAGGCAGACAGCCTAGTTTAGACTAGTAGTAGTCTAACTTTTTGTATAAGTCCTCGTTGGAGGCAAAATTAATATTCTTTTTGATATATATATATATATACATGACCCATGAGAGGGTTTTTAATCACCAGAAAGTTTCCTATGAATCGAGTAATGAAACCTGAATGTCAAATGAACTCGTGTAACGAGAATTGAGTTTAACTTGAGAGGTTAAAACATTAATGAATTAATATCGAAATTATGTTCGATTTTCTTTCTACGAACTTGTTTAAGTTGGAAAGAGGGTTAGTAAGTAAGCGAATGATTAAGAAAAGGGGCTAATGAGAATTTTTGTTACCTATAGCTTAAGGAAAAATGCCGCCAAGAAACGTTAACAACAGAAGGGGACCTGGTAGGCCCCGTGGACGTGGAAGACGTCAGCCAGAGGATGAAAGGGAACGGGATCAGGAACATCATGATACCCCACCACCATCACCATCACCACCAACTCCACCACCACCCCGTAGGGATATTGAGGACCTCTTCCTCAAGAGAAACCCCCCGATGTTCTGTGGAACGGGCAGCCCTAGCGATGCTGAGCTATGGGTGCGGTCTACTGAGAAAATCTTCAAACTTCTCAGATGTACTGATGAGGAGCGACTACTATGTGTTGCTTTCCAACTGACGGGATCAGCGGACTACTGGTGGGAGGCCAGACAGAAAGTGATACCCGCGGAGCATCTAGCTCGTTTTACGTGGGAAGAGTTCAAGGAAGCCGTGTTTGACAAATATGTACCCAAGATGTATAGGGCTCAGAAGGAGGCTGAGTTCTATAATCTAAAATAGAAAATTGACAGTAATTGAGTACGACGCTAAGTTCTGTGAGCTTTCTAGGTATGCGCCTTCGCAAGTCGATACCGAAGAGAAGATTTCAAAGAAGTTCCAAGGGGGACTACGACATGAGTTGGGAATTACCTTAGCTAGTCATGGAGGACTAAGCTATACTGATATTTTAGGAAGAGCTTTAGAAATGGAGGCCGTAGTGCCTGATGAGAAAAAAACCATAACAACCACACTAGCTCCAACACAGAACCAGAACAAAGGCTATTATAACAACAATAATAACAATTTCCAGGGAAAAAGAAAATGGGATGGAGGTAATCGCAGTGGTAACAACAAGAACTACAATCAGAATCAGGGGAATCAGAGGAATAATAATCAGCAAGGCTATCAGCAGCCTAGTCAGAACAGCAACAAGAGACCGTGGCAAGGAAACAACCAGTCGGGGTTGTACCTTCAAGAAAATAGGCAGAATGGATCAGGGAGAGGTAACGGTCAATAGAATCAGCCGCAGAGGCAGCAGAGGAACACCAACCAGGGAGGAAATAACCCAGGGAGGGTTAACATGCTTGTTTGCTCTAAATGTAACAAGGCGCATTTTGGTGTTTGTCAAATCGGTACCACCAACTATTTTAACCGTGGGCAAAAAGGGCATATAAAGAAGGACTGCCCTAAACCACTTCAGGGGGTACCTTTGAGGGCTATACAAGCGCAAACACAGCCACAACAACCGATGAATCAGCAGCAGTTCTAGCAGTACGCACAGTAGCAGCAGAATGCGAGAGGATGCGCTATCAAATAGGGTGGCCAACAGAAGGGAAAAGGCAACTCGCAGGTATGGAAAAACTTCACAACATCCCTATTAAGATACTTTTTGATACCGGCGCATCGCATTCTTTTATTGCTGGCTCGTGTGCCGATAACTTAGACATCAGACCTGTAAGAGCTGCACACCCTATGAGAGTAGCTACACCTTCAGGAGAGATCACTATTTCTACTCATGTTTGCTCTAACTTAGATTTAGAAATTGGAACTCTTAAGGTTAAAGCGAACAACTTAAATGTTATGATAATGTGGGACGTAGATATAATCTTAGGAATGGATTGGTTGTCAGAGAATTATGCTACGATTCTCTGCAACGAGAGAAAAATCTCTTTTCAACCACCAGGTAGAGAACCAACCGAATTCCACGGAATTTCAATCGGTAGAGGCGTACTAATAATTTCAGCGCTACAAGCCACAAAATTGATGAAGAAGAAAGGTACTACAGCTTATCTTGTGTACCTAGTTGGAGAACCAGGAGCAAAGAAGACCATTCAGGATGTGAAGGTCGTAAACGAGTATGAGGATGTTTTCCCAGAGGTTTTGCCAGGATTGCCACCAGATCGTCACGTGGACTTCACGATCGACTTAGAGCTAGGAGCAGCACCCAAATCCAAAGCCCCATATAGGATGGCACCGAAAGAGCTAGAGGAACTTAAAATCCGGTTACAGGAATTGTTAGACCTTGGTTTCATCAGACCAAGTGTCTCATCTTGGGGAGCACCAGTTTTGTTTGTTAGGAAGAAGGACGGTTTGATGAGAATGTGTATAGATTATAGAGAGCTGAACAAGATCACACTCAAGAACAAATATCCTTTGCCAAGGATAGAGGATCTTTTCGACCAGCTCAAGGGTGCAGGAGTCTTCTCCAAGATAGATTTGAGGTCAGGGTATCATCAGTTGAAAATCAAACTCGAGGAAGTACCTAAAACCACCTTTAGAACCCGTTATGGCCATTACGAATTCCTAGTAATGCCATTTGCATTAACCAATGCCCCCGCAGTATTCATGGACCTCATGAGTAGAATTTTCCACCCCTACTTAGATAAATTCGTCTTAGTATTCATCGACGACATTCTCATTTACTCCAAAAATGAGAAAGAGCACGAAGAACATCTACGGATAGTGTTGGAAACACTTAGAGCCGAGAAACTCTACGCCAAATTCAGTAAATGCGAATTTTGGCTGAAGGAAGTAATGTTTCTTGGTCACATAGTTTCGGCAGAAGGAATCATAGATCCTGCCAAGGTAGAGGCAGTGCACAACTGGAAGTGACCAACGAGTCAGAATGAGATCCGAAGTTTCTTGGGTTTAGCCGGTTATTACAGAAGGTTTATTGAGGGATTCTCTATGATCACCAGGCCGATGATGCAGCTACTTCAGAAGGAAACAAAATTTAAATGGACAGACGAGTGTGAAAAGAGTTTCCAAACGCTTAAGGAAAAGCTAACCACAGCGCCAGTATTAGCTCTTCCAGACGCAAACAAAGAGTATGTGGTTTACACCGACGCCTCGAAAAATGGATTAGGTTGTGTCTTAATGCAAGATGGATGAGTGATAGCTTATGCTTCACGACAACTTCGACCTCACAAAGTTGAGTATCCAACCCACGATTTAGAACTCGTAGCCGTAGTGCATGCGTTAAAGATCTGGAGACACCATCTTTATGGTGTAAGGGTTGAGATTTTCACAGATCACAAGAGCCTCAAGTACTTCTTCGAGCAGAAGGAACTGAATATGAGACAACGAAGGTGGCTCGAATTAGTAAAGGATTACGATTGCAAAATTAGCTACCATCCAGGAAAGGCGAATGTAGTAGCTGACGCACTGAGTCGCAAGGCTCCAACGAAATTAGGATGCCTCTTCGTAGAGGTACTCGATACACCAGCAACGATAACAAGTCAGATAGCCGCATTAAAAGCTACACCAGATTTACGAGAAAGGATCGTCAATGCCCAGAGGAAGGACGAGTCGATGAAGAAACTTCGACTAAAGATAAGGACGGAGAAACCAGATGGATATTCCGAAGCACCAGACAATGCATTCCTTTATGAAGGCAGAATTTGTATCCCTGACGACGATAACGAACTGAAGAATGACATTATGAGCGAGGCTCACGATACGCCGTATACAGCACACCCAGGGAGCACAAAGATGTATCAGGATTTGAGGAGGAACTTCTGGTGGAATGGACTAAAATGAGACGTTGCCTCGTTTGTAGAAAGATATTTGGCATGTCAGCAGGTTAAGGCTTTACACAGACGACCGTATGGATTGTTGTAGCTATTAGATATACCAGAGTGGAAATGGGAAGGCATAGCTATGGACTTTGTCACAGGCTTGCCTAAGTCAAGGAGAGAAAACACAGCCATTTGGGTGATTATCGACAGACTTACAAAATCAGCTCACTTCCTACCGATTAAGACTACGTATGGATCGGAAAGATTAGCTCAGTTGTACGTTAGAGAGATTGTGCGTCTGCATGGAGTACCAAAAGTCATAATATCAGATAGAGACGCCAAATTCACCTCGAGATTTTAGGTCACTATGCAGAAAGAGTTGGGAACTGAGCTTAACTTCAGTACAGCGTTTCACCCACAGACAGATGGACAGTCAGAGAGGATGATTCAGATTTTAGTTAATATGTTAAGGACAGTGGTATTGGATCGAGGCGCGAATTGGGAAGAAATTTTACACTTGGTCGAATTCGCTTACAACAACAGCTATCAGGCCACGATTGGAATGGCGTCGTACGAGGCTTTGTATGGAAGGAAATGCAGATCACCACTTTATTGGGACGAAGTAGGTGAGAGAAAGAACCTAGGCCCAGATGCAGTAAATGAGATGATTGAGATTGTTCGGCAGATACGAGATAGAATGAAAGAAGCCCAGAGCCGACAGAAGTCCTACACCGATGATCGTCGAACCAACCTTAGTTTTGAAGTTGGTGATAAGGCTTTCCTTAAGATCTCACCGTATAAAGGAATCATTAGATTCGGTGTTAAGGGTAAACTAAGACCCAGGTTCATAGGACCTTACGAAATCCTCGAGAAAATAGGACCTATTGCTTATAGATTGGCCTTACCGCCAAGTCTAAGAAGTGTCCATAACGTGTTTCACGTTTCTCAGTTGAGAAAATACGTCTATTATACCAAGCACGTTATAAGTCAGCAAGACATTGTTCTTGAATCTGACTTGAGTTATGACGAGAAGCCGATATCGATTGTGGATAGAAAAGTTCAGGAGTTACGAACCAAATCGATACCAATCATGAAAGTGCTATGGAATCACCACGGGCAGGAAGAAGCCACGTGGGAGCTCGAGGAGAAGATGAAGGAGAGATATCCTCATCTTTTTGCAGAAGGTATGCAAATTTCGGGACGAAATTTTTTTCCAAGGAGGGTAGGATGTAATACCCCGGAAATTATAGCTGTCTCTAAAAATGAAATTAATAAATAAAAATGGCTTTGCACGCCTAAGTTCATGAATTTGAATTCTAAAACTAACGGTGAAATCCGTTTTCGAAAATAAATTACGGAAGTCAGCTAGATGACTACTGTATTTAGGGTTATCACGTACGATAACTTTTTAGTTCTAGAACTCAGATCGGAAAACCGTCTGATTTTCCGGACGAAACTCGGACTGCGATGTCCCGAGGTTTTGTCGGAATTTATATTTTTAATATTACTTTCCGAGTAAGTAAAATATATCGGAATTTATGGTCAAGTCGGATTTTGACGGAAACGAGCCGAATACGTTTTTATTATCTCGATTTTTCGTAACGTCGTAGCGAGCCGGAAAACAGGATTTTTGGAAAAATATCCCCCCCAGCCGACTTGGACCATACACACATGCAATGATAATTCATTTTTATACTAATTAAAACTTTATGACTCACATATGTAATGATTAAATGTAACACCTCATGCTATTTATTCTTTACACCTAAGTCTTAGATATTAATTCTTTAACATGTTAGACACTATTTCTCCTTCCCCAAACCCTTGAAACCGCCACATACACATACTTTGTTCTCTCTCATTTTGTTCTTCCTAATACACCATTGAAGAAGCTTGAGCTTTGGCAAGGAAATTCACTAAAGATCATCATTCATCCATTTAAATCTACTTCTACCTTTATTAATCATCAAGGTATTCATCTTCTCCTTTGATCTATCCAAGTAGAATTTCTATCTCTTTATTTTTCTTGGTGACCGATTTTTTTGGTATTAAGGTAGTAGATGATTTATTGTTTAATTAGTGTAATTAGATGAATTAGGGTTGAATTCTATGGTTTAATTGTTGGAGAAATCAAAAGCCCTAAATTACTAGGTTGGACCGATTTTGGGGCATGGTAGTAGAGTGTTTGGATTCTCAAATTGGTTTGATAATTAGGCTTAAGGATGGTTTAATAGATGAATTAAACAAAAAGAAATGAAAAGCCTTAAGAAACTAATGAAAACCGAGTTCTAGGGTTTAGGGTTTGAAGGAGAAAATCTAAATTAATAATGTAGTATTGTTAATCTTTGGATAATTCATGTTGTAGTAGTGTTAGTAATGGATTAATGGAGCTAAATGATGAAGAAATCCACCTCTCTAATCTTTTGGTTGAAACTGATTTTAGTAGGAAAATTAGGGGATTGGTTGTAGTTGGTTTTAAATGATGAATTAATGTTGGATTAATGCTTCTAATGATGTTAGTTGATAATAGGAATTTTTTGGAATTAATCTAAAATATATTGTGTTAATGTAAGAGACAAAGGTTCGATTATTAGTTGAGTTTGAGTAATGATATGAGGTGATGATATAGATAATAATGAATCTTGATAGATGAGGATTGATAACGTAGAATTTGATCGAAATCCGATGACTTTTGAAAATCCATAAGAGACGATCAAATGTACGTAATTAATGATAGGAAAATCGAGTAGGAATGATAATTGGATATTAATGATCATTAATGTTGAGGGACCGAGTTTGTAGTTGACGACTCGTTGATCCGAGTTATGAAGTGTCGAGCTCTTGTTATAATCGAGAAGTTAAGATTGAAATTGTTAACTTGTTGTTGGTATAGTAATTGGTAGTTGAAACGACGAGGTTTTGATCATCGTAGTTATAGACGGGAAATGGAAAGGAGATTTTCACGTACGAGAGTACGTGTTGACTGCCTTAACGTGATATTTTCGTGAGAATGTAGGTTCGATAACTTGGAACGAACCTAGGAAAGCCTTACGTCGATTTTTGTCAAACCTAAGGGTTAACTTCGGCAGTTTTGCGACCCTATCCGGAAACTGCAATATCTCTTAGCTCGTTTATCGGATTTGAGATCTGTAAATTGAAAAGTAAACTAGACTTCCATGGCTTTCTAACGGTATAGGGCACCTTCCCTGTTTCCAGATACTCTGTTCTGGGCAGTCCTCAGAACTAATGCATTGCGCAGTGAATTTTCAGAATCTATTTTCCTAAGTTGTTTTTCTTCTCAACTTAGTTTCTTTCGATCTTTTAAGTCGTAATGAGTTAACGACTATTTATTCTACTGACCTAAGAGTCAAGTACAGAATTTGAGTGTTAAAACGAGATATGATTGTATCTCGTTTCCGATTAAATAAAAGAAATTAGTTAAGCGTGCAAATGCCTAAAGGTTGAAACGTAAAAGACTAAATCGAACTTGTTTTCGATTTCCATTTTCTTTTGTCGTCTCAACGACTCATCAAGGTTATGTTTCATGTACGATGAAGGACGAAGTCAGCACAAGGAAAGGACAGAAGACTAAAGAAGAGAAGCTCGTTATTTTAGTTCTGTAAAGCTAAGGTGGGCTTTTATCTTTAACAAATAAAATGTGGGTTTTTCCACAACTCGAAAGTGAGCTTTATGAGCTTTGATAACTGTGTTTTCAAAGTGATATCAGGCATAAATGAAATGTTTTATGTTTATGTGAGTTCTCTTGTACCATCTGAGTTAGCCGTCGTGCTTTCCAGAATTGTATGTTAACCATTTAGGTGTTAACTACTTAACGATCGGCTCTGAGTTAGTCAATTAGGTGCTTTCCAGAGTTAGTGCACTGTAGCCTATGGTGTATGTGGTATCCTATTGAGGGGTAACCAGCCACTGTGATAATGACTGGTTAAGATTTGAACGTAACATCTATGGAAAAATGCTCGCGCGAGCTACTTATTAAATGAGATAAAAATGTTTAATAGGCACAGGCTCTTTTAAATGAAAACCCCGTTGCGCTATAAAATGAGATGCCTGATTATCAATACTTATGATTATATTTTCGGCAACGTGCCCACTAAGTACTATCGTACTTAGCCCTGCATATGTTTCTAAATGTGCAGGTTGAAGCGACGAGAGCGGAGGAGGGTTGAGTTAGGAGTTGAAGTCGTCTTTAGGAGAAGACTTGTATTATGTCTCACTTTTCTGCTGCTAAACTTTGATCACTTTTGATGTTATGTAATTATATTACTGTAGTCTAAGTTCTGTTAATAACTTAGATTTCTTTTGAATACTTTGTCGAGTGATCTTTTGAGATCAACTCTTTCCTTATATTTATCTAATACGTCTTGTTCATAGAAATTCTGTTGTCTTCCATATATGTTTATTTCCGTCAGTCCCTTTCTTCCCCGCTTCTTTAATCCAATCCCAGTCGCACCCCGGTTTCTGCCGTCCCTCGGGATTTGGGGCTGTGACATTAGAGATTGACGGGATTGTTTTTAATGCTTATTTGAAGATAATATTTTCCAAAAATAAAATCGAGCAGTGTCGAGATAACTGTTAATTATATTCAAATCATGTTGAATTTATTATGCTTGAATGAACCTATGTGTATAAATGAAATGCTTATGCTTCGTTAATGGTTAAATGACTTGATCATTTGTTGAGAATGCTTATATGATTAATTTGAGATGACAATAGTTGAATCAAGTATTCAAGTAAGAATTTGAGCAGCGTAATCGAGATAAATAATATTTCTTTAATTAGTAAGAGATGCTAAAGTAATAATGATTTAGAAACGAGAATGTGAGACGAAGTTATTTAGTAACCGAGTAGAGTCGATAACCGAGAATGAGAAAGTCAAGGAAGGATATTGACTTAGAAAAGATAAAGATAGAGAGACCCGAGTCAAGTAGAAGTCCTTCAGCCAAAACCAAAATCTACTTTACGTCTTTCGCATTGAGAGTCTTATTCGTTATTCGATGTCCAATTGTGAAGGACCGAGCGGGACGGAAAAGTAGCAAGGACGTTCAAAAGAGTAAACCGCCTAGCTAGAATCTTCGGAAGTCAGGTGGGCTTTTCTAAACCCAAAACTCTGATGAATGTTATTAGTTTCTATTGAGTATTATTATTATTATGTGAGTTTTAAATTCAATTGACTTGCCGTTTTTATTATTAGATGACTGTGTGCTTTACATCGGTTTAGCCGGTCTCAGTGTTTGAGAAGGAGGCCTACTTCTCGACACAGAGATGAGGTGTAGATGATTCATACCTGTATGTTCATAATATGTTTGACAGCGCTATCGTTTCAAGAAAAATAAAATGTTTTTTCATACACAAGTAAACGTTTTTATTGCATTAATACTTGTGATGCTACGGCAAGGCAAGTTCAATTGTATAGCACTAAGAGAAATTTTTCAAATGTTTTGGCATGTGTTCACTGAGTACGAAGTACTCAGCCCTGCATGTATTTCTAAACGTGCAGGTTAGCGGGATGTGGATGGCGTGGACGGTTGGTGGTGTGTTCTTTTAGTTGAGTCGAAAGTTGGCTGGCAATTACATGTCTTCATACATGTAGTTGTTGGGAATTGAGTCGATGTCTCCACTGCAGTATTATATGATCCTTCTTTTGTTATGTTTTTGAATAGCACTCTGATACTTCGTTGAATTCAAGAGTGATGTGCTCGATACAATTTACCGCTTTCCTTAATTCTCGTTTCATGTGGACTTGACATACTTATTCCTTTTAGATTTAATATATAAATTATCTATGCTCGTTTGGTGTTTTATCTATGACTTGGAAGCATGCCTTATTTGTTATCAGTTTCAGTCAATAATTCCTTGATTCCCCGAGCATGAACCCTTATGTGAGTTGAGTTAATATGAGGTTTAGTAGTGTTAGTGTCATTCGTCACACTTCGGAAGTCGGGGTGTGACAGTTTGTGTAGTAGTTTTTATGTCTTTATTTTTTTGTTTAGTGTCTTTTTATTTTATTTGTCTTGTGTCTGTGGAGTGATAAAATACCTCACCCACAATTTGCCCTGCAAAATGTGTGGTGAGGTAGGCGAATAACTCATGCTGTTTTGTTTCTGAGTCTTGACCTCTTTACGTCCACTACTTTGCTTTAAGAAAAGTGTGTGCGTAGTAAAAGAGTTTGTTAAGTCCAAGGTTAAGGCCTCCATGAATGGACTTTTCTATAAGCAAAGTGTGTGCATGGGGTGTCTGTGTCGTGCATTTTGTTTTTTTATTGTTTTAAGTATTTGAGTTGATCGGCATGGAGTTGTTGGGCAAGATGATTTGATGATTTGTGTGCTTAATTGCTGCTTGTTGAACAGTGTTAAGTTTATGCATACCCTATGAGGATTTGAGCTTAACTGAATTCATTCTTTGTGTGTGATTAAAGACATCTTGATTAGGAAGAACTAGAACTAGTGTGTACTTTGTTTTATAATCTCTGAACTTAGACGATTTAGACCATTCTTTCATTAGTCTAATGAGCTTCAATTGACTCCTTGATATCATTATCTCTTGATAAACCCCTTTGAGCCGAGTTGATTCTTTCTATCACTTAGATATAGCCTTTAAAAAGATTTTTATCTGGTTGTGGGAACTAGGGCAATAAAAAGAAGAAAATGGCAGGAAGGAGATGATGGGGGTACATCCTGAGCAGAAATAATTTTTTTGTGGATAGTTGGGTTATGCTCAATTAATTTACAAAAAATGAAAGAAGAATTAGGGGAACAAAGAGAAAAATATATAAGTTCCCTAGAAAAGGTTAAAGCTTAAGCCGGGAAAAGATAAGGCAAGGAATTAAGAAGAAGTTGGGAACCCTTGTTGCCCAGCTAGGGTTTTTACTTAACAATGTCTTAGTCCAGATCAAGTCGTTTTTATTATTGATCAAGTTATATGTTTCCTTTTCAGTGTTTATTTAAGTTCTCGAATTGGGCAAGAGAGCCCTGGTGACCAAGATAGCAAAACCAAACTTTCTTTACAGGTGGAGGAGGTTTCAGGTGATAGTGACAATCAACTCCTTGTAGATCGACCCTGTACTTACTTGCTAACTATATAGCTGTGAGGATAGACTACAAATTCATTTTGAGAGAGCGAACGACAGCCTCGTCAATGTCTGTGAGATTGTTTCACTTTCTTATATCTACAAAAGCATCATGAAGTTGGTTTGCAATCTTTTGCAAATGATTGATTTTTTCAACTTCTTGTTCGCATTGATTAGTTCGAGAATTAAAATATGTTACAAGATTTTCTCATTACAAGAAATTTTCTTGTGCTTTTTGGGATGCAGATTTGTTTCCACCTAATATTCGAAATGTTATTTCGTCAAAATGACAATCTGCAAACTATGCAGTAAATAAATCACCCGTTAAATGTTCAATATACATTATAATCGAATGTGAATCAAATCCAACATATATTACAATTCTTCGTTAGGGACACATTTTTGTCTGTTGTGGGGGTGCAATTGGGACTTGAACAGCACAACAAAAAGTTCGTAAGTGAGAAACATCAGGTTCTCGATCACAAATAATTTGCATTGGGGAGTATTATTGGTTGGTTGATGGTCTTATACGAACTAATGTTGTTGCATATAATATGTCATGTCCCGAAGCAGTAGTTGAGAGTTTTGACCTCATAAGTAATGGTCTAGCAATAAGTTGAAAACGTTTACTAAACGATTCTGTTAAACCATTTTGAGTATGGACATCAACAACTAAATGTTCAATCTTAATTTCATTAGCCATACAATAATTCTTAATTGTTTGAGACGTAACTTCACTAACACTATCAAGACAAGTTCTTTTAATTGAATTGTCTAAGAATTGAGCTCTTAACTTTATAATTTGAGCAAGTAATCTTGTCGAAAACAAGCATACATGTGACCATGTAGAAGAAGCATCAATAGATACCATAAAGTATCAAAAAGGTCCACATGGTGGATGTATAGGTCCACAAATATCTCCCTAAATTCTTTCTAAGAAAGATGGAGATTCAATGTTAACCTTCGTATATGAAGGTCTAATGACTAACTTGCCCTGCGCTCAAGCATCACATGGGAATTCATTTGTCAAAAGAATCTTTTGATTCCTCAAGTTGTACCCATATGAATTATTAATTATTCGATGCATCATTGTTGCTCCAGGATGTCCAAACCTATCATGCCAAAGCACAAAGTTTTTTGTGTCATAGCCCAAAATCCCAAGGGACGGCAAAGCCGGGGTGCGACTGGGGATTGGATTAAAGAAGCGGGGAAGAAAGGGAATGAAGAATAAACATACATAAAAGACAGCATAATTTCTATGGACAAGACCTCATTAATTAAAGAAAGAGTTGATCTTGAAAGATCACTCGACAAAGTACTCAAAAGCATGTAAGTTATTTTGCAGGAACTTAAACCAAAAAGTGATTTACATCATAACATAAAAGCGTCTAGAGTTTAGCAGCGGAAATGTGAACTACATATTAAAGTCTTCCCTATCTCTATTCAACTCAACCATCGTCGCTTCAACCTGCATATTTAGAAAATATATGTAGGGCTAAGTACAAAAGTACTTAGTGGACACATTGCCGAAAACATACGATAAGTATTGATAAATCAGGCATCTCTTTTATAGCGCATCGGGATGTTTCTTTCAAAAGCCCGTGCCTATTAAACATTTTCTTTTCATAAACATAGCTTTGCAAAGTATTTTTCTGATAGATGTTACGTTCAATCTTGACCAAATAATTATCATCGCGGCAGGTCGTCCCTTAACAGGGTTCCATACTTCAACGGCTACTTTATCACCGCCACAGGTCATTCCCTCAACAGGGTTCCATACTTCAATGGCTACTGTGTACACTAACTTTGGAAAGCAAGTTGGCTAACTCAAAGTCCGATCGTTTAGTTAACCCCTTTTGGCTAACTCATAAGGTACAAGAGAACTCACATAAAACAAATAGTTCATGCCATGATTATCACTTTGAAAACACGATTATCAAAGCGATAAAGAAAAGGTTTTCAAGCATTGCTCATTTTGTTTCATATATAAAAGTCCACCTGACTGATTACAGAACTATTTAACGAGCTTCCGTCTCTGGTCTTCCATCCTATCCTCGGTGCTGACTTCCTCCTTTTATCGTAAATAAACAGACTTTAAGCAACTTGAACGCAATCGATAAAAGAAACAGGAAATCGAAACGGTTTTTAGTCTTTTAGGCGTTTGCACTTTACTACTTTCTTTTGATTAATTAACAAACGAGACTTCGATCGATTCTTGTCTATAAACTGACATGGCTCACTGCCCGACACTTAGGTCAGTAGGTAAAAGGGTGTCGATAACTTAGAACGACTTAAAAGTTCACAAGGAACGAAGTTGAAAAGGATTCAACTTAGGAAACTAGACTTTGGATACTCACTGCCCAAGTCAGTAAGTTCGTACGGAACAGAGAATACGAAAACAGGGGATGATTATTATACCAAAAGAAAGGTACGGGTGTCTAGTTTACTCTCCAATTTACAGATCTCGATTTCGTTAAGCGAGCTAAAAGTTATGACAGTTTCCGTGAAACGTCGCAAAACAGCCGCGCGAAACCCTAATGCTCGACAAATCTCGACGCACAATTCCCTAGGTTCGATCAATACTATTCCACTTTTATTTTCACGAAATTTTCATCTTAAGTCAGTCTATATGCAGTGCCCTTTAAACGGGTTCATATTCACGACTTTTGATTAACAAACGACAAGCATTTCCTCGTCATTTCCAACTAACCATTTACTATATCAAAACAAACTTCAATTTCTATTTCGTTTTCGTTCATTCACTTCACGTTTCTTATCTATATTTCATAACTTCTCGTTTCTCGGATGGAAAAGTCGTTAACTACAATATTGTTCGTTTATCAACCACAATCATTATTATTAAAAGGGATTTCTTTATTCGACTTTTCTTCCAGCTTTTAAACTCGATTCTTTGTCTCTTATTCAAAATTGAAACTTCTTAGAATTCGTTGAAATTTTACGGTTACGATCATTAACTAACAAGATTAACTTATAATCACATCTTAGACCTATATCATTATCTAATCTCGACTTATTGTCGATCGTTCGTCTCTTAACGAAAATCTTACGTTCTCCGTTTTCGTTGAAATTTTACAACAACGATTATCACCTAACAAGCATCACTAATATGCAAATCATATTATCAAAACATTAACGAGCTTCAACTTAACGACACGTTTCCATCTCTTACGTTTTTCGTTTTATTTTTAGAAAAATCTCAATTAAATATATAATCATCCTCATACATCGTATATCTCATTTCTATTAATCAATCGAGCTTATCATAACATTTACTATACTAAATCGACCAATCTTCATCTCTTATCCTTCAACTTTTATTTTTAGAAAAATCTAAATTAATTCCTATAGTCAATTAACAACATGAAGAACACTAATCTATCGATCAAACATCAAAGAAATCGAACTACGAAAAACCCCTAAAATTCCATATAATTTCGGTAATAACCTAAAGTAAAAGGGGGTGATTTTCTTCATGATTCGATCCGTAGAACTCGATTCTAAACATCCTAGAACATGAATCAATTAAAAGACAACATGCTATTCCATCTCCCATATTTCGAAAAAAATGAAATTGAGGGAAAAGGATTTGTGTTCAGTTCATATTGGAGACGAAGTTCTTACCTTACGGAATATGAACTCAGAAATGGAATTGATCGGTAGATGGAGGACTTGTGTTCTTGAGAAAGCTTGAAGGAGATGATTTTAATGGAGGAATTTGAGAGAGAGAAAATGGCGGTAGAGAGAGGAGGGAGAAGAGAGGTGATGACTAGCCATTTTACTATGCATAAAGGTGGAAATATCTAACAACTAAGGTGGTGAGTCGCTAAGGGATGTTTGGCGTAGATTAGTTAGATGGAAATATCTCGTTTCCGGCTTTAAATGACGATATAAAAGTTGAGAAAATATTTTATTAGATAGTTATGAATTCGACGAAATCTAACTTGTCCGTTAGATTGGAAATAAATCACCCGGAAAACCTAATTCATTTTTCAAAATCCAAGGAAAAGTCAGGATTAGACAATCTAAAATTCGCCCGGAAAATAATAAAAACTAACTTTCTCCGGTGAACTCGTATTTAAGAAAAAGTGAATTTAAATCCTGACGGATTTTAATTATGAGTTTTCGGACGAAAAATCTACCGAACGCGAAAACCCTAATACAGTAGTCGTTCGACTGACTTCTGGAATTTATTTTCTGAAACGGACCGTCAGTCTTAGAATTTAATTTCATGATCTTAGGCGTGCAAAGCCATAATTATTATTAACTTTCAGTTTTAAAGACAGTAGAATTTTTCTGGGGCATTACATTTTGTGTCATTGAACTTCTGGTTCATGACATGGTTTGTTTCAATTGTCTTTATGAATGTGTAATGCATTCAACAAGGTAGTGTTGATAATTTTTCTTTTGTTCGCTTCTGGCCGAATACAAAAGAATTTATACAAAGATATCATTGTCACCTTCTGCTATAGTCTCAATGTGGTATCTACGGCGGATATACTTGAAACATAGTAAGTTTCTTTTGGACTTACTAGAATACAAGACATTTTTGAATATATAATTTAATATCATTTGGTAAAATGGTACAAGATCTTCTGGAGCCTTCAATGATGTTTAATGCACCTGATGTCGTGTTAACATTATCGTCAACTAATGCTAACTTAAGAAAATATTTCTTATTTTGGAGAATAGTGTGCGTAGTGGCACTATCAACAAGACAAATAGCACAAGATTTCATTTGAATTTCTGAAATGTTTTTAAAAGAAGATCAATTATTATTGATTAAACATTTGAAGGAAAATAGGCAATAGAAAAACAACGATTTGATTGTAAATAACATAGATACTCAAAGTGTTCTATTTTACTATAAATATCTGATAAGGACTAAACAATGTCCATATTATTGTCTTCAAGGACATCACCACGAATCAATTGATCCAAATTATCTCCATTGGGATCACCAAAAAAGTAGGAGATATCTAAGTATGTAGTATCAATTGGACCATCAACGTCAACGATATTGGTGTCATTATTGTCTTTTCCCTTGATTGAGTCTTAATTGACTAGAGATAGATCATGTTTCGAGAATGAACCTTTAATAATACAAATTATAGCATCAACTTATAATGAATCATATTGTAGGGAATATGATTTGGACGAAAGAAGATAAGTGAGAATGATACTTTCTATGATTGAAGGAAAGGATCGAGAGAGGTAGAACAATTGTACTGGTAACCTGTTGTAAATTAGAGAGAGATAAGAGAAGAGAGTAAAGAGTAGAGAGTAGAGAGTAGAAATTTTTGTATTTCTATATGAGGACTAAAGGCCTCTATCTGTACCGGTACAAGAGATACTGGAGCTAATGTTTTAGGGCTCGTTGATTGGCCATCAAACAACTCGTTACTTGACCATCAAGCAACTAGTTACTTGGTTGTCAATCACATCATATATATCTATTAGATATATTTACAATACTTGGCTATTTTTATGGATTAGAATAAAATTAGTTTAAATTTTAAATTTCAAAATTTAAATGTTAGTTTATTAAATGAATTGATTTTGAGATTATTTTTAGAGAATTCGTCAAATATAGCCACTCCTGAAAAGAAAAGTGCTAATATAGCCACGTTTTTAAAAATGATCAAATATAGTCACGCATACACGACTTGCATACACGACCAGCAAACATGACTATGTATATTGGTCATGTATGTTTGTCGTGTATGCTGATATGGTCGTGTATGCTAGTCGTGTATTCAGGTCGTGTATGCTGATATAGTCGTGTATGCTAGTCGTGCTTGCATTGTTGTGTATGTATGGTCAGCATACACGATCAGTTTAGGTCGTGTATGCCAGTCGTGTATGCATGGCCATATTTTATCGTTTTTAAAAAAGTGGCTATATTAGCACTTTTTTTTTCAGGGGTGGCTATATTTGCACTTTTCCCTTATTTTTATTATACAAATCCCAATATTATCCATAAATAAATTCAAATTTTTCTTTCCTTTATTATACATAATTTGCATTATATTAGGGATTTACATATATTGGGAAAGTATGAATAATGAAAACTCTTTATTTGATTTGATTGATTTTTAATTTTACTTTCCATCATTTATTTATTAAAATCAATTTATTTATTTATTTATTTGAATTTTGAATTTAGAATTAATTGCTCCAATCCACACCCTAACCAAATAGTTAAAAAAATTAATAAAACAATTAAATAATAAAATCAAATTTATTTATTTGTTTATTTGAATTTTAAATTTATTGTTCCCATCCACATCTAACCAAGTAATCATAAAACGATTTCAATACAACAATTATATAATTAAAATTAAATTATCTATTATTTATTTATTTGATTTTTGAATTTAAATAATCATAAAAAATTCAATTAAATAATTAAATAATTAAAATAAAAATTATTTAATTTATTTATTTTAATTTCAAATTCAATTGTCCTATCCGCACCCTAACTAAACAATTTTTTATTTTTCACGCATCAAACTCCCAAACCTTACATTTACAGTTCTTTTTTCGAAATCTTACATTATTACTTTTTTTTATTCATTCTTTTGAATGCATTCCATATTGGCTTTGTTCAATATACATTCACTTAAATGAAATCGAGACAAAGTAAGGAGAAGAAGTTCTATGTTGTTTTTTAAGGTGAACAAAGTAAAATTTTTTCAAGTTGGGAAAATTGTGCCCCTTTGTTCAATATACATTCACTGAAATGAAATCGAGACAAAGCAAGGAGAAGAAGTTCTATGTTGTTTTTGAAGGTGAATAAAGTGAAATTTTTTCAAGTTGGGAAAATTGTGCCCCATGTGTGCTTGGTTACAAGGGATGCTTGTATAAGGCATTCATATCAGACGACGAAGCCGAGGAGGTATACGAAAAATATATGCAAACAACAAAGAAATGTGAATGTAGGTTCTGTAACAAGGTGGGGGAAGATATAGTTATCTATTCAACAATTGAACCCAGTAATCTAGATGCAGAAAAAAGATATAGTGGAAGATTGTAACATGAATATGAAATTTCATATTTTCAAAGTTTTTTGTATTGGATTTATAATTGGTGTTTTTTTTCACCGTTCTAGTTCTAAAATTTTAATTCATGAATTGGTAATTCATGTTAAAATTTATATTTTAATCTTGAATTTCGATGGTTGTTTAGTTTGGACTTCTTTGTAGAGCTAGTAATATTACTTGGGTTTTTTTGTCTTCAATTATTATTTTTATTTAAAGATTGAATAAAACCAAGATTAATTTTTTAATTTGAAGTTTGAAATATAGTTACTAAGTAATTTCAATAGAACCAAGTGATTTCAATTCCTGTTCTTTCTGATTCAAGACCACTTAATGCAATAAGTATAAAGAAAGGAACTTGACATTACTTAGTACCACTTAACTTATTGTCACACCCCGACTCCCGAGGTGCGACTAATGACACTAAACCATATACTAACTCAACTCATTTAAGAATTCATGCTCGGGAAAAATCAAAGGAGTAATGACTGAAAGCGATAACAAATAAAACATGCTTTCAAATCTCAACTCAACATCAACCGAGCATAGATAATTTACATAAGATTATCCAAAAGATATAAGTTTGGCAGATTCACAACATTCAAGAGTTAAAGAAAAGCGATAAATTGTTTCGAGCACATCGCTCTTGAATTCAACAAAGTATCAGAGAAACATTAAGACATATCAAAAGATAGTATTAAGCAGCGGAGACTTCGACTCAATTCCTAACAACCACATGTATGAAGACATGTAATTGCCAACCAACTTTCAACTCAACCAAAAATAAAATACACCACCAAGCTGTCCATGCCATCCACATCCCGCTAACCTAAACGTTTAGAAATACATGCAGGGTTGAGTACTTCGTACTCAGTGAACACATTGCCAAAAACAATCTCAAAAACTTGCTCTTAGAGCTATATGATTGAAAACTTGCCTCTCTTGCTGCATTACAAGGGTTAGATATATAACTATTTGCCTTAAAAGAATTTTCCCACTTGTGACAGCCATAAAAACATTTTCGTTTGTAAATCGCTTGCGCAAGCTGAGCTTATATCTTAGGTATGAATCAATCTACAGCTTATCTTTATGTGGTGTTGAGAAGTAGGCCTCCGTAATACCCGGCATTTCTTTTCCGTCGAAAAATAAAAATTTTCTAAGAAATTAAGGCTTTGCACGCCTAAGTTAAGGATTTTCAATTCTAAGACTGACGTTAAAATCCGTTTCTGAAAATAAATTCCAGAAGTCGGTGGAACGACTACTGTATTAGGGTTTTCGCGTCCGATAAAATTTTCGTCCGAAAACTCAGATCGAAAAACCGTCATATTTTACATTCACTTTTTCTTCGATACGAGTTCACCGGCGAAAGTCAGTTTTATTATTTTTCCGGGAGAATTTTGGACTGTTTAATCCCGACTTTTCATCGGATTTCAGAAATCGAAATAAGCTTTCCGAGTAAGTGATTTATTTCTAATCTAGCGGTTGAATTAGATTTCGTCAAAAACGTAACCGTCTAAGAATTTATTTCTCGATTTTTAATACGTCGTATTAGACCCGAAAACGAGATATTTCCGGCTAAAAAAAATCACTACTAAACCGCCTATGAGGATTATGACTCATCCTTTGTTAGATTTTTATCACTTTATGAAATAGTAACTACACGCCTCATCACCATTCTCCCTCAATTCTCTTTCCCTATGCCGCCTCTCTCTCTCTCTATTCTCTCTCTCAATCCTCCATTGAAGTGTTTTTCAAGCTTTCAAAAACTCCACAAGATAGTCATCTACCGATCATTCTTATTTCCGAGTTCATAGTCGACAAGCTAAGAGCTTCCTCTCGAGATTGAAGCGAACAAAATTTCCTTCCCTCAACTTTGTTTTTTTTTTTCGAAAAGTTTGAGGATGATAGCATGATGATTCTATTTTTAATTCATGTTATTAGATGCATAGAATTGGATTACCATGGTTGGATTTAAGAAGAAATCATCCTCCTAACTAAATTAATGAATACCGAAATTTTTGAGAAATTTAGGGGTTTGATGTTTGGTTCGATTTTTAGATGATTGATTGGTGGATTCATGTTCTATATATTGATAGATTGATGCATGAATTATTTTAGAATTTTCCAAAAATAAAAATAAAAATGTAAGAGATGAAGAAGTGAGGATTTGAATGAGCAAATGTTATGTTTTGCATAATATAATGATAGAAATGGTATATAGTAAGTGTGTAGATGATTATATATTTTAATTGGATTTTTCTAAAAATAAAATAGAAATCGTATTAGACGAAAACCCGACGATAAGTTGAGATTCGTTAAAAGTTTGAGTATGTGATTTACGTATTAGTGAATCTTGATAGATGATGAACGATATTGAAAAGTTTGAACAAAATCGGAGAACGTCGAATTTTTTTTAAGAGACGAAGAATTGTCAATAAGTCGAGACGAAGAATTGTCAATAAGTCGACATATGTTAATCATGTTAGTTAATGATCGTAATCGGAAAATTTGAACGAATTCTAAGAAAGTTGGAATTTTGATAAGAGACGAAGAAACGAGTCTAAGTGTCGATAGAAAAGTCGAATAAGGAAATTAATCGGATATTAATGATTGTTATTGATAAATGAACAAGTTTGTAGTTGACGATATTTCCATCCGAGATACGAGATGATATTGTCACAGCCCCAAATCCCGAAGGACGGCCAAGCCGGGGTGCGACTAGGGATTGGATTAAAGAAGCGGGGAAGAAGGGGGATATAAATGAATAAATAGACAAATATAACTGAAATTACTATGAACTTGACTTTATTAAATAAAAAGATAATCGATCTCGAAAGATCGCTCGACGAAGTTGTTCTTAAAAGAGACTAAGTTCAAAGAATGAAACTTAGATCCAAAGTTATACACTAACTGAAACTACTTTGCACTGGACATTATTAAATAAAAAGGAGTCGACCATGAAGGATCACTCGACAAGTTGTTCTCGAAAAGAAACTAAGTTCGAAGTATCGAACTTTGACCCAAAAAGAGTTTAACAGATTGGCAGCGGAAAACGTAGAACCTAAACTCTACTGATTCTTATTAAGCCAAAGAGAGTCAATCTCGAAAGATTGCTCGACAATGTTGTGATCAGAGAAGACTAAGTTTCAAGTAAGAAAACTTGAACCAAAACGTTTATACATCATAAAGATGTATTCTGCAGCGGAAAAACGTAGAAAGATAACACATATCGAATGTGAAATCGAGGCTCAATTAACTTTACTTCTTTAAAGATGACCTTTACTCAACCTCCTCTGTCTTCATCACTCAACCTGCACATTCAAAAACAAACATGCAGGGCTAAGTACAAAAGTACTTAGTGGGCACAATGCCGAAAACAACTCACAAGAGTATGGTTTAAACAGGCATCTTTTCATAAACACTTATATCAAACTTTTACTGCTGTATACTTAATTCTGGTTAACACACTGAGGGTTAACTCAGAAATCCGATCGTCTGAAAAGCACTCTGTGGGCTAACTCAGAAACTGTCCCTCTGGATAGCACCTGTGGGCTATCTCAGAATCTGATCGTTTAGTTGGAATATTAGGATAGCAGCCTGAGGGCTATCTCAGAATCCAATACTCTGGTTAGCACCTGAGGGCTAACTCAGAGAAGCATAAGAGAATTCACATAACAATACATTATGCAGTGAAAGATACTTTAATACTCACTTATCAAACAATAAGTAAACACCTTTGAGCAACGCTCACATAATATTACTTCATAAGTATTGGCATTCAACGGAGTTTTGGGTTTTAGAAAGCCCACACATTAAAGCAATAAAATAAACACTTTCGAAAAGCCCACCTCGATTGTTTACAGAACAAACTTTAACCTTCTGTCTTTTGTCCTGTCTTCAACTCCGACGTTCTCCTTCTAACGTACATAATCACGCTTTAGTAAATCGATCAAGATAATTAAGGAGAAACGGAAAATCGGAATCGGTTAATTGTTTTTAGGCGTTTGCACTTAACTAATCTCTTTAGATTTAGAAGAAACGAGACTCGAACATCTCTCGTTTAGAACTCGCTCAGTTTCTTACTCGACACTTATGTCGGTTAAAATGGAAGTCGATAACTTATAACGACTTAAAAGATCTTAAGGAATTAAGTTGAAAAGAATTCAACTTAGGAAACTAGATTCTTAACATTACTGCATAGATCAGTAAGTTCACCTAGAACAGGGGATTTCGAAACAGGGGTCGTGCCCTATACCAAAAGAAATCCACAGATGTCTAGTTTATTCTCTAATTTACGGACCTCGATTTCGTTAAGCGAGCTAGGAGTTATGACAGTTTCCGTGGAACGTCGCAAAACAGTCTGCGTGGAACCCTAGTGCTCGATAACTCGACGCACGACTTCCTAAGTTCGACTAATGCGATACCACTTAAATTCTCACGAAATTTCCATCTTAAGGTAGTCAACACGTATAAACAAATGTGATGAACTCCTTTTCATTTCTCGATTAAAAACTCGACGCGTTAATTCCTCTATGAAATCGGTTTTGACATAATAATTAGGGAAATGATTTTCTTCCTTAATTCAATCCATTAATCCATTTTTAAGCTTACTACAACATGTATTAAACATAGATTAATACTTCTAATTCAAGAATTAAGATCCAAAAATCCCGAAACCCTAACCCCCAATTTGGTCCTCTTCAAAACTAAGGGGGAATTAATTTCTCTTTCGATTTCTACCATAGAATTTCATTTCTATGTATTGAATAACATGAATTAAAACTTAAATCATCAATCCTTCAACCACTATAATTTTCGAAAATTTCAAACATGAAGGAAATAAATTTTACTTGGATGGAAATGAAGAGGAAGCTCTTACCTAATCAAATATGCAATCGGAATTGAAAGCGATCGGTAAACGATCAAGAAATGAGGCTTCAAAGCTTGAAGAAATTTCATTAATGGAGGAATGGTGGCTGCTGCGGTTTGGAGAGAAAAATGGAGAAGAAAATGGTGTAAAAGGGTGATATTTATAGAACTTAGTAATTAGGTTTTACTATTCATTAAATATCTAGATATTAGTTATAAAATTAATTCTTTTCCGGATCTAGTACTGTAATTAAAAACG
Source organism: Schizonepeta tenuifolia (assembly GCA_029490685.1). Classification (NCBI taxonomy): domain Eukaryota; kingdom Viridiplantae; phylum Streptophyta; class Magnoliopsida; order Lamiales; family Lamiaceae; genus Schizonepeta; species Schizonepeta tenuifolia. The sequence continues at coordinate 79,504,020 of CM055959.1, forward strand.
AACAATTACTTTATTAGACGGACACATTTTTGACAAAAATGGATATGATCATTAGTTCCGGAATATTTTACTTAGTCGGGAAGGACGATTCGTTTCCCGAAAAACTTTGAAAAGTCGAGACGTCGCAGTCCAAAATTTCGTCCGGAAAATAATAAAAAGGATTTTTTCTAACTTACTCGTCTCGCTGAAAAAGTGAATGTAAAGTTCGACGGTTTTTCGATCTGAGTTCTCGAACTAAAATTTTATTGGTCGCCGAAACCCTAATACAGTAGTTGTTCCTCCGACTTCTGGAATTTTTTTTCTGAAACGGATTTCACCGTTGGTCTTACAATTGAAAATCGGGAACTTAGGCGTGCAAAGCCATAATTTTAATTAACTTCTTAGAAAATTTTATTTTTCGTCGGAACAGAAATGCCGGGTATTACATCTACCCCTCTAACGAAAAATTTCGTCCCAAAATTTGCTTACCTCCTTCGCAAAAAGTTCCCACATAGCTTCCTCTTGCCCGTGGTAATTCCAGAATACTTTACTAATCGTATTGACTTACTTCTTAACTCTCGCACTTTTCGATCCAAAATCATCTGCGGTCTTTCTTCAATCTTCATACATCTTCGTACTTCCTGGGTACGCGGTATATGGTGTGTTATAAGCCTCACTCATAATATCGTTCTTTAATTTGTCGACATTAGGGATACGTAATCTACCCTTAAATATAATCGCATTTTCTGGCACTTCAGAGTAACCGTCCAGGTTATCCGTTCTTATTCTTAAGCGTAGCTTCTTGATCAACTTGTCCTTCCTCTTGACACTTATGATTATCTTTCGCTACTAGTGCTACTATTCAGTTGGTTATCGTTTTTAGGTGTATCGAGCACCTCTAAATCTATCATCTCGAATTCCCGTATAAGTGCTTCTTCCTTGATAAAGAGACATCCGAACTTGGTTGGAGTATTGCGATTCGTTGCACCTGCTACTACGTTAGCTTTTTCCTGGATGGTAATCGATACCAAAATCATAATCCTTAACTAATTCGAGCAATCTTCTTTGCCTCATATTCAATTCCTTTTGCTCGAAAAAGTACTTCAAACTCTTAACGGTTCTTCAATATTAAAACAACTCAACTCCAAAGAGACTTTGTTCATGTCACTGATGCACACGTGACATTCATTTACAAAAGATTATGTCCTTCTCGACACTTGAATCTCGTACTTATTGTATTCTTTGTTCGATTACGAAGTATGAAATAAATTCCAAAAGAAAATGGAATAATAACTATGGAATAACTTTTAGAACAAAAGTTCTAGTCGTCGTCGGAATCGAACGATCGTTACAAATTTAACTAAGATTCGTACTTGACTTTTAATAATCAAAACATATCTCTTCTTGAAGTTCTAACGAAGCGAACTCCAACTGAAAAACGACTTTGTTTACGTTACTTATACGTAAGTAACATTCTTCTTCTTCATTTGTTTTGATTCTCTTTATTCTGTCCTTCTCGTTCCGATCATCTCTTACTTATTTCGAAACCAATGCTTCTCAAACGTCTTATTCGTTTCTCGAATATTTTGGAACCGAAGCTTCTTATTAGCTCTACATTCTCAATAAATCGGGAAGAATCTTAGATTCAGTCTAAGTTCTCAATGATCGGGGAATACTTAGAATCAACCTAGATTCTTGTGCCAACATACCATCATATAATTCACATAATTCACTTATTCTTTCACATAGTTCACATAACAATACAAAGTATACTTCTTATACTTTTAATCAAATTATGCTTGGCACACTTGGTTCTCACAGAAGTATATCCAATACTTTAAACTTTCAAAATAAAAACACTTTTAATACCTTTCTTTTCTTCTTCGGTTGAGTTGACATAGCGGGAGGTTGAGTCATTTACTACATTCTTAAGTTTAGTGAATCAAACTAAACTTTACTTTAAAGAAAACTCAGGTGCAGAGTATAGACAAATACTCTGTCAGACTAACTTGAAAGAATTTTGGATGCAGAGCAGAAACGAATGCTCTGTTACCACTTATGTGGTATCACTAGAAAAAATAACTGAACGACCAGAGCAGAATCGATTGCTCTGATACCATTCTGTGGTATCACTAGAAGAATAACTGAATGACCAGAGCAGAACCGACCGCTCTAATACCACTCTGTGGTATCACTATAGAAATAACTTACGGTCAGAGTAGGAACGAATGCTCTGATACCATTCTGTGGTATCACTCGAAAAAATATCTTACAGCCAGCGCAGGAATGACTGCTCTCATACCATTCTGTCACAGCCCCAAATCCCGAAGGACGGCCAAGCCGGGGTGCGACTAGGGATTGGATTAAAGAAGCGGGGAAGAAGGGGGATATAAATGAATAAACAGACAAATATAACTGAAATTACTATGAACTTGACTTTATTAAATAAAAAGAGAATCGATCTCGAAAGATCGCTTGACGAAGTTGTTCTTAAAAGAGACTAAGTTCAAAGAATGAAACTTAGATCCAAAGTTATACACTAACTGAAACTACTTTGCACTGGACATTATTAAATAAAAAGGAGTCGACCATGAAGGATCGCTCGACAAGTTGTTCTCGAAAAGAAACTAAGTTCGAAGTATCGAACTTTGACCCAAAAAGAGTTTAACAGATTGGCAGCGGAAAACGTAGAACCTAAACTCTACTGATTCTTATTAAGCAAAAGAGAGTCAATCTCGAAAGATTGCTCGACAAAGTTGTGATCAGAGAAGACTAAGTTTCAAGTAAGAAAACTTGAACCAAAACGTTTATACATCATAAAGATGTATTCTGCAGCAGAAAAACGTAGAAAGATAACACATATCGAATGTGAAATCGAGGCTCAATTAACTTTACTTCTTTAAAGATGACCTTCACTCAACCTCCTCCGCCTTCGTCACTCAACCTGCACATTCAAAAACAAACATGCAGGGCTAAGTACAAAAGTACTTAGTGGGCACAATGCCGAAAACAACTCACAAGAGTATGGTTTAAACAGGCATCTTTTCATAAACACTTATATCAAACTTTTACTGTTGTATACTTAATTCTGGTTAACACACTGAGGGTTAACTCAGAAATCCTATCGTCTGGAAAGCACTCTGTGGGCTAACTCAGAAACTGTCCCTCTGGATAGCACCTGTGGGCTATCTCAGAATCTGATCGTTTAGTTGGAATATCAGGATAGCAGCCTGAGGGCTATCTCAGAATCCAATACTCTTGTTAGCACCTGAGGGCTAACACAGAGAAGCATAAGAGAATTCACATAACAATACATTATGCACTGAAAGATACTTTAATACTCACTTATCAAACAATAAGTAAACACCTTTGAGCAACGCTCACATAATATTACTTCATAAGTATTGGCATTCAACGGAGTTTTTGGTTTTAGAAAGCCCACACATTAAAGCAATAAAATAAACACTTTCGAAAAGCCCACCTCGATTGTTTACAGAACAAACTTTAACCTTCTGTCTTCTGTCCTGTCTTGAACTCCGACGTTCTCCTTCTAACGTACATAATCACGCTTTAGTAAATCGATCAAGATAATTAAGGAGAAATGGAAAATCGGAATCGGTTAATGGTTTTTAGGCGTTTGCACTTAACTAATCTCTTTGGATTTAGAAGAAATGAGACTCGAACATCTCTCATTTAGAACTCGCTCAGTTTCTTACTCGATACTTATGTCGGTTAAAACGGAAGTCGATAACTTATAACTACTTAAAAGGTCTTAAGGAATTAAGTTGAAAAGAATTCAACTTAGGAAACTAGATTCTTAACATTACTGAATAGATCAGTAAGTTCACCCAGAACAGGGGATTTTGAAACATGGGACGTGCCCTATACCAGAAGAAATCCACGGATGTCTAGTTTACTCTCCAATTTACGGATCTCGATTTCGTTAAGTGAGCTAGGAGTTATGACAGTTTCCGTGGAACGTCGCAAAACAATCCGCGTGGAACCCTAGTGCTCGATAACTCAACGCACCACTTCCTAGGTTCGACTAATGCGATACCACTTAAATTCTCACGAAATTTCTATCTTAAGGAAGTCAACACGTATAAACAAACGTGATGAACTCCTTTTCATTTCTCGATTAAAAACTCGACGCGTTAATTCCTCTATGAAATCGGTTTTGACATAATAATAGGGAAATGATTTTCTTCCTTAATTCAATCTATTAATCCATTTTTAAGCTTACTACAACATGTATTAAACATAGATTAATACTTCTAATTCAAGAATTAAGATCCAAAAATCCCAAACCCTAACCCCCAATTCGGTCCTCTTCAAAAATAAGGGGGAATTAATTTCTCTTTCGATTTCCACCATAGAATTTCATTTCTATGTATTGAATAACATGAATTAAAACTTAAATCATCAATCCTTCAACCACTATAATTTTTGAAAATTCCAAACATGAAGGAAATAAATTTTACTTGGATGGAAATGAAGAGGAAGCTCTTACCTAATCAAATATGCAATTGGAATTGAAATCGATCGGTAAACGATCAAGAAATGAGGCTTCAAAGCTTGAAGAAATTTCATTAAAGGAGGAATGGTGGCTGCTGCGGTTTGGAGAGAAAAATGGAGAAGAAAATGGTGTAAAAGGGTGATATTTATAGAACTTAGTAATTAGGTTTTACTATTCATTAAATATCTAGATATTAGTTATAAAATTAATTCTTTTCCGGATCTAGTACTGTAATTAAAAATGAACAATTACTTTATTAGACGGACACATTTTTGACATAAATGGATATGACCATTAGTTCCGGAATATTTTACTTAGTCGGGAAGGACGATTCGTTTCCCGAAAAACTTTGAAAAGTCGAGACGTCGCAGTTCGTCCGGAAAATAGTAAAAAGGATTTTCCTAACTTACTCGTCTCGCCGAAAAAGTGAATGTAAAGTTCGACGGTTTTTCGATCTGAGTTCTCGAACTAAAATTTTATCGGTCGCCGAAACCCTAATACAGTAGTCGCTCCTCCGACTTCTGGAATTTTTTTTCTGAAACGGATTTCACCGTTGGTCTTAGAATTGAAAATCGGGAACTTAGGCGTGCAAAGCCATAATTTTAATTAACTTTTTAGAAAATTTTTATTTTTCGTCGGAACAGAAATGCCGGGTATTACAGAGTTATTGTTTATAAGTTAGAAGTTGAAAGAATGAAAGTGAAATTGAACTGAATTTGGTTTAGTACTTGATTAGTTGACAGACGAGGAAATATACGTCGAGTTTTTAATCGAGAAATGTGAAGGAGTTTGTCATAAAAGATTGTACATGTTGACTGCCTTAAGGTTGAATTTTCGTGAGAATAAAAGTGGTATATCATTAGTCGAACTTAGGAAGTCGTGTGTCGAGTTAACAAGCACTAGTGTTCCTTGAGGACTGTTTTGCGACCTTTCACGGAAACTGTCATAACTCCTAGCTAGCTTAACGAAATCAAGATCCGTAAATTGGAGAGTAAACTAGACATCCGTGGCTTTCTTTTGATTTAGAGAATATCCTCTGTTTCGAAATGCTCTGTTCTTTATAAGCTCCAGAACTACTGCCTTGTGCAGGAAATTTCCAAAACTCATTTTCTTAAGTTGAATTCTTTTTAACACAATTCCTTAAGGACTTTTAAGTCGTTATGAGTTATCGACTTTCGTTATTAACCGACCTAAGTGTCGAGTAAGGAACCGAGTTAGTTCTAAACGAGAAGTGTTCAAATCTCGTTTCTTGTAATCAAAAGAAATTAGTTAAAGTGCAAAGGCCTAAAAGGCATTAACCGATTTTCGATTCCTTGTTCTTTTATCATTGCGACCAAGCACTAAAGCTGTTTTATTTGCGATAAAAGGAGGAAGTCGAGTTTAGAAGACAGGACGGAAGACAAAAGACGGAAGCTTTAGTTGTTCTGTAAAACGTTTGAGGTGGGCTTTTCTATATACGAAATAAAATGAGCGTTGCTCGAAAGTGTTTACTTACTGCTTTAATAAGTGTGTATTAAAGTAACTATCAGTGCATAATGAATTGTTTTATGTGAATTCTCTTATGCCTCTCTGAGTTAGCCCACAGAGTGCTATCCAGAGTATTGGATTCCGAGTTAGCCCACAGAGTGCTATCCAGAGATTCCAACTAAACGATCAGATTCTGAGATAGCCCACAGAGTGCTATCCAGAGGGACAGATTCTGAGTTAGCCCACAGAGTGCTATCCAGACGATCGGATTCTGAGTTAACCTACAATGTGTTATCCAGAATTAAGTGTACAACAGTATAAGTCTTACGAGTGTTTATAAAAAGATGCCTGATTAATCTATACTAAATATGATATGTTTTCGGCAGTGTGCCCATTAAGTGCTTTATGTACTTAGCCCTGCATGTTTGTTTTTAAATGTGCAGGTTGAGTGACGAAAGCGGAGGAGGTTGAGTAAAGGTCGTTTATAAGAAAGAAGAATTGTGTTATCATTTTACGTTTTTCCGCTGCAAAATAACTCTCTTATTGATGTTAATCTTTTCGGTTTAAGTTGTTCATACTTTAAACCTAGTCTTCCCTGATCACAACTTTGTCGAGCGATCTTTCGAGATTGACTCTCTTTTGTCTAATAAGAATCAGTTCATAGTATTTTTATCTCGGTTATAGATGTTAATTTATTCATTTATTCAGTAATTCCCCTTTCTTCCCCACCTCTTTAATCCAACCCCTAGTCACACCCCGACTTGGCTGTCCCTCCGGATTTGGGGCTGTGACACTTCTTGAACACCATGACCGGCCCAACCGAAGCAAGACTCACAGTCACCTTAATTAATACATGCATTGTCCCGTATCTTACACGACCTTTATCCCGTGCGTCCACAGGACTTGTAATAACTTTAACATGTAGATGATTGCATACCAAACATTTAGAACATTTAGGCAAGTCAATCAATTTGAAAAGCGCACGTAATACATAAATAGTACACGCATTCATCATTTGGTTTTAGTTCAGAAAGCCCACCTTTCCTCCGAAGATCTAGCTAGGCGGCTTACTCTTTTTGTCCTCACTACTTTTCCGTCCCGCTTGATCCTTCACAATTTAACATCGAATAAGGACAAGACTCTCGATGCGTAAGACAAAAAGTAGATTTTGATCTCGGCTGCAGGACTTCTACATGACTCGGTTCTTTTCTATATTGCTTTAACTTTTCTAAGTCAATATATTTTCTCGACTTTCTCGTTCTCGTTTATCGACTCTACTCAGTTACTAGTGATAAACATGGCTTTTCTCATCTTTATAAGCTTAATTGATGTCAATTCGTATTGGGAAGTCATGTTTGGAATATGATGTTTGTTCGTACTTTGTTTGATTTTGTAGAAATTTTAAATTAATCTTATGCAAATTGAGCATGATAGGATGAATGTACAATTCGATAGGAGTTCGTAGGAGAAAACTGATCCAAAATCGGAGTTATAACGAATGAGAACGGGCCAAAACAAAAACGTTGCGCTCTGGCCCAGTACACATGCGGACAACATGCGGATTTTCTAGATTTATCCTATTTTTGGTTATTTTCTCCTATTTTGGTTATTTCCTACTCCTATTAGGATACAACCTTGTACTCCTCACACCTATATATATATGTCCTCCAAAACACATCTAGACAACTCTGACCACATCTATCATCTTCCTTTTAACCCTTCCATCTCTTATTGTTTTTCTTTTAGATTAGGTTAGTTTAGATTTATTTTCTTGGAGGAGTTTTAAAGATTGGGAGACGAGAAGAAGAGGCACTCAAGAACTACGGATTCGCCTACGGTTTTGATGTTATTTATTGGATATTGTCTATGATGTCTATGAGTAACTAATTTCCTTTTATCCTAGGGCTAGAGAGTAGATAGATAATTAACTTTGATTTTTATTTGATTGATCAATTACGACCCTCGCTTCTTTTTTATGTTCTTGATTTATTTTGCATGCTAGTTGATTGATCACCAATTTAGCATAATTAGTTGTGTTAATTCAATAGTTGGGAGATGAGGATTAATACATGAACTGAAATATAAGACACGCATTGGGAGGGGAGGAGCTTTGTGTGAGAGCATTAATCTTAGGATCTTTTTGGAGTTGCATACATATGATGTTTGTCGGGAACAAAAATGTAATACCCCAAATATTTTCTTCCGACGAGAAATAAAAAAAATTTCTAATTAATTAAGGCTTTGCACGCCTAAGTTAAGGATTTTCAATTCTAAGATTTACGGTGAAATCCGTTTTTGAAAATAAATTTCAGAAGTCGGTTGAACGACTGCTGTATTAGGGTTTTCGTGTCCGATAAAATTTTCGCCCGAAAACTCAAATCGAGAAACCGTCTAATTTTACATTCACTCTTTTTGCGAGACGAGTAAGTTAGTAAAAATCCGTTTTTATTATTTTTCCGGACAAAATTTGGACTGTGATGTCCCGACATTTTATCGGATTTTGAAAAACGAATTAGGTTTTCCGAGTACGTGATTTATTTCTAATCTAACGGACGAATTAGATTTCGTCGAATTCGTAACTACCTAAGAAAGTTTTTCTCGACTTTTATAACGCCGTTTAAAATCCAGAAACGAGATATTTCCGTCAAATATTTTTCTCACCAAACAACCCTTAAGCGAGTCACTACCTTTAATTAGATATTTCCTACACCTTTATGCTATAGTAAATGGCTAGTCATCCTTTCTTTCTTTCTTCTCCATTGCCGCCCCATAGCTCTCTCTCTCTCTCTCTCTCTCATTTTTCTCTCATTTTCCTCCATTGAAACTCATCCTCCAAACTCTCCTCAAGAACAGAGTCCTCCGTCTACCGATTAAATCCATTTCCGAGTTCATAATCCGCAAGGTAAGAACATCTTCTACGATATGAACCGAACAAAAACTCTATTCTTTCATTTTCATTTTTTTTTCAAAACATAGGAGGAGAAGAAGCATGTTGATTCTTGTTCGATTCATGTTCTAGTATGCTTAGGAATAGATTCTACGGATCGAATCATGAAGAAAATCGTTCCCCTTTGAACTATTGTTAATACCGAAATTATTTAGATTTTAGGGGTTTGATCGTAGTTCGATTTTCTTGGTGATTGAATGATAGATTCTTGTTCTACATGTTGTTAGATTATCACATGAATTGATTTAGAATTTTCTAAAAATAAAAAAAAATAGAATTGTAAGAGAGAAAGAATGCATGATTTGGTGTAGTAAATAATATGATATGCATGTTTTGTTTATGGAAATGAGATATAGGATGATTGAGGCTGAACATATATTTATTTGAGATTTTTTTAAAAATAAAACGAAAAATGTAAGAGACGGAAACACGTCGTTAAGTTGAAGCTCGTTAATGATATGAGAATATGGTTTGTATATTAGTAATGCTTGTTAGATGATGATCGTTGTTGTAAAATTTGAACGAAAACGGAGAACGTAAGATTTTTAGTAAGAAACGAACAATCGACGATATTACGAGATTAGATAATGATTAGGGTTTGTGATTCGAACTTTTGATAATCTTGATAGTTAATGAACGTGACCGTAAGGTTTGAACAAATTCTAAGAAGTTTGAAATTTCGTTAAGAGACGAAGAAACGAGTTTAAAAGCCGGTAGAAAAGTCGAATAAGGAAATCCCTTTTAATGATAATGATTGTTATTGATTGATGAACGAGTTTGTAGTTGACGACTTATCCATCCGAGATACGAGATGTTATGAGATACAGTTAAGAAACGAGAAGTGGATGAACGAAAATGAAATAAGAATTGAATTTGAAATTGTTTTGGTATAGTAAATGGTTAGTAGGAAATGACGAGAAAATGCTCGTCGTTTGTTTAATCAAAAGGTGTGAATGCGAACCCGATTAAGGGATTCTGCATATAGACTGTCTTAAGATGGAAATTTCGCAAAAATAAAAGTGGAATAGCATTAATCGAACCTAGGGAATCGTGCGTCGAATTTTGTCGAGCATTAGGGTTTCGCGCGACTGTTTTGCGACGTTTCACGGAAACTATCATAACTTCTAGCTCACTTAACAAAATTGAGATCCGTAAATTGGAGAGTAAACTAAACATCCGTGGCTTTCTTTTGGTATAGGGAACATCCCCTATTTCGAAGTACCCTATTTTGTATGATCTTACTGACCTGTGTAGAAATTTCCAAAACTTAATTTCTTAAGTTGAATCCTTTTCAACTTCGTTCCTTGTGAACTTCTAAGTCGTTATAAGTTATCGACATCCATTTATCTACTGACCTAAGTGTCAAGCACTGAGCCGAGTCAGTTTATAAACGGGAATTGTTCGAGTCTCGTTTATTCGTTAATCAAAAGAAAGTAGTAAAGTGCAAAGGCCTAAAAGAATGAAACCGATTTCGATTTCCTGTTTCTTTATCGTTGTAATGAAGTTTTAAAGTTTGTTTATTTGCAATAAAAGGAGGAAGTCGGAGTTGAAGAAAAGACGGAAGACAGAAAGTTAAAGTTTGTTCTGTAAACGATTGAGGTGGGCTTTTCTATCAAAATAAAATGAGCGTTGCTCGAAAGTGTTTACTTGTTGCTTTAATAAGTATGTATTAAAGTAAATATCAGTGCATAATGAATTGTTTTATGTGAATTCTCTTATGCCTCACTGAGTTAGCCCACAGAGTGCTATCCAGAGTATTGGATTCTGAGTTAACCCACAGAGTGCTATCCAGAGATTCCAACTAAACGATCAGATTCTGAGATAGCCCACAGAGTGCTATCCAGAGGGATAGATTCTGAGTTAGCCCACAGAGTGCTAACTAGATGATCGGATTCTGAGTTAACCTATAGTGTGTTATCCAGAATTAAGTGTACAGCAGTATGAAAGAAGAGTATGAAATGTTTTCGGCAATGTGCCCACTAAGTGCTTTATGTACTTAGCCCTGCATGTTTGTTTTTTTTAAATGTGCCGGTTGAGTGACGAAGGCGGAGGAGGTTGAGTAAAGGTTGTTTATAAGAAAGAAGAGTTGTGTTATCATTTGAGCCTCGATTTCACATTTGAAGTGTGTTATCATTTTACATTTTTCTGCTGCAAAATAATACACTTTTTGTTGTGTAATCTTTTCGGTTTAAGTTTTTCATACTTTAAACCTAGTCTTCTCTGATCACAACTTTGTCGAGCGATCTTTCGAGATTGACTCTCTTTTGTCTAATAAGAATCAGTTCATAGTATATTATCTTGGTTATAGATGTTAAATTATTCATTTATTCAGTAATTCCCCTTTCTTCCCCGCCTCTTTAGTCCAACCCCTATGTTGGGAAATTTATTAGTATGAGTTTTGATGAATTCCAAAACCGACTGACCCCAACCGAGTAGATGTTGCCAGAACCTAATGTTAGAAATTAGGCTCGCGGTTTGAGCAAAGTTGAGATTTTATCTTTACAGGTCTCCAGCTGAAGATGGCAACAAGGCGTCACTCAGACAGAACTTCAGTTGTGAAGAAAGACAACTGAGAAGTAATATGTTCAGATGCAAACAAGGGGAAGTCTTCAGAACATCAGTTGCAAAAGGAAACCAACTGAGGGTTCGTCAAATGAGAAGCAGTAGAGAGGAAAAGAACATCAGATCATCTGAAGGTTCAAACCCAACTGAGTAAATACAGGGAAGACAACTGAGTGTTCAGTTTCAGAACCTCAGTTGTAGAACTCGAACAAGAAGATCAACTGCCTGAAGTTCAAAGTCAGCTGAGAGTCCAACAGTTCAGAACATCAGCTGAAGACCACTCAGATGAAGATCAAGACTTTCAACCGACGAACCGAGGTTGACTGTCTGAAAGGTCAAGATTTGAATTTCAAAAAGAAGTCACATGAGGGTTTGACCGTTCAGTCATTACCCCATCTGGTCCAACACAAGGTTGTCTCAGATGGCAAGCAGAAGAGCACAGATGCCATATCGGGAAAGTCTGCAGAGATAAGAGACAAGCCATCGCTATCAAACTATCAGAGATCAACAGCTCCTCCAACGGCTAGTTGATTCTCTCCGCCTATAAATAGAGGCATTCTCTCATTCGAGAGACACATGAGATAGACTGAAGCAAGAGAGAAAAGTGCAATCACAAGAGAATCAAGCGAAAGAAAAATCTGCTAAAATCCTATTCTAAGAACATCAGCAGCTGAGAGTTCAAGAGTGATAGAACATTAGTAGCTGAGGGTTCATAGAGTGAAAATCTGTCTTAGATCTTAGTTTGAGTGTTTATTCGTTCAAGCCTTAGATCCAACTCTCATTCGTGATCGAGCTATAGTTGGAAATCCCACCCACACTCACACCCTAAAAAGTGTGCTAGGACCTTACTCTTCCTGTAATTGAGTACTCAGGTCGTCAAGTACCCGCAAACTTGACATAGGCTGTTTAGTGCCCGGAAACTAATCTGTAAGGTCGATAAGTACCCGCAAACTTATCCTTAACGGTTGCTCAGCCCGCGTAAGCTGAGTGGTTCTGTCCAGAAGAACTTGGACTGAGGTGTGAGGATTCATATCTCCCCGTGGACGTAGGAGGGTTATCTCCGAACCACGTTAAATCCTGTGTGTCTGTGTTTGTTTTTATTCAGTTGCTTTTGCATTTTTATCTGATCAATCTAACCGGCATACAAATCTCATTTGCACTTTTTCAACCGAGCTGTTTTGGTTCTTGACCAACCGAGCTGTTTTGCGTGAGTTGTTTTTAACGAGTTTAATTTCCATCACATTTCGCACAGCCTCACTCTTCCAGCTGAGGTCGCTTACTCAGCTGTGAGATTCCAACTGAGTCCTTTTTGCTCAGTTAAAGTGATTTTTCAGGTTTAAGTTTTTAAATCCTAACTGGTGTATTCCCCTCCCCCCCATACACCAGTAACTCATTTCGGGACCATCAAGTGGTATCAGAGCAGTGGTTCAAAAGACTGCTGACTCTGTTTCACGAGGTGTGAATTCGAGAATTTTTCTTCAGTGGTCAACTGAACAGATCTTTTCACGCTAGTGCATACTTGCTCGCATTCTTGTCCTGTTTTTGTTTGTGCAGATGGACGTCAAGGACAAGATCGTCATCATCTTCTCTGTAGTCAATTATACATCATGGAGAACTCGAATGAAGAAGATCCTTCTGTCAAAGCATCATAGGATGCAACAAGTTCTCACTTCTGGACCAATAGTCATTAAAGAAAGAATAGCTCGCACTCCCACAAATCCTCACGATGGAGATACAGTGGTGGAGTATGTGGAGAAACAGCCAGAAGACTACTCTCTAGAGGAGGCCAAGGTGAGCCAGCTGGATATCTGGGCTCAGAGCACAATAATGTTTACGGTTGGACAAGATTATCTGCCCTGGATAGAGGAGTGTGAGACTGCAAAAGAGATGTGGGACATCTTGGCTTCGCTAAGTGAAGGAAGCGACGAGACGAAGGAAAACAAGTTCTCACATGCATGTCAAGACTTCGACAACTTCAGTCTGCAACCTGATGAGACTATCGATCAGCTAGAGCTTCGGTTTATGGACATCATCAGAAGAATCCAGTCCATTCGGAAAGGAAAATACACTCTAAGAGAAATAAACCTCAAAGTGTTGCAAGCTCTACCGGCTGAGTGGGATACCTTCACAAATAACCACGAGAGCCGAGCTGACCTTGGTGAAATGGAAACTGAAAGATTGTTCTCAATCTTGAAAGGAAATAAGTATAAGGTCAACAGAAGGAGATCGCAGCCCTCAGGTCAGACAAATAGAATTGAGGATGTTGGCTCGGCATCAAAGTCAGTTGCCCTTCGAGCTGACTACTCAAAGTCGAGATCGTCAAGGCCAACCAGATCGGCTGACACGACTGCAAAGGAGCCGAGCAGAGAGGAACTGCAACAGAACATTGCAGCGCTGTCAAAGAAACTAGCCGACATGGACACTCGGTTCGGCAAATATAAATGTTTCTATAAATCAAACCGAACTCGAGACAGTTCGAAGCCAGTCACCAATGGTTGCTTCGAATGCGGCAAGGAAGGACACTTCAAAGCTGACTGCCCAGACCTCTCAAAGAAGGAAAGAGAAGCACTGAGGGCCAAGCAAACTGCAAAGAACAAGGCTATGGTAGCTGAAGAGGCAACTGACGATATGGACATCTTCACAGACACTGAAGATGAGAATGAACTGACCTCTACCAACAAAGTCATCAGTCCGGATCAATGCCTCATGGCACTTGGAACCGACCAAGATGATATTGAGGTACAATCTAATCCTGCTCACTTAAATTTTTCTAATACTTCTAACCTGCAGGAATCTCTGAGCGATGAGTTGGAACCCTCCTGGAATGATTTTCAAGAACTCAGCGAGGAACTGCATCAGCAGTCGGTTGAGTTTAAGAGTCTTCACGCTCAGTTCGCCAAGCTTGAAGATTCCTTAACCGAAAAAGAGGATCTGATTTTGAGCCAAACTCAGGAGATTGAGAATCTCAAGAGTCAACTGATCGAGGCTAAGCCTCCAGCTGATGAGGAGTTGACAAAGCAAAACAAAGAACAGCAAGATCAGTTGAAAAATCAAGATGCTCAGATCGAACAGCTGATAAAGAAGTCAGGTGAACAAACCGAGCAGATAGCTGTACTCGTCAAGGAGTTGCAAACTGAAAAGGACAATCTAATCAAGTTGTATCAGTCATCCAAGATCATCGAAAACCTTTTAAATTACAGCACACAGATGGATGACATGTCAAGACTCGGTTATGATGTTGTCAAGGATACTGGGATTCCACCAGCAACCTTCATCAAACCAGTAGAAGTCACAGCTGTCGAGCCTAACTCAGCTGAGTCTCCAGAAGCTAACTCAACCTCCACCTCTCAGCAAGTTCAACCGACCAACAGAATCTCAACTGAGAAGGGAAAAGGAGTAGCTGATGTAGGACAGAATGTTCCATCGGTTGGGACATCAACCGAGGGGGAATGTTGCAAAAGTCAGAAGAGGAATCAGAGGCGTCAAAGGCACAACCGCAACCGATCTCAGAACCAGAACCGACCTTTGCATCAACCTCAAAGTCAAAGTCAGAAGGAATGGAACCAACCTCAGAACAGACCTGGGCTCAATCATCTGAATCAACAGCGGTTCCAACATCGGTTCGACCAAAGGTTCCAACATAGTCAACCAATGAGGAACTGGTCAAACAACTGGAGATATTCATGCCATAATATTAATCATCAACAGGGCATGAACAGCTACAGACAACCCTCAGGAAGTTGGAATCATAATCAGCCACAATGATTCCAACGGGGCGTCCGACCTCACAGACAGACTCAATAGGATAAGAATCGCCATCAAAACAGGGGGAAAGCCTCACCTCCTAAAGCCCAACATGGGAGAAATCCAACTCCTCCCAAGAAACAGAGCATCATTTCTAACAACAAGCCTAAGGATAACCGAGGTGTTGTTATAATTGATGAAAATGGGCAAATCATTTGGAATGACAAGGCTATTCGAGTTTACAGGGAAAAGCGACGCACAGTTCCAGCGGGAACTGGTTCTAACCCTCCAGGACCCAACTGAAATTGGGGACCTAAGCGAGTTTCTCTTTGCAAGTGCAGGAGAAACAGCTGAGGAAGAAGAAGGCGTCTGCTACAATGTGGGTGATGGATAGTGGATGCTCGAAACACATGACAAATCTGAAGGATTTGCTTGGAAGTTTCGTGGAGAAAGAAGGTCCATCAGTTACTTTTGGTGATAACTCAAAAGGTTATACCAGAGGTTACGGTACCCTTGAAACCAATCATGTTTCAATTTCTAATGTCTCTTATGTTGATGGATTGAAGCATAACCTGCTTTCCATCAGCCAATTCTGTGATAATGGTTTCTCTGTCAAGTTTGATGCACAGGGTTGCAGAGTCAAAGATGTCGAATCAAAGCAGGTGATATTGTTGGGAAATCGATCTCCAACAGGGAATGTTTACTACACTGACTGGAAAAGCAGCCTCCCTGACACTTGCCTGTTATCAAAGAGCAGTTTGGATGTGAGCTGGCTGTGGCACAAAAGGCTCAACCATCTGAACTTCAAGACGATGAACCGACTCGCCAGACAAGAACATGCAAGAGGCATACCTAACCGAGTGTTTTCAACAACACACATCTGCAGTGCATGCCAGCTAGGAAAGCTCGCTAGAACCTCCTTCTGGTTGAAGTCAACTCCCTCAACCGACCGAGTGTTACAGCTGATCCATATGGATCTCTTCGGACCAGTTACACCAAAAAGCATTAATGGCAACGAATATACATTGGTTGTAACTGATGACTACTCAAGATATACGTGGACCATCTTCATGCGCCATAAGAGTGAGACCCGAGATGAGCTGCCCAAGCTGATGGATCGGATATTGAACCAACAAGAGATGAAGATCATATCCATCCGATCAGATCGTGGAACGGAGTTTCTAAATGAAACCATCATTGAGTATTGCGAAAAGAATGGCATAACCCATCAGACATCAGCCGCGCGTACTCCACAACAGAATGGCGTAGCTGAGCGAAGAAATAGAACTCTGAAGGATGCAGCCACATCCATGTTAGTGAGCTGGGCACTGCCAAAGAGATTTTGGGCTGAAGCGATCAACACAACATTCTACACTCAGAATCGATCTCTTCTCACCAAGCGGTTGGGAAAGACGCCCTACGAGCTGTGGAGACGCAGAAAGCCAGATATTTCTTATTTTCGTGTTTTTGGATCTAAGTGTTATATTCACAACAATGGGAAGACTCAGTTGAAAACCTTTGATGCCAAAGCTTCGAAGGGCATATTTCTTGGATATGCAGCTCGGATCAAGGCATATAGAGTTTTCAACAACAGCTCTCGTGTTGTGGAAATAACACCTCATGTTAGTTTTGATGAATCTACCTTTGAGTGCAGGGAACAGGTAAAGGAACAACATGCGGATCCAGCTGTTCTATCAGTTCTCACCAGATTGCAAGCACTTCGGAAAAAGAACCGAGCTGAACCACTGGTATGGGCAACTGAGGATGAGGATCCATACTCCTCTGAAGATGAATGCGAAGACCCCAGCTCATCCCAAGGGGGAACTTCAGCTGATGCTCCACCAACTGCATCAGCATCCAATGCCCAACCGAGCTCAGTTCAAACTACTATCAATGTTGAGAATCCAGACTCAACAACTGATCAATCACCAGCTCTAAAGACTCCAACTCAGATTTCTGAACAGCCACAGTTGGAAGAAGAAGGAAGACGCAACCGAAAATGGTATGAAGTTCATTCCACCAACGACATCATCGGAGATCCAACCGAGGGTGTGCGCACACGGAGCAGAGTTGCAAATCCAGAATCAACCGAGGAAGATTCCAACACATATGCCCAATATGCTGAAGAATTGGCAGTTCTAGAAGAGTTCGAGCAAGCTGGAGATGTTGCCATGATTTCTTGCTTTGTAGCTGATGTGTCAGAACCGAAGAATGTTGGGGAAGCTCTCAACTGTGTCCACTGGACAACAGCCATGCAAGAAGAATTGAATGAGTTTCTACGGAACTGTGTATGGGAGTTGGTAGAAAGACCAAATGGTGTCAAAGTGATTGGATTGAAGTGGATTTTCAAAAACAAGAGAGACGCCATTGGATTCATTGTGAGGAATAAAGCAAGGTTGGTAGCTCAAGGATACTGCCAACAAGAAGGAATTGACTTTGAAGATTCCTTTGCACCAGTTACAAGGCTGAAAGCCATCCGGATCTTTCTAGCCTATGCCGCACATCACAAGTTCAAAGTATATCACATGGATGTGAAGTGTGCATTCCTCAATGGAGATATCAAAGAAGATGTATATGTTGAACAGCCTCCTGGTTTTGAGACTGGAGATGGAAGAGTGTACAAGTTGAAGAAAGCTATCTATGGTCTAAAGCAAGCGCCAAGGGCATGGTATGACACTCTTTGTAGATTTCTTCTGAACTCGGGGTTCAAACGAGGTTCAGTTGATAAAACTCTGTTCACCATCAAAGTTGGAGAAGATATAATTGTTGTGCAAATTTATGTTAATGACATCATTTTCGGCTCCAAGTCGGAGGAGCTGTGCAAGAAATTCTCCGATCTTATGAAGGAGAAGTTTGAGATGTCAATGATCGGCGAGATGAATTATTTCCTTTGATTACAAGTGAAGCAGTCACCTGAAGGGATTTTCATCAACCAGTCCAAATATACAAAGAAGCTCATCACCAAGTTCGGATTGCAGACAAGTAAGACCACAAAGATCCCTATGAATACGAACTGGAAGATCAAACCAGGAGCTGAGGGAAAGCTCATTGATGCCAGCCAGTATAGAGGGATCATCGGTTCGCTGCTCTACCTAACTGCCAGCCGACCAGACATTTCATACGCAGTTGGAGTGTGTGCTCGTTTTCAAGTCCAACCAAGAGAAGCACACATGTTGGCAGCAAAGAACATCATTAAGTATCTGAAGGGAACTGTTAATGTTGGGTTGTGGTACCCAACTGATGACAATATCCAGCTGACTGGATACTCAGATGCCGACCTAGCAGGAGATCGGTTGGACAGGAAGTCTACTTCTGGACACTGTCAGTTCATAGGAAGCAAGCTGGTTTCATGGTTCTCCAAGAAACAAGCGTGTGTTGCTACTTCGACAACCGAGTCAGAGTATATGGCTGCCGGAAGTTGTTGCATGCAAGTGTTGTGGCTAAAGCAACAACTGAGAGATTATGAAGTTGCAACTGGACAGGTCCCCATTCATTGTGATAGCTCGAGTGCCATAGCTATCTCTCTGAACCCTGTTCACCACTCTCGGACTAAGCATATCGATATTCGTCATCATTTCATCCAAGATCATATTGAGAAGAAGGATGTGTCCATGGAGAAGATCCCAACTGAGATTCAGAGAGCTGACATATTCACCAAACCTCTTCCCGAAGCCCGGTTCAAGATGCTATGTGATCTTCTAGGACTCTTGGATCCAAGCTAAAAACTCATCCGAGCAGAAGAGTCATCTGAGCTGATAAGGATCCATCCGAGCTGAAGAGTCGGATATCGACTTAAGGGGGAAGCTCAGATGAAGGGGGAATCTCAGATGCGAATTGCCAACTGAAGACATCAAACGTCAGCTGAACAGACGAACTCGAGTCAGCTGATGGTATGCGGCAACTGAGGAGAACAACTGAGGTATACAGCTGATATCGACATCAGCTGCCATGTATCATTTATGACTGAAGGTGTTATGTTCTTAAATGAGAATGTTTGAAATAAATTCAAACATTCCTGAGCTAGTCAGTTACATTAAAATAGCCATCATGTCGCATTAAATGTAAAGTACGGCTGAGCATCCATAGCCTACTTTATAGTGCGACTGGGCTGATATGAAACTGTACACCTTCTCACGCGCTGGTTGGAACTCGGATCAAAACGTCGAGTCAAAGATAGTCAACAGTCGCGTAATCCCAGCCGTTGATGGATTCGCGCCATTTAACCCCAGCCGTTGATCTCATCCGAGTCAAAGACCTATATAAGGCAAAAAATCAGGAAAATATCTCCTACTTTCCTCATTTGTGCTTATCAATTATAACTGTTCATCGTCTTCCAGTTTTCTGCCTAACCCGTTTCTGCAAATAGATTTCTTTCCTTTCCTATATATTACCTTTGCAGTGATTATTAATGGCACCCAAAAGCAAGAGAATGGCATCATCCGGACCTTCCCTCGTGCCTACCACGTATGAAGAGTCATTCGATATGTTAGTATCGAAGATTCACTTCGAGCAGATCCTCTCCGACGAGGATCTAGAGTCGCCGGTCCTAGCCCCTCTCGCCAACACTCTCCGTGAGAACGGACTACTGGAATGGGCCAAGCTCTGCCCCTCCCACTTGCTCAGGCGCCAAGTCGGAGAATTCTACGTCAATCTCGTTCGCCCCCTTGACAGTTCGGAGGGAGTTTCCACGGTGGTGTCGTGCCGACAAAGAGATGTTCCAGCAAAGACGATACGTCGCGTCTCCTTCCCCATCGACGTGTCCGATGTCCTCCGGTACATCATACCAATCAACCACACCACCACTGAGTTCCTGGAGAATATTACCGACGAATAAAGCTGAAGCCGGAACACCGCCTGCTGTTCGACGTCGTGTCGAAGGTAGTGTTCGGATACAGTGGTGCGTTCGGCGACATCAGCCGACCTAAATTGAAGCAGTTGGTGGCCCTGGAACACCAACACCAAATCAACTGGTTCCAATATTTTCTGAATCAGTTGATGGTGGAAAAGTCGAAGATCTCTGAGACTACAACCGAGTCTGGAGAGAAGCTGCTGAGTGTGAAGGGCACGCTCAACTTCGGCTGCAAAGTCTCCGCCCTCATCCTCCTCGCAACAAAGGACCGCAACATGGTCTGGGCTGACTGCGAGGAGACACCGCTGAAGAAGCTGTTGCTGTTTCCGACAACCAAGAAAGCACAGGAGGTGCTGAGGAGTGTCTACACTCCTAAGGACAAGAGGGATTCGGGAAAGCCAGCTGAGGGGGAACAAGCTGCTGCTCGCCCCGCAAAATCCAAAGCCTCATGTCGCCGAGCTGACACTGAGAAGGAGTCGACTGACAAACCTGCCCAAAAAAAGTTAAGGGTAAGGTTCAAGAAGTCCACCAAGAAGGCAGCTGAGGTGCCGGCTGATGAGCCAACTGATGTTCCAGCTGATGAGTCAGCTGATGAGTCAGTTGATGTTCCAGCTGAGGAGCCAGCTGAGGAACAAGCTCCAGTCGAGGAGGGAGTGCAGGTTAAATCGACACCTGCTGAGTAGCGTTCCGAATCCAGCCGCTCAGCTGAGGCCGCATCATTCGAGATCGTACCTCGAGGCCCCGGAGCTGATGAGGTTGAGGGCATGGAGACGTCTGATGCATCCTCATCATCTAAGGACCTCGAAGATGTTACCACCTCCCCCACAACTGGAGTGAATGTTGTACCGCCCTCAGAGCCTCTTGCTTTTTCTACCCAAACCGAGCCAGAAATTCCGAGCTCTCCGCTCGATGCCAACATCGTGACCGCTCTTTCGGCCGATGTTGAGGAAACCATTGCACCCTTTTCCCCAACTGAATCCCAAATTCCGAGCTCTCAGCTCGATGCCGATGTTGTGACCGACTCTTTGACCAACATCGATGAACCTATTGAACCCGAACCATACAATCTCACCCCCTCCCCGATCAACGAAGCGGAGGACCTGCAGGCTGTTGTTGAGGAGCACGAAGGCAGGGTGGCCTACTGCTTTCAAAAGCTGTTGGGTCTATTCCCTGCGGCTCGCGACATGCCCATCTTCGCCACATTGGGAACCGAGCTACTGTACTAGTTCCACCTGATCTTTAGCCAGTGGTATGTCAAGGAGGACACGATCAGGGTGCTGAGCTGGGACAGGCTAAAGTCTGATGAGTCCCGCATCCGAGCCTACTTCAACTATTCCAACTTGGAGGCAGCGTACAACAACCGGATCGCGCTGCTCACTAGACGGATGGACCAGAGTCTGGCTGAAGGGAAGGACACAAGGGAGGCAGCTGGAAAGGAGTGTGTCGACTTCCTTGACAGCATGTTGGTGAAATCAGCTGACTTCCTTGAGGATGTCAATGCAGCAGCCACCGCCGCAAAGGAAGAGGAGGAAAACCTGAAGCTGTACCTGGCAAACCGTCAAGCCATGGTCACAGCTGAGCCTCTAGCTCAGTCTGCTCAACCCCTTCCAGCTGCTCAGCTCGCTCCTTCAACAGAACAAATCTGCGAGCTAGTGGCTGAGAGGGTCAACCAGTTGAGGACCGAGATGCTCGCCAACCTCCAGCACCAACAAGATGACCAGCTGAGGGAGTTGGCAGCACAAGAAGTGAAGTACCAACAACTGGTGGAGGAGAATGCCGAGCTGAAGACGAAGCTGAATGATCTCTCCTCCAAGCTGAATGATCTCTCCTCCAAGGAGAATGCCAGCTGAGGGAGTTGGCACTCTGTTGGGCTTGAAGTCGGAAGTGAATGTCTTCAAGTCCTTGGCTGACTCAAATCTGGCCAAGTCCCAACAGACGCAGGATGCTGAATGGGAGTCCCGGTTCGAGTCGCATTGGGCTGAGTTCGTTGCCTTTCAGATAGAGGTCAACGACAACCTCTCTGTCTTGAAGAAGGCAGAACAAGAGCGCCAGGACTCCGAACTGGCGAACAAGATCGAGCTGGAGTGTGCGGTCGATGAACTCTTCAACCGTGTTCAATCCACCGAGGCCAAACTCAACTCTCTGGACGGTTCAGTAGCAAGCCTTGTTGCTGATGCCAAAAAGGGGGAAGAGAAGGAGACGGAGGGTGAAGCACAGGAAGAAGAAGAGACCCAAGAAGAAGGAGTGCCAGCAGCTTAACCATCCAAATCTCAGCTGAGGAGGAGGAAGTCTGCTGCTGCCAAGACAACCGAAGTCGATGGAGCCGAAATGACTAAGGACTTGAAGCAGGCAAAGAAGATTGGAGTTTCCTACAGCTCCATAGGCGAGATTGCAGCCGAGCTGGATTCTGAACTCGACGGGATAACAACCGAAGAGTACATTGCAGCGGCCAAGGCTATGGATATAGAGGAGAAGGACTACATGAACCAGAGTTGGATCAGAAAGTTTGCCGCCAGCCAGGCGAGGAGGGTGAACCAGTTCGAGGTTGAGCTGAAGAAGGTTTCCCAGAACCTGGACCGCAATGTTGCCTCCCGCAGCCGACGCCGCATCAACAGAATCCAATCAAAGGCGGAAGCTCGGTTGAAGCAACAAAGGTTGCCTCTAAAGTCCAAGGTTGAGAGTCGGTTCAGGCATACCGACAAGTGGATGCCGACCGAGTGGAATGAGGAGTGGGAGCTGTTCAAGCAGGAGTTCGTGAACGACTTCTATTACAGGAAGGTTTACGCAACTGACGACCCAAGGAGAGCGTTCAAGGAGGCGCTGACCGAGTTGCACTCTGGTGACCCGGGCATGTTCAGTCAATTCAGGAGGGCCATGATTGACGCCAACCTGGACTTGAACACTGTTCCAGTTCCCAAGAGGGTTACTTATCGGCCACCTCTTCTCCCGGATTCCAGCAACCCGAACCGCACGAAGATTGCATCTGAGGCGAGGCAGGTCTGCAAGGAGCATGGAGTGGACATTTCCAAGGAGTCATCTGCAAAGAGGGAAATTTTTGTAAGGATTTTTGGCAAGTATGGGCTACAATACTAGCTCAGTTAGTTTTCTAGCAACTGTTGTAATTTTCGGTTTTTGAGCCTATCTTTTGTAACAATCAGTTGTAATGAAAACTATTCAGTGATAAGATTCACCTTGATGAACAATCCCTCATTGTCCAAGCTCTGAATCACAAAGTCTTTTAAATACCATGTTATAACTGTGCTAACCCTTTGATGTTTTATCTTATAGACTGTCTAGAATTTCAGCTGAGATTTTAGATAAGTTAGTGAGGTTTAGATAAGTAGTGGTTTCAAGTTGTAAGTGGTTTTGGCATCATCAAAAAGGAGGAAATTGTTGGGAAATTTATTAGTATGAGTTTTGATGAATTCCAAAACCGACTGACCCCAACCGAGTAGATGTTGCCAGAACCTAATGTTAGAAATTAGGCTCGCTGTTTGAGCAAAGTTGAGATTTTATCTTTACAGGTCTCCAGCTGAAGATGGCAACAAGGCGTCACTCAGACAGAACTTCAGTTGTGAAGAAAGACAACTGAGAAGTCATATGTTCAGATGCAAACAAGGGGAAGTCTTCAGAACATCAGTTGTAAAGGAAACCAACTGAGGGTTCGTCAGATGAGAAGCAGTAGAGAGGAAGAGAACATCAGATCATCTGAAGGTTCAAACCCAACTGAGTAAATACAGGGAAGACAACTGAGTGTTCAGTTTCAGAACCTCAGTTGTAGAACTCGAACAAGAAGATCAACTGCTTGAAGTTCAAAGTCAGCTGAGAGTCCAACAGTTCAGAACATCAGCTGAAGACCACTCAGATGAAGATCAAGACTTTCAACCGACGAACCGAGGTTGACTGTTAGAAAGGTCAAGATTTGAATTTCAAAAGGAAGTCACATGAGGGTTTGACCGTTCAGTCATTACCCCATCTGGCCCAACACAAGGCTGTCTCAGATGGAAAGCAGAAGAGCACAGATGCCATATCGGGAAAGTCTGCAGAGATAAGAGACAAGCCATCGCTATCAAACTATCAGAGATCAACAGCTCCTCCAACGGCTAGTTGATTCTCTCTGCCTATAAATAGAGGCATTCTCTCATTCGAGAGACACATGAGATAGACTGAAGCAAGAGAGAAAAGTGCAATCACAAGAGAATCAAGCGAAAGAAAAATCTGCTAAAATCCTATTCTAAGAACATCAGCAGCTGAGAGTTCAAGAGTGATAGAACATTAGTAGCTGAGGGTTCATAGAGTGAAAATCTGTCTTAGATCTTAGTTTGAGTGTTTATTCGTTCAAGCCTTAGATCCAGCTCTCATTCGTGATCGAGCTGTAGTTAGAAATCCCACCCACACTCATACCCTAAAAAGTGTGCTAGGACCTTACTCTTCCTGTAATTGAGTAGTCAGGTCGTCAAGTACCCGCAAACTTGACATAGGCTGTTTAGTGCCCGGAAACTAATCTGTAAGGTCGATAAGTACCCGCAAACTTATCCTTAATGGTTGCTCAGCCCGCGTAAGCTGAGTGGTTCTGTAAAGAAGAACTTGGACTGAGGTGTGAGGATTCATATCTCCCCGTGAACGTAGGAGGGTTATCTCTGAACCACGTTAAATCCTGTGTGTCTGTGTTTGTTTTTATTCAGCTGCTTTTGCATTTTTATCTGATCAATCTAACCGGCATACAAATCTCATTTGCACTTTTTCAACCGAGTTGTTTTGGTTCTTGACCAACCGAGCTGTTTTGCGTGAGTTGTTTTTAACGAGTTTAATTTCCACCACATTTCGCACAGCCTCACTCCTCCAGCTGAGGTCGCTTACTCAGCTGTGAGATTCCAACTGAGTCCTTTTTGCTCAGTTAAAGTGATTTTTCAGGTTTAAGTTTTTAAATCCTAACTGGTGTATTCCCCCCCCCCATACACCAGTAACTCGTTTCGGGACCATCACCCTAGTTGCACCCCGACTTTGCCGTCCCTCGGGATTTGGGGCTGTGACAGAAAACCCTTGCATGTGATCAACGGATTATTCGCTACGTAGGTTTAAACTAATTGTGTGATTGTTCTAAGAAGAGTTGAGTCCCAGTGTTAATTGATTAATTTATTGAATCTTGAAGTTGATTTTCCATTGAAATCGAAACCTTAGGATATATTCTCTATCTTGAATCTTTAAATCTTTTCCTTTGCTTTTAATTTTATTTGTTTAAATATTTGCATCTTAGTTTAATTAATCATTAAAGTTCGAAAGTCTAAATAGAGGAAGAACAATTGAAAGTAGTACTCATTGGAATAATACAATCCATGTGGAATATGACCTTGCTTCCCTGTGCTCAATTACACCCATGAACTTGCGGTGTGAAAGAAATTAGCGAACAACTAGACACAACTTCTTCTCACATTCTCGTTTCCAAAATTATCATCACTTTAGTTGTAATACCCCAGAAAAGTTCTATTGTCTTTAAAAATGAAAGTAAATAATAATTATGGCTTTGCACGCCTAAGATCATGAAATTAAATTCTAAGACTAACGGTGAAATCCGTTTCCGAAAATAAATTACGCAAGTCAGTCAGATGACTACTGTATTAGGGTTTTCGCGTACGAAAACTTTTAAGTTCTAGAACTCAGTTCTAAAAACCATCGAACTTTACATTCACTTTTTCTTCGATACGAGTTCACCGGAGAAAGTCAGTTTTTATAATTTTTCCGGATAAATTTTGGACTGTGATGTCCCAAGTTTTTATCGGATATTAGAATTTTAATTATACTTTCCGAGTATGAAATATATTTCGGATTTAATGGTCAAATCGGATTTCGACGAAAATGTAACCGAATACGTTTTTAATTCTCGATTTTCATAACGTCGTAACGAGTTCGAAAAACGTAATTTTGGAGTAAAAATCTTCTCCATGACCGACCTCCCATACATACACACATTAGGATATTTCATTTTTATAATATATAACTTTATGACTCACCAATCTTACATGTTCTTATATTATTAAATTAGCCACCTCATGCTTAATTAAAATATCACAAACAGTAGTCATCTCTCCCTCCCAACTCCCTCTTCACACCACACACACACATACAATTCCTCTCCCTCAATTTCTTTCAATCCACCATTGAAGAAGCTCGAGTTCTTGCAAGGAAATTCATCCTAGATCATCTATCATTCATCCATCTTCAATTCCAATCACATATTTAGTAAGGTAATCACTTAACTTCATTCCTATCCAAGTAGAATTTTAATTCATTAAATTTTCTTATGACCGAAAATGTTGGGATAAATTAGGATGATGATTGAAGTCTTAATTCATGATATAAGATGGATAGAAATTAATCCCTATGGTTTAATTGATGAGAAAAATCAAGAACCCTAAATTATGTAGTGGACCGAAAATTAGGGCTTTATAGTAGGATGTATTAATCTTTAAATTGATTGAATAATTGAGCTTAGGAAGGGTTTAATTATTGATTGGTGCAAAGAGAATTGGATTGCCCTAGGGTTTCAAAGTTGAAATCTAAATTAATGATGTAGTAGTATTAATCCATGAATAATAATTGTTGTAGTAAGCTTAGAAATGGATTATTGGATTGAATTAATGAAGAAATTACCCCTCCTAATATTTTTTCAATACCGAAAATATTTAGGAATTTAGGGGTTTAATGTGGTTTGATTCTATTAAGGTTTTAATGATGGATTAGTGTTCTAGTTGATGTTAGATGATTACATGAATTCATTTAGAATTTTCTAAAAAAGAAAATATATGAAAAGCGTAAGAGACGAAAGTTTGTCGATAAGTCAAGTATGGATAATGATTTGAGGATATGATGTATGTAGTATTGATTCTTGATAGATAATGATCGATAATGTAAAATTTGATCGAATTCCAATGAGGTTGGAATTTTCATAAGAGACAAAGAATCGAATGTTAGTATCGATAGAAAAGACGAATAAGGAAGGTAATTAGATATTAATGATTGTTAATGTTAAGTGATCAAGTTTGTAGTTAATGATGTTTACATCCAAGATACGAGATGATGAGTTATAGTTGTGAACGAGAAGTAGAAATTAAATTGAAGTTGATTGGTATAGTAATTGTGTAGTTTGAAAGACGAAGAATTAATCGTCATGTTTGTGATCGAGAAATGAAAAGGAGCTCATCACGTATGAGGATACGTGTTGACTGCCTTGGGTCAGTAATTTCGTAGAAAATAAGGTGGAATAACGTAAGTCGAGCCTAGGAAGTCGTACACCAAGTTAAAGAACATTAGGGTTAGCCGCGGACAGTTTTGCGACCTTTCACGGAAATTGTCATATCTCCTAGCTCGCTTAACGAAATCAAGATCCGTAAATTGGAGAGTAAACTAGACATCCGTGGTTTTCTTTTGGTACAGGGAACGTCTCCTGTTTCGAAATCCCTTGTTCTGTGCAAACTTACTGATCTGTGCAGTAATTTCAAGAACCTAGTTTCGTAAGTTGAATTCTTTTGAACTTAATTCTTTTTGATCTTCTAAGTCGTTGTACGCAATCGACTTCAGTTTTACCGACATAAGTGTCGAGTAAGGAACCAAATGAGTTCTAAATGAGATGCGTTGAAGCCTCATTCCTGTTTAACTAAAAGAATCTAGTTTAGAGTGCAAATGCTTAAAAAGACTAAAATCTATTGCGGTTTCCGTTTTCCTTATCGTCTCAACGACTTATCGAAGTTTTGATTATTTACGATGAAGGAGGAAGTCAGCACAAGGACAGGACGGAAGATTGAAGAACGGAAGCTCGTTTAATAGTTCTGTAATGAGTCAGATGGGCTTTTATATATGAAATAAAATGAGCAATGCTCAACAAACCTTTTTCTTTATCGCTTTGATAATCGTGTTTTCAAAGTGATAATCATGGCATGAACTACTTGTTTTATGTGAGTTCTCTTGTACCTTATGAGTTAGCCAAAAGGGATTAACTAAACGATCGGACTTTGAGTTAGCCAACTTGCTTTCCAAAGTTAGTGTACACAGTAGCCGTTGAAGTATGGAACCCTGTTGAGGGGATGACCTGCCCCGGTGATAAAGTAGCCGTTGAAGTATGGAACCCTGTTAAGGGACGACCTGCCGCAGTGATAATTATTTGGTCAAGATTGAACATAACATCTATCAGAAAAATGCTTTGCAAAGCTATGTTTATGAAAAGAAAATGTTTAATAGGCACGGGCTTTTGAAAGAAACACCCCGATGCGCTATAAAAGAGATGCCTGATTTATCAATACTTATTGTATGTTTTCGGCAATGTGTCCACTAAGTACTATTGTACTTAGCCTTGCATATATTTTCTAAATGTGGAGGTTGAAGCGACGGGAGCGGTGATGGTTGAGTTGAATAGAG
This sequence comes from Schizonepeta tenuifolia, assembly GCA_029490685.1. Classification (NCBI taxonomy): domain Eukaryota; kingdom Viridiplantae; phylum Streptophyta; class Magnoliopsida; order Lamiales; family Lamiaceae; genus Schizonepeta; species Schizonepeta tenuifolia. Next base: position 79,532,496 of record CM055959.1, read on the forward strand.
ATAGGGAAGACTTTAGTTGAAGTTCACAATTCCGCTGCTAAACTCTAGACGCTTTTTAAGTTTCTGTAAAATAACTTAGATGTTTTTGAGTAATTTGTCGAGTGATCTTTCAAGATCAACTCTTCCTTTAATTAATGAGGTCTTGTTCATAGAAATTATGCTGTCTTTTATGTATGTTTATTCTTTCATCCCCTTTCTTCCCCGCTTCTTTAATCCAATCCCCAGTCGCACCCCGGCTTTTCCGTCCCTCGGGATTTGAGGCTGTGACATTAGTTTTTCTCGCGAATCAAGAGAATACTATCTATCTCGACTATATTACTCGAATTCTCACTAGAATTTTCGATTCAACTATCGTCATATCAAATCAATCATGTTATAAACAAGCATCTACAACAAATGATCAAGTCATTTCATGAATAAACAATTCATAAACATTTCACTCAACATGTAAGTTCAATCAACCATAATAAACTCAAATATGATTTATATTTCAAATAAAATCAACAATTACTTCGACACTGCTCGGCTTTATTCTCTGAAAATATTATCTTCGAGTGAATATTAAAACGATCTCGTTAACTCTTAATAAGTCAAACAATATTCAAATAATAAGAATTTTGAATTTAAAAAACTTAAATAATTATTTAATATTTCTCGATTTATAATACGACATTATTTTCAAAATACGCCGTCTTTTCTCAATTACATACATGTACTAGTACATATATTTTTATCTTAATATTTTAGCTTTCAAAAATATTATCTTATTATTTTTCTTAATAAAATTCTCGTTTTCTTTACTCAATATAACTCGACTTTTAATTTAAAACTCAACACTCGATAACCTCATCGTCTTATCTCGAATTCAAAATATTTGAAAAACAAACTCGATTATTATCATTCAAGCATCATTAACAAATCATTCAACACTCGACACATTATCAAGGAACAAACATTCGAATATTCACAACTATTAAACTCACTTCTTACTTCTCATATTAAAACAACATTTATTAGTTTTCAACTCATAACTTCCTTTTTATTTTTCTAACACTTCTTATTTTAATAATCAAGCATTTAAGACTCTTTTATTCGATTTCCATATTTTAGTATGCAACTCTTACTCGAATTTATACTCATAAATTTCTCTTACTCGACTTATCTCCTCATAAATCTTTTAATTTATTCAAGTATAAACTTAAGTCTCAAAATTCGTATCTTATAACTCTTATTAAGAAATTATCTCATTAACTTGTTTATTTCTATTTCTATTATTTTTATTTTAAAACTCTTCGATTAATCTCAAACTCGATTAACTTCTTCATTAAACACTCATGCTTGACTCTAAAATATTTTTCTCTTTAAAAGAGAATTTATTTCTCTTAAGATTAATTTCTTCTTATTTCTTACTCGATTGAATAAACTTATCCTTGACTAACTTATCTTTAATTTTTCATACTTCTTACTAAATGTATCTTCTCAATTCTAATTTCTCTTTTTATTTCTCAACTAATATTATTATATCTTCTCTTTTAATTTCTATAATTAAATTCTCATAATTTTTCTAATTTCTTATTCCTTAACACAGAAATTTTTTCCTTATTTTTACTCAACTCATTATCTCCATAAATAATTTACTTATTTTTCTCTTTATTTTTATTTTTATTGTATTTCTTAAAAATTTCAAATTTTTAATTAATTTAATAATTAATTAATTTATTTTATAATTAATTTTATTCATCTTCAAATCTTCATGTTCTTCACCAAGAACACCAAGAACACACACTCATAAACTCATATTTTCACCAAGAACACCTAAAACACACACTAGGCATTCAAACTTATTTCCATCGATTTTTAAGCATTTTTATGTCTAAAATTCTATTTTCTTCATCTCTTAATTCTCCTTAAACATCCAACACTCCAAATTAAACATAAACACATTCATATCATCCATAACATCAAAATCATCAAAAATCATCAAAAATTATATTTCTTCCATAAACTCATATATATCGATTTCCTTCAAGAAATAGCATAATAGTTCAAATCATTCACTCAATCATATTCTCATGCTCATAATAACTCATAAACGTCATCAAATCATCAAACAACAATTAAATCAAATATTTCTCCTATGAACCCTAATTTTCGGCTTCCATAATAAAAATAGGGCAAATGATTTATTTTATTTTCTCATGCATAAATATCATTCCAATCATTATCATAAAACACACATCAACATGAAATCATCAAGAACTCATAGAAATTATTTTTGTTTCTTCTTTATCCTCATTTTCGGTCCTAGTTATTTTTATAGGATTATTATTTTTCTTTTCTTCTTAATTCCTAGATAAATTCCTAGGGTTTGATTTACTCATAATATCCTCACATCCTCATCATCAATTATCACCATCACACGCCCTAGGTTTGCCTAAGCAATAATTAAACATGCATATTTTTCTTTCCTTAGGGCTTATAGATTACATATATATAATAAATCAAATGAATTAACATACTTAAAAGAAATAAATCGAACTCCTCCTCTTGATGATATTGGGACCGATGGTGAAGGAAATATGAGCTCAAATCCTAGCTTGAATTTTCCATGGAAGATTTCATCTTTAAACCTCAAGAAAAATAATAACAAAAATTAATCATCTCATTAGGGCATAAGTGCCGAAAATTGTAGAAAAATAAAAGGGAGATGATTTTGATCTTGAATAAATATCAAAGCTTTGAAGGATGGATTACCTTCTTAGATTAGGGTTAGAGGATTAAAGATGATGAACTTCTAGGAGCTTGAAAGCTTGGAAACTTGAACTTCAATGGAGGTTTTCTCCTATATCTATGTATGTGTGTATATACGGTGGGAAGAGGGAGAAAAGAGAATATGATTTCTCCTTCTTCTAACTCACGACATTGAGAGAGAGATGAGAGATGGGTGAAATTGTGTGATGTATATCTTAAGAGATAAGATAGTTTGAAATTTAGGAGATGTAATGATTATATTCTCTTAGGTTTTGAAAATAGATAACCTAGGGTAGTGTAATACCCCGGAAAATTTCTTCTGCGTTAAAAATTTAAAGTTAATAATAATTATGGCTTTGCACGCCTAAGTTCCCGATTTTCAATTCTAAGACTAAGGGTGAAATCCGTGGCGCGAATTGGACGATTCAGATTTTAGTCGATATGTTAAGGACAGTGGTTTTAGACCGAGGCGCGAATTGGGAAGAAATTCTACACTTAGTCGAATTCGCTTACAACAACAGCTATCAGGCCATGATAGGAATGGCGCCGTATGAGGCTTTGTATGGAAGGAAATGTAGATCACCGCTTTATTGGGACGAAGTAGGTGAGAGAAAGAACCTAGGTCCAGATGCAGTAAATGAGATGATTGAGATAGTTCGGCAGATACGTGATAGAATGAAAGAAGCCCAGAGCCGACAGAAGTCTTATGCCGACGATCGTCGAACCAATCTTGAGTTTGAAATAGGAGATAATGTTTTTCTTAAGATATCACCGACTAGAGGAATCCTTAGATTCGGAGTTAAGGGTAAACTAAGACCTAGGTTCATAGGACCTTATGAAATCCTCGAGAGAATAGGACCCGTCGCTTATAGATTGGCCTTACCGCCAAGTCTAGGAAGTGTTCACAACGTATTTCACGTTTCTCAATTGAGAAAATACGTCTACGATCCTAAGCAAGTCATTAGTCAGCAAGACGTAGTTCTTGAATCTGACCTAAGCTACGAAGAGAAACCAATATCGATTTTGGATAGGAAGGTCCAAGAGTTAAGAACCAAATCGATACCAATCGTTAAAGTACTATGGAATCACCACGGGCAAGAAGAAGCCACGTGGGAACTCGAGGAGAAGATGAAGGAGAGATATCCTCATCTTTTTGCAGAAGGTATGCAAATTTTGGGACGAAATTTTTTGCAAGGGGGGTAGGATGTAATACCCCAGAATTTCCGTACGATCTTAAAAATTTAAAGTTATTAATAAAAATGGCTTTGCACGCCTAAGTTTACGATTCTGAATTCTAAGACCAACGGTGAAAACCGTTTCCGAAAATAAATTACCGAAGTCAGTTAGATGACTACTGTATTAAGGTTATCGCGTACAAAAACTTCTAAGTTCAGGAACTCAGAACGGAAAACCATCTGATTTTTACATTCACAAAATCGCGATACGAACTCGCCCGAGAAAGTTCGTTTTTATGATTTTCCGGACGAAACTCGGACTGTGTCGTCCTGAGTTTTTGTCGGAATTAAAATTTTAAATTCTGTTTTCCGAGTAAGTCAAATACGTTAGAATTGTTGGACGAAACGGAATTTGACGATTTTGTGCCGAGCTACGTTTTTCGTCGTTCGATTTCCGTAACGTTGTATCGGGTCGGAAAAGCGCGTAATTTTTCTCCCTTTTCCTCTCTTGACCGACATTGCTCTCTCTTTAACCTTGATATTTTTCATTTTATATAGTATTTTTACCATGACTCACCATATTAGATATTTAACTTCACTTTACACCTAATAACAATATGTTATACAAATTAGTCATCTCTCTCACTCCCTCTCTCCCCAAAATCGGCAACCCTCTCATCTCTCTCTCCCATTTTCATTTTTTTCACCATTGTTGAAGAGTTCATGTTCTTGGAGCAAGGATTTCACACAAGTTCTTCATCCTCCATCGAATCCTAATTCTTCCTTCATTAATCTTCAAGGTATTTGTCTCCTCTCTTGATCTATCCATTCACAATCCTTTTCTTTTTATTTTCAAGATGGATCGAAATTTATGGGAGGATGAATTAGATGTTTGATCTTCGATTAGTGTAATTAGATGTGTTAGATATGATATTTAGGGATTAAAATTGAATGAAATCCAAGAACCCTAATTCCTAATGTGTACCGAAAATTAGGGAAAATTTGTAGGATGATTGAATTCTTCAATTGATGTTATAATCATGCTTAGGAGGTGTTCGATTGAGGATTTTAAAACAAAAAGAAATCAAAACCCCCAAGTAATGGATGAGAACTGAGTTTAGGCTAGGGTTTTGAATTGAGGATTCTCAATTTATTGTGTAATTAGACTTGAAATTGTTTAATGGATGATATGGTAGTATAATTAATGGATAAATGATGTTGATTGATGAAGAAAATCACCCTCTTTAATTATATGTCAATACCGAAATTTTATGAGAAAATAGGGGTTTGCATGTAGTTGATCTAGTTGAGGATTTGTTGATGAAATAATGTTGTTAATGATATTAGATGTTGTTATGAATTTATTTGGAATTTTCTAAAAATATTTTGTGAGTCGTAAGAGACAAAGAACTCGATCTAAGTTGAGATTGGTTAATGATATGAAGTAATGATTTGCATGAAAATGATCTATGTTAGATATTGTTTGATGACGTAGAAAATGAGCGAAATCCGATAACTTTTGAAATCTCGTAAGAGACGAACAAGTAGTCGTAATTAATAACCGAGAAGTCGAATAAAAATTCTAACTTGATAATATTGTTTATTATGGACTAGGGTACGACTTTGTAGTTGACAACATGAGCTTTCGAGCTATTATAATATGAGTTATAGTGATAGTCGAGAACTAGAAACGAGAAATTGTTAACTTGATTGTGGTTTATTACTTGATAGTTGAAAGCCGAAGTTTAGAACGTCGTGCTATTGGACGAGTTTAGGGTTCGGGGTTCTTCGCAACTTAGTTTCTTTCGATCGTTTAAGCCGTAATAAGTTGATGACTATCTTCTCTACTGACCTAAGAGTCGAGTATGAGACCTTTCGAGTTCTAAACGAGATTTGTTCAAGTCTCGTTCTCGTTTAAACTAAAATGAAATTAGTAGCGTGCAAATGCCTAAAGAAATGAAACGACTAAAACCTAATTCGATTTTTCTATGATCGATTATCTTTTACGATTGATTTTAAGTGTTATTATTTTACGATGAAGGAGGAAGCCAGCAGTAAGGAAAGAACGGAAGATCAGGAGATCGGAAGCTAGTACGTAGTTCTGTAAACACTAAGGTGGGCTTTTACATATAAAACTAAACGAGCAAAGCTCGGAAAACCTTTCTTTATCGCTTTGATATCTGTGTTTTCAAAGTGATAACTATGGCATGAATTGTTTTATGTTTTATGTGAGTTCTCTTGTACCTATCTGAGTTAACATTCGTATTTTCCAGATTTAGAGTTAATCTAAATAGGTTAACTAACGATCGGCTCTGAGTTAGCTGCTAAGTTCTTTCCAGAGTTAGTGCACTTTGTAACCTGTGGTGTATGTGATACCCTGTTGAGGGGTACCAGCCACGGTGAATGAGAATTGGTCAAGATTTGAACGTAACATACCAGAAAATGCTCGGCCGAGTAAACTGTGAAAATAAGTCAGAAAATATTTAGTAGACACGGGCTAATTTCAAATAAAACCCCCAATGTGCTACAAATTATGAAATGCCATATTATCTCTATTTATGATTATGATTTCGGCATCGTGCCCACTAAGTACTTTTGTACTTAGCCCTGCATTGTTTTCTAAATGTGCAGGTTGAAGCGACGAGAGCGGCGGTGGTTGAAGTTGAGTTGAGGAGTTAGGATGCTTTAGCTATGACTTAATTTCCGCTGCAAAACTCTAGAATCTTTTTGAGAATATGTACATTTTGATGAATCACTGTAGTAAAAGTCTGTAAACTTGAACTTAGATACTTTTGAGTACTTTTGCCGAGTAATCCTCCGTGATTAACTCTCCCTTTATATTAGTAAAGTCTTGTTCATTGAATGTATGTTGTCTTTTATGTATGTTTAGTCAGTTAGCCCCCTTCTTCCCCACTTCTTTAATCCAACCACAGTCGCACCCCGACTTCTGCCGTCCCTCGAGATTTGGGGCTGTGACAGAGTTGGTATCAGAGCAAGGTCTGTTTCCTGCTCTGGTCAAGAGTCATTTCCCTAGTATGAGTTATTTCTTTTAGTGATACCACAGAGTTGGTATCAGAGCAAGGTCTGTTTCCTGCTCTGATCATGAGTCATTCATCTAGTACGAGTTATTCTTTTAGTGATACCACAAGTGGTATCTGAGCAGAGGTTCATTCTCTGCTCTGGTTGCGAGTCAGTCTTCTAGTCCGAGTCATTCTTTCAGTAATACCACAAAGTGGTATCGGAGCAGTAGTTTGTTTCCTGCTCTGGTTATGAGTCATCCTTTTCTAGTATGAGTCATTCCTTCTAGTAATATTACAGAGTAGTATTTATATACAAGTCTTCCTTCGAGAAATAATATAGAGTATTCATTCGTACTCTATATCGAGTCTTCTTTCGAGTCATAGGACAGAGTATTTGTATATACTCTAGATCAGAGTCTTCCGTCAAGTAGAAGATAAGAGTTAGACTATAGCACTAAGATTGAAAATGTAGATGTCAACTCAACCTCCCGCTGCGTCGACTCAACGAGGAAAAAGGAAAGAATTTTAATTATGTAATTTCTTTTAAATAAGAAATTTATGAGCAAGTATTAAATGAGAATGAGAATGAGAATGAGTTGTGTGCCAAAAATAAGAATTTTATGGAAGTATAATTTTTTTTTATACTTTGCATACTTTATGTGATTATGTGATAATATGAGTACTATCTTATGTGAAATTATTTGCGCGATAATTTCTTTCTTTTGAAAAATTTTGGACACAAGAATATAGTCGGATTTTAGGGATTTTTCCCGGTTCAACGAGAACGTAGACTCGAAAACCTAAGATCTTTCCGGTTCTTCGAGGATTTAGACGTTTTTAAGAAACGTTATTATGAAATGATTTCGAAAGGAGATCCCCGACACGAGGAGAACTTCTTCTGACGAATGTCACGTGCGTTAAGTGACATGAATAAAGATTCGGCAAAGTCGAACTTTGTTTTAAATTTTCAAACAAAAATTTTCTGCGAGGAAAATGAAATAAAAACGATTCGGTAAATCGTGTTAGTAAACGAAGGGAACGATTAGACGTTTGAGAAGCTTTCAGCTTCGAATTAAGAAAGAAATGAACGAGACGACGAAGACAGAATAAAGGGAATCAAAGCCAAATGAAATAAGTGAACGTTACTTACGTGTAAGTAACATTAATGACGTCATTCGTGTCACGTCATTCCGTTTCTTTTTCGTTCCGTGTTTCAGTAGAGTTCGCCTTGAACGAACTTTACGAAGAAAAATCGTATAAATTATTAGAAGTCGAGCACGAAGCTTGATTAAATTTTTCCATCGATCGCCCGATTCTAGCGACGACAACTGGAACTTAGTTTCCAGAAAAGTTATTCTTTAAGTATATTCGATTTCTTTTGGAATTTATTCCATATTTCGTCTTTAAACGAAGAATACAACTAGTACGAGTATCAAGAGTCATTAACGACAAATTCTTTTGTGAATGGATGTTACTTATGAATAAGTAACATGAACAAAGTAGACGTACTTTGTTTTAATAAGTAAGAATCGTTAAGAATTGTGTTGAGAAAGTACTAAAGAATTAAAGTAAGAATGTAGTAAGATAAGAATGGAAATAAAAGTCTTGAAATCTTTAATTATATCAATATATTGTTTGAGTGCAATTTCTTGAATTGCTAGAAGTCTTGATAAGTGGTTGACTTAAGTGATGATGTTACAATTGAATAAGGAATGTTCATTTTGTAATTTAAGTATTTCGTTGAGATAAGTTATTTTTCCCTACCTGGTACTGATCTGTGTTTCCTTAAAACTTTTGTAGGATGGCTAGGACTCGTGTTACTTTTCGGAAGAGCCAGCCTTTGGTCGAGTGCGAGCGCACCATACTAGACATGATTCAAGACGAGTATTACGAGTTTGAGGCAGATTACGGTGAGGAGGACGTGGGACAGATAGTTAGCAACTTTTCGTCAGCTTACTTCCCAGTACGGCACTTGATTCCGGAGAGTCAGGCAATATTAGACCTGATTGTACACCTACCGGACGAGTGGCGCGGTTGGGCGCATCGTGCAGCGTGGTACTTCGTAGGGATCTTCGGCGACGACACTGAGCCGACCGGCAACCCAGAGTTTTCCGCTTTGTTGGAGTTGCCACCAGATGGTGTACCGAGTGAGGAGGACGCGGAGTCCGAGTAGCTAGAGAAGGACGCAGAGCCCGCAGTTACACCGGAGCTACCGCCAGTTGGTACACAGATCGAGGAGTTGATCCCAGGAATGGGATTTGTAGAGATCGACGCTGAGACAGCCGCGTTGTTAGGACTATCTTCGCCGTTCTTACCTGACGTCTGTGTTAGAGTCAGAGGACCCTTAGAGACGAGACTGTTTAGGGAGGAGTCTGAGCACCGAGAGATCGACGCGGAGCTTGCCGCCTTGTTAGAGTTACCATCTCCACTTACGCCGCTTCAGGAGATTTGTGCAAAGTGGGGAGTAGTCAGAGAGCAGATGGAGGCAGGACCGTCCAAAGTCCGTTCCAGGGAGGAGTTCGAGTCAGGTTCCAGTTCAGTTCCAGATCACCTTCTTCCCCTGAAGAAGCGTACAGTAGAGATCAGTGAGGACTACTTGGTTTCCGACCTGGAGGAGACAGTTTCAGAGGCACCGTCGCCCACTCTGCTTACACTTTCTGACGGCTCTACTCTGAGGGAGGACGAGGCAGTTCAGCTCATCTTTGGTTCAGAGTCTGAGGAGGAGGACCCGGACGAGGATCCTGAGGAGGACCTAGACGAGGATCCGGAGGAGGACCCGGATGAGGATCCGGAGGAGGACCCGGATGAGGATCCGGAGGAGGACCCGGACGAGGATCCGGAGGAGGACCCAGAGAAGGACTCTTAGGGTTTTAGGCCGTAGATGGCAGTTCCGACGCGACTGTAGTCCGTCGAGTAGAGCGTCGTAGACGCATGTTAGTAGTAGTAGTAGCTCTTTTGTCCTGTACAGAGTTGGATCAGTAACTAGTTTTTGTTGTACTCTAGCGGATACGAAATTTTATGAATCGTTTCCGTTCTAGTACTTTAGTAGGTACGGAGTTGCAGCTTGTTAATGCACCCAGTAAATAGTAGGCAGTCAACCTAGTTTAGACTAGTAGTAGTCTAACCTTTTGTGTATAAGTCCTCGTTAGAGGCAGAATTAATATTCTTTTTGATGTATATATATATATACATGACCCATAAGAGGGTTTTTAATCACGAGAAAAATTTCCTATGGATCGTGTAATTAAAATCAGAATGTCAAATGAACTCGTGTAATGAGAAATTTTAAGTTTAAACTTGAAAGTTAAAAAGATTTCGAAGTTAATATCGAAGCTATGTTCGATTTGTCATCCCGTGAACTTGATTAAGTTGAGAACGAGCTAGTAAGTACTAAGAGTGATTAACATAAAAGACTAATGAGAATTTCAATTTCCTTTAGACCAAAGAAATGCCGCCAAGAAACGTTAACAATAGGAGAGGTCGAGCACCTGGGAGACCTAGAGGACGTGGGAGACGTCAACCGAAGAATAACAGAGAACAAGAGTATGAATAGAATGCTACCCCATCACCATCCCCATCACCACCCCCATCACCACCTCCACCACCACCCCGTAGGGATATTGAGGATCTCTTCCTCAAGAGGAACCCCCCGATGTTTAATGGAACGGGCAGCCCTAGCGATGCTGAGCTATGGGTAAGATCTACTGAGAAGATATTCAAACTCCACAGATGCACTGATGAGGAGAGAATGCTATGTGTCGCGTTCCAACTGACTGGATCGGCAGATTATTGGTGGGAAGCAAGGTAGAAGGTGATACCCGCAAAGCAGGTGGCTCGTTTCACGTGGGAAGAGTTCAAGGAAATATTGTTTGACAAGTACGTACCCAAGACGTATAGAGCACAGAAAGAAGCCGAGTTTTATAACTTGAAGCAAGGAAAGTTGACCGTGACTGAGTATGATGCTAAGTTTTGCGAGCTGTCTAGGTATGCACCGACTCTGGTTGATACCGAGGAAAAGTTATCGAAGAAATTCCAAGGAGGACTACGACATGAACTGGGAATCACGTTAGCTAGTCATGGAGGACTAGGCTACACTGATATTTTGGGAAGAGCTTTGGAAATGGAGGCCGTCGTGCCTGATGAGAAGAAGATTGTACCAACTGCATCAGCTCCAACACAGAACTAGAATCGAGGCTACTATAGCAACAATAGTAGAAACTATCAGGGAAAGAGAAAGTGGAATGGAGGAGGTAGCGGAGGCTACAATCAGAACTTCAACAACCGGGGAGGTCAGAGAAAGGGAAATCAGCAGGGCTATCAGCAGCCTAACCAGAGCAACAACAACAACAATAACAACAACAAGAGACCGTGGCAGGGAAACAACCAGTCGGGGTTGTTTATTCAAGGAAATAAACAGAACACACCATGGAAGGGCAACGGTCAACAGAACCAGCCACAAGGGCAACAATGAAACTTCAACCAAGGAGCAATTAACCCAGGGAGGGTTACCATTCATGTCTGCCCGAAGTGCAACAGAGCTCATCCCAGAGTCTGTCAGATAGGCACCCTTAACTGTTTCAACTGTGGACAGAAGGGGCACATGAAAAAGGATTGCCCGAAACTGCTGCAAGCCATGCCTCTCCGAGCCATTCAAGCACAGCCGCAGCAACCGCCAATGAACCAACAGCAATTCCAGCAGCATGCACAGCAGCAACAGAATACGAGGGCATGCGCTATCAAACAGGGTGGCCAGCACAAGGGAAAAGGCAACCTAGCATGTATGGGAAAACTACACAACATCCCCATTAAGATACTGTTTGATACTGGCGCATCGCATTCTTTCATTGCTGGCTCGTGTGCCGATAACTTAGACATCAGACCTGTAAGAGCTGCATATTCTATGAGAGTAGCAACACCCTCAGGAGAGATCACTACTTCCACGGATGTTTGCTCTAACCTAGAACTAGAAATCGGAACTCTTAAGGTTAAGACGAACAACTTAAACGTTATGATAATGTGGGACGTAGATATAATCCTAGGAATGGATTGGTTGTCGGAGAATTATGCCACAATTCTCTGCAACGAGAGAAAATTCTCTTTTTAACCCCCGGGTAAAGAACCAACCGAATTCCATGGAATTTCCATGGGTAGAGGCGTACCAATTATATCAGCACTTCAAGCCACGAACCTCATGAAGAAGAAAGGTACCACAGCCTATCTTATGTACCTAGTCGGAGAGCTAGGAGCTGAGAAGACCATCCAAGACGTAAAAGTTGTGAATGAATACGAAGACGTCTTTCCAGAAGTATTACCAGGATTGCCGCCAGATCGTCATGTGGACTTCACAATCGACTTAGAACCAAGAGCCGCACCTAAATCTAAAGCCCCATATAGGATGGCACCGAAAGAACTAGAAGAGCTCAAAATCCAGTTACAAGAATTGCTAGACCTTGGTTTTATCAGGCCAAGCGTCTCACCTTGGGGAGCACCAGTGTTATTCGTTAGGAAAAAGGACGGATCGATGAGAATGTGTATAGATTACCGAGAACTGAACAAGATCACACTCAAGAACAAATATCCTTTGCCAAGGATCGAGGATCTGTTCGATCAGCTCAAGGGTGCAGGAGTCTTCTCCAAAATAGATTTAAGGTCAGGGTGCCATCAGCTGAAAATCAAACCCGAAGACGTGCCGAAGACCGCCTTTAGAACACGATATGGTCATTACGAATTCCTAGTAATGCCATTTGGTTTAACCAACGCTCCAGCTGTATTCATGGATCTTATGAATAGAGTTTTCCACCCTTACTTGGACAAATTCGTTTTAGTATTCATCGACGACATCCTCGTTTACTCTAAGAATGAAAAGGACTACGAGGAACATCTACGATAGTGTTGGAAACACTAGGAACTGAGAAACTCTACGCCAAATTCAGTAAATGCGAATTTTGGCTGAAGGAAGTAATGTTCCTTGGACATATAGTATCGGCGGAAGAAATCAAAGTGGACCCAGCCAAGGTAGAGGCAGTGCACAACTGGAAGTCACCAACGAGTCAGAACGAGATTAGAAGTTTCTTGGGTTTAGCCGGTTACTACAGAAGGTTTATTGAGGGATTCTCCACGATCGCCCGCCCGATGATGCAATTACTTCGGAAGGATACCAAATTTAAATGGACGGACGAGTGCGAGAAGAGTTTCCAAATGCTTAAGGAAAAGTTAACCACAGCGCCAGTACTAGCACTTCCAGACACAAACAAGGAGTATGTGGTTTACACCGATGCATCGAAAAATAGATTGTGTCTTAATGCAAGATGGACGAGTGATAGCTTATGCTTCACGACAACTTCGACCTCACGAAGTTGGGTATCCAACCCACGACTTAGAACTCGTAGCCGTGGTGCATGCGTTAAAGATTTGGAGACACCATCTCCATAGTGTAAGGGTTGAGATATTCACCGATCACGAAGCCTGAAGTACTTTTTCAAGCAAAAAGAACTGAATATGAGACAAAGGAGATGGCTTGAATTAGTCAAGGATTACGACTGCGGAATCAACTATCATCCAGGAAAGGCTAATGTGGTAGCAGACGCATTGAGTCGCAAGGCTCCAACGAAGTTAGGATGCCTTTTTGTAGAGGAAGAAACTTTAGTGCGAGAATTTGAGAAGATGGATATCAGAGTGCTCGACACGCCATCTACGATAACAAGTCAGATAGCAGCATTAGAAGCTACACCAGATTTGAGAGAAAGAATCATCAGTGCTCAGAGAAAGGATGAGTCAATGGAAAAGTTACGATTAAGGATAAGAACAGAGAAACCAGATGGATATTCCGAAGCACCAGACAATGCGATACTTTTTGAAGGCAGAATTTGTATTCCTGATGACAACAGCAAACTGAAGAACGAGATCTTGAGTGAGGCTCACGATACACCTTATACAGCACACCCACGAAGTACAAAAATGTATCAAGATTTGAGAAGAAACTTCTGGTGGAATGGAATAAAACGAGACGTTGCCTCGTTTGTAGAAAGATGTTTGGCATGTCAGCAAGTTAAGGCCTTACACAGACGACTGTATGGATTGCTTCAACCATTGGATGTCCCAGAATGGAAATGGGAAGGCATAGCTATGGACTTTGTCACAGGCTTGCCTAAGTCAAGAAGACGAAACACAGCTATTTGGGTAATTATAGATAGGCTTACGAAGTCAGCTCATCTCTTACCGATTAAGATTACGTACGGATCAGAGAAACTAGCTCAGTTGTACGTCAGAGAGATTGTACGTCTGCATGGAGTACCAAAAGTCATAGTATCAGATAGAGACGCCAAATTTACCTCAAGATTTTGGATTACGATGTAGAAAGAATTGGGAACAGAGCTTAATTTCAGTACAACGTTTCACCCACAGACAGATGGACAGTCAGAGAGGATGATTCAGATTTTAGTCAATATGTTAAGGACAGTGGTTTTAGACCGAGGCGCAAATTGGGAAGAAATTCTACACTTAGTCGAATTCGCTTACAACAACAGCTATCAGGCCACGATAGGAATGGCGTCGTATGAGGCTTTGTATGGAAGGAAATGTAGATCACCACTTTATTGGGACGAAGTAGGTGAGAGAAAGAACCTAGGTCCAGATGCAGTAAATGAGATGATTGAGATAGTTCGGCAGATACGTGATAGAATGAAAGAAGCCCAGAGCCGACAGAAGTCTTATGCCGACGATCGTCGAACCAATCTTGAGTTTGAAATAGGAGATAAAGTTTTTCTTAAGATATCACCGACTAGAGGAATCCTTAGATTCGGAGTTAAGGGTAAACTAAGACCCAGGTTCATAGGACCTTATGAAATCCTCGAGAGAATAGGACCCGTCGCTTATAGATTGGCCTTACCACCAAGTCTAGGAAGTGTTCACAACGTATTTCACGTTTCTCAATTGAGAAAATACGTCTACGATCCTAAGCACGTCATTAGTCAGCAAGACGTAGTTCTTGAATCTGACCTAAGCTACGAAGAGAAACCAATATCGATTTTGGATAGGAAGGTCCAAGAGTTAAGAACCAAATCGATACCAATCGTTAAAGTACTATGGAATCACCACGGGCAAGAAGAAGCCATGTGGGAACTCGAGGAGAAGATGAAGGAGAGATATCCTCATCTTTTTGCAGAAGGTATGCAAATTTCGGGACGAAATTTTTCGCAAGGGGGGTAGGATGTAATACCCCAGAATTTCCGTACGATCTTAAAAATTTAAAGTTATTAATAAAAATGGCTTTGCACGCCTAAGTTGACGATTCTGAATTCTAAGACAAACGGTGAAAACCGTTTCCGAAAATAAATTCCGGAAGTCAGTTAGATGACTACTGTATTTAGGGTTATCGCGTACAAAAACTTTTTAGTTCAGGAACTCAGAACGGAAAACCATCTGAATTTTACATTCACGAAATCGCGATACGAACTCGCCCGAGAAAGTTCGTTTTTATGATTTTCCGGACGAAACTCGGACTGTGTCATCCCGAGTTTTTGTCGGAATTAAAATTTTAAATTCTGTTTTCCGAGTAAGTTAAATACGTTAGAATTGTTGGACAAAACAGAATTTGACGATTTTGTGCCGAGCTACGTTTTTCATCGTTCGATTTCCGTAACGTCGTATCACGTCGGAAAAGCGCTTAATTTCTCTCCCTTTCCCTCTCTTGACCGATATTGCTCTCTCTTTAACCTTGATATTTTTCATTTTATATAGTATTTTTACCATGACTCACCCTATTAGATATTTAACTCCACTTTACACCTAATAACAATATGTTATACAAATTAGTCATCTCTCTCACTCCTTCCCTCCCCAAAATCGGCAGCCCTCTCATCTCTCTCTCCCATTTTCATTTTTCACCATTGTTGAAGAGTTCAAGTTCTTGGAGCAAGGATTTCACACAAGTTCTTCATCCTCCATCGAATCCTAATTCTTCCTTCATTAATCTTCAAGCTATTTGTCTCCTCTCTTGATCTATCCATTCACAATCCTTTTCTTTTTATTTTCAAGATGGATCAAAATTTATGGGTGGATGAATTAGATGTTTGATCTTCGATTAGTGTAATTAGATGTGTTAGATATGATATTTAGGGATTAAAATTGAATGAAATCCAAGAACCCTAGTTCCTAATGTGTACCGAAAATTAGGGGAAATGTGTAGGATGATTGAATTCTTCAATTGATGTTATAATCATGCTTAGGAGGTGTTCGATTGAGGATTTTAAAACAAAAAGAAATCAAAACCCCTAAGTAATGGATGAGAACCGAGTTTAGGCTAGGGTTTTGAATTGGGGATTCTCAATTTATTGTGTAATTAGACTTGAAATTGTTTAATGGATGATATGGTAGTATGATTAATGGATAAATGATGTTGATTGATGAAGAAAATCACCCTCTTTAATTATATGTCAATACCGAAATTTTTTGAGAAAATAGGGGTTTGCATGTAGTTGATCTAGTTGAGGATTTGTTGATGAAACAATGTTGTTAATGATATTAGATGTTGTTATGAATTTATTTGGAATTTTCTAAAAATATTTTGTGAGTCATAAGAGACAAAGAACTCGATCTAAGTTGAGATTGGTTAATGATATGAAGTAATGATTTGCATGAAAATGATCTATGTTAGATGTTGTTTGATGACGTAGAAAATTAGCGAAATCCGATAACTTTTGAAATATCATAAGAGACGAACAAGTAATGGTAATTAATAACCGAGAAGTCGAATAAGAATTCTAACTTGATAATATTGTTTATTATGGACTAGGGTACGACTTTGTAGTTGACGACATGAGCTTTCGAGCTATTATAATATGAGTTATAGTGATAGTCGAGAACTAGAAACGAGAAATTGTGAACTTGATTTTGGTTTAGTACTTGATAGTTGAAAGCCGACGTTTAGAACGTCGTGCTATTGAACGAGTTTTGAAAAGGAGTTCATCACGTACGGAAGTACGTGTTGACTGCCTTGAGAGTCCAGTTTCGTGAGAAATCGAGTGCGAGAACTTAGAACGAGCCTAAGAAGTCATACGTCGATTCTATCGAGCAATTAGGGTTAGCCGCGGTAGTTTTGCGACCCTTGCCGGAAACTGTAATATCTCTTAGCTCGTTTATCGGATTTGAGATCCGTAAATTGGAGCGTAAAATAGACTTCCCAAGCTTAGTTTCTTCGCAACTTAGTTTCTTTCGATCGTTTAAGCCGTAATAAGTTGATGACTATCTTCTCTACTGACCTAAGAGTTGAGTATGAGACCTTTCGAGTTCTAAACGAGATTTGTTCAAGTCTCGTTCCCGTTTAAACTAAAATGAAACTAGTAGCGTGCAAATGCCTAAAGAAATGAAACGACTAAAACCTAATTCGATTTTTCTATGATCGATTATCTTTTACGACCGATTTTAAGTGTTATTATTTTACGATGAAGGAGGAAGCCAGCAGTAAGGAACGGACGGAAGATCAGGAGATCGGAAGCTAGTACGTAGTTCTGTAAACACTAAGGTGGGCTTTTACATATAAAACAAAACGAGCAAAGCTCGGAAAACCTTTCTTTATCGCTTTGATATTTGTGTTTTCAAAGTGATAATTATGGCATGAACTGTTTTATGTTTTATGTGAGTTCTCTTGTACCTATCTGAGTTAACATTCGTGTTTTCCAGATTTTGAGTTAATCTAAATAGGTTAACTAATGATCGGCTCTGAGTTAGCTGCTAAGTGCTTTCCAGAGTTAGTGCACTTTGTAACCTGTGGTGTATGTGATACCCTGTTGAGGGGTACCAGCCACGGTGAATGAGAATTGGTCAAGATTTGAACGTAACATACCAGAAAATGCTCGGCCGAGTAAATTGTGAAAATAAGTCAGAAAATATTTAGTAGACACGGGCTAATTTCAAATAAAACCCCCGATGTGCTACAAATTATGAAATGTCATATTATCTCTATTTATGATTATGATTTCGGCATCGTGCCCACTAAGTACTTTTGTACTTAGCCCTGCATTGTTTTCTAAATGTGCAGGTTGAAGCGACGAGAGCGGCGGTGGTTGAAGTTTAGTTGAGGAGTTAGGATGCTTTAGCTATGACTTAATTTCCGCTGCAAAACTCTAGAATCTTTTTGAGAATATGTACATTTTGATGAATCACTGTAGTATAAGTGTGTAAACTTGAACTTAGATACTTTTGGGTACTTTTGTCGAGTAATCCTCCGTGATTAACTCTCCCTTTATATTAGTAAAGTCTTGTTCATTGAATGTATGTTGTCTTTTATGTATATTTAGTCAGTTAGCCCCCTTCTTCCCCGCTTCTTTAATCTAACCCCAGTCGCACCCCGGCTTCTGCCGTTCCTCGGGATTTGGGGCTGTGACATTTTATTTAATTTTAAAATTTAAAATATACTTTTTAAGTATATTATATTTATCGGATTTTATGGTCGAATCGGAATTTGATGAAAACGAGCCGAAATACGATTTTATTTACGCGACTTTTTATAACGTCGTAACGAGCCGAAAAATGCGGTATTTGGAGAAATTAAACTCCCTCTACCCGACCTCAACCATCTACACAATTTGGATATTTCAATTTTATATGATATTAACTTTATGACTCACTATTCCATTAGTATTCTAATAATATTAAATGGACACCTAAGTGGACACTATTACTTAAACCTTAGTCATCACTATTTCATTCATCAAGTAATCATCTTCCCCATTTGTCATCACCAAAACCGCCACCCCTCAAGTTCAATCCTCCATTGGTGTTCTTCAAGCTTTTGCAAAGATTTCTTCACCAATCTTGCTCATCATCCATCAAACCTTTAATTCATTCACATATTATTGAAGGTAAACATCTCCTCTACCTTTCTATCCATGTGAAATTCATTTCTTTTAATTTAAGTTGAGGACCGAAAATTCTAGGATTATTTGGATAATGATTCAAGCTTTAATTCTTGTTATTAAATGGATAGAAATGGTTTTCTATAAATGAATTATCAAGAAAAATCGAAAACCCCTAATCCTAGTAGTGACCGAAAAGTAGGGGTTTGGAGGTTAGGATGTTTAAAGCTTAATTACTTGGATAATTAAGTTTAGGAATGGATAAATTGAGGATTTATGCAAAGAGAATACAATTTCCCTAACAAATTCATGTGGACCGATTTTAGGTCTTAGGGTTTCAAAGTTAGAAATCAAATTAATTAAATAGAAGTGTTAATTGATGATTAATATATGTTGTAATGGACTTAGGAGTGGTAAAATGGATTAATTTGATAAAGAAAACACCCCTCCTAATTATATTGCTATGTCCGAAAATTTATAAGGAATTGGGGGTTTAGTGTGGTTTGATTTAATTAAGAAATTGATGATGGATTAATGTTCCTTAGGATATTTGATGATTATTTGAATTTATTCAGAATTTTCTAAAAATAATGGAAAAAGTATAAGAGACGAAATATTGGAAATAAATTGAGTTTGGGTAATGAATTGAGATCATGATATCCGTGGTAATGATTCTTGATAGACGTTGAATAATGGGGTAGAGTTTGATCGAATTCTAATAACATCGGAATTTTCATAAGAGACGGAGAATCGAACATAGATGTTGATAGAAAAGTCGATAACAGATGCAAATTGGTTATTAACGAATCTTATGGATAAAGGAACAAGTTTGTAGTTGACGACGTGTTAAATCGAGTTATGAAATGATAGGCTATAATTGAAATCGAGAAGTTAGGATTTGAAATGAGAACTTGATTTGGTATAGTAATTGACTAGTTTTGAATGACGAAGTTTTAAACGTCGTTTTAGTTATCGAGAAATGAAAAGGAGTTCTTCACGTGTGAGGTTACGTGTTGACTGTCATGAGACAGTAATTTCGTGTGAAAAATAGAGGATTAATATAAATCGAACCTAGGAAATCGTGCGCCGAGTTATCGAGCCCTAGGGTTAAACTCGGACTGTTTTGCGACGTTTCACGGAAACTATCATATCTCCTAGCTCGTTTAACGAAATCGAGATCCACAAATCGAAGAGTAAACTAGACATCCGTGGCTTTCTTTTGGTATAGGGCACGTCCCCTGTTTCGAAAACCCCTATTCTGCGTGATGGTTACTGACCTGTACAATGAATTTCCAAAACTCATTTTCACAAGTTGAATTCTTTTCAACTTAACTCCTCAAGACCTTTTAAGTCGTTATGAGTTATCGACTACCATTATTAACCGACCTCAGTGTCGAGTAAGAAACCGAGCAAGTGCTAAACGAGATGTGTTCGAGTCTCGTTCCCGTTTAATTAAAGAAGTTAGTTTAACGTGCAAATGCCTAAGAGCCTAAAAGACTTAACCGTTTCCGATTCTCTGTTTCTTTTAACGTCTCAACCGATTATTAAAATGTGTTTGTTTGCGTTGAAGAAGGAGGACGTTGAGGTTAGAAGATAGGACGGAAGATCAGAGACGAAAGAACGAGTAATAGTTCTGTAAATGAACGAGGTGGGCTTTTCGAAAGTGTATCAATTACTGCCTTATTTATATGCGAGCGTTGCTCGAAGGTGTTTACGTTTTGCTTTAATAAATGAGTATTAAAGTATTTATATGCGAGCGTTGCTCGAAAGTGATTACGTATTGTTTTAATAAGTGAGTATTAAAGTTCTATCAGTGCTTTAATGAATTGTTTATGTGAATTCTATTTTGTCTCTCTGCGTTAGCCCTCAGGTGCTAACCAAAGTATTGGATTCTGAGATAGCCCTCAGGCTGCTATCCAGATAATTCCAACTAAACGATCAGATTCTGAGAGAGCCCACAGGTGCTATCCAGAGGGACAGTTTCTGAGTTAGCCCTCAGGTGCTTTCCAGACGATTGGCTGTGAGTTTAAAACCCACAGTGTGTCATTCAGAAATTAAATGTATATATGTCAGTAAAAATTTTATACAAGTGTTTATGAAAAGATGCATGATTAATTTATAATAAAAACTCTTGTGAGTTGTTTTCGGCATTGTGCCCACTAAGTACTTTTGTACTTAGCCCTGCATGTTTGTTTTCTTTGAATGTGCAGGTTGAGTGACGAAGGCGGAGGAGGTTGAGTAAAGGTCTTTTCTCAGGAAAGAAGTTTAGTTGAGCCTCGATTTCACATTCGATATGTGATATCATTTCTACGTTTTCCGCTGCCAATTCTGTAAACTAGTTTCAGTTAAAGTATAACTTAGAACTAAGTTTCATCCTTTGAACTTAGTCCCTTTTTAGAGTAGCTATGTCGAGTGATCCTCCGTGATTTACTCTTTCTTTCACTAAGTAAAGTCGGTTCTCTTATTAATGTAAATCCTTTTGGTTTAAGTTGTTTGCACTTTAAACTTAGCTTTCACTTTAATGTAAATCCTTTCGGTTCTCTGATCAAACTTTGTCAAGCGATCTTCCGAGATCGACTCCCTTTTTATTCAATGAAGTCAAATTCATAGTAGTTTATGTTACAAATATCGTTTATTCAGTAGTTTTCCCTTTCTTTCCCGTTTCTTTATTTTAATCCTTAGTCGCACCCCGACTTTGCCGTCCTTCGGGAGCTGGGGCTGTGACAGGTAGAGAATATAATTAGGGGTTAAGGGGGATGAATGTCAGCTTTGAGAGAGAGAGAGAGATTGAGATAATTATCTCATTTTTAACTGGTATAATTTTCCCCGGATGAAAAAGTTTTCCGGTAGAATATATCTGTATTATTTCATTAACACTGAAAACAGCTATAAATTCTCCTCGACTCGTTCCCGACATCTGAAACACCTCAACTCTATCTCATATCTCACGAAATAAATCAAGGAATCCGAATATCTAATTTTTAGGTTAAAATTCGAAGTAACGAAGAAAACCCTAAAATTACTTGGCTAATTAATCCGTTAAGAACTAAATTCTTAGAATTATCTCATATGATCTCGGATGAATTTTTAATATATCTTAAAGGTCTTAGAATTAAATCTAGATTCAGAAGACACTAATTATGTTTAATTCTGAGTCCGTCGGTGAATAGTGTTTTCTCGGTTTTCGTTACTATTCACTGAAAAGTAAAAGTTCTCGAAATTCTCCAAAAGTCATACTCATGCTCATTCTCATATGAACACACTAAATCAATGCATCACATACTCGATTCGAATAATCGAAACGAGAAAAATTCACATTAAAGCACATAGGGGCATTTTGGTCATTTTCAAGAAAATTTCTTTTCTTGAAAAATTTTATCACTCGAAGCACGTTATTTAAGCATATAATCGCATTTAGAACGCAGTTAAAGACTTATAAAAGTTCGGGGTATTACACTTATACACGTTGTGGTACTTGACATGCATGAGCAAAAGAAACAAAGTAAAAGTTTTACTGCAGACCGATATCGAATTACTGCATATGTTAACTAAATAGAAAGATGATCCGGCGGTTTACGTTGATTACGGCGGCTCTTCTGCTTCCAAGGTTAACTTTCATGGCAACAGCTCTGGATTTGAGCACCATGAAATTGACAACCGCATGGCCTACTCCATGAGCAATATGTAAAAGATGTGGAAGATTGACGATGTGCGGCTTTCGGCATCGATTTTATGTTCATCATTAAGGGCACTGCACGCGCGTCAAAAAATATTTATAATTTTCCTAAATGTCCACCACTAGGAACAGCTAGTGGCAAGTATTTAAGGTCGAACCCAAAGGAAGTTATTATGATGATCTCCAGTGTTACAGAAAGTTTAGGAGAGGGGATTTATAGGAGCCACGGAGGGCAACACATAAAGTAAAGAGACTGAAACAGAAAATAACTGAAATAAACCTTAGCTTGGAATGGAATCGGTCCAGGTCGGCATGAATAGCGTCTCGGTCATTGGTGCAATGATATTCACCGTACATGTCCGTCTCTCGGTTATAGGATCTCGACACTCACACCCTTTTACTGTCACCATGTCACGCACGTGAGCATTTCGACCCCAGCTCTTTCTTTCAGTATCGAGCCCTCCAAGTCACCTCGGGAGCCTACCTTACTGTCCACAGAATTAGCACGTATCTGGAAAAGTCACCAATTGAGCCCTCTGCGTCAGCAGCCATTGGATCTAGAAGGCCCAAGATGGCTATAAGCATGGTTTGCGCCATACACCACACTCCAGTGCTCGCAACACGACCGGAGGTGAGGGGAACCCCTATACCTTTGCCCAATATTGTGAGGGATTTTGCCTCCGCCACTCCTCCGTAGGCCTACGGCAAAGTTGTGGGGGCTCCACCACTTTGGAATTAAGCCCAGCGCATCGGGAACGGGCTCGTACGGATCTCACCCAAACTGTAATACCTCGATCTTTTATAAGTCTTTAAGTTCGTCTTAATTGAGTTTATGTGCGCTAATCATGTGCCTTTGTGTGATAAAAATTTCCAAGAAAAGAAATTTTCTCGTGAAATTACCAAAATGCCCTTGAGCGCATTTACGTGATTTTTCTCGTTTCGGTTATCCAAATCGATTATGTGATGAATTGATTGAGCATGATTATATGAGTTTAAGTATGAGTTCAAATTTTGGAAAAATTCTGAGAAGTTTCGTTTTTTAGATGAATAGTAACTTTTTCCTAGTTTTCACTATTCATCGAACTTTTCTGAATAACGTCTAATTAGTGTCTTTTGAGTCTAAAAATTATTCTATAAGCTTTAAGATATGTTTGAGAGTCATCAGAGATCGTCAGAGAAAAATTCAAGTTGAAGGTCCAGAAAACCCTATAGAAATAGTGAATTCTGAGTTTTTATTCGTTGCTCAAAATTTTAATTTGAAAACTGAATTTTTGGATTTCTTGATTTGTTTGGTGAAGTTTGAGATGAAGTAGAGAGTTTTCCAACGTCAAGAAAGAGTTGTGGTGAGTTTTAAGTCATTTGAGTGTCTAATGAAAAAGCAGGGTTAAATTGCACTGGATAACTTTTTCTGACGGCGAAATTTATATCGCGTGTTTGACCACCGGGTGCAACTAATTCCTAATAAATCTATCCTACTCTCACTCTCAACTCACTCTCTCTTATGCTCTCCATCTCTCTTTCGTCATTATCTCTCTCTCTCTCCAATTCTCTATCTTCTCTCTCCCCTCTCTCATAGCCGACATCCCCTTTCTCTCTCCCTCCCTATTTTCAGCTATACACACATACAGACACACCACCATTTTCTTCCATGGTAGCTTGAGGTTGGAGGTCTAGATTTGTGAGAAATTCCACTACCGATCACCTATCGATTAAACTAACGAGGTAATCTTGATCCTTGTTTGATTCTAGTGGTTTAAACTCAAGAAAAATCCCTCTTTCCCTCCCTCTCTTGTTCGACCGAAGTGGTCTTTTTGAGCAAAGAATCGAAGCCTTCCATTTTAGTTTTGATTCTTGAACTCTTGAGTATTTTTCATGCAAGAAAATAGAAGTAAGAAATTTGATTCCTCTTCCCTCCATGATCGCCGAAATCGATTGCCATAAGAGAAGGTGTTTTGATTTTTGTTTTGAGTATGATCAACTTGATTCTTGTGTGGTTATAAGGATTGAAAGAGAAAAATTGTAATATATATATATATATATATATATATATATATATATATATTGTGGCGACCCGCGATCTGGGCCTATGCGGATCCGTCCGAACCGCCACGCGGGGGTGGGGTGAAACCATAAAATTCATAATCATAGGTAACAATAAAATGTTATTTATTGAAATCATCCAAAGATAAGTGTTTGGAATAATAAAGGTAAGGTGGGTAATTGTTCAACATCGATGCCCTAGCATAACATAACTGGGATCGATGTATGAGGACATCGGCCCCACACTGTGGAAGCGGTTCAAAAGATAACCAACTTAAAGAACATGGTTAAAACATAGAGGTAACTTGAGTTTGATTGACATAAGTCTTATTGAAAACAAAGATGATGGTCATAAAGACCGACACAACAAGTACTTGAATGGAATGAACAGAGAACATCGACATCTCCCTCCTTCGCCTCCACGTTGATCAACCTGCATTAGGGAAAACAATGCAAGGGGTTGAGTACAAAAGCACTCAATGGATTCCTTGCCCCATTTTGAAAATGAATTTAAAAAGATATAGCATGCTTCTTTCTTATGGAAGGGGTTACTTTAGTGAAAATGGTTGTCCTTCTCATAAGTTAAAATAGTTAAAAGGATAATCGGTTCGAACCATAAAACAACTCACATTCTTGGGTTACCGCCCAGTCCATATTAGAGAGGAGCCACTCCCTCCAATCGAATTGTCATAACTTCCTGTGTACACTACCTTGACTTATACAGAGCACAAGCTGATCGTATTATAAAGACTTTCAACATTGGTAATCCACAAGCAATTGAGCATAAAAGATTTAGCATGCATATCACATTGGAAAGCGTTGGATTTAATAACCCTAAAGTTACCTCGGTGGGAGTTTGTAATCCCACAGTCTGAAAATAGAAACCCACCTTGATTCAGATTCACTTGACTAGCCCTCGACAAGAGTTGTCTTAAACACTTAGGTTCACAAGCATGTATGCGTCTAAAGTTATAGCATCCTAGGTCAAGCTTATTCCTGAATTATAACATGTATGTCATGCATGTTATGTCACGTGAATCACATAGATGTCTTATGCATACTATATGCATTACATCGTATCATACTATATGCATGCGTTCTTAAGTAATCACATATCTCATGTCATAAGATCATACTTTAAAACATGTAATACATCCATACTTGACTATTGAATATATAACAATTATTCAATTAACTTAGATCATTTTAATTGATTAATTAAGAATCAATTAATTACATAAGGACATATAATTAATTAATTAATTATTAATTATTAAAGACATATAATTAATTATTAAAGAATTGATTAATTAATAAAGACATATAATTAATTAAAAAATAATTAATATTTAAGGCATATAATTAATTAATAAAGAATTAATTAATTAATAATTAAGGTATATAATTAATTAATAAATAAATATTAAAGATATATAATTAATTAATAAAAACATATAATTAATTAATAAATAATTAATTATTAAAGGCATATAATTAATTAATTATAAAAGTATTCTATTTAATTAATTAATTTTAAATTAATAATTATTAATAAATAATTATTAATAAACATTTATTTATTTAATTAATAAATAAATAATAGACAATTAATCATGCATAATTAATAATAAACATTAATCATATATTATACAATTTCACTTTTAACTATAGAGGCAAATCGTAGTATGTCATTACCCTACATGGTAATAACAAATTTTGTCAAAAGTACATTTTTGACAAAAAAATTGTGTAAAATCGTACTCAATTTGACAGAAATACCCTTATAGGGTAGTGGTGTATACGGTTGAAATTCAAAATAGATTTACTCACTTCTCTCTCTTCCCTCTCATTCTCTCTCACAGATTTTCTCTCTCCCCATTTTTCTCTCTCTCGGCGACAATACAACATCCACCTCAAAACCCTACCGCCGCCGTCAACCCCCACCACACCGCCTCAATCCGCCTCATCGGTAAAGTTATATCTAAATGGCACCGCGAACAAAAAAGCCAAAAACTACCGAAGTAGCAAAAGAAACGGCGGCGAAGGTCACCACCGCGGCGAAGAGTAGCAAAGCAGCGGCATCGCCGACAAAATGTGCGAAGAAACAGAGAAAACCGGCGGCGACGCCGAGCAAAGCCGCAACCAAAACAAGGTCTCAAAGGACCGAAGTTCTGACGCCGATTGAAGAGGCACCGCCGCGTGAAGAGATGCCGCCGCGCGAAGAGGCGCCGCCCAGCGAAGAAGAAGCCGAGCAGATGCTGCCGGAGACCGGCGAAGAAGAAGGTGAACAGACATCGCCGCAGCGGGCAGAGAAAGAAGCACAGCCGTCGCCGCGGCGAGAAGAGGAAAAAGGCCAGGCTGAAGATGCGGAGGAGGAGGAAGCCGAAGAACAAGATGCTTTCGAACATTTGCCGGTAAGATTTCCAGATCTAAAAGTTACGGTGGTTGCATGTTCGATTATCACGTGATTTCTCCGATTTCGCGGGTTTATTATGTTTTGAATGTCAATTTCGTGCCTAGTTTGTTGAGTAGAATGGAAATTAGGGTACGATTTGCAGATCTATGATTTTGGGGGAAAACTCAACTGGTACACCGAGTACGTTTTGTAAGAAACGTACCGGTAATACCAGATATATCATTACTGGAATTGAGGATAGCTTTTTGTTGAATAGCTGAGATTGTTTATGCATGATGTATTTTGCATTATGATCATTTGAATATGCCTTTGTTTTGTTAAAATTGATACGATTTTCCCAAATACGTACCAAGAAAACTAATATGTTTTAGTACACTCGGTACGCATTTTCAAAAACGTACCGAGTGTACCAGTTTTTAATTGTAGTATAGGTAAGAATTTATAAAAGCGTACCTACTATACAGGTACATTTGGTACGATTTGTATCAAATCGTACCAAGTGTGCCATTCTGAGTAAGATTTTGTAAAATCGTACTAGGTGTACCAGCGTATAATAGGTACACTCGGTACGATTTCATCAATTCGTACCAGGTGTATCAGCGTAGACTTGGTACAATTGGTACGCTTTCATCAATTCGTACCAGGTGTACCAGCGAAGACATGGTACACTTGGTTAGATTTTCACAATTCGTACCATGTGTACCATGTCGTGTTAGTACACTCGGTACAATTTTGAAAATTCATACCGGGTTTTACCAAGCAGATCTTGTCTAAAACAGTTCAAATGTATTCTTAATTGAATTGTTCTTTTTTTTTTTATTGCAGACCTGATGGAGATACAAGAGACTCAAGCTTGATGGTTTGAAAAACAAAACAATTACTCACGGTTATGAGTCCCTTGTTTACGACATCAGAAACTGCCTCACAGCAAGTGGCAACTCTACTTTGGACAAGCTGAAACAGTCCTGCCCGGGCCATTTTATGGGCATGGAGGACATGAATACCCGATCGGGGAAGGCCATCCACTGGATGGTGATTCGAGAGGTTCTTTCCTTGCCCCAGTATGATCCATCAGCTCTTTGGTTCAAGGTTGAAGGAAAGATCTTGCGGTTCAGCCGGCAAGAATTTGCATTGGTTAGCAGCCTGAAATTCGGCCCTGCAGATTTCGACCCCTACGCCGACCACATCATACCGCAATCATCATTGTACTCCCGAATATTCAGCAACCAAATGGTCACAGCTGCAGAGGTGTGGACACCTTTCACGAACACGAAGTTTTTTTCCAAGAAATCTGAAATAAAGATCAGCGCCGACGACTACTTGAAGTTGGCAAAAATTCTGTTGGCGGCATCGTACGTGCCGGGATTTGAGAATACCAAGAAGAAAATACCGGACTGGATGAGGGTCCTGGTTGAGGATGAGGAAGCATGGGAGAAATTCCCCTGGGGCAGCTTGTCGTTTCAAATGGTTGTCGATAGTTTCAAAATTATCGACACAGAAGATAAAAAGAACAAATCTGACATCTCTTACCACATCAAAGGCTGCAGTTTTGCTTTATTGGTAAGTTCTTAAAAATAGGTAAAATTGGTATTTATTGGAAATCTTGGTACAATTTTACAATTACGTACCAAACATTACAGTTCGATACTGGTGAAACTTGGTACGAAATTAGAAAATCGTACCAAGTTTTCCAAATATAAGTATAAGCTCTTGGAAAACTTGGTACGATTTCTTAATTTCGTACCAAACGTAACAAATCGAACTGGTAAAACTTGGTACGAAATTAGAAAATCGTACCAAGTTTTCCAAATTTAAGTATAAGCTCTTGGAAAACTTGGTACGATTTCCTAATTTCGTACCAAACGCAACAGTTTAATGCAAGTAAACTCGGTACGCATTTATAATTACGTACAAAGATTACAAAGTAAACCTATTGTATCTTGTATATGATTACATACTGATAAAGCTTTATTTATTAAACAGGGGTGGATATTTGAGGCTGTGCAGGCAATAGGAACAAAGGTGGAATTGAGATCCACCGAGAAGAAGATGCCTCGGATGTTGAGGTACAGATTCATCAGAGACGTAGAAATCCCCCCAGCAGAAGACATAAAATTGGTAAGATTTATTGTCAGATCTAATATTTATTTTAGTAAACCTTGGTACGCATTCAAAAATACGTACCACTTTTACCATTGTCAAAGTCCTATACTTGGTACGAACTGACAAATGCGTACCAAGTGTGCATAGATGGATTGGTAAACTTGGTACGAATTTATAATTTCGTACCAAGTGTACCAAGTGAAAGAAGCATTTGTTAGGTACACTCGGTACGAAATAGGAATATCGTACTGAGATTACTTAAATAAATTGATATACTAAGTACGAATTTATAATTTCGTACCAAGTGTACCAAGTGAAAGAAGCATTTGTTAGGTACACTCGGTACGAATTAGGAATTTCGTACTGAGATTACTTAAATAAATTCGTACACTTGGTACGAATTTATAATTTCGTACCAAGTGTACCAAGTTTATCGACAGTTTATCTAACCATATTTTATACTTCTCATACTCTTCACCAGCTGCTGAAGTCATCCAAAACTGAAAAGCAAACACCATACTGGCTTTCTCTACAGAACGATGCAGAATTCGGAACATTTGCATTAAATTACGATCCGAATGATGCAAAAAAGAAAAGAAAAAGAGAAGCAGTGGACAATGGTGAAGATGATGACGAGCCTGCTGCCAATGAAGCGGAAGCTGCCAACAAAGATGATCAAGACAATCTTCCTCCTCCTCCTCCGCATACCAACATTGCATCGACCTCAACCGCTCCTCCTACCGTCGATACACGTTCTTCTATCATTGCAAACATAATGCAAGGGCCGGAAAGAGCGGTTCTTGTGAGAGAGATAGCAGAGGCAGCCGCAAATATGCTCATATCATGGCTTTCGGATGAAAGGAAGCAGTTCGTAGAGGACGTTGGGAGCTATGTTGTGAACAAGCTCCAAGAAGAAGGGATCGTCCAACCCTTCACGGGTGCAGACTATACGTCTCCAGCCTCTCCTCCTATTAATGAGCAAACCGAGGCAGCTGCCATAGAAAGCGACAAGACGATGAACGAGGCGGAGGGAGTAGCAGCAACAGAGCAAGCTGGAGGGAGGACGTCTGAGCAGGTAGATGACGAAAAGGTATAAGATGCATCTTGAGTAGATGCTTGGCAAAATTTGAACAATTTCTTGGTGTGTTAACATAAACAATTGCATCCTTTTTATTTTTCATGTTATGAACAAATATTTATTTTCCTGTTTATTTGAACATGTAACCGAATTTGTAATATGTTTGATGAATTATTTTTCATTAATTCATTGATCTGTATTGTAATTGGGTACGCCTGGTACAATATACAAAATCGTACCTGTTTCCATGAGTACGCTTGGTATGTTTTTCATAAAAACGTACCATGCGTACACACAAGCGTTTGTTCAAAACGTACTGAGTGTACCGAGTTTGCAATACAAATCTAGTACGAAATTAGGAAAAACGTACCAATATTTCTCTTTTCTCAAGCAGGCCCCTCAACAGGAAAACGATCAATTTTCGGACACGCAAATCAACTTGCTGTGGGACACCTTCATGGAAAATGATCAATTTACGCCTCCACAAGACAAAATTCTTCAACCAAATGCAGCTTCAGCTGGTCCATTCACACCGTGTCCAAAATTTGAAGCTCAAAAACCAGCAACTCCACAAAACTTGGTGCCACAAGGGCCACCTCCCGCACAAGCTCCAGAAATCTCGGTGCCACAAGGTCCAGCACCACAAGGCCTGCCTCCCCCACAAGCTCCACCAGCACAACAAAGCTCGGTGCGCATCTTGAATCCGAGGCCGATTCGAAGAAGATTCCCAGCTCCACCTCTACGCAGTCCATTTCTGCCGGAAGACGTGCGACCAGGCCGTCACACCTTCGAGCATTGGTTGAACTCAGAGGAAGCTCCACTGTAAGTTAAATTTTTCATCTTCAAAATTTTATCAATGTGTACCGGGTGTAACATGTATTTTGGTAAAACTCGGTACGATTTCTTAAATTACGTACCAAGTGTGCCATTCTGCAATTGGTAATTTGAGTACGATTTTGTAAAATCGTACTAAGTGTACCAGTCTAGAATTGGTACACTCGGTACGATTTTATCAATTCGTACCAGGTGTACCATGTTGTGTGTATAAATTAGGTACGATTTTGTGAAAACGTACCGGGATTACCATATTACAATAGGTAAATTCAGTACGATTTTATCAATACGTACTAGGTATACCAATCCTAATTAGTAAACCCGGTACGATTTTTACAATACGTACAAGGTTTAATTAATGTAATATTCATTGACAACAGGAGGAATGTCGGGGCCTATTGTGGTGTTGACAAGACCTTTTTCCAGTCTATCATGGGTCCAACAGGACAGATCGACTTGGAACACATTGAGGCGTATCTTGCTATTCTGGTGGCAAATCCTACAATGGCCGGATTGGGAGAAGTTGACCCGAAGATTGCCATCACGTCTTGTTATTTTATGGTAAATTCAACCAATTATAATAATTGTAATTTTATACAGTAATATTTACAAACATAACATATATATATTTCTTAAACTTATTTGTAGGAAACGGTGGAGAATGTGTTCGACACTATCCACAAGAGACCAATTCCTTTTGATCCATACAATCACAAGGCGTTGAAGAGGTCTTCCCAAAAGAAGAAATGGAGAGGTTGCTTTTGTTTGCCGAAGGAGCTCAGCCAGCTTGGGGGGAAAACATAAGGCCTTGGGTTGACTGCGACAAGGTAGGATTTTATTAATAATATATAATAATAAAACTAAGTACACTCGGTATGAGTTTACGAATTTTGAAAAACGTAGCGAGTGTACCAGTTTTTAATTGTAGTATTGGTAAGAATTTACAAAAGCTTACCTACTATACAGGTACATTTGGTACGATTTTATCAAATCGTACCAAGTGTGCCATTATGCAATTGGTAAACTGAATACGATTTTGTAAAAGCATACTAGGTGTAACAGCGTATTATAGGTACACTGTCACAACCCCAAATCCCGAGGGACGGCAGAAGCCGGGGTGCAACTGGGGTTGGATTAAAGAAGCGGGGAAGAAGGGGGCTAACTGACTAAACATACATGATAAACATCGATAAACTATGAACAAGACTTTAATATAAATAAGAAAGAGTTAATCCCTAAGGATTACTCGACAAAAGTACAAAAGACGAAACTAAGTTCAAATGTACAGACATAAACTACTGAGTTGTTCAAAAATACATTTGAAAAGAAATACAGAGACTGGCAGCGGAAGGGTTCTAACTAAGCATCCTATCTTCTACTCAACATCAACCGTCGCCGCTCACCGTCGCTTCAACCTGCACATTTAGAAAGCAATGCAGGGCTAAGTACAAACGTACTTAGTGGGCACGATGCTGAAATCATAATCATAAATATAGATAAATATGGCATTTATAAACGTAGCACATCGGAGTTTTTATTGAAAGAATCCGTGTCTACTAAACATTTTCTGACTTTTTCTCATAAATCACTTGGCCAAGTATTTTCAGGTATGCTATGTTCAATCTTGACCCAATTCTAATTCACCGTGGCTGGTACCCCTCAACAGGATATCACATACACCACAGGTTACAAAGTGCACTAACTCTGGAAAGCACTTAGCAGCTAACTCAGAGCCGATCGTTAGTTAACCTAGTTAGATTAACTCTAAATCTGGAAAACACGAATGTTGACTCAGATAGGTACAAGAGAACTCACATAAAACATAAAACAGTTCGTGCCATAATATCACTTTGAAAACACAGATATCAAAGTGATAAAGAAAGATTTTCCGAGCATTGCTCGTTTTATTTTGTATATAAAATCCCACCTTGTAAATACAGAACTTATAAGCAAAAAACTTCCAACTTCGGATCTTCTGTCCTTTCTCTAAAGTTGGCTTCCTCCTTCATCGTAAAAAGAACATACTTAAAAGCGGGTCGAACAAGAAATCGATTAAAGAGGGTTTGAAGAAAGTTTTAGTTATTTTATTCTTTTGGCATTAGCATGCTTACTAGATTCGTTTTACTTAAACGGGAAACGAGACTCGTACTAATCTCGTTTTGAACTTGGAAGATCTCATACTCGACTCTCGGGTCAGTAGAGAAGGTAGTCGGTACCTTAATATGACTTTAAAGATTAAAAGAAACTAAGTTTGAAAGAATCAACTTAGGCGATTTACTCTTTAGTTCATTGAACGATTTATGAAAATTCTCGTTTATTACTTCTTAAACAAAAAGATAAGATATATGATCTCGACTGGTTTTCATCACTCAAGGTCTTGTCCTTGACTCTAGGGTCAGATAGAAGGTATTCGTTAGATAAAATGGCTTAAACGATTGAAAGAAGTTAAGTTGTGAACTAAACAACTTAGAAAACACGAAACTGAAATTTCACTGCACAGTCCAGTAACTCTGGAGGCTGTCCAGAACAGAGGACTTGGAAACAGGGGGTGAGCCCTGTACCACTAGAAAGCTTAGGAAGTCTAGTTTCTGCTCCAATTTACGGATCACAAATCCGATAAACGAGCTGGAAGTTATTACAGTTTCCGGCGAGGGTCGCAAAACTGCTCGAAAACCCTAATTTATTGATAAGTTTGCCGTATAACGTTTTAGGTTCGTTTTAAATTCTCGTATTCAACTCTTTTAGAAACTGGACTCTAAGGCAGTCATCACGTACCTCCGTACGTGACAAACACCTTTTCAACTTGCTCAAAAGCACGATGTTCTAACGTCGGATTTCAACTAACAAGTACTATACCAACAAAGAAAATCCAAACGCGTTCTAGTTCTCGATTACAACTATAACCCATATTATATCAACTCGGATGCTTATGATGTCAACTGGAAAGATATTCTAAATTTCTTTATAAACAATAATATCAAGTTAGAATTTTCATCCGACTTCCCGATCATTAGTTACAACTAGATATTCGTCTCTTACGCGATTTCCAAAAGTCGTCGGTTTTCGTTCAAATTTTACGACGTTAGTCTACGTCCAATATGAATCATTTTCATGCATGCTAACATATCTTATCATCATTATAACTCAGTTTATAAAGTGATTTTAGTCTCTTACATTCCATTATACATTTTTAGAAGATTTCCAATTAACTTCTATAATCAACTAATATAATTTGCAACAATATTCAACTAAGAATTCATCACTTTAAACAATCATGTGGAAACCCCTAATTACTTATAAATTTCTGGTTTTATACATATGTTAAGGGGATGATTTTCTTCTCAAATTAACAACATTTATTTACTAAACATACTCTTATATCATCAATTAAACAATTGCAATTCTATTATCAATTAACATACAAAAATCCCCAAAATCAATTCAAAACCCTAATTGAATTTTATAACAACATAAGGCTTTCAATCCCTTTTCATTCCAATCACTAATTAAACACCTACTAAACATGAATTAATGATCAAAAGAAGAAAAACAAAAAATCCTACAATTTCCAAAAAAAATTCTGCATTCACACAATAATTAGGGTTCTTGGTTTTGATCAATTTTAATCCATAATTATCATATCTAACATATCTAATTTCATTATTCTAAGATCAATTCATCTATCCCATAACCTTAAAATTTCGAACAAGAAGGAAAAGAGAAGAAAAAAGAAAACTAAATGGATAGAATTGTGGAGGATCATCATACCTTGAAAATTAATGAAAGAAGTATGGAAATGAATGGATGGATTGATGAACTATAGTGATTTCTTCTTGTTCTTGGAAGGTCTTCAATGGAGGATGGGAAGGATGAAGAAGATGAAGATGGATGAGTGGGAGAGGGCTGCCGAGAGTGAGAGATAGGGAGAGTGAAATGGGTTTTGTCTAATTGTTTATCTGGCATGGTATGATGAAAAGGTTGGAAATTAAGAAAAGTAAGGTTAAGGTGTCATCTACTTAGACCATAACATCATGCATGTCTTCCACTATTTAAAAAAATAAAATAATAAAATAAAAACGGCTGCATGCAGAAAAAAATGATAAAGGGTTACTGGTTTTTCCGGCGCGATCCGACGTTACGGAAAAACGAACGACGAAAAACGTTTTTCGGTACAAAAATCGTCGCGATTCGATTTGATTTAAAAATTCTAACGTATGAACTTAATTAGAAAATAAATTTACAAAATTTATTTTGACAAAAACTCGGGACGACAAGTCCGAGTTTCGTCCGGAAAAACGTAAAAACAAACTTTCTCGGCGTGTTCGTATCGCAATTTTGTAAACGTAAAATTAAACGGTTTTCCGTTCTTAGTTTACAAACTAAAAACTTTTCATACGCGCTAACCCCTAATACGGTAGTCGTCTAGCCGACTTCTGTAAATTAGTTTTAATAACGGATTCGACCGTTAGCCTTAGAAATCAAAAATTGTAAAGTTAGGCGTGCAAAGCCATTTATTTAATTAACTTTAAATTTTAAGAACGTAAGGATTTTTACGGGGCATTACATACACTCGGTACGCTTTCATCAATTCGTACCAGGTGTACCAGCGTAGACTTGGTACAATTGGTAAGATTTTATCAATTCGTACCAGGTGTACCTGGTTTAGCAGTACGAAATTACAAAAACGTACCTGGTTTTCTTAGATTTGTGGTACGCATTTACAATAACGTACCATGTTTTATTTTGTTTTTAGGTAGTTGCATTGTGCTTCTACAAGGATCACTGGGGTACAATGTTGATAGATCTGAAAAAGCAGAAGATCACTCTGTATGACTCGATGGAGCATATATTCGAGGATCACCATTATGATAATAGACGAGATATATGCCTCCCAATGACAAGAACGATGCCACAAATCATGAAGGCCATCGGATACTACAAAGAGCATCACATAAAGGACCCAAAAGTCAGCCAGTGGGAATTAAGCTTTCCTCCACAGAAGGAAATTAAAAGAAACAAATTCCAGCAAAACAATGGATATGATTGTGGCCTCTATGCCCTCAAATATGTGGAGCAACTCATCTCCAAAAATCCAATGCGAAAATGTTTGCAAGAGCATGAGGACCGCGTGGAGTATAGAAACCACATAGCAAGGACCATTTATGCGCATAGCACGGAGGAAGTCACACCGGAAGTCCTCATGGATTTGGATGGAGTAAATAAGGGGATGAAACCAATTGAATTAAACATTGCATTCATGTTAATATTTTGTGAATGATGGATAGTATTTTGTAAATCCATAAACATTAGAATATTTTTGAATGTGCATTTTGCATAACTATTAGCATATGCCAGGGATTAACTATGTATATTTTTTTCTAATGTGAATTATGGTACGCACGGTACGCAAATCTAATTTCTTTACAGTTTTTCAAGTAAGAAAAGTAAGCAATTAAACAAAACGTACCAAGATTTACTAGTGTTTTTCTAGTACACCCGATACGCATTTAAAAAATTGTACCGAGTGCACCAGTTTTTCATTGTAATATAGGTACATATTTACAAAAGCGTACCTACTCTACTGGTACACTTGGTACGAATTATGAAAAACGTACCAAGTGTACCAGTATTTCATTAGTTTCAGGCACGTATTTGCAAATTGCGTACCTACATGACAAGTACATTAAGTACGCATTAGCAAAAACACCAAGCGTACCAGAAGTTTAAGTACGAATTCATAAAAGTGATCAATTAAACAAAACGTACAAATATTTACTTAAAAAATTACAAACACTACACAGCTAATATTTGACACAATATAGATTAAAAGGTCGTAAATTTCAAACAAAAAATAAATGACAAACACTACACATCTAATAGAATTAAATAAATCTCCACTTATCAACCAAATCTATGTGGATCTTGACATGTTTGGCGAGTATGACCCGCAACACCACAAATACCACATTTCTTCGTTTTGCGGGTTCTCGTATTGATGCTTGGTTGGTTGCTACTCCCTTCTTCTTCCGGATTAATCAATCGGCGTCTTAAAGGACATGTACTCATATAATGACCTTTCTCATGACACCACAAACACCCCCGATTGCGTTTGGTATGAGATCCAGTTGGAATCCTCTTTGTACGAGGACGTCCAGCTTGCTTAGGTTCCTTAGGTGTAAGAACAATCCTTGAAGCAACATGTGGTGGCACACTCCACGAATCTTTATCCGGAATAGGCATCATATCATCAGCATAAATCTCACGCCACGTCGCCGTAGAATAATATTCATGAACATATGACAGTAGGGATTCCTTCTTAAACCTAAAAATGTGTAAAAAATCAAAACTTCGTCGAAGAAAAACTTGGTACGAAATTGGGTAATGTGTACCGGCGTACCAAGTTCGGGTAAGCAAACTTGGTACGATATTGTAATTACGTACCAAGTTTGTTCATAAGAAATTGGTACGCCGGTACGTTTTTACTCAAAGCGTACCGGCGTACCAAGTTCTTATGAACAAACTTGGTACGTAATTACAATATCGTACCAAGTGTACCTAATCTAAACTTAATGACCAGGTACGCATTGATCAAAGCGTACCTGCGTACCAAGTTAAATGAGGTACACTTGGTACGCATTTACAATTACGTACCAGGTGTACTAAGATGTTTCGGCAAAATAGGTACTCATATTCAATTAATACCAACAAATAAAAACTTCAACCTCACCTAATTGCTGCAGTAGCGTGAGAGCAAGGTATTAAATCCAGATCCTATGCCCGACACGAATACTTCCTGGAAGCAACATCAACAACATTGCTTTTAACTCCACAAATGACATTAAACTTCGTATCAGATGTTGGTTCAACTCTCATCACCCGCCCTGCCTCGACAGCTATACCTAATTCCTTTGTTGCATATACCGATAATTCTTCATTTCTAGATCCAGATTTTGTGCGGCGCTGAAAGAACCAAGATTGGACAAAATTACGACAGTATTCTAGAAGAGAACATGCCGGAAGTTTTTTTGCCCACCGAAGTCTTGAATTCATATTCTCTACAGCGTTGGATGTACCAAACCCAAACTTCCGCACGGGGCATAGTGCAACAGACCATCTGCTCGGACCAATACTCATCAGCTTTTCATAGCCACCACAAGAGGCCTCCTTCAAATTGTTCATGTACTCCTCATAATCCTCCACTTTGTAAGCATTCGCAGCAAGGTGGAATAGATCAATCACAATAGTACCCCAAGTCTTCAGGTTACCCTGTATATGAAACGTACAAAGACCATGAGGGATGCCAGGATAAACTCGATCTATAGCATTCTTGATGCTCAGATGCTGATCGGAAACTATCATAAAATCCGGGGGGCAACCAAACGTCCGACGGACACGCTCCAAAAACCACGACCAAGATGAAGTATCCTCCACATCACCAATTCCAAATGCTAATGGAACAATTTGTTCATTAGCATCCTTTGTAGCGGCAACAAACAAAATGCCCTTGTATTTCCCTTTCAAGTGTGTGCCATCAATGACAATCACGGGACGACATGCACGAAAAGCTCTTATGCACGCAAAGAGAGCAAAGTAACAATATTGAAACAAACCGTCTCGACATGTCTGAAGGTCCACAATTGAACCGGGATTCATCTGCTCCAACATGTATAAGAACTTGGGAATCATCTGAAAGAATTTATCTTAATTAATAAAAAAAATCACTAAAAGTACGCTAGGTAAACATGGCACGCTTTTCAAAAAACGTACCGAATGTACCAGTAATATAGTTGCAAACGAGGTACGAATTAACAAAAACGTACCGAATGTACCAGTAATATAGTTGCAAACTAGGTACGAATTTACAAAAACGTACCGATTCTACCAACATAATTGGTAAAACTTGGTACGTTTTTATAAATACGTAACAGCATACTATACTACCTATTGTAAACTAGGTACGCAATATTAAATTCGTACCAGATTCGCCGCTTTATTACCGGTACACTGAGTACAATTTGGTAAAATCGTACCCAATGTACCGGTAATACAGAGACAAATCGGGTACGAAATTTTAAAATCGTACCAACTTTACCATTAATAATAATTACGCAATACAAAATATAGAAAAGGATAGAGAAACCTGAAATGAATTATCCGCATCTCCAAATGAAAGTTCCAGAGCATGGTGCTTACCAGCCAAAGCAGTAGAATATTTTACATTCACACCAAATTCCCTTCGTATCTGTGATTGAATATCCTTTGGCCTAAGACACGAACCATCTTCCCCAAAGTTTGGGCCAAGGTGTGCAGCAAAAACTCTAGATGAAACCTTAGGATCAGGGTGATATCTCAAATCATCCACACAAG
This sequence comes from Schizonepeta tenuifolia, assembly GCA_029490685.1. Classification (NCBI taxonomy): domain Eukaryota; kingdom Viridiplantae; phylum Streptophyta; class Magnoliopsida; order Lamiales; family Lamiaceae; genus Schizonepeta; species Schizonepeta tenuifolia. The sequence continues at coordinate 79,571,811 of CM055959.1, forward strand.
AGTGACGAGTGAAGAGATTGATACGCCACAAATTAGATGCTGCACTTGCTCGCATCTCAAACTCACATTGTTCTAAAAGTTTGCATCCCACATGGTAGTACACCTTGTTTGATCGAATTATTTTACACTCGAGATGCTTTTTCATGTGATATAAACCAAGAGCTGCCTTCAGTTTCTTCTTTCTGACAAAAGTGCCACCCTGAACAAGCTCATCCACACGCACAACCGGTGCAAGTATTTCATCCGATGGAAGAGACGCTTGATGGGCTGCACCGGGAATAACCCACAAACGTTGTCCTACGCTACTTTCATTACCTACATCGCTATTACCATCCACATTGCTATTACCAACATCATGGTCATCATTCTCACCAATGCCGTCTAAACCCAACTCATCACAACCAACATCAAAATTGTTTTGGTCTTCATTTCGTACACCATCATCAATTAAAGGAGTCCTCCTATTATGAGATTCTTCAATCGTGGGAGAAACCGCCACATATACAATAGGAAACTCCAACACATCCATCAAATACGACAACTCGAAATCATCTGTAATCTTCATTCTCATAGTTTTACCACTAGGAAACTTGACTAAACCATCTATATCAAACATATACATCCTCTTATCCTTCTTCATTCGAACTTCAAGCTTTGCTAATAAAGATTCAAAGCTTATACCACTAGGCGGTATAGGAATATACTCTTTCCTACCACCCTCATAAATGTTCTCTTTCCAGCATCCTCCATGCGCAACCACTAAAGAAGAAGGCCTTACCTGCATCGAGTAAACTTGGTACGCATTTGCGTACTCAGTAAACTTGGTACGAATTCATAACTACGTACTGCGTACCAAGTACACTTGGTACGTAATGATAAATACGTACTGCATACCATTCAAACAAATTAAGGTACGCGGTACGTTTTTATCAATACGTACTGCGTACCAGGTAAACCTGGTACGAACCAGTACGAAATTAAGAAAATGTACCAAGTCTGAAACAACAACATACAGTCGCCGGAATTTACCTCCATAGAATTGACGCCACAACCAAAACTCGCCGGAAAATTACTATTGAACCACCGTAATACTTTCTAAACAAAAAATAAAGCAAAAAACACAGCTAAATCGCAACCCAAATTGCATAATAAAAAAAAAAGCAAATACAAAAAATTCTACACAAATCTAACTAAAATTACAGAAAAAAACACAGCCAAATTATATAGACGACGACGACGACGAAGCTAATCGCAAAATCAATAGACATGGCGACGAAGAACAAGAGCCGCTGCACCGGAACAACACATATACGGTGACGTCGATGGAGACGACGGCGAACGGTGCATCAACGACGACGACTCAGCGGCGACATCGACGGCGACGGTGATGGCGGTGAAGACGACGAAGAAGAAACAACAATGGAGATTTCACCAGAGAGAGATAAACGTGATGAAGAAGAAACAGAAAAAAAAAACGAGAAAGAGAACGTGAGCTGAGGGAAAACGAAGAAGAGAGAGAAAAAAGAGAGAAAAAAATAAAAGTTAAAAAGTAGGAGAGAGAGTGTACCATAATGGAATAAGGTGTAAAATATAAGGGTACATATGTCCAAAAATTAAACATATGACAAAAATTGATAAAATTTGAACTAGTGACCCTTTTTGATATTACAATTGAGCTAATGACATTTGAGTGCATTTCCTCTTAATTATATATATATATATATATGGACTAAGGGTCCATATCATACATAAATAAGTCATATTGGATTATTATGATTAATGAATCTCATACAAGATTAAGTCCAATCATTTTAATTAGTTTAGGATAATTTAGTCCAATCATTTTAGTGGCCTATAAACACATAAGCCAAAACATTAGATTATGTAATAAACAATAAGCCCAATCACTTTTATTATCATACAAGTCTAATAAATAAATGAATGAGCCCAACCTATCAATTATTAGGCCCACTCAGATTTAAATTACAAGCCCAAATCCTTTTTAGTCCAAGCCCAACTGAAATTAATTAAGTATCCATATCAAAACACAATTTCGAAATTTCTATCCTAAGTAGCAGTGTACCCATACACGATTTTATTAAAATAGTTAGACACTTCTTGTGGACTTGAAATTTTAACTGAACAAAATCAACATCTTAAAATTCATTTTAAAAATACTAACATTGAACTATCATATATATAAGCTTCCCAACTTAATCCATACTTTATGACAAAATCCGGAGTTCTTAAATTTGGACTGCACAAGGGCCTAAAAGATTAATTCACCTAGGCTCGAGTTCTTAATAAAATTATGATTTTCTTATCATTCTAGAAATCTCAATAAGCCTATTTTCATATAAAGAAAGTCATTCATCCAAATTCTTTATATTAAAGATTTCACAACAGATTTCCCAACATCTATAAAAAAGCTGGAATTTGCCACTAAATTTTCTTATAAAATCTTTTGAGGGTTCTTATCTTCATAAGAAAATTATGATATTAAAATCATAAATACTAGAGGACTTCTAGATTTATAATCCATTAGAAAAAAACTGATTTCATGCTTTCAAATATCCTAAATAATTCGGTTCTTACAAGGTGACAGATTAACTAATCAAGTTTTCAAACATAATCTTAATAATTTTTATCTTCACACCATCATGAATCCATTTACCACATTCAAAGCTCATGAGATCATCATCAAACACATAACTAATCATATTCCATCATATTTTTCACATATGCAACACATCTATAATCCTCCCAAACCGTTTAAGCATAAACATCATAACTTAACACATATTATCATACTTCTGCAAATTTGCAGCACGTAGTTGTTCACTGTAATATCGTTTTAAAATCGAAAACTGATCCTATGACAGTGAGTCTTATCATTTTAGAAACCATAAGAAGTCTAGAACACACTCCAACAAACCATGTTATCATGCTCTTAATGGTTTTCAAGATATTACAACATCTTTCTTACTTAGTCAGTTTTTTTGACAGATTCGAGCCATTTACAAACTCAAATGTTTTGACACCTTTATACTTGAAACCGAGGGCTCATTTTCATATACATGTAGCCAACATACCGAGCTTTTATTTAAAGGTGATTTCACATATTTTTATGAAGTAGATTGAGAGTTATGGGTCGTTTATTAACACATATGTGCAGCTATACGAACTGCCAAACACCTTCTTCATGCATACACATTCATAACCTAGATTCTAACACATAGAACGCCCTCGTACCCCATATAAACTTGAGTAGCATCATTTTAACATAGATTTACAGCCGTTATAACCATTCATTACTAACCTAACATGCTTCTAATCATACAAAAATCAAAGTAAAGATAGGGAGTAGACAAGTTAAACCTCTTTCCTTCTCTAATTCTCCCTTACTCTCCTTTCCCTCTAGTCTCTTCCTCTCCAAGCCTACTGCTCAACTCCTTTCTCTCTCCCCCACAAAGTTCCTGTTGCCTCCTCTCCTCCGGTGGTGGCCGGCGGCGACGGTTATGGATGGTGGTAGTTTTGGGGGTTAAGGGTTTTTTTGTGTTTCTGCTTGAATGAAGATTGGTGATGGAAGGAATGGTGGAGAAGCAGATTCTTATTGATGAGGAGAAGACATATGTGTGAATTAGCGTAGCTTACCTGATGATTATTCCTAATCTCCATCTATTGGCTTATTTAAGCGGCTGCGTTGGGGAAGAAGAAAAGAGAAGATCGTGTTATTATTTTCACGTTGTTTCTCCCTCTCTCTCGCAATTATTTATTCTGCTTTATTCCCTTCCTCCAATCCCTAATTAGCTAATTATATTAATTTATTTTTATTTAGTTGATCCTTATCTTTAAACACACATAACATAACACACGCACACACACATTATTCACGCCACACACATATTTACTTACATATATAATATATATTATTATATCATATGATTTTCTTTTTATATAGTATTTCGATTATTCTTCCATTATACGTTATTTATTTAACGGATCGAAGTTTTGCTTGTGCATACGAATAGAGTTAATTATTCCGATCTTAACGAGATCAATATCGATATTATTCCATAAAAGGATTTCTCTTCATAATTTAATAGACAAGCATTTCATACATACATACATATATATATATATATATATATATATATAGAGAGAGAGAGAGAGAGAGGATTTTGTAAGTAGCACTTCTTAGATAGTTTTTTTAAAATCTAGTACTCCTTATAAAAACTTATAAATTTAGCACTTCTTGACATTTTTGCCCTTCCATCACATATCTAGTAACCAAAAAAATATTTGTGACTGAACAAAAAAAAAACATTCCACCACCACAATCCCACCACCACCGCCACCCTGCCACCAATTTCTGCTGCCGCCGCCGGGCCGCCGCAGCCGGCGGCCACAAAAAAAAATTTATCAAGTCACAAAAAAAATACCACCACTTTTCCACAGTTGCTAACACAGTCGCCGGCGCCGCCGCCACATTCGCCGGCGGCCACAAATTTTTTTGTGAAGTCATAAAAAAAAATTGTGAAGTCACAAAAAATATATTCCTCCACCACTTTTCCGCCGCCGCCGTACCGCCGCCACTGGCGCCGCGCCGGCACGGCCACTGGCGCCGGCGCGATCACAATCGTTTTGTGAAGTCAGAAAAAAAAAGAAACATTTTGTGTAATCATAAAAAATAAATTGTGAAGTCACTTAAAAAAATCTGTGAAATCACAAAAAAAATATGTGAAGTAAAAAAAAAAAAAATTTGTGAAGTCACAAAAAAAAGATGAAAAATTTGTGAAGTCACAAAAAAAATATGGAAAAATTTGTGAATGCAAAATAAAAAGGAAGACCCAGCACCCTTTCATCTGCTCCCGTTAAACCAACCAACACAATCAAAACAAACCTCTTTCATCAAACATCAACACAAAAAAATTTGCAGGCAAATTGAAAGAATGTCACCCCAAATAATAGTATATGTCCAGTATTATTATACCAAAAATGCAATCAAATGTCACCCCAAATCTTACAAATTTAGGCAATTAAGCAATAACAGAGCTCTTACAAAATCTTGTTTTAAATCTGCATTTCTATGAAATTGTTGCAGGACGTTTGCGATCCAAATCCACCTAACTCGCCAATTCTGCGTACCTATTGGTCAAGCATTCTATTTGAGAGCTAATACTAATGAAAATTGTGGCAGATCTCTTCAATGTGAGCAGCCTGATTGAGGAATCGAAGTCGTTGAAGATTTTTTCCAACAATTCGTATCTGAAAGATAAACATCATCAATATTTGATTAAAAAAGGAAAAATCACCAATAAATTCAACAAAAACAGAAGAAAATCGATTCACGAAATAGAAAACACAGATTGACTCGTGCAGATCTGGAAAAACTCAGAAATCCTCAAAAATAAAATGCAGATTCAAACATCAACGAATAAAATCCAAAACCTAAAAATAAACACTCACTTTTCCGGAAGCTCTATCTCATCAGCTGCAGGCTTATTCCACTCAGCAATCTCCTCCTCCTCGGGTCGCGAGGCCGGGTCGGTTCTCGAAGACGGATCGGATCCCCTGTTGCTGTCGGGAGGTGGCGTCGCCTCACACGCCGTATGTTGCCTCGCCTCGCCTCACCAGATTTGCTGAGGAAGTTTGGCGGAGAGAGAGAGAGCGTGAGTGGAGGAGGAGTAGACACCGTCGGAGGTGACGGCGGCGAGGTGGTGGCGGTAGCGGTAGCCAGGCGGCGAGGAGGTGGCGGCAGCGGGAAAGCTAGGGTTTTAAGAGAGAGAGGGGCCCTGGATGGTGAAGTTGGTGGGGAGGTAGGCGGCGGTGGAGGTGAACGCCGCCCTCGTCGGCGGCAGAGAGAGGAGGTGGAGGAAGAGGGCGGCGGAGGGGTAGGGAAACGCAAGAGCAGAGAGAGAGAGATGGAGATGTGGAGAGAGAGGGAGCTGTGGAAGAATGACAGTACATAAGAAAAAGAAGGGGACACAATGGGAAATACAAAAATAGAGTAGGGGTAAAAAAGATATAAAGTGCTAAATTTTGAAGGATTTATAAGGGGTGCTATTTTAAAAAAAACTATGTTAGAAGTGCTAGAAAGGGGGATTTTCTCATATATATATATATATATATATTATAATTCATCTTTTGATTATTATTTCTAATTAATCACAATATTGTATAAACAACGATTATATCAATAATTTTCACTTAACTCACATAATTGTCACAGCCCCAAATCCTGAGGGACGGCAAAGTCGGGGTGCGACTAGGGGTTCGATTAAAGAAGTGGGGAAGAAGGGGGAATAAATACTGAATAGATGCCTTAACTAATATTATTAAATAAGAAGATATCTATGAACCGATTTCATTAACAAAAGAGAGTCGATCTCGAAGGATCACTCGATGAAGATGTTATCAGAGTAGACTAAGTTTAAGTGTACGAAACTTAAACCAAAAAGTTATACAACATCAAAAAGTGAAGTAGTTTAGCAGCGGAAACATATTCTTCTTTCCTATAAACAACCCTTTTACTCAACCTTCGCCGCCTTCGTCACTCAACCTGCACATTTATAAACACCTGCAGGGCTAAGTATAAATATACTTAGTGGGCACATTGCCGAAAACATATCATTAGAGTATAGATTAATCAGGCATCTCAAAAAGTAACGCATCGGGGTTTTCTTTAAAAAGCCCGTGCTTACTAAATATTTTCCTTTCATGAATATAGCTTCGAAGCATTTTCTGACAAATGTTGCGTTCAACTTGCCCAACTTTTATTTCAATGCCGGGGAAGAGTATACTTCTTCCGCACATGTTCTATTCACCGTGGCTGGCTACCCCTCAACAGAGTACCACACACAACGGCTACCGTGTACACTGACTCTGGAAAACTCTTCCTGTTAACTCAGAATCCGATCGATTAGTTAGTCACCTTTGGCTAACTCAGAAAGGCACAAACAAACTCACGCAAAACAAATCTTTTATGCACTGATAATCAATTTGAAAACACACTTATCAAAGCAGTAAGTAAACATTTTCGAGCATCGCTCATTTTATTTGATATATAGAAAAAACCCACCTTAGGCGATATACAGAACAACTAAAGCTTCCGTCTTTGGTCTTCCGGCCTATCCTTAACTCCGACTTCCTCCTTTTATTGCAAATAATCAAACTTTAGTAATCGGTCGCAACGATAAAAGAAACAGAAATTGAATTCGGTTAAGTCTTTTAGGCATTTGCATTTTAACTAATCTCTTTTGATTAACGAAGAAACGAGACTCGAACACATCTCGTTTAGAACTAACCCATTTCCTTACTCGACATTTAAATTAGTTAATAACGGAAGTCGATAACTCTTAACGACTTAAAAGTTCCTAAAGAATTAAGTTGAAAAGAATTCAACTTAAGAAAATGAGTTTCGGAAATTTTCTGCACAAGACAGTAAGTCTGGAGCCTCTACAGATCAGAATACTTCGAAACAGAGGATGTTCCTTATGTCAAAAGAAAGACATGGATGTCTAGTTTACTGTCCAATTTACGGATCTCGATTTCGTTAAACGAGCTAAGAGTTATGGCCGTTTCCGTGAAGGGTCGCAAAACAGTCCGAAATTTCCATCAATTTATAGACAAGTCTCATAATTATCTAACGTGAATACTTTCTCGTTCCTCGATTAAAACTACGACGATTACTTCTCGTCTTTTCAACAAATCATTTATACTTAGAAATTCCATTTCAATTTCAATTGAATTTTAATATTCAACTTCTATGTTCTATTTTATATCCTATATTGTCACAGCTCCAAATCCCGAGGGACGGCCAAGCCGGGGTGTGACTAGGGGTTGGATTAAAGAGGCGGGGAAGAAAAGGGAATTACTGAATAAATGAATAAATTAACATCTATAACCGAGATAAAAATACTATGAACTGATTCTTATTAGATCAAAGAGAGTCAATCTCGAAAGATCGCTCGACAAAGTTGTGATCAGAGAAGACTAGGTTTAAAGTATGAACAACTTAAACCGAAAAGATAAACATCAATAAGAGAGTTATTTTGCAGCAGAAAAACGTAGAATGATATCACATATCGAATGTGAAATTGAGGCTCAACTAAACTTAACTTCCTTATGTACGACCTTTACTCAACCTCCTCCGCCTTCGTCACTCAACCTGCACATTTAAAAACAAACATGCAGGGCTAAGTACATAAAGCACTTAGTGGGCACATTGCCGAAAACATTTCATACTTAGTATAGATTAATCAGGCATCTTTTCATAAACACTCGTAAGACTTATACTGTTGTACACTTAATTCTGGATAACACACTGTAGGTTAACTCAGAATCCGATCGTCTGGATAGCACTCTGTGGGTTAACTCAGAATATGTCCCTCTGGATAGCACTCTGTGGGCTATCTCAGAATCTGATCGTTTAGTTGGAATCTCTGTATAGCACTCTATGGGCTAACTCGGAATCCAATACTCTAGATAGCACTCTGTGGGCTAACTCAGAGAGGTACAAGAGAAATCACATAAAACAATTCATCATGCACTGATAGTTACTTTAATACATACTTATTAAAGCAGTAAGTAAACACTTTCGAGCAACGCTCATTTTATTTTGATAGAAAAGACCACCTCAAGGCGATTACAGAACAACTAAAGCTTCCGTCTTCTGTCTTCCGTCCTGTCTTCTAATCTCGACGTCCTCCTTCTAATCGTAAATAATCACACATTAGTAATCGGTCGAGACGTTAAAAAGAAACATAAAATCGGAATCGGTTAAGTCTCTTAGGCCTTTGCACTTTAACTAATCTCTTTTGATTAAAAGAAACGAGACTCGAATAATTCTCGTTTAAAACTTACTTGGTTCCTTACTCGACACTTAGGTCGGTTAATAAAGGGAGTCGATAACTTATAATGACTTAGAAGTTCACAAGGAACGAAGTTAAAAAGAACTCTACTTAAGAATTTAGACTTAAGAAAGTTTCTGCACAAAGCAGAAATTCTGGAGTTCATACAGAACATATTCCTGCGAAACAGGGGATGTTCTCTGTAGCAAAAGAAAGCCACGGATATCTAGTTTAGTCTCCAATTTACGAATCTCGATTTCGTTAAGCGAGCAAAAAGTTATGACAGTTTCCGTGAAAGGTCGCAGTTCAGTTCGCGCGAAACCCTAATGCTCGATAAAACCCGACGCACGATTCCCTAGGTTCGATCAATGCTATACAACCTTTAAACTCACGAAAATTTCATCTCAAGGCAGTCAACATGTACAATCTTTTATGACAAACTCCTTCACATTTCTCGATTAAAAACTCGACTTATATTTCCTCGTCTTTCAACTACCAATTACTAAACTATTTCCAATTCAATTTCTATTTCATTCATCAACTTCTAGTTCATAACTATAACTTATATCATCTCATATCTCGGATGGAAATATCATCAACTACAAACTCATTTATTAAACAACAACAATCATTAATATAAAATTAATTTCCTTATTCGACTTTTCTATCGACACTTAGACTCGTTTCTTCGTCTCTTATCAAAATTCCAACTTCTTTAGAATTCGCTCAAATTTTCCGATTATGATTATTAACTAACAAGATTAACATATGTTCAAATCATAGACTCAAATCATTATCCAATCTGGACTTATCGACGATTCTTCGTCTCTTAACAAAATTTCAACGTTCTCCGATTTTGCTCAAACTTTCCAATATCGTTCACCATCTATCAAGATTTACTAATACGTAAACCACATACTCCAATTATTATAGAATCTTAACTTATTGACGACTTTTCGTCTCTTACGATTTTTATTCTATTTTAGAAAAAATCCAATAAATTATATAATCATCCTCAAACATACTACATCTCATTTCTATCATCATATTATACAAATCATAACATTTGCTCATTCAAATCATCACTTCTTCATCTCTTACATTTTTTTTTTATTTTTAGAAAATTCTAAAATAATTCATGCATCAATCTATCATCATATAGAACACAAAACCACTAATCAATCATCTAAAAATCGAACCAACATCAAACCCCTAATCCTTCTATTTTTTTTTTGGTAATAACAATAATATTAGGAGGGGTGATTTCTTCATGATTTCAATCCATAAAACCATTCCTAAGCATACTATAACATATATTAAACATAGATTCATCATCCTACTTCATCTTCAATTTTTCGAAAAAAACAAATTGATGGAAAAGGATTTTTGTTCGGTTCAATCTCGAGAGGAAGCTCTTACCTTGTCGATTATGGAATCGGAACTAAGATTGATCGGTAGATGACTATCTTGTGGAGCTTTTGAAAGCTTGAAGAACACTTCAATGGAGGATTGAGAGAGAGAATAGAGAAGAGAGGGAGGGGGCGGTTTCAAGGGGAAAAAAATGGAGAAGGTGATGACTAATGTTAGATATTTAATATCTAACATAAGGTGTAAAGTAGAAGAACAAAATAGAAGATGAGTCATAGCCCTTAGGTGGCGGTTTTGGTGTGATTTTTAATTGAAAATATCGCGTTTTACGGGTCCGATACAACGTAATAAAATCGAGAAATTAAAACCCTAGACGGTTACGTTTTTGACGAAATCTAATTCGACCGTTAGATTAGAAATAAATCACATACTCGGAAAGCATAATTCGTTTTTCAAAATCCGATAAAAAGTCGGGATAAGACAGTCCAAAATTCGCCCGGAAAAAGTGACTTTCTCCGGTGAACTCGTATCGAAGAAAAAGTGAATGTAAAGTCTGACGGTTTTTCGATCTGAGTTTTCGGACGAAAATTTTATCGGACGCGAAAACCCTAATACAGTAGTCGTTCGACCGACTTCTGGAATTTATTTTCAGAAACGGATTTCACCGTTAGTCTTAGAATTGAAAAACCTTAACTAGGCGTGCAAAGCCTTAATTAATTATCAAATTTTTATTTTAGTGACGGAAGAAATATCCGGGATATTACATATATGAAATCTTCATCAACTTCATTTCTACTTATTAATCAACTACGAACTCAAATCAATCAACATATAAAGTCTCGATTCCTTATTTCTTCTTTTACGCACTTACTTACTTTCTTCGATTCTTGAAGTTTTACTAATTCAATTCTAATCAAATTAGTTTCTATCATCTTCTTACTTAGTAATGAACATCTTAAGGTATTAACATCATTATAAATCATTACTTAACTAATCCACGTCATTTACATCGGTCTAAGAACTCGATTTTCCAAAGTTGTTAGTTAATTCTTAATTAATTCAACAACTACCCTAACATATCAACAATTACTAATACTTAATTAGTTTTCTCGTTCGATTTTCCTATCGACGATTATGCTCGACTCTTCGTCTCTTACGAAAAGTTTGAAGTTCTTAGAATTCGTTTAAACTTTCACATTATCAATATCAACTACTTAGATTAACTAATATGAAAACCATAAGCTTATATCATTAAATATACTTAACTTATCGATGATTCTTTGTCTCCAACGATTTCATTTTTATTTTTAGAAAAATCTAATGTAAATATATAATGAACTATTGTCATAGCCCCAAATCCCGAGGGACGGCAGAAGCCGGGGTGCGACTGGGGTTGGATTAAAGAAGCGGGGAAGAAAGGGGATGAAAGAATAAACATACATACATAACAACTTATCTTCTATGAACAAGACTTTATTGACGAAAGGAAAGAGTTAATCTCGAAAGATTACTCGAGCAAGATACATCAAAAGCTTCTAGGTTATATTACAGAACTTAGGCTACAGTGATTATTACACAACATCAAAAAGAGTTTAGAGTCTAGCAGCGGAATTGTGAACTATATACAAGAGTCTTCCTTAACTATATTCAACTCTAACTCAACCGTCGCCGCTTTGTCGCTTCAACCTGCACATTTAGAAAACATATGCAAGGCTAAGTACGATAGTACTTAGTGGGCACGTTGCCGAAAACATAATCATAGGTATAGATAATCAGGCATTTCATTTCCGTAGCACATCGGGGTTTTTCATTAAAGGCCTATGTCTACTAAACATTTTCTTTCTCTTTTTCATAAATTAGCTTGCAAGCATTTTTCATAGATGTTACGTTCAAATCTTGACCAGTCATAATTCACCATGCCTGGCTACCCCTCAACAGGATACCACATACACCACAGGCTACAAGTGCACTAACTTTGGAAAGCCCCTTTTGACTAACTCAAAGTCGATCGTTAGTTAACCCCTTTTGATTAACTCATAAGGTACAAGAGAACTCACATAAAAGACAAAACAGTTCATGCCATAATTATAACTTTGAAAACACGATTATCAAAGCGATAAAGAAAAGGTTTCCGAGCATTGCTCGTTTTGTTTCATATATAAAAGAAAAGCCCACCTTGATTAAAAACAGAACAAAGACACGTGCTTCCGTCTTCTGGTCTGCGTCTTATCCTTGGTTTCGACTTCCTCCTTCATCGTAAAAATCATACTTTAAAGCTCGCTCTCAAACGATAAATGAATACAAAAAGTCGGATTAAGTTTTTGTTCTTTTGACGTTTTAGGCATTTGCACGTTAACTAAACTCTTTTAGTTAAAAAGAAACGAGATACGAACGCATCTCATTTGACACTCACTCGGTTCTGAACTCGACACTTTAGGTCGGTAAAAAGAAGGTAGTCGATAACTTGAAACGACTAAAAAGATCGAAAGAGTTTAAGTTGAGAAGAATTCAACTTAAGAATCTAGCTTTGAAGGTTCACTGCACAAGGTCAGGTCAGTAAGTTCGCATGGAATAGGAGATTTCGAAAAACGGGTCGTATCCTGTACCAAACGATAGCCTCGGATGTCTAGTTTACTCCCCAATTCGCGGATCTCGATTCCGATAAACGAGCTAGGAGATATTGCAGTTTCCGTGGAATGTCGCAAAACTGCCGAGTGAAACCCTAATGCTCGATAAAATCGACGCACGATTTTCTAGGTTCGTTCTATGTTATCGAACCTAAATTCTCACGAATTTACTGACTCAATACAGTCTACTCGTATCAGTATACGTGATAGACCCTTTTTCATTTCTCGTTTATAAACACGACGATCAAAACCTCGTCGTTCAAACTATGCAATTACTAAACCAATTCAAGTTCTCGTTCAATTTCCTAACTTCTTGTTTCTACTTCTCGATTATAACTATAACTCATCTTTTCAATAGTCGGACGAACATGTCGTCAACTCCAAACTCGTTCATTAAATAATATTAATCATTAATATCCAATTATTTCCTTGGTTCGTCTTTTCTATCAATACTTATTCTCGACGCTTCGTCTCTTACCAAATTTCAAACGTTATTAGAATTCAATCAAATTTTACCACATTTTTAATCATCTATCAAGGATCATAAATACGCAATTCACATCCTCGTATCATTATCTATTCTCAACTTATCGTCCGTCGTTCGTCTCTTACGTAAAATTTTACGTTCTCCGTTTTCGTTCAAATTTTACGACAACGACTATCATCTAACAAGCATTACTATCATGCAAATCATATTATCAAAATGTTATCGAGCTCTAACTTATCGTCACATCTTCGTCTCTTACATTTTTCGTTTTATTTTTAGAAAAATCTCAATTTAATATATATTCATCCTCACGCATCGTACATCTCATTTCCATTAAACAATCGAGCATATCAACACATTTACTTTCCTAAATTGAGCCTTCTTCCTCTCTTAGGTTTCGGATTTTATTTTTAGAAAAATCTAAAACAATCCATACGGTCAATTAACATCATAAGGAACACTAATCTATCAATCAAACGACAAAGAAATCGAACACGAACAAAGTCCCAATTTTTTCCAAAAAAATCGGTAATAACTAGACAAAGAGGTTCTTGATTTTTCTTCATGATTTGATCCGTTGAACTCGATTCTAGACGTCCTAGAACATGTATCGAACAAGAAATCACATGCTATTCATCCTTCAAAATTTTCGAAAAAATAAAAGATGGGGGAAAAGAGATTTGTTCGGTTCAAATGATAAACGAAGCTCTTACCTTTCGTATTATGAACTTAGATATGGATTTGATCGGTAGATGGAAGAGTATTGATCTTGAAGTGTGCTTCAATGGAGGAGATGATGAAGAGAAATGAGAGAGAGGGAGATGGTGAGGGTGGCGGCATTGGGAGGTTTAAGGGGGAGGGTGATGACTCACTATGGTGAATCATAAGTAAGGAAAATATCCCACTAAAGTAATGTGACTCATTAGGGATGCGTTTGGCGAGGAAATTTTATACGAAAAATCTCGTTTCCGGCTCTTAAACGTCGTTTTAAAAGTCGAGAAATATTTTCCTAGATAGTTACGGATTTGAGGAAATCTAATTCGTCTGTTAGATTGGACATAATTTACGTACTCGGAAAACCTAATTCGTTTTTCAAAATCCGAGAAAAAATTAGGACGTCACAGTCCAAAATTCGTCCAGAAAATCATAAAAATTAACTTTCTCCGGTGAACTCGTCTCGAAGAAAAAGTGAATGTAAATTCTGACGGAATTTGATTCCGAGTTTCCGGGTGAAAAAATTAACGGATGCGAAAACCCTAATACAATAGTCATTCGTCCGATTTCTGGAAATTATTTTCGGAAACGGATTTAACCGTAAATCTTAGAATTTAATTTCATGATCTTAGGCGTGCAAAGCCATAATTATTATTAACTTTCATTTTTAAAGACTGTAGAAAAAGTCTGGGGTATTACATCCTACCCTTCTTACGAAAAATTTCGTCCCGAAATTTGCATACCTTTTTCAAAAAGATATGGATATCTCTCCTTCATCTTTTCCTCGAGCTCCCACGTGGCTTCTTCTTGCCCGTGGTGATTCCATAATGCTTTTACTACTGGTATCGACTTGGTTCTTAATTCTTGAACTTTTCTATCCAAAATCGATATCGGCTTTTCTTCTTAACTTAGGTCAGATTCAAGAACGACGTCTTGCTGACTTATAACGTGCTTAGGGTCATAGACATACTTTCTTAATTGCGAAACGTGAAACACGTTATGGACACTTCCTAGACTTGGCGGTAAGGCCAATCTATACGCAACAGGTCCTATTTTCTCGAGAATCTCGTAAGGTCCTATGAACCTTGGTCTAAGCTTACCCTTAACACCGAATCTAATGATTCTTTTCGAGGGTGAAATCTTAAGGAAAACCTTATCACCAACTTCGAAACTAAGATTGGTTCGTCGATCATCGGCGTAAGACTTCTGTCGGCTCTGGGCTTCTTTCATCCTATCTCGAATCTGTCGAATGATCTCAATCATTTCATTAATCGAGTCTGGTCCTAAGTTCTTTCTTTCACCCACTTCATCCCAATAAAGTGGTGACTTGCATTTTCTTCCATACAATGCCTCATAAGGCGCCATTCTTATCGTTGCCTGATAGCTGTTATTATACGCGAATTCAACCAAGTGTAAAATATCTTTCCAATTTGCGCTTCGATCTAAAATCACTGTCCTCAGCATATCAACTAGAATCTGAATCGTCCTTTCGGATTGTCCATCCGTCTGGGGGTGAAAAGCTGTACTGAAATTAAGTTCGGTTCCTAATTCTTTCTGCATCGTGATCCAAAATCTCGAAGTGAACTTGGCATCTCTATCTGATATTATGGACTTCGGTACTCCGTGCAGACGTACAATCTCACGGACGTACAACTGAGCTAACTTCTCTGATCCGTAGGTAGTCTTAATCGGTAAAAAGTGAGCTAATTTCGTGAGCCTATCGATAATCACCCAAATGGCAGTATTTCCTCTTCTTGACTTAGGCAATCCTGTCACAAAATCCATAGCTATTCCTTCCCATTTTCATTCTGGGATATCTAATGGCTGCAACAATCCATACAGTCATCTATGTAAGGCTTTCACTTGCTGGCATGCCAAGCATTTTTCTACAAACAAGGCAACGTCTTGTTTCAATCCATTCCACCAGAAATTCTTTCTTAAGTCCTGATACATCTTCGTACTCCCTGGGTGTGCTGTATACGGCGTATCGTGAGCCTCACTCATGATATCGTTCTTTAATTCTTCATCACTGTCAGGAATACAAAGTCTGCCTTCAAATAATATCGCATTGTCTGGTGCTTCGGAATATCCGTCTGGTTTATCTGTTCTTATCTTTAGGCGAAGCTTCTCCATCGACTCGTCCTTTCTCTGAGCACTTATGATTCTTTCTCTTAAGTCCGACGTAGCTTCTAGTGCCGCTATTTGACTTGTGATCGTTGTTGGTGTATCGAGCACTTCTATTTCCATCTTTTTAAATTCTTGTACTAGAGTTTCTTCTTCGACAAACAGACATCCTAACATGGTTGGAGCTTTGCGACTCAGCTCATCTGCTACTACATTTGCCTTTCCTGGGTGGTAGTTGATTCCGCAATCATAATCTTTGACCAATTCGAGCCATCTCCTTTGTCGCATATTCAGTTCTTTCTGCTCGAAGAAGTACTTCAGACTCTTGTGATTTGTGAAGATCTCAACCCTTACACCATAAAGATGGTGTCTCCAAATCTTTAAAGCATGCACAACGGCTCTGAGTTCTAAATCGTGGGTTGGATACTCAACTTCGTGAGGTCGAAGTTGTCGTGAGGCATAAGCTATCACATTTCCGTCTTGCATTAGAACACAACCTAACCCGTTCTTCGAAGCATCGGTATACACCACATATTCCTTGTTTGCGTCGGGAAGAGCTAATACTGGTGCTGTGGTTAACTTTTCTTTGAGCGTTTGGAAACTCTTTTCACACTCATCCATCCATTTAAACTTATTTTCTTTTCGTAGTAGTTGAGTCATAGGTCTAGCAATCGTGGAGAATCCTTCGATGAATCTTCTGTAGTAGCCTGCCAAACCCAAGAAACTTCTGATCTCGTTCGGACTTGTTGGTGACTTTCAATTATGTACTGCCTCTACCTTAGCAGGATCTACCTTGATTCCTTCCGCTGAAACTATGTGTCCGAGAAACATTACTTCCTTCAACCAAAATTCGCACTTACTGAACTTGGCGTATAGTTTCTCAGTTCTAAGTGTTTCCAACACTATTCGCAGATGTTCTTCGTGTTCTTTCTCATTCTTTGAGTAAATAAGAATATCGTCGATGAAAACTAGGACGAATTTGTCTAAGTATGGGTGGAAAACTCTATTCATGAGGTCTATGAATACCGCAGGGGCATTGGTCAAACCAAATGGCATAACTAAGAATTCGTAGTGGCCATATCTGGTTCGAAAAGCAGTCTTAGGTACGTCCTCGGGTTTAATCTTCAGCTAGTGGTACCCCGATCTTAAATCCATCTTTGAAAACACTCCTGCATCTCTGAGCTGATCGAAAAGGTCCTCTATCCTTGGCAAAGGATATTTGTTCTTGAGCGTGATCTTGTTCAGTTCTCGATAATCTATACACATCCTCATTGAACCATCCTTCTTTCTGACAAACAACACTGGTGCTCCCCAAGGTGAGACATTTGGTCTGATGAAACCAATGTCTAGCAATTCTTGCAATTGGATTTTAAGTTCTTCTAGTTCTTTCGGTGCCATCCTCTATGGGGCTTTCGATTTGGGGGCCGATCCTGGTTCTAGGTCAATCGAGAAATCTATGTGACGGTCGGGTGGTAAACCAGGTAAAATTTTTGGAAAGACGTCTTCGTACTCGTTGACAACTTTCACGTCTTGAACGGTCTTCTCGGGTCCTGGTTCTCCAACTAGGTACACAAGATAGGTTGTGCAACCCTTCTTCTTTATCAACTTCTTGGCTTGTAAGGCGGATATTATCGGTATTCTCTTGCCCATTGCAATCCCATGAAATTCGGTCGGCTCTCTACCCGAGGGTTGAGAAGAGATTTTTCTCTCGTTGCAGAGAATTGTGGCATAATTCTCTGACAACCAGTCCATCCCTAGAATTATGTCTACGTCCCACATTATCATAACGTTCAAATTGTTCGCTTTAACCTTAAGAGTTCCAAATTCTAGTTCTAGGTTAGAGCAAACATGCATGGAAGTAGTGATCTCTCTTGAAGATGTAGCTACTCTCATAGGATGTTCAGTTCTTACGGGTCTGATGTCTAAGTTATCCACACAACAACCAGCAATAAAAGAATGCGATGTGCCCGTATCGAACAATATCTTAATAGGGATGTTGTGAAGTTTTCCCATACCTGTAAGGTTTCCTTTTCCCTTTCCCTTATCCTGCCCAGTCTGCCTATTCGCGCATGCCCTTGCATTCTGCTGTTGGTGCACGTGCTGCTGAAACTGCTGCTGATTCATTTGCTGTTGTGGCTGCGCTTATATGGCCCTCAGAGGTACTGCTTGCAGTGGTTTAGGACAGTCCTTCTTCATGTGTCCCTTCTGTCCACAGTTAAAACAGTTGGGAGTGCCTGCTTGACAGACACCGGAATGTGATTTGTTGCATTTGGGGCATATAGGAATGGTAACCCTCCCTGGGTTATTCCATCCCTGATTGAAATTCCTTTCTTGTCCCTGAGGTTGATTTTGCTTGTTATTACCTCTTCCTGTCCCTGTCTGTCTGTTTCCTTGAAGAAACAACCCTGACTGATTGTTTCCCTGCCACGGTTTCTTTCCATAGTTATTGTTCTGATTCGGCTGCTGATAGCCCTGCTGATTTCCCTTCCTTTGATTCCCCTGGTTGTTGAAATTCTGATTGTAGCCACCGCTACTTCCTCCTTCCCACTTTCTCTTTCCTTGGAAATTGCTATTATTGCTATTATAATAGCCTCGGTTTTTGTTTTGGGTTGGAGCTGGTGTGGTTGTTATTGTTTTCTTCTCATCAGGCACGACGGCCTCCATTTCCAAAGCTTGTCCTAAGACATCCGTATAGCTCAGTCCCCCGTGACTGGCTAAAGCGATCCCCAATTCATGTCTATGTCCCCCACGGAACTTCTTCGATATCTTTTCTTCGGTATCGACCTGAGTAGGCGCATACCTTGATAGCTCACAAAACTTGGCGTCGTATTCTGTCACCGTCATCTTACTCTGTTTCAGATTGTAAAACTCAGCCTCCTTCTGAGCTCTATACGTACTTGTCGTACAGTGCCTCCTTAAACTCGTCCCATGTAAATTGAGCCAGATGCTCTGCAGGTTTCACTTTCTGTCTTGCCTCCCACCAGTAGTCAGCTTGTCCGGAGAGCTGGAATGCTATGCATGATAGTCGCTCCTCATCAGTACATCTGAGGAGCTTGAACATTCTCTCGATTGATCGCACCCATAGCTCAGCATCGCTAGGGTTGCCCGTTCCATTAAATACAGGTGGGTTTCGTTTGAGGAAAAGATCCTCAATGTCCCTACGGGGTGGTGGTGGAGGTGGTGGTGATGGTGATGGTGATGGTGGAGGGGTACCATTGCGTTCCTGTTCTTGTTCCCTTTCGTTTTCTGACTAACGTCGTCTACGTCCTAGGGGCCTACCAGGTCCCCTTCTATTGTTAACATTTCTTGGCGGCATTTTTCTTTAACTATAGGAAACAGGAACTCTCATTAGCCTTTTCTTTTAAACATTCTTTTACTTACTCGCTCTCTTTCGAACTTATTCAAGTTCGCGGAAAAGAAAAATCGAACATAACTTCGATATTAGCTCTTTAATCTTTTAACTTTTCAAGTTAAACAAAACTTCTCGTTACACGAGTTCATTTGACATTCTGGTTTACCACATGTTTTATAAGAAAATTTTCTTGTGATCAAAACCCTTTCATGGGTCATGTATATATATATACATCAAAAAGAATATTAATTCTGCCTCCAACGAGGACTTATACAAAAAGTTAGACTACTACTAGTCTAAACTAGGCTGACTGCCTATCTATGAACCGGGTGCACTAACAAGCTGCATCTCCGTATCTACTGGGAGTACTAAAACGGAAACGATTTATAAAATTTCGTATCCGCTAGAGTACTACAAAAACTAGTTATTGATCCGACTATGTACAGGACAAAAGAACTACTACTACTACTAACATGCGTCTACGACGCTCTACTCAACAGACTACAGTCGAGTCCGAACTGCCCTCTACGGCCTGTAAAACCCTAAGAGTCCTTCTCCGGGTCCTCCTCCGGATCCTAGTCCGGGTCCTCCTCAGGATCCTCGTCCGGGTCCTCCTCTTCTGACTCTGAACCAAAGACGAGCCGGAGTGCCTCGTCCTCCCTAAGAGTAGAGCCGTCAGAAAGTGCAAGTAGGGGTGGTGATGGTGCCTCTGAAACTGTCTCCTCTAAGTCTGAAACAAGATAGTCCTCACTGGTCTCTACTGCACGCTTCTTCAGGGGAAGAAGGTGCTCTGGAACGGAACTGGAACCTAACTCGCACTCTTCCCTAGAACGGACTCTGGATGGTCCCGCCTCTAACTGACCTCTGACTACCTCCCACTTCGCACAAATCTCCTAAAGCGGTGTCAGTGGAGATGGTAGCTCTAACATGGCGGCAAGCTCTGCGTCTATCCCCCGGCTCCCTGACCCTGTCTCAAACAGCCTTGTCTCAAAAGGTCCTCGAACTCTCACACTGGGCTCGGGTAGAAAAGGAGTAGCTAACCCTAATAGGCTAGTTGTCTCTGCGTCAATCTCCACGAGTCTCGGTCCTGGGATCAACTCATTCAGTGGCCCAAGTGGAAGTGGTAGCTCTGGTGTAGCTGCGGGCTCCTCGTCCTTCTCTAACTGCTCTGCCTCCGAGTCTGACTCCTCACTAAGCTCAAAGTCTTGTGGTATCTCCAACAAAGCGGCAAACTCCAGGTCCAAGTCTAAAGGCTCTGGCTCGGCAACCGCTGGAAAGTGACGGTAGGGAAGATGTGGCTCGAAAGGGACTGGAACCATGAGCCTACTGTCAAAGAAACGCTCGTGTATAAATAGAGCGAATCCCGTCGGTGTCATCGCCGAAAATCCCAAGGAAAAACCACGCCACACGGTACGCCTAATCGCGCCACTCGTCCGGCAGTCGCACAATCAGGTCGGATATCGCCTGACTCTCCGGGATAAAGTGTTGTGCTGCGTAGTAAACATACGAGAAGTTGCTCACTATCTGTCCTACGTCCTCCACACCGTAATCTGCCTCATAATCGTGATAAGCATCCTGTAAAGTGTCTGCTAAGGTACGCTGTGGTAAAGGTGCGCTCTTTCGAGCTGTAACGCGTCTCCTAGCCATCCTACAAAAGTTTTAAGGAACACGGATCAGTAACAGGTAGGGAAATAACTTATCTCAATGAAATACTTAAATTACAAAATGAACATTCCTTATTCAATTGTAATATCACCACTTAAACAACAACTTATCATAACATCTAGCTATTTCAAGAAATTGCACTCAAACAATATATAGAAATAAAATTTCAAGATTTTATTTCCATCCTTTATCTTATTTTTCATTTACTTTTCTTATTTTATTTTATTATAAACTTTCTTTCTTTATTCTTTATTACTTTTGTCATTATTTCTTCCTTAAAAAAAAATTTTCTTAACGGTTCTTACTTCATTAAACATTCCTAAGCATAGTATAACATATATTAAACATAGATTCATCATCCTACTTCATCTCCAATTTTTCGAAAAAAACAAATTGATGGAAAAAGATTTTTGTTCGGTTCAATCTCGAGAGGAAGCTCTTACCTTGTCGATTATGGAATCAGAACTAAGATTGATCGGTAGATGACTATCTTGTGGAGCTTTTGAAAGCTTGAAGAACACTTCAATGGAGGATTGAGAGAGAGAATAGAGAAGAGAGGGAGGGGGCGGTTTCAAGGAGAAAAAAATGGAGAAGGTGATGACCAATGTTAGATATTTAATATCTAACATAAGGTGTAAAGTAGAAGAACAAAATAGAAGATGAGTCATAGCCCTTAGGTGGTGGTTTTGGTGTGATTTTTAAGTGAAAATATCGCGTTTTACGGGTCCGATACGACGTAATAAAATCGAGAAATTAAAACCCTAGACGGTTACGTTTTTGACAAAATCTAATTCGACCGTTAGATTAGAAATAAATCACATACTAGGAAAGCATAATTCGTGTTTCAAAATCCGATAAAAAGTCGGGATAAGACAGTACAAAATTCACCCAGAAAAATAATAAAAACCGACTTTCTCCGGTGAAATCGTATCGAAGAAAAAGTGAATGTAAAGTCTGACGGTTTTTCGATCTGAGTTTTCGGACGAAAATTTATCGGACGCGAAAACCCTAATACAGTAGTCGTTCGACCGACTTCTATAATATATTTTAAGAAACGGATTTCACCGTTAGTCTTAGAATTGAAAATCCTTAACTTAGGCATGCAAAGCCTTAATTAATTATCTAATTTTTATTTTAGTGACGGAAGAAATATCCGGGATATTACATATATGAAATCTTCATCAACTTCATTCCTACTTATTAATCAACTACGAACTCAAATCAATCAACATATAAAGTCTCGATTCCTTATTTCTTCTTTTACGCACTTACTTACTTTCTTCGATTCTTGAAGTTTTACTAATTCAATTCTAATCAAATTAGTTTCTATCATCTTCTTACTTAGTAATGAACATCTTAAGGTATTAACATCATTATAAATCATTACTTAACTAATCTACGTCATTTACATCGGTCTAAGAACTCGATTTTCCAAAGTTGTTAGTTAATTCTTAATTAATTCAACAACTACCCTAACATAAACAATTACTAATACTTAATTAGTTTTCTCGTTCGATTTTCCTATCGATGATTATGCTCGACTCTTCGTCTCTTACGAAAAGTTTGAAGTTCTTAGAATTCGTTTAAACTTTCACATTATCAATATCAATTACTTAGATTAACTAATATGAAAACCATAAGCTTATATCATTATATATACTTAACTTATCGATGATTCTTTGTCTCCAACGATTTCATTTTTATTTTTAGAAAAATCTAATGTAAATATATAATGAACTATTGTCATAGCCCCAAATCCCGAGGGACGGCAGAAGCCGGGGTGCGACTGGGGTTGGATTAAAGAAGCGGGGAAGAAAGGGGATGAAAGAATAAACATATATACATAACAACTTATCTTCTATGAACAAGACTTTATTGACGAAAGGAAAGAGTTAATCTCGAAAGATTACTCGAGCAAGATACATCAAAAGCTTCTAGGTTATATTACAGAACTTAGGCTACAGTGATTATTACACAACATCAAAAAGAGTTTAGAGTCTAGCAGCGGAATTGTGAACTATATACAAGAGTCTTCCTTAACTCTATTCAACTCTAACTCAATCGTCGCCGCGTTGTCGCTTCAACCTGCACATTTAGAAAACATATGCAAGGCTGAGTACGATAGTACTTAGTGGGCACGTTACCGAAAACATAATCATAGGTATAGATAATCAGGCATTTCATTTCCGTAGCACATCGGGGTTTTTCATTAAAGGCCTATGTCTACTAAACATTTTCTTTCTCTTTTTCATAAATTAGCTTGCAAGCATTTTTCATAGATGTTACGTTCAAATCTTGACCAGTCATAATTCCCTATGCCTGGCTACCCCTCAACACGATACCACATACACCACAGGCTACAAGTGCACTAACTTTGGAAAGCCCCTTTTGACTAACTCAAAATCGATCGTTAGTTAACCCCTTTTGATTAACTCATAAGGTACAAGAGAACTGATAAACGAGCTAGGAGATATTGCAGTTTCGGTGGAATGTCGCAAACTGCCGAGTGAAACCCTAATGCTCGATAAAATCGACGCACGATTTTCTAGGTTCGTTCTATGTTATCGAACCTAAATTCTCACGAATTTACTGACTCAATACAGTCTACTCGTATCAGTATACGTGATAGACCCTTTTTCATTTCTCGTTTATAAACACGACGATCAAAACCTCGTCGTTCAAACTATGCAATTACTAAACTAATTCAAGTTCTCGTTCAATTTCCTAACTTCTTGTTTCTACTTCTCGATTATAACTATAACTCATCTTTTCAATACTCGGACGAACATGTCGTCAACTCCAAACTCGTTCATTAATCAATATTAATCATTAATATCCAACTATTTCCTTGGTTCGTCTTTTCTATCAATACTTATTCTCGACGCTTCGTCTCTTACCAAATTTCAAAAGTTATTAGAATTCAATCAAATTTTACCACATTTTTAATCATCTATCAAAGATCATAAATACGCAATTCACATCCTCGTATCATTATTTATTCTCGACTTATCGTCCGTTGTTCGTCTCTTACGTAAAATTTTACGTTCTCCGTTTTCGTTCAAATTTTACGACAACGACTATCATCTAACAAGCATTACTATCATGCAAATCATATTATCAAAATGTTATCGAGCTCTAACTTATCGACACATCTTCGTCTCTTACATTTTTCATTTTATTTTTAGAAAAATCTCAATTTAATATATATTCATCCTCATACATCGTACATCTCATTTCCATTAAACAATCAAGCATATCAACACATTTACTATCCTAAATCTAGCCTTCTTCATCTCTTAGGTTTCGGATTTTATTTTTAGAAAAATCTAAAACAATTCGTACGGTCAATTAACATCATAAGGAACACTAATCTATCAATCAAACGACAAAGAAATCGAACACGAACAAAGCCCCAATTTTTTCCAAAAAAATCGGTAATAACTAGACAAAGAGGTTCTTGATTTTTCTTCATGATTTGATCCGTAGAACTCGATTCTAGACGTCCTAGAACATGTATCGAACAAGAAATCACATGCTATTCATCCTTCAAAATTTTCGAAAAAATAAAAGATGGGGGAAAAGAGATTTGTTCGGTTCAAATTTTAGACGAAGCTCTTACCTTTCATATTATGAACTCGGATATGGATTTGATCGGTCGATGGAAGAGTATTGATCTTGAAGAAAGCTTGAAGTGTTCTTCAATGGAGGAGATGATGAAGAGAAATGAGAGAGAGGGAGATGGTGAGGGTGGCGGCATTGGGAGGTTTAAGGGGGAGGGTGATGACCTACTATGGTGAGTCATAAGGAAAATATCCCACTAAAGTAATGTGACTCGTTAGGGATGCGTTTGGCGAGGAAATTTTATACGAAAAATCTCGTTTCCGGCTCTTAAACGTCGTTTTAAAAGTCGAGAAATATTTTCCTAGATAGTTACGGAATTGACGAAATCTAATTCGTCCGTTAGATTGGACATAATTTACGTACTCGGAAAACCTAATTCGTTTTTCAAAATCCGAGAAAAAGTCAGGACGTCATAGTCCAAAATTCGTCTAGAAAATCATAAAAATTAACTTTCTCCGGTGAACTCGTCTCGAAGAAAAAGTGAATGTAAATTCTGACGGAATTTGATTCCGAGTTTCCGGGCGAAAAACTTAACGGACGCGAAAACCCTAATACAGTAGTCGTTCGTCCGATTTCTGGAAATTATTTTCGGAAACGGATTTCACCGTAAATCTTAGAATTTAATTTCATGATCTTAGGCGTGCAAAACCATAATTATTATTAACCTTCATTTTTAAAGACTGTACAAAAAGTCTGGGTATTACATATACTTACTACTTCTCAATAATCATAACACATCATCAATACCACCACATTTATTTAATCAAATACCTACTTCTTCCTCTCTTACAATCTTGTTTTTATTTTTAGAAAATTCTCAATTAAATCATGCAATCATATATCAATACCTAGAATCATATTCCACAAACCAAGCATCTAATTTCAAGCTTGAATGTCACCTAGAAATCATAAAAATTTCGAATGGAACTAGTACATAAATTTCGAAAATTGCCATATAAATTCCAACATGATTTCTACTTGATTTTAACCATGGAAATTCATTCCTATGCATTAATAATCATGTAATGATCTTAGAACATCAATCCTACTTCTCTTATATTTTTCAAAAATTTCAAGAATTGTAGAATAGGATTTTTGTTCGGATAGAAATGAAGAGGAGGCTCTCACCTTTCCAAATATGTAATCGGAATTGAAATCGATCGGTAGATGAATAAGTTATGGAACTTTGAATGCTTGAAGAACTTGATAAACACACTTGAAGATGAAGAACAAGAGAGAGAAGAGAGAGAGATGGGGGGGCGGTTATGATAGGGAATGAGAGAGAGAAATATGATGACTAAGAGAGTGTTTAAGTTAATAAAGTGAGAAAATATCAAGTGGATGACTAAGGGTGTAGGTGGCGTGTCACAGCCCCAAATCCCGAGGGACGGCAGAAGCCGTGGTGCGACTGGGATTGGATTAAAGAAGCGGGGAAGAAGGGGACTGACTAAACAAACATACATAAGAGACATCATACATTCTATGAACAAGACTTTATTTGCAAAAGGAAGAGTAATTCTCGAAGGATTACTCGACAGAAGGTACTCAAAAGGCATCTAAGTTCAAGTTTACAGACATAAACTACGGAGTTTTACGTAATGTACATAACATCATAGTACTTAGAGTTTTGCAGCGGAATTTGTGATTTCAAAACTAACTACAGTCTTCCTACGACAACTTATTTCAAGCCTCGCCGCTTCCATCGCTTCAACCTGCACATTTAGAAAACATATACAGGGCTAAGTACAAAAGTACTTAGTGGGCACGTTGCCGAAAACGTATTCATAAGTATAAATAATCAGGCATTTCATAATCGTAGCACATCGGGGTTTTATTGAAAATGGCCCGTGTCTACTAAACATTTTCTGACTCATTTATATAAATTAGCTTGTACAAGCATTTTTCTAGTATGTTACGTTCAAATCTTGACCAATTTCTCATTCACCGTGGCTGGTTACCCCTCAACAGGATACCACATACACCACAGGTTACAAAGTGCACTAACACTGGAAAGCGCTAAATAGCTAACTCAGAGTCGATCGATAGTTAACTAATAAATCTGGAAAACACGAAGGTTAACTCAGTTAGGTACAATAGAACTGACATAAAATATTTAAACAGTTTATGCCATGATTATCACTTTGAAAACACGATTATCAAAGCGATAAAGAAAAGGTTTTCGAGCATTGCTCGTTTTGTTTCATATAAATAAAAGCCCACCTCGATGATACAGAACAACTAAACAGGTTTCCGTTCTTCGGTTCTTCCGTCCTTTCCTTAGTGCTGACTTTCTCCTTCATCGTAAAATGATAACACTTTAAATTCGGTCGTATAAGATAATCAAACATGGAAATTCGAATTAGGTTTTAGTCGTTTTGTTTCTTTAGGCATTTGCACGCGACTAGTTTCATTTTAATTAAACGGGAACGAGACTTGAACAAATCTCGTTTAGAACTCGAAAGGTTTCATACTCGACTCCTAGGTCAGTAGAGAGGATAGTCGTTAACTCATTACGACTTAAACGATCGAAAGAAACTAAGTTGCGAAGAAAACAACTTAGGAAATTGAATTCTGAAATTTCACAGCGCAATACAGAAGTTCTGGGGACTGCCCAGAACAGAGCATCTGGAAACAGGAGAAGTTCCCTCTACCGTTAGAAAGCTTGAGATGTCTAGTTTACTCTCCAATTTACGGATCTCAAATACGATAAATGAGCTAAGCGATATTACAGTTTCTGGGAGGGGTCGCAAAACTGCCGCGGCTAACCCTAGTTGCTCGATAGAATCGACGTATAACTTCCTAAGTTCGTTCTAAGTTCTCGTACTCGATTTCTCACGAAATTTCACTCTCAAGGCAGTCAACACGTACTCCCGTACGTGAAGGACTCCTTTTCAAAACGTGCTTATAACCACGACGATCAAACCTCGCCGTTTCAACTACCATTTACTATACCAACAACAAGTTAACATTTCTCGTTTCTAGTTCTCGATTATAACTACAACTCATCATATAACAACTCGAAAGCTCACGACGTCAACTACAAAGTCGTGCCTTAGTCCATCATAAACATTATTATCAAGTTAGAATTCTTACTTGACTTCTCGATTATTAATTACGTCCACTTGTTCATCTCTTACGAGATTTCAAAAGTTATCGGAATTCGTTCAAATTCTACGTCATCAATCATCATCTAACGAGATTCATTATTATATACATCATCACCTCAAATCATTACTTAAACTCAACTTAAATCCAATTCTTTGTCTCTTACGTTCCACAAAATAATTTTAGAAAATTGCAATTAAATTCATAACATTATCTATCATTACCTAGAACCTTAATCCATCATCATTTCATCAATAAAAACAACTACACAAAATTCCCCAATCCTTCATGAAAAATCAGTAATGACATATAATTAAAGGGGGTGATTTTCTTCATCAAACATCATCATTAATCCCTTAATCATACTACTATATCATCAATTGATCAATTCAAGTCTTATTACATCATCAAATTTAAAACCCCCAATTCAAACCCTAGCTCAAAATCGGTCCTCATCAAATACTTAGGGGTTTTGATTTCTTTTTGTTTTAATCATCAATCGAACACCTCCTAAGCAATATTATACCATTAATTGAAGAATCCAAATTATCCTACAACAACCCCTAATTTTCGGTATTAATAAGAAAATAGGGTTCTTGATTTTCCTTCAATTTTAATCATAGATCCATGTCTAAACCATCTAATTATCTTAATTGAAGATTAAAACATCTAATCCCCATCATCCATAAATTTCGATCCACATAAAAAAAAAGAAATGGAATCCAATTAGATAGGATTAGAGATGAGATGAATACCTTGAACTTTACTAAAGGAAGAATTAGAATTCGATGGTCGGATGATGACTTGTGTGAAAATCTTGCTCCAAGAACTTGAAGCTTCTTCAACAATGGTGAAAAGAAAAATAGGAGAGAGAGAGAGTGTGTGTGTGCCGAATTGGGAGGGAGAGAGTGTGAGGATGATGACTAAATTATGTTATAACATGTATGTATTAACTTAATAGGTGTAAAGTTAAAATAAATATCTAAGTAGTGAGTCATTAGGTTTAATACTATAAAGAAATGAAATATCATGCTTGAGAGAGTATGATGTCGGCATTTAGGGGAGAAAAAGAAGAAATTACGCGCTTTTCCGGCGTGATACGACGTTACAGAAATCGAATGACGAAAAACGTAGCTCGGCACAAAATCGTCAAAAACCGATTCGACCAAAAATTCTAACGTATTTAACTTAATGAGAAAGTAATATTTAAAAACTTAATTCCGACAAAAACTCGGGACGACACAGTCCGAGTTTTGTCTGAAAAATCATAAAAACAAACTTTCTCGGGCGAGTTCGTATCGCGATTTCGTGAATGTAAAAATCAGACGGTTTTCCGTTCTGAGTTCAAGAACTAAAAATTTTTCGTACGCGATAACCCTAAATACAGTAGTCATCTAACCGACTTCCGTAATTTATTTTCGGAAATGGATTTCACCGTTGGTTTTAGAATTCAGAATCGTAAACTTAGGCATGCAAAGCCATTTTTATTATTGACTTTAAAATTTTAAGACTGTACGGAATTTCTAGGGTATTACATCCTACCCCCCTTGCGAAAAATTTCGTCCTGAAATTTGCTTATCCTCTTTAAACAGCTTGGAGTACTTCATACTCAACTCTTTTCCGAATTCCCACATGGCTTCCTCTTGCCTGTGATGATCTTACAATGTTATTACTAATCGTCTCGACTTGCTCCTTAACTTTTGCACTTTTCGATCCAAGATCGTTTTCGATCTTTCCTAATAACTTAAGTCGATTTCAAGATCAACGTCTTGCTGACCAACTATGTGTATAAAAACAAATATATATATATATATACTTTCTCAAAATGAGATACACTTAAAATAAGCATTCCATAACTTGGCGATAAAGCCATAACTATTCGCATTGGAAGCTATCTTTTCCAAGTTATTTGCTAATTATATAAATCTTTATCGAAGTCTGAACTTGACACGAAACTAATGTTTCTCATTAACGGAGAAATATTAAGGAGCTTTTATTTTCCTTCTCGATTATTAAGTTCAAATTGTCGTATATACTTAAGACTTTCGTCTTTTCTAAATTCTTTTATCCCGTCTCGGATCTATTGAATGATCCCGGTCATTTTACTGACTGTGTCTGGTCCTAAGTTCTTACTTTCACCTACCTTATAACAATAAGGCAGCTATGTAAATCTTCTCCTTCTACAAGGTCTCGTAAGTCGTAATACCTATCGTAGCTTAATAATTATTGTTATAACAATTCAGTTGTTGGCTATGTGTTCTTCAATTCGCTCTTTGGCTAATCTTATCGTTCTTAGCTTATCAACGAGTATCTAAATCGTTTTCTCGGACTGTCCATTCAACTGGAGGTGAGAAACGGTACTAAAGTTAAGTTTGTTATTTAACTCTTCTGCCTTGTGACCTACATATATCTTGTCGTCGTAAAATTATAACTATATCCTTCCATTTCTATTCCAGAATACCTTAACGGTTATCACAACTCGTATAGTTGTCAGTGAAAGGCTTTCACTTTCTTATAAGCTAAAAATCTTTCTACCAAACTAGACAACGTCTCGTTTCACTCTATTCCACTAGAAATCCTTTCTTAAATCTTAAGTTCGTTGTCATCGGAAATACTAATTTATTTTCTATCATAATACCCATTACTTCAAAGTCGCTGTCTGGTTTATCCATTCTTATCCTTAGTCGAGGCTTATCCATTGACTCGTCCTTTCTCTAGATACTTATAATCTTTCTCGAAATTTGGCCTAGCTACTCGTGCCGCTATTTGCCCTGCGATCGATGCTGATGCATCACGCATTTCTATATCCATCATCTCGAATTCTCGTATAAGTGTTTCTTCTCCGACGTAAAGATACCTAAACTTAGTTGAAGTCTTACGACTCAGTGTATCTATTCTTACCCTTAGCTTTTCCTAGATGGTAATTAATTTCACAAACATAATATTTTTACTAGTTCGAGCCATCTCCTTTGTCTTATGTTAATTCCTTTGCTCGAATACACACTTCAAATTTTTATGATCTGTGAAGATCTCATCCCTTACACCATATAGATGGTGTGTCCAGATTTCACTGCATGTACTACGGCTGCAAGCTCTAAGTTGTGGGTTGGATACTCAATTTCCTGAGGTTAATGCGTCGTGAAGCATAAGCTATCACTCTCTTATTTTGCATTATCACTCATCTTAACTCGTTCTTCGAACCTTGGTGTCTACCTCGTATTCCTTGTTTGCTTCTGAGAGGCTCAAATTGGGGTAATGATAAACTTCTCCTAGAACGTCTGCGTACCTATCTCACACTTGTCTGTACATTTATATTTCTTTTCCTTCTATGTAGTTGCGCCATAAGTCTTAGTAATCATTGACAATTCCTTAATGAAAACCTCTATTATAACTGTCCAACCTAGGAAACTTCTTATTTCATTCTGACTGGTAGTCGATTTCCTTTTTGAGCATTGCCTCAACCTTGGCATGAATCTATCTTAACATCTTCTGTTTACACTATATATATATCTCCATAAAACATCACTTTCTTCAATCGAACTTGCTCTTCTGAACTTGGCATCTAGTTTCTCGAATCTAGGCGTTTCTAGTACTATTCGCAAATGTTCTTCGTGCTCTTTCTCATTCTTAGCGTATATGAAATTGTCGTCGAAGAATACTAAACAATTTTTCTAAGTCTAGGTGTAAATTCTATCCACGAGGTTCATGAACACTACGGAGCACTAGCCAACTAAATGACATAACTAAGCATTCGTAATGGTCATATCTGGTTTGGAAGATAATTTTGGGTATCTCACCAGTTTATCCTTTAACTAGTGATGCTTAGTCCTTAAGTCTATCCTCGCATTTGCACTTGTTTCTTTTAAGCTTATCAAGGGGTCTTCTATTCTCACAAAAGGATACTTATCCTTAAGGGTTATCTTTATTTAACTTTTGACAGTCTATATACATTCTCGCAGAATCATCCTTCTTCTTCATCAACATCTTGGCTTATAGGGCGGATATTTTTCAGTATCCTCCTGCCCGTTGAAATTTCCATAGAATTCTCTCGTTGCAGAAAATCGTGACGAAATTCTCATGCAACTAGTCCATACCTAAAATTATATATATATATATATATATATATATATATATATATATATATCGTACATTTTATTACTTCCCAATCGATTGCTATGTTCTAACAGAAAGACCCTAAATTAAATTCTATGCTCAGCGAAACTAAGGGAATAATTCTATGAGATTATCGTCACTTTCTGAAGCGTAATCGTTCCTATTTCATAATTAGTGCGTTCTAGTCTAAGCCCTATGTGGTCAATAGGTACTAGAAAACTGGTATAAAGTTCTAGTACGGGTCAACAATTATGACAGGGTAATTTATAAGGTTCGTCCAATACCTGCCAAATCTCCCTTTCCTTCATTAAGCCTCTCCTGTCTAATCATGCATGCGCTTGCATTCTATTGTGATTGCATCAGCTGTGGCTGTGACTGGACCTGAGCTATATTTAGTGGTTGAGGCTGGCCGTACTGAATTGGTACCATCATTTGCAACAGCGTTGGGCAATCCTTACTTATATGCCCCAGCATCATACATTTAAAACGTCTATCCGTGTTTGCTAGACACACACCCTCATGCTTCTTACCACATCTAGAACATGCAGAAACTTCCTGTTTCTGTTCTGCCGCTTGCCTCAGTTCTGGGCAATTCCTCTTAACGTGTCCCTTATGCAAACAGTTGAAACAAACACCAGTTTTTGCTAGACAAACACCTGGGTGTTCCTTACCACATTTAGGGCAAGCTGAAGAAGGGATCTTTTCTTGAGTACTTTTCAGAGTTGGGAGTTGACCGTGCTGGCTGATTTCATTTGCCGTCAGTGATTCCGGGCAAGTTCTCCTCGTATGTCCCTTATGTCCACAATTGAAACAGTTGCCAGTGCCTATTTGACACACACCAGGGTGCGTTTTATTGCATTTGGGGCAAACCGGAATGTTAACCCTCACTGGGTGATTTCCTCTCTGATTTCTGTATCTTTGCTGCCCTTGCAGCTGTCCTTGTAGATTGTTTCTCTTGCCTTGACCGGATTGTTCATTTCTCTGTGGATTATTCCTCTGCCCTGCTTTCTTTCCATAGTTACTTCCTTTTCCTGGCTGGTGGAAACCCTGCCGAGCCCTATTCTATTTCCTTTGCTTGTTGTGGCACTGGTAACGATCACTACTACCCCCTTCCCATTTCCTTTTTCCCTTATAGTTGATATTATTGTTGGGACGGTTTTGGGTTGAAATCTGTTTTGGTGCTGGTGTGGATTTTACCATCTTTCCTTTATTAGGCACTAATGCCTCTATTTCACGGACTCGTCCTAGTAGTTCTGCATAACTCAGTCCCTCCTATCTGGCTACTGCTATTCTCAGTTCATACTTAAGTTCTCCCTGAAGCTTCCTGGCTACTTCCTCCTCAATCTCGACTTGATTGGATACATACTTTTCATAATATGCCTCCTTAAAACCATTCCAGGTGATTGGAGCCGCTTGCTCTACCGGCATAATTCTCTGTCTAGTCTTCCACCAATATTTAGCTGGTCCGGTTAGCTGATGCCCAGCACATGCTAGACGCTCCTCATCACTAAGTCTAATCGGCTTAAAGATTCTCTCTATAGAACGTATCCATTGCTCGGCCTCACTCGGATTACCAGATCCATCGAAATATGGTGGTTTACTTCCGAAGAATAAATCCTCAATGCTATGCGTTGCGGAGATAGGGGAAATGAAAAGGTTACTGGGTGTTTTTGCCTTTCCTCGCTTATACGTTGTTCTTGACCTCTATCAGACTCTGTAGGACTATCAGGTCCTCTTCGATCGTTAACAGCTCTCAGCGACATTTTTAAAACTATAAGATACAAAATTTTTCTCATTAGTACTTGCTTTTAAGCCTTCATTTTCTCACTAACCCTTTCTTTTCCCACTTAATACTTTTACGTAAACGAGAATAACAAATTAACTTCGATTCTAGTTCTTTCAACTTTTAACCTCCGAGGTTAAATTTAACTCTCGTTACAGGAGTTCGTTTGATATTTTGGTTTAGTTATACGATTCATAAGAAACTTTTTTGTGACTAAAACCCTCTCATGGGTCATGTATATTATATACATCAAAAAGAATATGTTAGTTTTGCCTTTAACAAGGACTTATACAAAACTAGACAACAACGAGTCTAAGCTAGGCTATCTGCCTACGTGTACAGGATGCACTAACATATTGCATTACCGTACTACTGGAAGTACTAGAATGAAAATGAATTATAAAATTTCGTATCCGTTGGAGTACTACAAAACTATCTAGTTACTGATCCGACTATATACAGCAAAAGGCTACTATACTACTATGCATCCCTGACGCCTTGCTCAACAACTGTGGTCAAGTCACCACTGCCCTCTATGGCCTAATCCTCCTCGGGGTCCTCATCCTCTGACTCTGAATCAAAAGCAAACTGGAGTGCCTCGTCAACCCTCAAAGTAGTGCCGTCTGTAAGTGTAAGTGGTGGCGGTACAGGCACATCAGAAACTGTCGTCTCGGTATCCGAAACCAGGTAGTCCCAGCAGGTCACTAACGCCCGCTTCTTCGGAGGCAGCAGGTGGTCAGGAGGGGAACTCGTCTCGTACTCCTCCCTGGAACGGACCTTTGATGGTCCTGCCTCAAACTCAGCCCGAACTCTGGCCAACTCCATGCAAATCTCATCAAGGGATCTGTAAGAGGATGGTAAATGTAACAGGGCAGTAAGCTCTGCATCCGTGTCTAGGTACTCTAATCCTGTCTCAAATGGTCCATGAACTCTCGCAGAAGGCTCGGGTAGGATAGGAGCAGGTAACCCTAATCCATCAACTGTCTCTGCAACTAACTCCCCTGTGCCCTCACTGGGTACCATCACTGAAGGGATCTCCAACTGTGCAATCATCTCTAGACCTATCTCATCATGCTCTGACCCTGAATCTGCCGGGAAGTGAGTATAGGGAGGATGCGCCTGAATAGGATATGCTGCTATGTGTGTATCAACCGCCTCATCAGAGGAGAGCACCATGGGAAGAGGCCATGGAAAGTATGGCTAAGGAAAGTGAGAAGTTCCGCAATGAAATCCGAGCTGGTATAAATCAAACCAACGTGCAGATTGGTCATTTGGCGAAGGCACTGGCGAAAGTAGAAGAGAATACAGGGAAGCTCCCACCTCAAAGGATCAACCACAAAGAACAGGCACAAGTGATAATCACAGAGGTGGATGATGAGCAAGCTGAAAAAATTTTGGCGGAGGCAGAAGTTAACCGGCAAAGAGAGGAGGGAACCAGCAACAAAATTACAGGAGAAATAAATGGTGATGAGCAGACTGAACACCCTTATCCGGGTAGACTTCGACAGAAAGCCAAAGAGAAAGAAGCCAATGATATGATGAAGATCTTTCGAAAATTGGAACTTAGCCTACCCCTACTGGACGCGATTAAGCAAATTCCAAAGTATGCCAAGTTCCTTAAAGATCTCTGCACGAGGAAGGTGAAGATTGATGAAGATGTTCGATATATTATGGGAGAGAGTGTGTCAGCCATTATACAGCAGAAACTGCCACCGAAGAAGAAAGATCCAGGGATGTTCACTATCCCTTGCAACATCGCGGGCAGGAACATGGACAAAGCCATGATGGACTTGGGGGCATCTATAAACATTATGCCCCTAGCAGTTTTCAACAGGCTCAACTTAGGAAAACTACGGAACACCCGAGTTGTCATACAATTAGTAGACAGGTCAAACGCGTATCCAAAAGGTGTTATCAAAGATGGGCTGATCAAAGTAGGAGAGCTGATTTTTTCTGCTGACTTCTACGTGCTGGATACAGGTTCAGAAGCAAAGGAGAACTCCATTCTGCTGGGCAGACCATTCATGATGACTGCAGGGACTAAACTGGACATGAAAACTGGAATTCTATCGTGTGAATTCGATGGCGTGGTGGAAGAATTCAACATTTATGAAGCCATGAGAAGGAAGCCTGAACTAGAGTCTGTAGAAATGATTGACATATTCGAACCATTGGTACAAGAGCAAAACCTGGAATTCAGCTCAAGCGACACTACAGAAAGGGTGATACAAGCCGGATTGACCGATCGAGATGTTGTGCAAATAGAGGACCTCGAGATGAAGGAGGCCATCATGGAATTGTACTCTTTAAAGGAAAGCACTTTGGAAGCAGCAGTGGAAGTTCACAGGAAGATTAAAGATATTATCTTGGAAGTGTACTCCATCAGAGAATCGGGACAGGGCAAACCGGAGTTGTTCTCTCAGTATGGGCAACACGAGAAACTGATGCCATCGATTGTGAAAGCTCCAGTCTTAGAGTTAAAGAAGCTGCCAAAACACTTGCAATATGCTTACTTGGGACCAGAGGAAACTCTTCCAGTGATTATCAGTTCTGATCTAACTATGGTGCAGGAAGAAAGACTAATCAGAGTATTGAGAGAGAACAAGGAAGCCATTGGTTGGACCCTGGCAGATATAAAGGGTATCGGTCCAACAGAGTGTATGCACCATATATACTTAGAGGAAGGAGCACGACCAGTACGGGGATTCGCAGAGGAAAATGAATCCTGTCATGAAAGAGGTGGTACTTAAGGAGATCCTAAAGCTTTTGGAGTTGGGCATAATTTACCCTATATCCGACAGCCAATGGGTCAGCCCGGTCCACGTCGTGCCGAAGAAATCTGGGATACAGGTTGTGGAGAATGACAAAGGCGAGCTTGTTCCAACAAGGCTACAAACTGGGTGAAGAGTCTGTATAGACTACCGAAAGCTGAATATGGTCATACGGAAGGACCATTTTCCACTACCCTTTATCGACCAAATGCTGGAACGGCTAGCTGGAAATGCCTATTACTGTTTCCTGGATGGATATTCAGGATATATGCAAATATTCGTAGCTCAAGAAGATCAAGAAAAGACCACGTTCACTTGCGTGTACGGGACTTTCGCCTACTGAAGAATGCCATTTGGTCTTTGTAATGCACCTGGAACCTTCCAAAGGTGTATGATGAGCATTTTTTCAGATTTATTGGAAAATTGCATAGAGGTGTTTATGGATGATTTCACGGTGTATGGTGATTCAATCGACACATGCCTTAATCATTTGGAGCTAGTATTGAAAAGATGCGTGGAGAAAAGCCTGGTACTCAATTATGAAAAATGACATTTTATGGTGAAGGAAGGCATCGTACTGAGCCATGTCATATCGGAGAGAGGGATCGAAGTGGACAAGGCAAAAATTGATTCCATCGCCAAGTTGCCGTATCCAACTATGGTCAAGCACATACGGGCATTCCTTGGCCACGCAGGATTCTACCACAGATTCATAAAGGATTTCGCAAAGGTTGCTCAACCCATGACCCGTTTGTTACAACAAGATGTACAGTTCGACTTTGATGACGACTGTAAGGAGGCATTTCTGAATCTACGGGACAGATTGGTATCAGCCCCTATTATTCAACCACCAGATTGGGAGATACCATTCAAAATCATATGTGATGCTAGCAATTATGCGGTTGGAGCAGTACTGGGGCAGAAGAAAGGTAAGGAAAGCCACGTTATATACTACGCCTCGAAGACTTTGAATCCAGCCCAGTACAGCTACACCACAACTGAGAAGGAATTGTTGGCAGTGCTTTTCGCAATCGAGAAATCCAGATCATACCTTCTGGGCACAAAAGCGATCATTTACACCGATCACACTGCTTTGAAATACCTCATGGCGAAGAAAGAATCAAAACCACGACTTATCCGGTGGATATTGCTGATCCAAGAGTTCGACTTAGAAATAAGAGATAAGAAGGGAGCCGCCAACCTAGTAGATGATCATCTAAGCAGGCTACAAATGGGAAAGGATGATGGCGAACCAATAGAAGACGCTTTTCTAGATGAGAGGTTGTACGCCGTACGAGATCATATGGAGATGGAGACTCTGTATGCCCTGACCAATGAGGAGCCCTAGTTTGCAGACATAGCAAATTATCTTTTTACTAAGGAAGTGCCACCAGGGAAGACCAAGTTCGAGAAACAGAAATTGGTGACACAGGCTCGCTTTTATTTTTGGGAAGCACTGCATTTGTGGAAGATTGGCACAGATCAAATCATACGGAGGTGCATTCCGGAGATTGAACATGCTCAGATATTGTAGATGTGCCATAGCACAGCATGCAGTGGACATTTCGGTGGAAGAAGAACAGCACAAAGAATATTGGATAGTGGATTCTATTGGCCTACAATCTTTGCTGATGCCAAGAAATGGGTACAGGGCTGCCCGATGTGTCAGATGGTAGGGGGTATCACCGCAAAATATGAAATGCCTCAAATGCCTATTATGCCTGTGGAAATCTTCGATGTTTGGGGAATCGACTTTATGGGACCATTCCCTAAGTCAGGAAATTATGAATACATTTTGGTGGCAGTCGATTACGTATCCAAATGGGTCGAAGCAAAGGCTACAACCAGTAATGATGCTCATACGGTGGCAGAATTTTTGAGAGAGCACTCACCAAAAGAATGGGGGTGAAACATTAAGTCACGACTGCATATCACCCTCAAGCCAATGGGCAGGCTGAAATTTCTAACAGGGAGATCAAGGGCATATTGGAGAAGGTGGTTCATCCCAATCATAAGGATTGGAGCAATTACCTGGGAGATGCATTATGGGCATACCGCACTGCCTATAAGACTCCAATTGGCATGTCACCATTCAGGCTTGTGTTCGGAAAAAGATGCCATTTACCAGTAGAAGTGGAACATAAAGCTTACTGGGCGATCAAGAGAATCAACTTCAGCATGACTAGGGCCGGAGAAGAAATGAAGTTTTAAATGAATGAATTGGAGGAACTTCGGTTGGAGTCATACGACAATGCAGTTTTGTACAAGGAAAGAACGAGGAGAATCCACGATGCAAAGCTTAGGAAGAAGGAATTTTGGTCTGGCCAAAAGGTGTTGTTATTCAACTCTCGATTTAAGTTGATGAGTGGGAAGCTTAGATCAAAATGGGGAGGACCTTACATCGTGAAGGAGTTATTCCCAAATGGAAGTGTCGAAGTTTATGATTTGAATGGAAAAGATACTTTTATGGTGAACGGTCATCGCTTGAAGCTGTACTTCGACTATTCAGAGTTGAAGAAGACCAAGGAGAAATGTTCTTTACTGGATCCTATTTATCAGTAAGAGCCAAAGCTGGAAGTCGAGCTCAAGACATTAAACAAGAGCGCTGACTGGGAGGCAACCCAGGAGTGGTCGTCGGTAAGACCACAACCGCATTCCCTTAATTAGTTATTAAAGAATTGTTTTGAGTTAAGTGAGTATTGGACTAAGTCAGAACTGGAGAATGTGGGCCAAGGTGTTTTTAGAGTCTATTTTGAGATTCAAACCCACTTTGCGATGCAAAGTGTGTAGGTGGAGGTCCAGGGTGAATTGTGAACCCACTTTGTGATGCAAAGTGTGTAGGTGGCAGACCGGTGTGTGGAATGGGGACGGTCTAACCAGGAAATGACGTGGAGGCGCATCTGACAAGGACGGCTGGATATAACTGCGGCGCTTGGGATTTCGCACGAAATTTGAATTTCAAATTTGCCTCCATAACCGCCACACACTCAGCCACTCTCTCCACTTCGCCATAACCGCCGTCCACAAACCTGCCATTTAAACACGCAGTTCCAGTTTTCACTCCACATACCTTCACCAGCCTTCGCCATCTTTCGAAAAACCCAAGTTTCCAACCATCACCATAGTCAGAATCAAGAAAGCCGCGCACAAAAGAACGAACAAAAGTGTCGCCGCCTCCGGCAGTACTCAAACCAAAGGCCCAGCCGCTACAAAATCTGTACCGGTGGGGGAGAAGAGAAAAATGCGCAGCACCACCTCCGAGGAAACTTCTGTGCACAGTTCAGAAAACACCACACCTACTCGGGGTGTGGAAGAAGAGGAACAAGAGAAGATTCCATCGCCGGAGAAGCAACCCACCGGAGAAGGAGACGCTGCAGGTGACCAAGAGCAGGTAATGGTCGAGGAAGAACCATATGTTCAACCGCCTAGGAAGAAAGAGAAGAAGAAGCCTGCGGTCAAGGACACCACTACCGCAGCAGCAGCAAAGAAGAAGACCGCCGGAAAAAAAACAGCTAGTCCTCCACCAAAGGAGCCTATTCCATACCCCAGTTCTTCCCGCTCCCAATCTCAATCAAAGGAGGGTGGTCTGACCACTTCTGACCATGAAGAGAAGGAACAAGAAAGCGAGCAAGTGGGAGAGCCAATTGGAGAGGAGGAGACAGAAAAAAGCATTCCCGTGCGGGCCCAGGAAGATATCACCCCGCAAAGCAAGGAGAAAGGGGTGGGAGCAAAGAGGAAGCTCGAAACCTCGAAACCCCTCTTATCGCAGAAGTCCAAACA
Source organism: Schizonepeta tenuifolia (assembly GCA_029490685.1). Classification (NCBI taxonomy): domain Eukaryota; kingdom Viridiplantae; phylum Streptophyta; class Magnoliopsida; order Lamiales; family Lamiaceae; genus Schizonepeta; species Schizonepeta tenuifolia. The sequence goes on from CM055959.1 coordinate 79,612,173, forward strand.
GAGCAAATTAGGGGGCAAGGTTGGTACTACGAGCACGGTGAGGAGGGTTACAGCTGAGGAAAAAGGGAAGGCAAAAGAAGGAGAAAAAGAAGGAGAAGCAAAGGAAATTGAAGAAGAAGAAATAGAGAGAGTGGAGATCATCGACAGCTCTAACTCGGGGGAGATTCAAGCGCATGTGAAGTCTACACCCAGTGTCACTACCAAGAAATCAGGAACCAAGAGGAAAGGTGTGCTACGACCTGCATCATCTGGAGAAACCATACCGCGAGACAGCCAGCGGTATGCCATCCTGCAAAACAGGGAGATCCTCCCTTGGTACTACCTGTTGACAGAAAGCTTGGAAGCATTTGGAATCAAAGAGAAGGTGGAGGGATACTTCAAGGGTATCGGCTGGGGAAAGGTTTTGGAATGGAACTACCCTGCGTTCAAGAAGCTGTCGGAGGAATTCATGGGGACAGTGGAGTTCAAACCCCGCGGAAAATACGGTATCGAGACTCCGGGCACCCTGCGCTTTCAACTGCGGGGTAGGATGTTCCCTCTCTCCATCAATGAGTTGAACATTCAACTCGGAGTACTCGAGCCCCGGGAGGTATATGAGGATGAGTATAAGGAGGCAGAGACTGTGGCCTTAGATGAATGGAAGTCTCAGATTGACCACTACTGGTCAATCATCTCCACCAGGAATCGCTATGTGAAGAATAACAGCAAGTCCAATGAGATCAGAGATCCAGCGCTACAGATTTGCCACAGGTGGCTAGCTTACAACCTCTACGGGCGTTTGGAGGGGTCCAACGTGGTGACTCAACAGGAGCTGTTCATTTTATGGTGCATGATGGAGAAGAAACGGGTGAACTTCGGGTTCATAGCAGCGCAGCAGTTTCAGTTCGGCGTGACCCACCACAACAAACACCTCTCACTCTGCCCTTTGGCGACGATTCTTGCAAAGAATCTCACCAATTTCGACTTGGAGAAAGATGATCTCGCAGTTGCTGATACAAGATTTCTGGACCAAGGGCGCTTCGTGAGATGGAGGATTGTTGAGGTGGACGAGCATGGGAATTACTCGCTGGTCCACCCAGAAGGCACAGTAGGCAGAGCAGAGCCGAGCAAGGTGAATGAGCAGGCGGTTCCGCGCCGCTCAAACAGCAAGATGGTGGCCGTACTGGCAGAACTGAAAGAGCTACGTGCAGAAGTAGCAATACTAAGGGCAGAGATGACGGCAATCCATACCATCATGGATGAAGGCTTTGAGGCATTGATGGCAAAAGCGGATGGAGAGGAGGAGGATGCCTCCGACCAGAATGAATAAGTTTCCTTTCCACTTTCTGTAGTTTAGGTTTTATTTTTCTTTTTGTTCTTTTCATTTCTGACTTTTACGTTTTGTGTCAGCTAGAGTCTAGTGTAAAGTAAGTCTGTGAGTCAGTGTGTGCGCATGATATATGGATTAGGGGAATGTGTGCATGTTGTTTGGTTTGACTGGTTTGAATAGTATGCTGAGCAACATTACATGTATAGCAGTAGAGGGAATACAGAAGTCCATACCTGTGAGAATTGAGCCTATTTATTTCTATCTTCTGTGTGTTCATGCTGCTTAGTAATCCTAGAACTTGTTAGTGGATTTTAGCTGGTGGTGTAGATTAAAGGATAAGGGAAGTTTATTCATGATTAGAAGCCCCAGAATTATCTAGTTGAGCATGATAAACCATTGTTAACCACTTTGAGCCGAAGCACTTTTTCTTTCATAAGCTATTGTAATGATATTTGATTAAGAGTGTGTCTCCCACACTATATAAGATAAGAAGGGTACATAGATGCTCTAAGTGGAAAGACACAAGTAAAAGAGGGGTAACAAAAGGGGTAGTCAGTGTTTAAGAAGAAGGCATAAATGAAAAGAATGGAAATTCTAAGTGTGATGAAAGATCAATACATGCCTAAGGAAGAAATAAACCCCAAAGAAAGAAAGAAGTATGAGGATTAGTGGGAGCATTTATATTGAAAGAGCAGTCCATGTAACTGGAATCAGGTTTTAATCCACTGTCCAAAAGTCCTTACCCTGCTCCGTATGCCCCATTACAACCAAATTAAGACCCTTTGATAAACTGCACCAGATTAACTGATAGCCATAAATCCTCAAACAAGCTAATAGGAAAGCTAATGCAGCATGAAATGAGAGTAAACACTAGCCATACACTTGAGTGTGTGAGGAAGACTGCTAATGTGATCATGTGGTGTATTTGCTCAATGGGTTGTGGAATGTTAACTTGGTTGATACATGCATGCACGAACTAATTCATTTGATTGCGCACTTTCGTGTCTTGAAGTTTTATTTCTTTTTCATTCATCTCCCTTCTTGGTGTCTTTGTGAATCCACCAACATACTTGAGGGCAAGTATGGTTTAAGTGTGTAGGTGTGATGCGTCTTCGACTTTTGGGCCATTTGGCCCTATTTTTTCATGCCTTTTTGTGTAGTTAGTGTCTGTCCAAGGGAAGGAAGTTATTTTTCGAAGGAAGGAAGCTCAGTCCGAGTCAAACATTCGCATTCGTGGTATTAACGCAATGCACCCAACAACAAAGAATATCTTGCAACTGCCTTGCTTACGAAGAATCAAATCAGGAAGCATGCAACCAGTTTGACCACTACATCAATTGCCAGTCAGTCGCCAGAGCTAAAGAAGGAATGCCGCGTGGGAAAGATTCACAGCATATCTGCCGAGCATCTATGGAAAGAAGGATCTTGAAATCAGCGCATCACCCTAAATCAATCAATTAATCAGAGATTGCCAATCACCAATCAAGTCAATCAGGAATAATCAGCATCTCGCTCAACATAGAAAGTGCCAATCATGCCGATTCAGTCTACTCGCTTAGGGTTTTGCTCGCTGCCATTGCTACTATAAAAGTCCAGCCAGAGCGGCTGGCGCAATGTTGGTTACTTCGCCATTCTATAGTTCTTAGTCCAAGAAACAATTTCAATCTCAGTTTGATATTTTCTTTACGATCGAAACAGTTTATCCACTTAATTTACATTCTGTATTGAAGAACAAATCCAAGGCTGTTTGCCTTAGGTACTTTTAATTCAAGTATTTCGTATTTCTTTTCATTCATGTGTTCTATTTCGCTTATCATTATATATTTAATTATGTGTGAGTAATCTACTTGGTGAGATTTGGGTATGGGAAATGATTGACTGTTGATATGTAAAACATTCGTGAGACACTTGTGCCATCGGTTGAGTCCAGTAGTTCTGGAAAGACTGGAGCAAAACTCATGGGCAGTCCTGACTTAACGGGTGATCACTGCTCGGTTGGAGCTGTACCATGTCAAGCAAAGGTAGGGCAATACAGACGACAACGTTCGATGTGCCCATGACCGAGTAGCTAAGCGGCACCTGACATGGTGCTGTAGATCTGGATGGTGAGGAATGGACAAGGGGATACTGCGTCCTTCTTCAGTCTTGGGCTTCTCTAACAATCACCCATCAACTGTGACGAGGCATCAAGCCATGGTTATCGACCAAAGGACTCATCTCGCGTATCGTAGACATATCGATGACCGGTTGGACGTAGTACCGGAAATGGATATCCCGTGAGTTATGTCTACTCTGTAGGTGCGGACATGAGAAGTTTGGAAGAGATGGTTGGTGAGGGTCATACTTGGAGAGATCGGGTATGACTACTATCTAAGGAGGAGTGAAGCACGGCCTTGTGACCGGGGTGAAGCGTGACCTTCGGACCGAGACGACAACAAGGGATTCAACCATCCTAAGTGTGGAGTATGAACTCTTGAAACGCCCCAATGTCTTTGGGCCACGCCTTGAGTTTATATGAAGCATGGACGGATCTTCAGTGTGCCCATGACCGAATTAACATATCAACAATGATCATAACCTACCCCAAATATTACCCCCCTTTTATATCTGAATTCCGTTTAGTTTATTTTGTGCAGATATACAGATTGAGACCGTGACAACTCGATTTGTGCACTGAAGAGTAAGGTGGTTCATCACTCTCCGTGGGATCGACCCTAGCTTGCCACTAAGACTAGCCAGTCCGGTAGTGGGCTCAGGAGCGTGTATTGTCCGTCAGGTATTTTGATCGTACCACACGACAGGTGCGTGTCATCGTATAAGATAATCGAACATGGAAATTCGAATTAGGTTTTAGTCGTTTTGTTTCTTTTGGCATTTGCAAGCTACTAGTTTCATTTTAATTAAACGGGAACGAGACTTGAACAAATCTCGTTTAGAACTCGAAAGGTTTCATATTCGACTCCTAGGTCAGTAGAGAGGATAGTCGTTAACTCGTTACGACTTAAACGATTGAAAGAAACTAAGTTGCGAAGAAAACAACTTAGGAAATTGAATTCTGAAATTTCACTGCGCAATACAGAAGTTCTGGGGACTGCCCAGAACAGAGCATCTGGAAAAAGGGGAATTTCCCTGAACCATTAGAAAGCTTGGGATGTCTAGTTTACTCTCCAATTTACGGATCTCAAATTCGATAAATGAGCTAAGAGATATTACAGTTTCCGGGAGGGGTCGCAAAACTGCCGCGGCTAACCCTAGTTGCTCGATAGAATCGACGTATAACTTCCTAAGTTCGTTCAAAGTTCTCGTACTCAATTTCTCACGAAATTTCACTCTCAAGGCAGTCAACACGTACTCCCGTACGTGAAGGACTCCTTTCAAAACGTGCTTATAACCACGACGATCAAACCTCGCCGTTTCAACTACCATTTAATATACAAACAACAAGTTAACATTTCTCGTTTCTAGTTCTCGATTATAACTACAACTCATCATATAACTACTCGAGAGCTCACGACGTCAACTACAAAGTCGTGCCTTAGTCCATCATAAACATTATTATCAAGTTAGAATTCTTACTTGACTTCTCGATTATTAATTACGTTCACTTGTTCGTCTCTTACGAGATTCCAAAAGTTATCGGAATTCGTTCAAATTCTACGTCATCAATCATCATCTAACGAGATTCATTATTATATACATCATCACCTCAAATCATTACTTAAACTCAACTTAAATCCAATTCTTTGTCTCTTACGTTCCACAAAATAATTTTAGAAAATTCCAATTAAATTCATAACATTATCTATCATTACCTAGAACCTTAATCCATCATCATTTCATCAATAAAAACAACTACACAAAATCCCCCAATCCTTCATGAAAAACCGGTAATGACATATAATTAAAGGGGGTGATTTTCTTCATCAAACATCATCATTAATCCCTTAATCATACTACTATATCATCAATTGATCAATTCAAGTCTTATTACATCATCAAATTTAAAACCCCCAATTCAAACCCTAGCTCAAAATCGGTCCTCATCAAATACTTAGGGGTTTTGATTTCTTTTTGTTTTAATCATCAATCGAACACCTCCTAAGCAATATTATACCATTAATTGAAGAATCCAAATTATCCTACAACAACCCCTAATTTTCGGTATTAATAAGAAAATAGGGTTCTTGATTTTCCTTCAATTTTAATCATAGATCCATGTCTAAACCATCTAATTATCTTAATTGAAGATCAAAACATCTAATCCCCATCATCCATAAATTTCGATCCACATAAAAAAAAGAAATGGAATCCAATTGGATAGGATTAGAGAGGAGATGAATACCTTGAACTTTACTAAAGGAAGAATTAGAATTCGATGGTCAGATGATGACTTGTGTGAAAATCTTGCTCCAAGAACTTGAAGCTTCTTCAACAATGGTGAAAAGAAAAATGGGAGAGAGAGAGAGAGTGTGTGTAATTGGGAGGGAGAGAGTGTGAGGATGATGACTAAATTATGTTATAACATGTATGTATTAACTTAATAGGTGTAAAGTTAAAATAAATATCTAAGTAGTGAGTCATTAGGTTTAATACTATAAAGAAATGAAATATCATGCTTGAGAGAGTATGATGTCGGCATTGAGGGGAGAAAAAGAAAAAATAACGCGCTTTTCCGGCGCGATACGACGTTACGGAAATCGAACGACGAAAAACGTAGCTCGGCACAAAATCGTCAAAAACCGATTCGACCAAAAATTCTAACGTATTTAACTTAATCGGAAAGTAATATTTAAAAACTTAATTCCGACAAAAACTCGGGACGACACAGTCCGAGTTTCGTCCGGAAAATCATAAAAACGAACTTTCTCGGGCGAGTTCGTATCGCGATTTCGTGAATGTAAAAATCAGACGATTTTCCGTTCTGAGTTCAAGAACTAAAAAGTTTTCGTACGCGATAACCCTAAATACAGTAGTCATCTGACTGACTTCCGTAATTTATTTTCGGAAACGGATTTCACCGTTGGTTTTAGAATTCAGAATCGTAAACTTAGGCATGCAAAGCTATTTTTATTACTAACTTTAAAATTTTAAGACTGTACGGAATTTCTGGGGTATTATATGGCGGTTTTTAAGAGGGATTTTTATCCCAAAATATCTCGATTACGGGTCTAATACTGCGTATTGAAATCGATTAATTAATTCTTAGACGGTTACGTTTCCGGCGAAAACTAATTCGACTAATAGATTGGAATAATTTACTTAGTCGGAAAGCTTGATTCGATTTCCGAAATCCAAAGAAAAGTTGAGAAAAGACAGTCCAAATTTCGCCCGAAAAATAAATAAAACTGACTTTTACCAGTAGACTCGTATCGCAAAATAAGTGAATGTAAAGTTAGATGGTTTTTCGATCTAAGTTCTCGAACGAAAATTCTATTGGACGCGAAAACCCTAATACAGTAGTCGGTTGATCGACTTCTGGAATTTATTTTCAGAAACGGATTTCACCGTTAGTCTTAAAACTGAGATTCCTTAACTTAGGCGTGCAAACCCTTAATTAATTAACAACTTTTTATTTTAGCGACGGAAGAAATATCCCGGATATTACAATAATATAAATGCTCGTGTTTATGCTATGCATGAAATGTCTAAAATTAATATAATTTAGAGATTAAAAGTTGATCGGGAATAAGTGACCGTCCTATTATTAAATTTTATTCTAAGTATTTGGGGTTCTATATATATATATTTGTGTGTGTGTACCGAAAATTTAGTGAATTTTAGGAGTTTTCATGTTGATGTTCTTAACTTGAATTTGATGATGGAAATAAGCTCTAAAAATTAATCTAAGAACTCCTATGAAATCGATTTAATGAGAAGAAATTTCCATCTCATTTTCCAATGAAGAAGCCGATGGAATTTAGTATAAAATTAGGAGTCTATGTTGAATGATATGGATGCATGAAAAATGAAGAGATGAAAGAGTATGAATTTTCTACTAATTTCTATGAAAATGCCGATTTATATATGTATAACGGTGTTGTTGATTTTGTGATAATTTTGATGATATTTGTTAAGATTATGAGTTATCAGATGATATGAGTATGATTGAATAAGAAAAATGAGAAGTATCAATTTTTGTGTTATTAATCTAAAAAATTTTGAACCATATGAGTATGAAAGTTGATGATTTTTTATGTTGTATGTTAGTATTGCTTAGTTTGAGGATTGATAAATGATTACTAGTATAAATTGAGCTTAAGTATAGAAGGAATCGAAGAAAGAAAATTATTTGCCCAAAAAGATGAAAAATTCGATCTATATAGGCTTAAGAGAAGGATTTTTCGCATTTGAATTCGTTTGAGTAAAGTGATTGAAAAATCCATCAAATAGAATTTTTCTAAGTAATATAGAATCTCGAATTTTTGAATTCGGATAAATTTTGCACTAAAATTCAAAATAATCGTTCCATATGAGAATTTTAGGCTGAAATTTTTGATCTTGATTTTATTTGAGTGATTTGATATTATATTCATGAAATTAAATTTATTCTAAGTATGTTAGAGCTTTGAATTTTGAAAATCGCGCAAGTATTGCTATATAACGTAAAAATCGATCTATATAATGAATTTGAGCATGAAATATTGAGTTCTTGATGTTGTTTGAAGTGTTTGTTGATTAGATGATGAAATTGGAGTAAAAATAGCTAAGTTAGCTTTTTGAAATTTTTGAATCCGAGTTAGTATGTGAAAGTTATCGAGTACTGAAGTTTAAGAATGAAAAATCTCGTTTTTTTCTTAAGTTAAAAATGAGATTAAGTAAAATTAAACAAGTAATTAGTTAATTAGAATTATTTTGAGTCATTTTGCTAAGTTTTATAATTTTCCGAGCATGTGCACGTTTTCCGAGAAAAGAGACGTATACTTTATTCCGTGGAATTTTTATTAAGAGTTTCTGATTTTAAATCCGATTTCATATTTGAAGTCTTTGATTTATAAGAATGAAACTATTTTTATTTAAATCTAATAACTTTTATTTTTCAAAGTTAGAATCGAGCAGAGTCGAGTCAGCATGAGTTAATAACCGAATCTTGAATGAGTTTCCGAGTTGATAATTGTTATTAAATGAATTTATGTGATTTTCTAGAATTTTTCTAGAATATTTAATTATATTTGGACTTGACTTGGACTTGAGATGTTTTATTTACCTCCGACACTTCAATTAGTTATCAATGCTCGTTTATTTGAGCTAAGAATTGAAAACATGCTCTTATTTGTTATCGCTTTCGATCTATATTCCATTGCTCCCGAGCATGATCCCTTGTTGAGTTATGTTTTATTCTGAGATTTCACCCTTACTGTCGAATGGATTCTAGTCGTTTTTATACACTGGAATTCGGGCTGTGACATAGTGGTATCAGAGCAGCTCGTCTGCTCTTAAGCTTAAACTTTCTTGTGAGTCAAGTCTAGATTGAAATTCCTAGACTTGTTTGAGTTAGTAGCACACCGAGCATTCCACATCTCATTCGGCAACCAAGTACGAATATTTTCAAAAGTTTTACAAGTTAGAATTAATTTGAGTTATTCAATTTGTTATTTGCGCTTGTCTAGAGATAAAAGCGTGGTAAGTAGCTTGAATAATTAGATTGCTTTAAAATGCATTCCCTAATTTTGTGTTTTGTGCGGAAATGAAAAAGGATGGAAAGTGTAATACCCCGGATAATTATTTCGTCGTTAAAATAAAAATTTAATTAATAATTAAGGCTTTGCACGCCTAAGTTAAGGATTTTCGATTCTAAGACTGACGGTGAAATCCGTTTCTGAAAATAAATTCCAGAAGTCGGTCGAACGACTACTATATTAGGGTTTTCGCGCCCGATAAAATTTTCGTCCGAAAACTCAGATCGAAAAACCGTCAGAATTTACATTCACTTTTTCTTCGATACGAGTTCACCGGAGAAAGTCAGTTTTTATGATTTTTCCGGGCAAATTTTAGACTGTCTTATTCCGACTTTTTATCGGATTTTGAAAAACGAATTAGGTTTTCCGAGTATGTGATTTATTTCTAATCTAACGGTCGAATTAGATTTCGTCGAATACGTAACCGTCTAAAAAATTATTTCTCGATTTTTATAACGTCGTTCTAGACCCGAAAACGAGATATTTTCGGCAATTAAATCACCTTCTAAACCGCCTATGACGATGAGTCATCATATTTTGTTAGATATTTCTCTCTTTATCAAATAGTAACTACACATCTCATCGCCTTTCTTCCTCATCATTTCCGCCATCTCCTTCACTCCATTCTCTCTCATTTTTTCTTCCATTGTTCTTCATCCTCCAAGCTTTTCAAAGCTCCACAAGTCTCTCGTCTACCGATCGATCTTAAATCTGATTCCATAATCGACAAGGTAGGAACTTCTTCTACGTATTGAACCGAACAAAAACTCGATTCCATCAACTTCATTTTTTTTTGAAAGTTTAGAGATGAAATAGGATGATGTTCTTTGATTAGTTCATGTTATAGTATGCTTAGGAATAGATTTTATGGATCAAATCATGAAGAAATCATCCCCCCCTTAATTTTGTATAATACCGAAATTTTTTAGATTTTAGGGATTTGTTGTAGTTCGATTTTCTTGATGTTTGATTGATGGATTAGTGTTCTATGTGATGTTAGATGATTACATGAATTAATTTAGAATTTTCTAAAAATAAAAATAGAAATGTAAGAGATGAAGAATTGATGATTTGATGTAGTAGATGTTATGTTTTGCATGAATTGATAATAGAAATGGTATGTAGTATGTTTGAGGATGAATATATAATTTATTGGAATTTTTCTAAAAATAAAATGAAAATCGTAAGAGACGAAAACACGTCGATAAGTTGAGACTCGTTAATGTTTTGAGTATATGGTTTACATATTAGTAATTCTTGATAGATAAGGAACGATGTTGTAAAGTTTGAGCAAAATCGGAGAACGTCGGATTTTCGCTAAGAGACGAAGAATCATCGATAAGTCGAGATTAGATAATGATTTAGGTTTGTGATTCGAATATATGTTAATCTTGTTAGTTAATGGTCGTAACCGTAAAATTTGAACGAATTCTAAGAAGATTGGATTTTTAATAAGAGACGAAGAAACGAGATTAAATGCCGATAGAAAAGTCGAATAAGGAAAACCAATTTGATATTAATGATTGTTATTGATAAAGGAACGAGTTTGTAGTTGACGACATTTCCATCCGCAATACGAGATGTTATGAGTTATAGTTAATGAACGAGAAGTTGTTGAATGAAATAGAAATAGAAATTGAATTGGTTTAGTAAATGGTTAGTTGAAAAAGGACGAGGTTATGTCACAGCCCCAACTCCCGAGGGACGGCAAAAGCCGGGGTGCGTCTAGGGATTGGAGTAAAGAAACGGGAAAGAAAGGGAAAACTACTGAATAAACGACATTTGTAACATAAACTACTATGAATTTGACTTCATTGAAATAAAAGGGAGTCGGTCTCGGAAGATCGCTTGACAAAGTTTGATCAGTGAAAGCTAGGTTTAAAGTGTAAACAATTTAAACCGAAAGGATTTACATTAATAAGAGAACCGACTTTACTTAGTGAAAGAAAGAGTAAATCACGGAGGATCACTCGACATAGCTACTCTAAAAAGGGACTAAGTTCAAAGGATGAAACTTAGTTCTAGGTTATACTTTAACTGAAACTAGTTTACAGAATTGGCAGCGGAAAAACGTAGAAAAATGATAACACATATCGAATGTGAAATCGAGGCTCAATTAACTTTACTTCTTTAAAGACGACCTTTACTCAACCTCCTCCGCCTTCGTCACTCAACCTGCACATTCAAAAACAAACATGCAGGGCTAAGTACAAAAGTACTTAGTGGGCACGTTGCCGAAAACAACTCACAAGAGTATTGACTTAATTAAGCATCATTTCATAAAACACTTATATAAAACTTTTACTGATATATATATATATTTAATTTCTAAATGACACACTGTAGGTTTTAAACTCACATCCGATCGTCTGGAAAGCACCTGAGGGCTAACTCAGAAACTGTCCCTCTGGATAGCACCTGTGGGCTATCTCAGAATCTGATCGTTTAGTTGGAATTATCTGGATAGCAGCCTGAGGGCTATCTCAGAATCCAATACTCTGGTTAGCGCCTGAGGGCTAACTCAGAGAGACATAATAGAATTCACATAAACAATTCATTAAAGCACTGATACAACTTTAATACTCACTTATTAAAACAATACGTAATCACTTTCGAGCAACACTCGCATATAAATACTTTAATACTCATTTATTAAAGCAAAACGTAAACACCTTCGAGCAACGCTCGCATATAAATAAGGCAGTAATTGATACACTTTCGAAAAGCCCACCTCGTTCGTTTACAGAACTATAACACGTGCTTCCGTCTCTGATCTTTCGTTCATATCTTTCTTATCTCGAAGCTGAAAGCTTCTCAAACGTCTAATCGCTCCCTAACACGATTTATTGAATTATTTTTATTCATTTTCCTCGCAGGAAATTCTCGGAAAACAAGTTCGACTTTGCCGAATCTTTATTCATGTCACTCAACGCACGTGACATTCAACAGTAGAAGTCCTTCTCGCGTTGGGGGTCTCCTTTCGAAATCATTTCAAAACAATGTTTCTTAAAAACGTCTAAATTCTCGAGGAACCGGAAAGTTCTTAGGTTTCAAGTCTACGTTCTCATTGAACCGGGAAAAATCCCTAAAATCCGACTATATTCTTGTATCCGCATAATTTTTCATAAAAAGGAAATCATTGCGCAAATAATTTCACATAAGATAGTACTTGTACTATTGCATAATCACGTAAAGTATAAAATTATACTTCTGTAAAATTCTCATTTTTAAAACACAACTCATTCTCATTCTCAATTTTACTGAATACTTGCTCATAAAATTTCTTATTTAAAAAAAAATTGCATAATTGAAATTCTTTCCTTTTCCTCATTGAGTCGACGTAGCGGGCGGTTGAGTTGACATCTATGTTCTCAATCTTAGTATTATAGTCTAACTCTTATCTTCTACTTGACGGAAGATTCTGACCTAAAGTGCATACCATTTTTCCATCTTATGACTCGAAAGAAGACTCGATATAGAGTACGAATGAATACTCTATACTATTACTCGAAGGAAGACTTGCATAAAAATACCACTCGGTGACATTACTTAAAGAAATGACTCGTATTAGAAAAAGATGACTCATAACCAGAGCAGGAAAACAACTTACTGCTCCGTTACTACTTAGTGGTATTACTAAAAGAATGACTCAGTCTAGAAGACTGACTCGCTACCAGAGCAGAAAACGAACTTCTGTTCAGATATCACTTGGTGATATTTACTAAAAGAATAATTCGTACTAGAAGATTAACTCAGAAACAGAGCAGAAAACGAGCACTGCTCTGATACCACTCTGTCACAGCCCCAAATCCCGAGGGACGGCAGAAGCCGGGGTGCGACTGGGGTTGGAATAAAGAAGCGGGGAAGAAGGGGGCTAACTGACTAAACATACATAAAAGACATCAATAAACCATGAACAAGACTTGAATATATAATAAAGAAAGAGTCAATCGCTAAGGATTACTCGACAAAAGTACACAGTAGAAACTAAGTTCATATTTACAGACTTAAACTACAGTGTATTGTTCAAAAGATACATCTCAAAAGATTTAGAGTTCTGCAGCGGAAGAGTTCTAACTAAAGCAACCTATATTTCAACTCAACATCAACCGTCGCCGCTCACCGTCGCTTCAACCTGCACATTTAGAAAACAATGCAGGGCTAAGTACAAACGTACTTAGTGGGCACGATGCCGAAATCATAATCATAAGTATAGATAAATATGGCATTTCATTATTGTAGTACATCGGGGTTTTATTGTAAAGGGGCCCGTGTCTACTAAACATTTTGTGACTGATTTTCACAATTTACTCGGCCGAGTATTTTCACGTATACTATGTTTAATCTTGACCAATTCTCATTCACCGTGGCCGGTACCCCTCAACAGGATATCACATACACCACAGGTTATAAAGTGCACTAACTCTGGAAAGCACTTAGCAGCTAACTCAGAGCCGATCGTTAGTTAACCTAGTTAGATTAACTCTAAATCTGAAAAACACGAAAGTTGACTCAGATAGGTACAAGAGAACTCACATAAAACATAAAGCAGTTCATACCATAATATCACTTTGAAAACACAGATATCAAAGCGATAAAGAAAGATTTTTCCGAGCATTGCTCGTTTTATTTTGTATATAAAAGCCCACCTCGATATACAGAACTAAAAGCAAAAGCTTCCAACTTCGGATCTTTCGTCCTTTCTTTACAGTTGGCTTCCCCCTTCATCGTAAAACAATAATACTTAAAAACGGGTCGTAAAAGATAATCGATCAAAGAATCGAAATAAGTTTTAGTCGTTTCATTCTTTAGGCATTTGCACGCTTACTAGATTCATTTTACTCAAACGGGAACGAGACTCGTACTAATCCCGTTTAGAACTCGGAAGGTCTCATACTCGACTCTTAGGTCAGTAGAGAGGGTAGTCGATAGATTAATACGACTTAAAAGATCATTAGGAACTAAGTTGGAAAGAATCAACTTAGGAGAATTACGTTTTAGTTCTTTAAACGACTTATGAAATTTCTCGCTTACTACTTCTTTATTTGAAAGGATAAGAGATAAGATCTCGACTGGTTTTCATCACTCAAGACCCTGTACTTGACTCTAGGATCAGTAGGGAGATATTCTTTAGCTATTACGGCTTAAACGATCGAAAGAAACTAAATTGTGAATGATACAACTTAGGAGAATTGAAAATGAAATTTCACTGCGCAAACCAGTAACTCTGGAGACTGCCCAGAACAGAGGATTTGGAAACAGGGGATGAGCCCTGTACCACTAGAAATTTTGGGATGTTTAGTTTACGCTCCAATTTACGGATCGCAAATCCGATAAACGAGCTAAAAGTTATTACAGTTTCCGGCGAGGGTCGCAAAACTGCCGCGAAAATTCTAGTTGCTCGATAGATTCGACGTATAACGTCTTAGGTTCGTTCTAAGCTCTCGTATTCGATTTCTTTAGAAACTGGACCCTCAAGGCAGTCATCACGTACTCCCGTACGTGACGAACTCCTTCTCAAAACTCGCTCAAAAGCACGACGTTCTAAACGTCGGCTTTCAACTGACAATTACTAAACCAACAAGTTACGAAATTCGTGTTCTAGTTCTCGACTATAACAATAGCTCATATTATAATAGCTCGAAAGCTTATGACATCAACTACAAAGTTGTTCTCAAGTCCATCATAGACAATAATATCAAATTAGAATTCTCATTCGACTTCTCGGTTATTAGTTACGACTAGTTGTTCGTCTCTTACGCGATTTTCAAAGTTGTCGGATTCCGTTCAAATTTTACGACATTAATCTATATCTATCGAGAATCACTTTCATGCATGAAATAATTTCATAACATCACTATATTTCAACTTATAACGTGTTCTTCGTCTCTTACATTACATACAATATTTTTAGAAAAATCTAAATAAATTCCTATTATCAATTGACATCATTTGCAACTATATTCCATCAACAATTCATCAAGTAAATCAAACACATGAAAACCCCTAATTTCTTAAATAATTTCGGTATTGACATATATATTAAGAGAGTGATTTTCTTCTCCAATTAACAACATTTATTCACTAAACAACCTACTATAACATTAATTAATCAATTGCAATCCAATTTCAAACTAACATGCATAAATCCCCAAATTCAAACTCAAACCCTAATCGAATTTTCACAAAACATGGGGCTTTCGATTCCTCTTTGTTCTAATCACTAATTAAGCATCTCTTAAGCATGAATTTATCATTAATTGAAGAAAACCAAAATCCTACTAATTAACCCTAAAATTTCGGTATTAATACAAGAGTTAGGGTTCTTGGTTTTGTTCAATTTTAAACCCTAATTAACCTATCTAACATATCCAATTTCATTAATCCAAGATCGAATCATCTATTTCATAATTTTCGATCCAAAGAAGAAAATGAAAAGAAGAAGAAGATTGATGGATAGAAATATGGAGGAGATAATTACCTTGCTAATTAATGAAAGGAAAAAGAGGTTTGGATGGTTGGATCAAGACTTGTGATTTTCTTCTTGGAGTTCTTGATGCTCTCTTCAATGGAGATGGAAGAAATGAAGATCTAGAGTGAGGGAGGGAAGCTGCCGATTTTGGGAGTGTTGGGAGGAGATGGGATGATTTAATTGTTATAACCTAAAGTCCTAACTTATAACAAGGTAACAAGTGTAAAGGTAAAACAGTATACTAATAGGTGTCCTAATTAAACATTATAAAACATAAATATCCTCTAAAGGAGAGGTGATGATGTCGGTCAAGTAGTGGAGGGAGAGGGAAATACGCGCTTTTCCGGCGCGATCCGACGTTACGGAAATCAAACGACAAAAAACGTCGCTCGGCACAAAATCATCGCGATCCGATTCGACCTAAAATTTTAACGTACAAAACTCAATCGGAAAATAAATTTACAAAATTTATTTTGACAAAAACTCGGGACGACACAGTCCGAGTTTTGTCCGGAAAATCATAAAAACGAACTTTCTCGAGCGAGTTCGTATCGCAATTTCGTGAATGTAAAAATCAGACGGTTTTCCGTTCTGAGTTCACGAACTAAAATCTTTTCGTACGCGCTAACCCTAAATACAGTAGTCGTCTAGCTGACTTCTGTAATTTATTTTCGGAAACGGATTCGACCGTTAGTCTTAGAATTCAAAATCGTAAACTTAGGCGTGCAAAACCATTTATTTAATTAACTTTAAAATTTTAAGATCGTAAGGAATTTACGGGGCATTACATGAATCACGCGTTTAGAGTCGAACACGTACTTTCTCATACGAGGTACACAAATATAATAACATTTCATAGACTTGGCAACACAGCCAATCTATACGTCATTTCAAACTCATCTTTCCCGAGATATCTGATACTCATAATAAGCTTCATTTAAGCTTATACTTAACGTGAATCGAATGATTCTTTTAACGGAGAAATCTTAAAGAAAACTTTATCCTCTTTTTCGAATTAAATTCTGATTGTCATATATACGTAAGACTTTCATCTTCTCGAAACTTCTTTCTTCAATCTTCATACATCTTCATATTCCCTGGTAAGCGGTTTATGACGTATCGTGAGCCTCACTCATGATATCGTTCTTCAATTCGTTGTCGTCCGAATAAAAAATCTATCTTAAATACGATCGTATTACCTGGTGCTTTGGAATAATCGTCAGGTTATCTGTTCTTACCCTTAGTCGTAGTTTCTAGATCAACTCGTCCTTTCTCTGGGCACTTATGATTATCTTTCGTAAGCTTGGTGTAGCTATGAGTGCTACTATTCGGCTGGTTATCGATTTTAGGTGTATCGAGTACCTCTAAATCTATCGTCTCAAATTCTCGTATAAGTGCTTCTTCCTCGATAAAGAGACATCCGAACTTAGCTGGAGTATTGCGACTCGCCGCATCTGCTATGACGTTAACCCTTTCTGAATGGTAATTGATACCACAATCATAATTTTCCATCCTATAGATTATATCAAACGTTTCATTAACACTTACGTTAAGCCTACGATTTAGAAAAAATATTGTTACGAAGTCAGAGCCCACTCGCGGGGTCATATATACATATATGTCGAACGAGTATTGGTTTGCCCCTAATGAGGACTTATACAAAAATACTACTAGTCTGAAATAAGCCAACTATTTGCCTAATGACCCTTGCCCTTGTCCTGTGCTTCTGGCCCATTCACAAATACCCATTCTGCTCTCGTTGCTGTTGTAGTTGTTGTTGTGGCGGCTATGGCTGAGCTTGCATAGCTCTCAAGGTTAGCAACGGTTTCGGACAATTTCTTCTCGCGTGTCCCTGTCGACCACAGTTATAACAACCGTCGAAGTTCGCCAAACAGTTACCAAAGTGTATTTTGTTACACTTAGGGCAGTTAGGAACTGTGATTCTTCCTTGGTCATTTTCTGCCTGTTGTCTCTGCCACTGTCCTTGTGGTTTATTTAGATTCGGCTGCTGAAGGCCACGCTGCTTTCCACCCTGGTTTCCTCCTTCTCTTTTTCTTTTACCTTTATGGTTGCAGCTATGGTTGTTGGAATGGTCTGGAGTTGGAGTCTGGGTTAGTGCTGATATAGGCACTACAATCTCTCGTTCATCTGGCACAACTGCCTCCATTTCTAAGGCTCGTGCTAGTATGTCTGTATAGCTTAGTCCTCCATGGTTGGCCAGTGCCAATCCTAGTTCGTGTCTAAGTCCCCCACGGAACTTCTTTGCTATCTTCTCGTCCGTATCTACCTGCTCGGTTGCATACCTTGATAACTCACAGAAAGTTGCATCGTATTCCGTCACTGTCATCTTCCCTTGTTTCAAACTGTAGAACTCTGCTTCCTTCCTTGCTCTATAGGTTTTAGGGATGTACTTGTTGCAAAATGCTTTTTTAAACTCATCCCATGTAAACTGAGCCAGATGCTCTGTCGGAATAATCTTCTGCCTAGTTTCCCACCAACAATCGGCTGGTCCGTTGAGTTGAAAAGCAACACATGAGAGACGCTCCTCATCCGTGCATTTGAGAAGTTTAAAGATTCTTTCTGTAGCTCTTACCCAAAGCTCAGCATCGCTCGGTTTTCCTGATCCATCAAAGACTGGTTGATTTCTTTTGAGGAACAGATGTTCTATGTCACGACGTAGTGGTGGTGGAGGTGGAGGGGTTTCCTGATGTTCA
Organism: Schizonepeta tenuifolia; assembly: GCA_029490685.1. NCBI lineage: Eukaryota > Viridiplantae > Streptophyta > Magnoliopsida > Lamiales > Lamiaceae > Schizonepeta > Schizonepeta tenuifolia. The sequence goes on from CM055959.1 coordinate 79,630,344, forward strand.
TATTCTTCTTCTCTGTCGTTTCTAGCTTGCCGACCCCCTGGTCCCTATGGCCTATCGGGTCTTCTGCCTCTTCGATTGTTAACTGTTCTTGGCGGCATCTTTTAAACTAGAGAAATCAAAAATTCCAGTCAATTCCGTGCCTTAAGCACTCATCCATTCAATAAGGAATTAACTTATCTTAATCATCTAACAATTTCTCAAATTGCAACCAAACTCTTAACGGTTCTTAGCTTACCTTAACCATCTTAACTTATCCTAATCGTCTTAACGTACACTTAATCATTTTAGCTTAGACTCCTTAGCTTTCTTGAAGAGAAACTCTTAACGGTTCTTCAACATTAAAACAAGTCAACTCCAAAGAGACTTGTTCATGTCACTTATACTTATGTGACATTCGTTTATAAAAGACTTGTCGTTCTCATCACCTAATGCTCGTATTCGTCGTATTCTTCGTTCATTTACGAAGTATGGAATAAATTCCAAAAGAAAGTGGAATAATAACTAAGGAATAACTTTTAGAACACAAGTTCTAGTCGTCGTCGGAATCGAGCGATCGTTGGAAATTAGCTAAAATTTTCGTACTCGATTCTTAATAATAAAACGGATCTCCTCTTGGAGTTATAACGAAGCGAACTCCCATCGAAAGATGACTTCATTCGTGTTACTTGTACGGAAGTAACACTTGTTTCTTCATTCTCTTTGATTCCCTTTATTCTGTCCTCTTCGTCTCGATCGTATCTTTCTAGTTTCGAAGCCAACGCTTCTCAAACGTCAAATCGTTTCTTTAGTTAACTTAATACGGAATTAAATTACCTTATCATTACTTATACTATTTCCTCGAAGGAAATTCTCATCGGCTCTTAATTATAAAACAACGTTTGACTTCGCCGAGTCTTTGCTCGTGTCACTTCACGCACGCGACATTCGTCTTTAAAAGTCCTTCTCGTTTCACGATCTCCTTTCGAAATCATCTGGAATCAACGCTTCTTAAAACATCTATGTTCTCGGGGAATCTTAGAGCAGCAGTCTAAGTTCTCATAGAATCGGGAGAAACCTTAGAACAATGGTCTAAGTTCTCATATCAACAAAACATCTTAATCAAAGAAATTATAACTCACATAATTTCACATATTTCACCAAATATATCTCTCATACTTTCTCATAATTTATCCTTGGCACATTTGGTTCTCACAGAAGTATATTTAATACTTCAAATTTTCAAAATAAAAACACTTTTAATACCTTTCTTTTCTTCCTTGGTTGAGTCGACGTAGCGGGAGGTTGAGTCGTTTACTACATTCTTAAGTTTAGTGATACAAACTAAACTTTACTTTCTCAAAGAAGACTCGGGTATAGACTATATACAAATACTCTATCTTACTACTTGAAAGAAATTCATATACAGAGCAGAAACGATTACTCTGATATTACTCTGTGGTATCACAAGAAAAATAACCCATGGTCAGAGCAGGAACAAATGCTCTGATACCATTCTGTCACAGCCCCAACTCCCGAGGGACGGCAAAGCCAGAGTGCGACTAGGAATTGGAATAAAGAAACGGGAAAGAAAGGGAAAACTACTGAATAAACGACATTTGTAACATAAACTACTATGAATTTGACTTCATTGAATAAAAAGGGAGTCGATCTCGGAAGATCGCTCGACAAAGTTTGATCAGTGAAAGCTAGGTTTAAAGTGTAAACAACTTAAACCGAAAGGATTTACATTAATAAGAGAACCGACTTTACTTAGTGAAAGAAAGAGTAAATCACGGAGGATCACTCGACATAGCTACTCTAAAAAGGGACTAAGTTCAAAGGATGAAACTTAAGTCTAGGTTATACTTTAACTGAAACTACTTTACAGAATTGGCAGCGAAAAAACGTAGAAAAATGATAACACATATCGAATGTGAAATCGAGGCTCAATTAACTTTACTTCTTTAAAGACGACCTTTACTCAACCTCCTCCGCCTTCGTCACTCAACCTGCACATTCAAAAACAAACATACAGGGCTAAGTACAAAAGTACTTAGTGGGCACGTTGCCGAAAACAACTCACAAGAGTATTGACTTAATTAAGCATCATTTCATAAAACACTTATATAAAAATTTTACTGATATATATATATATATATATATATATATATATATATATATATTTAATTTCTGAATGACACACTGTGGGTTTTAAACTCACATCCGATCGTCTGGAAAGCACCTGAGGGCTAACTCAGAAACTGTCCCTCTGGATAGCACCTGTGGGCTATCTCAGAATCTGATCGTTTAGTTGGAATTATCTGGATAGCAGCCTGAGGGCTATCTCAGAATCCAATACTCTGGCACCTGAGGGCTAACTCAGAGAGACATAATAGAATTCACATAAACAATTCATTAAAGCACTAATAGAACTTTAATACTCACTTATTAAAACAATACGTAATCACTTTCGAGCAACACTCGCATATAAATACTTTAATACTCATTTATTAAAGCAAAACGTAAACACCTTCGAGCAACGCTCGCATATAAATAAGGCAGTAATTGATACACTTTCGAAAAGCCCACCTCGTTCGTTTACAGAACTATAACACGTGCTTCCGTCTTTGATCTTCCGTCCTGTCTTCTAACCTCGACGTCCTCCTTCTTTGAACGTAAATAATAAAGCAATGATAAGTTGTTGAGTCGATAAATGAAAATGGAATTCGGAACTGAAATCGAATTAATCTTTTAAGTTCTTGAGCTTTAGGCATTTGCACGCTTAACTAGTTTCTTTTAGTTAAACGGGAACGAGACTCGAACACATCTCGTTGAGCACTTGTTCGGTTTCTTACTCGACACTGAGGTCGGTTAATAATGGTAGTCGATAACTCATAACGACTTAAAAGGTCTTAAGGAGTTAAGTTGAAAAGAATTCAACTTGTGAAAATGAGTTTTGGAAATTCACTGTACAGGTCAGTAACCATCACGCAGAAAAGGGGATTACGAAACAGGGGACGTTCCCTGTACCAAAAGAAAACCACGGATGTCTAGTTTACTCTCCAATTTACGGATCTCGATTTTGTTAAGCGAGCTAGGAGTTATGACAGTTTCCGTGAAACGTCGCAAAACAGTCCGAGTTTAACCCTAGGGCTCGATAACTCGGCGCACGACTTCCTAGGTTCGTTTTGTGTTAATCCTCTGTTTTTCACACGAAATTACTGTCTCATGACAGTCAACACGTAACCTCACACGCGACGAACCCCTTTTCATTTCTCGATTACTAATACGACGTTTAAAACTTCGTCATTCAAAACTAGTCAATTACTATACCAAATCAAGTTCTCATTTCAAATCCTAACTTCTCGATTACAATTACAACTTATATCATTTCATCTCGGATGCGAATATCGTCAACTACAAAGTTGTTCCTTAATCATTAATAGTCATTAATATCCGATCACTTTCCTTATTCGTCCTTTCTATCATTACTTAAGCTCGTGTCTTCAACTCTTATGAATTTTCCAAAATTATCGGATTTCGTTCAAATTCTACATTATAAATCATCATCTATCAAGGATCATTACTACGTATATCATATCCTTAATTCATTGATAAACCTTGATTTATTTAGGCTTCTTTGTCTCTTACAATTTCATTATTATTTTTAGAATAATCCAATTAAATTCACAACATCATCTAATACCATTAGGGACCTTAATTCATCATTATCTCATTAATAAGATCAAGCTACACCAAACCCCCAATTTCTTATTAAAATTCGGTCATAACATTATAATTAGGGGAGTGATTTTCTTCTCTAATTCATTCCATTAATCCATCAATAAGCCTTCTACAACAACTATTAATCATTGAATTAAACTTCTACATCATTAATTTAAATTAAATCCTCAAACCCTAAGTAAAAGAAATCGGTCCCTCAACAAAACTTAGGGGAATTGAAATCACTTTGTATCAATCATCAATTAAACACTATCTTAGTTTATTTATCCAATCAATTTTAGGATTAAAACATCCTATACTCATGCCCCAAATTCGGTCCCCTCATTAGACTTAGGGTTCTTGATTTTCTATTCATTTTAACCATAGAGATTAATTTCTATCCATCCTATATCATAAAATTAAAGATTAACACATTCTAATTCCAATCCTCTAAAATCGGTCCAACCAATAAATTGAAGAATTTAAAATTTCAATTGAATAGAAGTTGAGCTCATGAATTACCTTGAAGATTTATGAAACTAGAAGTGGAATTGGATGATTGAATGATGAACTTATGAACTTGGATCTTGAAGAGCACTTGAATCTCCAATGGAGAATGAAGAAAATTGAAAGAGAGAAAGTTAAGAGGAAGTGGCGGTCAAGGAGGGAATTTGGGGAAGAAAAGATGACTAACATGTTAATGAAATAGTATCCAATGACTTAGGTGTAAAGTAATAGCATTAGGTGGCCATTATAAAATTATTATAACATAAAGTAATGGTGAGTCATAAAGTTAAATGATATAAAATGAAATATCTTAGTGTTATGCATGCATATAGGTCGGCCAAGACATAAAATTAGGGGGAAAAATACGCATTTTTCCGGCGCGATACGACGTTATAAAAATCGCGTAAATAAAAACATTTTCAGCTCGTTTTCGTCAAATTCCGATTTAACTATTAAATCCGGAATAATTAATATACTTAAAAAGTATATTTTAAACTTTAAAATTAATTAAAAATTCGGGACATCACAGTCCGAATTTTGTCCGGAAAAATAATAAAAACGAACTTTCTCGGGCGAACTCGTATCGCAATTTCGTGAATGTAAAAATCAGACGGTTTCCCGATCTGAGTTCTAGAATTTAAATTTTTATCGTCCGCGAAAACCCTATTACAGTATTCGTTTCACTGATTTCCGGAATTTATGTTTAATAACGGATTTCACCGTTAGTCTTAGAATTGAAAATCAGGAGCTTAGGCGTGCAAAGCCATAATTTCTTATAAAATTTTATTTTTAGCGACAGAGGAAAATCTGGGGTATTACAGGTTATGCTCTTCGTTGTTTAAATCAAAAGACATGAATGTGTACCCGATTAAGGGACATGCATGTAGACTGCATTAAGATGGAAATTTCGTAAGAATAAAAGTGGAATAGCATTGATCGAACCTAGGGAATCGTGCGTCGAGTTTTATCGAGCATTAGGGTTTCGCGCGGACTGTTTTGCGACATTTCACGGAAACTGTCATCACTTTTAGCTCGCTTAACAAAATCGAGATCCGTAAATTGGAGAGTAAACTAGACACCCGTGGCTTTCGTTTGGTATAAGTTACATTCCCTGTTTCGAAGTGCCCTATTCTGCATGAACTCCAGAACCTCTACTTTGTGCAGAAACTAATGAAAACCTAATTTCTTAAGTTGAATCCGTTTCAACTTCGTTCCTTGTGAACTTCTAAGTCATTATAAGTTATTGACATCCATTTTACCTACTGACCTAAGTGTCGAGTAATGAGCCGAGTCAGTTTATAAACGAAAATTGATCGAGTCTCGTTTATTAGTTAATCATAAGAAAGTAGTAAAGTGCAAAAGTCTAAAAGACTAAAACCGATTTCGATTTCCGGTTTCTTTTATCGTTGCGATCAAGTTATTAAAGTTTGTTTATTTACGATAAAAGGAGGAAGTCAGCGCCAAGGATAGGACGGAAGACAGAAGACGGAAGCTCGTATTATAGTTCTATAATCAGTAAGGTGGGCTTTTCTATATATCAAATCAAATGAGCAATGCTCGAAAATGTTTACTTATCGCTTTATAACTGTGTTTTAAAGTGATTATCAAGGCATGAAAATATTTGTTTTATGTGAGTTCTCTTGTGCCTTTCTGAGTTAGCCAAAAGGGGTTAACTAATCGATCGGACCACTGAGTTAACCAGAAAGGGTTTTCCAGGGTTTAAGTGTACACGGTAGCCGGTGTGTGTGGTACCCTGTTGAGGGGTAGCCAGCCACGGTGAATAGAACGTGCGCGGGAGAAGTATACTCTCCCCCGGCATTGAAACAGAAGTTGGGCAAGTTTGAACGTAACATCAAGTAAAAGGCTTGGCCAAGCTATATTGTGAAAGTGAAAGAAAATGTTTAGTAGGCTCGAGTATTTGATGAAAAACCCCGATGCGCTATTTATCAAGATGCCTGATTTAATCTCTACTTATGATATATTTTCGGCAACGTGCCCACTAAGTATATTTATACTTAGCCCTGCATATGTTTTATAAATGTGCAGGTTGAGTGACGGGAGCGGCGGAGGTTGAGTAAAGAGTTATAGTTAGGAAGAAGAACTTGTATCTAGGTTTACGCTTTCCGCTGCCAATCTTTTGAGTTAATGTAAACCTTTTTGGTCTAAGTGTCGTACAGTGAACTTAGTTAACTTTTGAACAACTGGTCGAGCGACCCTTCAAGGTCGACTCTCTCTTTCTTTTAATATAAAATCTGTTCATAGATATCAGTTGTCGTTTAAATCATTGTCTGTTTATTCATTTATCCCCCTTCTTCCCCGCTTCTTTAATCTAACCCCTAGTCACACCTCGGCTTTGCCGTCCTTCGGGATTTGGGGCTGTGACAGAACATTTGTGCAAACATTTCGTGAAATGGAATTGCCAAGTACCATGAGCAATAAAACCTCTTTGGGAAGATGATGAACCCATATTTGTGTCCATCTTTTCTTGTGTCTTTCTCGTGTTTTTAGTCTTTATCGAGTCATTATGTGTCTGGGAGGAGACGCAAGACGAGAGATAGTGTGCAGGGGAAGAACAGGTGGATGCTGGGCAAATCCGATGGAAAATCTGTTGTTGAGATGGCGATACGATGCGAATGGGCATAGGACTGGAAGCTTGTAGCTGGGCAACATCAGAATATCCAATCTACAAGTCAGGAAGCACCTCCTCATATCCTTAAGACAATAAATAGAGTACTCGGAGGAGCCAGGATCTTGGTCAAGACCGGAGGCAATTCAGGATGCAGACGATGAAGGGCAAGATGAGGGTCGAGCAGCAGCAGCAGATTTCTTTTCCTTCAAGGAAGAGGATAAGGATCGGATGTTTCCTTCCTTATCCTAGCTGAGCCAAATCATGGAATAAATCTACCATGCAAGGAAAGAATGATCGTGCATGCAAAGGAAAGAAAGAGAGGCGGAAGTTATGATATGCATGGGAAGAATCCTTATTCAACAAGGAAACTTCCCTAAACCCTAGAATCTCCTCGCCTATATATATATGGCCGACTCTATCATGTAGGGAGCTCTTCGATTCAGTAGTTTTAGATTAGTTTGCATTCTAGTTCGAGTGGAAGTAAGGAAGAACAAGTCCAACGGGCAATTTACGGTTTATTACGTTTGTTTATATTTTCTGCACTTTAGCTTTAGTTGCTGACGACTTTTTTGGGCAGCAACCCGTTTTCAGTTTATATTGAAGTATGTTTTCCTTTATTTATTTGCGTTCTTAATTATATTTATGACTAGCTAATTCTTAAGTTTAGATTGGATGTAGATGAAGTGATCATACTTTACTCGTTCTAAACTTGTGAGGTCGAATTGGTTTGAGTTCGTTAATTAATTTTATTCCCGAAATAATTAGGATTAATATTAGACTAAGTCGAAATTGACAAGTGATTGATCACCACCTAGATGTTGAGATAAAGTCACTAACGGAAAAGGGAGTAACACGAGAGTGTCTTTCGTGCCTAAAAAGGTAAAGGGTGTTGGAGAGCAGCCGGTATTGACATACCTCTTGGCTGTCTTGGCTCTATTTATTCGTAATGCTTCTTGGGCAGGAACGTCACTGAAGTGTCTTCGTGACGTTGTTGATCGAGAAAGGAGATCTTTCCTTCTGGACAAGATCTGTAAAATTAGTTAGACATAGGTTAAGTGAGTTTATATCGTAATGTTTCCGGAAGTTTTGCCAGGATTGCCTGGAATTGGAGTTTACGATTGATCTTGAGCCCGATTTTAAAAGCCCCATACAGAATGGCCCCAAAGGAACTCCAAGAGTTAAAGATTCAGTTGCAAGAGCTGTTAGATTTGGGTTTCATTCGACCAAGTGTTTCCCCTTGGGGAGCACCAATTCTATTTGTGAAGAAGAAAGACGGTAGTCTGAGGATGTGCATTGATTACAGAGAACTCAACAAGATTACACTCAAGAACAAGTATTCTTTGCCAATGATAGATGATCTATTTGACCTGTTGAAAGGAGTCAGTGTTTTCTCCAAAATTGATTTAAGATCTGGATATCACCAACTGAAGATCAGGCAAGAAGATATTCCAAAGTCTACATTTAGAACAAGATATGGACATTACGAATTCATTGTAATGCCATTCGGTTTGAAAAATTCCCTAGCTGTATTTATGGATTTAATGAACCGAGTCTTTCATGAATTCTTGGACAAATTTGTGATAGTATTCATAGACGATATCTTGGTATATTCAAAAGATGAAGCACAGCACGAGGAGTGTGAATTTTGGCAAAAGGAAGTGAATTTTCTAGGACTTGTTATTTCGTCCGAAGGAATCAAGGTGGACTCAGCCAAAGTACAAGTAGTTCAAAAATGGCAATCACCAACATCAGTTCATGAATTTTGTAGTTTCCTCGGTTTGGCAGGTTACTACCAGCGATTCATAGAAGGATTTTCCAAGATAGCAAAGCCCATGACGAGTTTGTTGAAGAAAAAATCCAAGTTTAGATGGATGGAGGAATGTGAACAAAGTTTCCAAGAGCTCAAATCTAGATTGACGATGGCCCCAGTGTTAGCTCTTCCTGAAGCAGGAAAGGACTATACCATTTTTACAGATGCATCATCCAAAGGTTTGGGATGTGTGTTGATGCAAGATAGAAAAGTGATAGAATATACTTCAAGACAACTTAAACCTCACAAGAAGAAGTATCCGATGCACGATTTGGAGTTGGCAGCAGTAGTACATGCCTTAAAAATTTTGAGACATCATCTCTATGGAGCCAAGTGCGAGATCTTTTTGGATCATAAAAGTCTGAAGTATTTCTTCGAGCAGAAGGAGTTGAATATGAGACAAAGACGATGGCTTGAGTTGGTAAAAGATTACGACCGCAAAATTTCTTATCAACTTGGAAAAGCCAATGTCGTAGCCGATGCGTTGAGCAGGAAGGAAAGTTTGGAGTTAGGATTTCTCCTATCCGATGAGAAGAAGTTAATTGAGGAGTTTGGAAAGATGAGAATCAAAGCAATTAAGCCTCCAAGAATGATGGAACAAGTAATCACTTCTTTAGTAGTGGAGCCCGATCTTAGAACCCGCATCATAGATGGCCAAAGAAAAGACGAGAAGTTGGAAAATTTGAGGCTTAAAGTCAGAAAATGAGGAGTTGAAGATTTCTGAGAATCGAACGACAATGCTTTCTTCTTCTGTGGTAGAACATGTGTGCCAAATGATGAAGAGCTAAAGAACAAGATTATGAGTGAAGCTCACGATAACCCGTATACCGCTCATCCCGGCAGTACGAAGATGTACTAGGATCTGAAGCAGCAATTCTGGTGGGCAGGAATGAAGAAAGATGTGGCTATGACTGTGGAAAGTTATTTAGCTTGTCAGTAAGTGAAGTCTTTGCATCAGAGACCCTATGGACCCCTACAACCATTACCAGTTCCGAAGTGGAAATGGGATGATGTTAACATGGATTTTTTGCCAAAGACAAAGAGAGGAAATACAGCCATTTGAGTGATTGTGGATAGACTGATGAAGTCCACACATTTCATACCTATTCCTATCACCTATGGATCAGATACGTTGGCCCAAATTTATGTTAAGGAGATTGTGCGATTGCATGGAGTTCTGAGTACGATCACTTCAGATCGAGACTCTAAGTTTACCGCCCATTTTTGTGAAAGTTTTCAGAAAGAGCTAGGAATGCAATTGCAGTTCAGTACAGCTTATCACCCTCAAACGGATGGTCAGTCAGAAAGGACAATCCAAATTCTAGAAGATATGTTGAGAGTCGTGGTGTAGATAATGGAGATAATTGGGAGAAAATTTTGCCTTTAGTTGAGTTTTCTTACAATAATAGCTATCAGAATAAGATTGGAATGGCCCCTTACGAAGCCCTTTATGGAAAGAAGTGTAGATCTCCGCTCTACTAGGACGAAGTAGGCAAGAGAAAAGTAATAGGACCTGAGGTAATCGAGAAGATGATAGAATCTGTCCGTCAGATTTGCGAGAAAATTAAGGAAGCTCAGAGTCGACAGAAATCGTACGTCGACAATCGAAGATCAGAAATAGAGTTCAAGATAGGAAGTAAAGTCTTTTTGAAAGTATCTATTTCGAGAGGAGTACATCGATTTAGAGTTAAAGAAAAGTTGAAACCTAGATTTATAGGACCGTACGAAATCCTGGAAAGGATTGGAGTTGTATCGTATAGGTTAGCTTTACTGCCAAGTTTTGGAAATTCGCATAACGTGTTTCACGTATCGCAGTTACGTAAGTGCGTGCTCAACCCGAAGCACGTGATTCACCAAGAAGATGTAGCTCTAAAGCCCGACTTGAGTTACGAGGAAAGACCCGAGAAAATTCTGGATCGTAAGATTTAGCAGCTTAGGACGAAATCGATTCCCTTAGTCAAGATCAGGTGGCGACACCATGATTTGGAAGAAGCTACGTGGGAGCTACAAGATAAGATGAAAGAAAAGTTTCCCAAGCTCTTCTTTTCTAAGGAGGCGACACCATGATCGGGACGAATTTTTTTTTAAGGAGGTGAGGATGTAATACCCCGATCTTTTATAAGTCTTTAAATTCGCCTTAATTGAGTTTATGTGCCCTAATCATGTGCCTTTGTGTGATAAAAATTTCTGAAAAATGAAATTTTTCGAAGGTTTGAGATATATTTGAGAGTCGTCGGAGATCGTCTGAGAAAAATTCAAGTTGAAGGTCCAGAAAACTCTATATGAATAGTGAATTCCGAGTTGGTACTCGTTGCTCGAAATTTTAATTTGAAAACTGGATTTTTGGATTTCTTGATTTATTTGGTGAAGTTTGAGACGAAGTAGAGAGTTTTCCGATGTCGAGAAAGAGTTGTGGTGAATTTTAAGTCATTTGAGAGTTTAATAAAAAAGTAGGGTTAAACTGCACCAGACAACTTTTTCTTCCGGTGAAATTTATATCACGTTTTTGACCAACGGATGCAACTAATTCCTAATTATATCTATCATACTCTCACTCTCAACTTACTCTCGTTCACGCTCTCCCTCTTTCTCTCATCATTCTCTCTCTCTCTCTCTTTCCAATTCTCGCTCTTCTCTCTCCCCTCTCTAATAGCCGACATCCCATTTCTCTCTCCCTCCCCATTTTTGGCTATACACACATACACACACACCACCATTCCATGGGAGCTTGAGGTTGGAGGTCTAGAGTTGCGAGGAATTCCACTACCGATCACCTATCAATTAAACTAACGAGGTAATCTTTATCCTTGTTCGATTCTAGTGGTTTGAACTCAAAAAAAATCCCTCTTTTCCTCCCTCTTTTGTTTGACCGAAGTGGTCTTTTTGAGCAAAGAATCGAAGCCTTCCATTTTAGTATTGATTCTTGAACTCTTGAGTATTTTTCATGCAAGAAAATAGAAGTAAGAAATTTGATTCCTCTTTCCTCCATGATCGCCGAAATCAATGGCCATAGGAGAAGGAGTTTTGAGTTTTGTTTTGAGTATGATCAACTTGATTCTTGTGTGATTATATGCATGAGGATTGAAAAAGAAAATTTGTGATATATATATATATATATATATGTAGGGTTGGGGTTAGGTGAAAACCCTCCCTTATATAGAAACTACAAACTTCTTTTAGACCATAGATTATTTTTCAATCAATGGTCAAGATTAATAGTTACCAATTTTGAAATTAAGGGTATTTTAGGCCACATCAATTTCTTAAATATGTCAAATCCCTTATTTCTCTCCAAGAGATATATCACCTACCAATGTTAATGTTGCTACACGATTAGGATTCAACAAAATTAAAATTACAGATTCATCAAATGCAGAAACACTAAAATCTCAAACACCAAAATCTGTGAACGCCGTCGCCACCACCTCCGCCATCGCTCGCCGCTTCCACCGTCGATATCTCATAAGATCTTGTTGCTCATTCTTCTTCGTTGATGATTCACTTGGTGAAACAATTGAATGTGTTCATGAACAGAAATATCCATTGAATATATAATGTTCTACGGGTTTATATTTATTGTTTACTAATGCTGTCTATAATGTTGTTTGAAGAACAATATTGAGTGAGGTCACTATTTGACTAGGTAAATATATTGAAACATTATAATATTTATAGGTTATAGTATTATGTTTTAATGTAGGTATTATAATGTTTATTTATACAACTGTAAAATACTTGATGAAATTAAAGGATTTGTAGTCTGCAAAAATGATGCCCTGTACATGGTACGAGCACTTAATATAATGTTTTGTCATATGACAAATAATGCTTGTTAGATATTCTAAAAAAATAATGCTTGTTAGATGGTTATTATATAATGCAATCAAAAATTTGAGTTTGAGTTGCTTGATAATTTGGTATACTACTGGGGCAACAATTTTTTTCTGGAATTTTCGCGGTTAAGATACACCCATATCAAACAAAAGCTTACAAATTACAAACTTTAAGTTGAAGAAGAATATTAAGTGAGGTCACTATTTGACAAGGTAAACATATTGAAACATAATAATATGGCATTAAAAGCATTATGTTTTATCTTCTTTTGTATTAAATTATCAATAGTAGAACATTATTTATAAAATAACAAAACATAAATCTTTATAATTTATAAATAAAGAACATTATGTTAGGTGTGGTAGATCATTACACATTTGTGTTGGCACTACACGGAAAAAAAAAACAATATGAATGTGTGTAGTACAAATATAAAGTATCGAAATTGAAATAAAAATAATTAAAAATAAAATATTACCTATAAAAGCTCAAAGTGCTTTTTATTGCCGTATGAAATTTTGTAAATCAACTATAATTGATGCCAATAAATTAGGAACAACAGCTACGAAATAAAAGAAATGACAGATCAATCCCTCTCCTTATCCACGATCAACTAATTCAGCAACTAACTACAAATCAATCTCATCCATTAATTAAATAAAAATCTACGGTTTAGATGTGATTTCTAGTTTTCGCATAGGATATGGTTTCTATTTGATCCAACCTATATATATATAAGGTAGAGATCTGGTGAGAATGAATTTTATATGAGAACGTGAGAATGGTACATTTTAATACATTTTTATCATATTCGTAATGCATATATTGTAGAAATGTAATGCATATACATTCTAATGCATAAATTGTAGAAACCTAATGCATAAACATTGTAATGCATGAATTACTACAACATAATGAATCGTTAAATATGAACCATTGATCAACAAAAATTAAATATAACCCTTAAAGTTAGAATAGGAATAAATCTAGACCACACATCTCAAAAAAAGGGCGGGCGCGTGTAGCTCACGCTCCCTTTTTTTTTTTGTTCTGGGCGATTTTTTCTTAAAACACAGTGCATCCAGATACACTGTGTGGTGCATCTGGTTACACATTGTGGTGCATATCCGATTTTTTTTCAGTTTTTTGTTTTTCACTTTTTTTTTCAATTTTTTTTTTAAGATTTTTTTTCTCGGCTCCGCCTTCGGCTCCGATTTTACGGCTCCGCCTTTGCTCCGATTACTAAGGATAATCGTCGGGCAACAATTTGAATTTTTCGGCTCGCTCCGCGACCTTCGGCTCCCCTCGCTCGAATCTTGATCAAAGAAGAAGCGACAAACCAAAAGATATTTTCGTAAAGCATGGTGCTTTTCCTTACACCTAGTGGTGCATCTGATTACACTGTCCCGTGCATATCAGTACACGTAGTGGTGCATCTCATGAACCACAATGTGGTAGATGCACCACACTTTACAATGAGATGCACCACAACGTGAAACTAGATGCAACATACGTTGACATGAGATGCACCAAGCTTTATGGAAAAATCAAACAAAAAAAACAACTGAAAATTTTAGTGAATTTTAGGGATTTTCATGTTGATGTTCTTAACTTGAATTTGATGATGGAAATGAGCTCTAAAAATTAATCTAAGAACTCCTATAAATCGATTTAATGAGAAGAAATTTCCATCTCCTTTTCCTGTGAAGAAGCCGATGGAATTGAGTAAAATTAGGAGTCTATGTTGTATTGTGCTTAAAGATGGATTTATGATGTTATTGATGATTTTGAATGATATGGATGCAAGAAAAAGGAAGAGACAAAAGAGTATGAATTTTCTCTGAATTTCTATGAAAATGCCGATATATATATGTGTGAAGGAGTTGTCGATTTTGTGATGATTTTGATGAAATTTGTTAACATTATGAGTTATTAGATGATATGAGTACGATTGAATAAGAAAAATGAGAAGTTGAATTTTTGTTTTATTAGTCTAAAACATTTTGAACCATATGAGTATGAAAGTTAATGATTTTTGATGTTGTATGTTAGTATTGCTTAGTTTGAGGATTGATAAATGATTACTAGTACAAATTGAGTTTAAGTGTAGAACGAATCGAAGAAAGAAAATTGTTTGCCCAAAAAGAAGAAAAATTCGATCTATATGGGCTTAAGAGGAGGATTTTTTGCATTTGAATTCGTTTGAGTAAAGTGATTGAAAACTCGATCAAATGGATTTTTTCTAAGTATTATAGAATCTCGAAATTTTTAATTCGGATAAATTTTGCACTAAAATCCAAAATGGTCGATCCATATCAGAATTTTAAGTTGAACTTTTTGATCTTGAGTTTATTTGAGTGATTTGATGTTATATTCATGAAATTGAATTTATATGAAAAAGTTGATCTATATAAAGAATTTGAGCATGAAATTTTGAGTTCTTGATGTTGTTTGAAGTGTTTGTTGATTAGATGATGAAATTGGAGTAAAAATAGCTAAGTTAGCTTTTTGAAATTTTTTAATCCAAGTTCATATGTGAAAGTTATCGAGTACTGAAGTTTAAGAAAGAAACTCGTTTTTCCTTAAGTAAAAAATGAGGCTAAGTAAAATTAATCAAGTAATTAGTTAATTAAAATTATTTTGAGTCATTTTGCTAAGTTTGATAATTTTCCGAGCATGTGCACGTTTTACGAGAAAAGAGACGTATACTTTATTCCGTGGAATTTTTATTAAGAGTTTCGGATTTTAAATCCGATTCCATATTTGAAGTCTTTGATTTATTTTAAGAAAAATGAAACTATTTTCATTTAAATCTAATAACTTTTATTTTTCAAAGTTAGAATCGAGTAGAGTCGAGTCAGCATGAGTTAATAACCGAGACTTGAATGAGTTTCCAAGTTGATAATTGTGATTAAATAAATTTATGTGGTTTTCTAGAATTTTTCTAGAATATTTAATTATATTTGGAAAATTTTTCTTTTTCCATCTATTTATCGAAGTCGATCGTTTACCTACCTATCTGTGAATGTCTAATTCTTGATATGAAAGTCTGTATGTGAATGATTTGTGATATTAGAACTCAAAAATTAATCTCATAATTTTCTAAGTTCGTTGACTCGAGAAAAACGAGATGTGTGATGTGAATAGTGATTTCTTGATAGTTGTGAATTATTTAAGATTATTTTTGTCTGATGTTATCGAGTTATATTTTTCGAGTCTGAGAGTCCATTGGTTTAGTCCTTGGGTAGAGCTGAGAAATCGAGAAAGATTGAGTTAGACAAGTCGAGATAAGTTAAGGAAACCTGAGTCAAGTGGAAGTCTTTCAGCCGAGCGTTAGAACTCGTTTTCGTTTTTAGAAAGAAGACTCGTCCTTATGAGATTTATTCTTGATGGAACGAGTGGATCTGAGAAGTAGACGAAGCGAAGAAAAGGAAGCTACCTCGACCCGAACCCTTTGCAGTCTGGTGGGCTTTTTAATCGAAACAAATTGATAAATGTGATTACTATTATCATATTATATGAGTTTTTAAATTAATTAACTCGCCATTTATGTGAGTTTTTGGTATGTTTAATCATATACTTGAGTTATTACTATCTTGTTTGAGACAGGAACACACGTGTTGTTAATTGTTTGAAGTGATTATGAGCCTTGCTTCAGTTATGTCAGTCACAGTATTTGAGAAGGAGGCCTACTTTTCAACACAAGAGATTATGTAGTAGATTGATTCATACATGCTGCTTAATTATATTATATATGTTGACTGCGCAGTCGTTTCAAGAAAAAGAAAATGATTTTTGCATACACAATTAAAATGTTTAAATTGTATTAATACTTGTGATGCAGTGGCAAAGAAAGTTCAATTATATTACTCTATCAAGCAAAGTTTTAAATTATTTTGGCATGTGTTCACTGAGTACGAAGTACTCATCCCTACATGTTATTTCTAAACATGCAGGTTAGCTGGATGAGGATGGCGGAGGGTGTTCGGCGGTGTATTTAAATAAAGTCGAGTCTTTTGTTTAAGCTTGCAATTGCATATCTTCATATATGTAATTGTGAGACTTATGTTTGATATTCCGCTGCATAAATAACTATGTTTTATTTGATTTCTTAAACTATTACTCTGATATTTGTGTCGATACAATGAGTTTGATGCTCGAAACTATTTCATGTACTCTTATTATTCTACTTGACTTGGATTTGAGATATTTTATTTACCTCCGACACTTGAATTATTTATCAATGCTCGTTTATTTGAGTTAAGAATTGAAAGCATGTTCTTATTTGTTATCGCTTTCAATCTATATTCCCTTGTTCCCGAGCATGATCCCTTGTTGAGTTATGTTTTATTCTAAGGTTTCACCCTCACTGTCCAATGGATTCTAGTCGTTTTTATACACTAGAATTCGGGTTGTGACACAAACCAAGCTAAGAACAACTAACTAGGCATGAAAGTAAAGAAGAAACGAAAATGAAGCATAACTAACGATTTATTAAACTGAAAAAGGATTACATAACATGGTCGACACCAATGTCGCCGGAAAGAAGTAGTGGCCTCTCCTCAGAGGGGAGATGGCTAAAAATAAAAACTAAAGGGTGTTGTTTCTTTGCAACTAACTATGGAGGAAAATGGAGATTCTAAGATTTGAAAGGAATGCCTCAAATGGTAAAGGAGATGACTATTTATACTCCAGCTGCCAAGTTGGTAGGTAGGGTTTTGACCATTTTCAAATCCGCGGAGACCTATGTGGCGTCCGACTTGTCCTTGGTAGCTGGCACGTCACTTTCAGTCTTTTGTCCTTTCTTCCTTCCCATTGGTCGCCTTTCTGTTGCTGCTGGAGATTACCGTTGAAGACGCTGTGGTCCTGGTGAGAGATGCTCTTTCCATTTTCGGCAAAGTTTTGACTTTCAGCATACAAAGTCTTCGTGCCTTTGCCGTTTATCATCGTGATGGTCTAGCACACTGGCATGGTGACCTCGCTGGCGCTCTTCGTGACCTTTCTTTTTTTCCTCTTCCCTTTTTGGTCAGCATTTCTTGTCTTGGCCTATTTTGCCTTGATTTTGTCCTCTTTATTCCCAATTACCATTTTTCCTGTTTTGCCAACCAATATGTTCTGCCACTCTCAAAAAGACACAAAACAAAGGATCAAGACTCGATCTAATCCTAAACAAGATACCAAAAAGAGCACGAAATTTGGGCTCGTCAAAAATGAGGATGAAGATGGTGACTACGATGAAAATGAAGAAGATGATGAAGATGAGATGAGTTCGTCTGAAGACAAAGAAGATAATCATCGTAAAGAATTTCTTGATTTTCTTACTTGGATGCGACAGCCGGTACAAATGGATAGGGTTTTTGGTCATCGAAACTTCACATAACCATCAGTCTGGAAGCGAGACTGAGTATCAGCGTGCAATGCGCAATTGGATCATTCCATTCCCCGATTCTGACAGCACAGGGACATTAGGGTGGGTCGAGCAACCACCATCAGTGCGTGGGGAACTCGAAGTAGGGGCCTTATTTAGGTCCAAGAAAGACTTGAGGATCACTGTTTGAATGTATTATCTGGAGAACATTTTGGAGTGTAGATCTAAACGTTCGGCTGCAAATCGTACGACGTTCCTATGCAAGACTGGTAGAAAGAATTGCAGCTTTAGAATTTGTGCTATTGAGGGTGGCACGATTTGGAGAATTACTAAGTTATCCCTGGATCACGCCTATCACCGTGATTGGAATAGTGTTGCTGCACGACCGGTATCTTCTGATGTTGTTGCATTTTATTTTGCTAATAGATTGACCGGCGAGGCGGTTACTTTGAGGCCAAAGGAGATTATGGAAGAGTTACGTAGAGTGTTTGGTATTGACATTCTATACAGTTTGCTCTCCAGACGAGAAACATAGCCATAGAGAATACGTATGGCGACCACATCCCGTCGTATCTATATTTGTTGTTGCAGCATAACCCGGGAACTGTTTATGACTTGGAGATGACCGTCGAGGGTTCTCTATGTCACTTATTTGTGGCACTTGGACAGAATATTCGAGCGTTTGATAAGTGTCTCCGGCCGGTGCTTGTAGTGGACGGGACCCACCTTAAGGGAAAGAACCAAGGAATTTTATTTGTAGCCGTCACGTTGGACGAGAACAACCATGTCTTTCCCCTTGCAATTGGCCTCGGTCCCAAAGAGAATGATGAGTCGTGGGTATATTTTCACCATGTCTTCCCTCTTGCAATTGGCTTTGATCCCAAAGAGAATGATGAGTCGTGGGTATATTTTTTCTCCAATCTGCGCAGATGCTACAACCATCCTGATGATTGACTGATTGTGAGTGACCAAAATTTGAGCATTAGGAATGTCATTCGAGCCATCTACCCAAATGCCGAAATCTGCCTTGAAGAGTCTTGTAGTCCACATAAAACATCGAGGAACTCTAATGGCGACTGCTCGGGTTCCACAAAACTCTCCCAACAAAGGAATACACTTGTAAGACCAAATATGTAAAATCCAAACAAGCACGTAAAAGTGGTAAGTTCCAATCTGTGCCTGATTTTTTTTCCTGGCGGTGTTGTTGATATAGTAGGTGAGTGACTGATACGTGTCATCACCTATTGCCCATGCCATTCCTCGATCTTCGTGCCACGGTCCTGATAAAGGAGAAAAAGGTAGTAAATGACTACCTTCAAATAGTCTTCGAGGTTGTCTCCCAACTTTAAGTCATTGAACATATCATGCACGCATAACTTTGACTGTAGTTTTGCGGCCTCTGAATAATCTATGGAAAAGACTCTCAGGCCAGAGGAGATGTCTCTCATTTGGGTCCAAATCTGACCTTCTAAAAATTAAGCCAGTAATGCACGCATAGTCTCATGTGGTGAAACAAAGGGTTCGTCCGGAAATTTGGAACCACGTCTCATCCGAAGGGATCACATCACCCTTCAACTGACGAGCCAATAGGTGATGTAGGACACTGTTTGTACTTCCAAATCTCTTATGTTTAATGAAATGACCAATACATCCCGCCGTAAATTTATTATATACTTCTTGATACCGTCTTGGATTGCCCGTAAAGTGCCGAATAACCTTCATTATTTCTTTTAATACCGCCTTACGACAATATAGATTCAATAGTTTTGCAATGTCGGTCTCATCCATTTACAACAGGACTGCAATGTAAACACACAAACTACAAGGAAGGAAGTTCGAGCGCTCAAATCATCTGAATCACAAAACACAAACATATACACAAGTCTCGGGTCTGCCCACGACGAGGCTGGTCACAACGGAAAAACCCACGACGGGGCTACCCACGACGGGTGCCACCGTAGGTACATAAACACCCATCGTGGGCAACCCCGTTTCTCACATTCAAAGCACAAATTTCACCAACAAATCTTATAAATAACACTACCTATACTCAAACAATCATGTACATTGTTCTCATATTCAATTAATCGGACATAAACACACACTTAGAAGCATATATTTTTCAAACCCAAAATTCAATTTCGTATGAAATTTAGGCACTAACCGACCATTGTTTGTTGACGAGTTGTACTTCATTCTCGCCGGAGTTAGATGTCGACATCATCGACTGCCCATCGTTGTCGGATTGGCTGCTCATTGCCGGCGTGTGTGTGTGCTGTTGAGGGTGAAAGTCGTGGGTGAGAGTTTAGTGTGTGTCAAGGGTTGAGAGAAAGATGGGGGGAGGTGATGTGTGGGGTGGGGTAGTTGTTTTATTTTATTTATTTGTCTTTTTCTTATTTGTTTTATTTAAAGTAAGAATAGTTTAGTCTTTTAAGTGATTTTGATATAGAAAACTTATACGTTTATAAAAGAGTGTAAAAAACTTCTATCTTTTATGATAAGATATTTAAAAAGTGCTGATCCAAATTAGGGGGACTTAAAAAAACATAAATGATATGATATGCTCGTTATAACAAAATGGAAATTATATGATATAATCGTGAGAAATTAGGAAATGATATGATTTTTTTCTGTAAATATAATCTAGTCAAATCATGAAAAAATTCCACTAATTTATGATAGGATCGTGATTTATGGGAAGAAAATACTCCCTCTGTCACAAAAAAGACGCATGTTTTGCCATTTTCGTATGTCCACGAAAAAGACGCCTATTCTATATTTGGTAAGTTTTCTCCTAACATTTACCCTCTAATTTATCATTTATTCA
Organism: Schizonepeta tenuifolia; assembly: GCA_029490685.1. Lineage (NCBI taxonomy): Eukaryota > Viridiplantae > Streptophyta > Magnoliopsida > Lamiales > Lamiaceae > Schizonepeta > Schizonepeta tenuifolia. The sequence goes on from CM055959.1 coordinate 79,651,021, forward strand.
CTCATTGTCATTGGTGGCTCACACAATTTACTTTATTTAATCCTCCACTCAATTCAAGTGGGACCTCTATTCCACTCACTTCACACACAAGCCATTATTTAAACCCTTTAAAGACAATTAAAAACTATATAGTAAGTGAAACCCTTACTCCATTCATACTACACTCTACCAGAATTATTAAACCCGTGCCAGAATGAAATAGGCGTCTTTTTGGTGGACGAAGGGAGTATAATCCCATTACTTTAGGAATTAACTGTGAAAAAATCCCACTAATTTAGGTACTAGGTGAAAAAAGAGATTATACTTCTGAAAAATTTGAGATATACATGAATTTTATTTTCACTAGAGTATTAATTTAATATGGTAGAAATTTTAATTTATCTTCCAAAATCGAAGTAAACAATTTTTTATTAAAATAATATATATTTCTTGGGGGAAAAATAATACTACATCCGGTCTCCAAGTCTCTTCCTAGGAGGAAGTGGCACGGGTATTAAGGAAAATGTTGTTGAGTTAGTTATGAGTAGAGAAAAAGTGATTGAATTTGTTGTGAGTGGAAAAAGGGTCCCACATTGAGGGTAATGATATATTAATTAATTGAGATAGTGGTGGGCCATATGTGGTATTTTAGGTAAATAAGTTGATAAAGTAAGGATAAGATATAATAATTTGTTGTGAGGTAGTGTCCAAAAGTAGCTAGGAAGAAACTTGGGGACCATCCCAAAAAGGAAAGATAGGAAAAGACTTGAGGACCGGAGGTAGTATATATTTTTATATTAATTGAGAAATTAAATTTTTACTACTATACTAAATTTATATTCTCTCCGTCCCGTTCAACATGACTCACTTCTTTTCGCCACGAAAATTAAGAAAAGAATGATTAGATGTAAATTGTCTGTTTATTGTAGTGAATAAAGTGATATAAAGTATTTTTTAATTGATAAAGTAATATAAAATATTTTTAAAGTGACATAAAGTGATATAAAATGTTTTGAAGTGATATCAAGTGAATAAAGTGATTTCGCAATTATTTCATTTAAAAGAAATGAGACATGTTTAACGGAACACCCGAAAAGAAAAGTGAGATATGTTGAATGAGACGAAGGAAGTATTTAATATTTAATTTATTTTTGTTTCATATATAAAATCGATTTAATTAACCTTTGAGAAAAAGGATTATTGAAACTACAATAAATACTCCCTCCGTCCCGTTATTCTTTTCTTGTATTCCTTTTTGGGTTGTCCCGTTATTCTTGTCCTGTTTCCTTTTTTGGAAATAATTAGTAGATAATTAATTTGTTAAACAATCCACTTTACACCTTTCATCATATTTTTCTACCTCATTTTCTGTGACATTCACTATTCTCATTCTCTCTCTACTCACTTTATTCCACTTTATTTCACTATTCACTCTCTCTCTATCCACTTTTATTTTATTTTATCACTTTATTTCACTATTCACTCTCTTTCTCTACCCACTTTATTTTACTATAAAAACTCCATTAAATATACTTTCTATTCTTAATTATTTTCTCCTTAAAACCCGTGTCCAAAAGAAACAAGACAAGCCTGGTGGGACGGAGGGAGTATATAATTAATTTTAGAAATTAATTCTATTGTTGTGGAGGGAAAAAAAATAAAGAGAAGATTTTATAAGTAGCACTTCTTAGATAATTTTTTTAAAATCTAGCATTCCTTATAAAATTTAAAAATTTAGTACTTTTTGACATTTTTGCCCTTCCATCACCTATCTAGTAACAAAAAAAATTTGTGACTGAATAAAAAAAAATATTCCACCACCACAAACCCGCTGCCGCCACCGCCGCCGCCGCCGGCAGCCACAAATTTTTTGTGAAATCAGAAAAAAAAGAAAAAAATTGCGAAGTCACAAAAAATATATCCCACCACCACTTTTCTGCCGCCGCCACTGTTGCCGGCGGTCACAAAAAAAAATTGTGGCTGAACAAAAAAAAAACTTCAACCATCATTTTTCTGCCGCCGCCACTTCGGCGGCGGCCACAAATTTTTGGTGAAGTCAGAAAAGAAAAGGAAAAATTTGTGTAGTCATCAAAAAAAATTTGTGAAGTCACTTAAAATAATTTGTGAAGTCACAAAAAAAATATGTGAAGTCACAAAAAACAAGGAAAAATTTGTGAAGTCACAAAAAAATATGGCAAAATTTGTGAATGCACAAAAAAAATGGGAAGGCCCAGCAGCCTTCCATCTGCTCCCATTAAATCAACCAACACAATCAAAACAGATCTCTTTCATCAAATATCAACACACAAATCATACACAATGTCCAGAAGTATTATACCAAAAATGCAATCAAATGTCACCCCAAATCATACACAATTTATGCAATTGAGCAATAACAGAGCTCTTCCAAAATGAAATAGAAACTGAAACTGAAACAACACATGACATGATCTATTCTCACAGCGTAGATGTAGAACGGAATCTCCGCCGGCCACAGCCGCTCCACGGCGGAGCGCATGATGAAGTTTGTGGGGAGATAGGCGGCTGTGGAGGCGAACGCCGCCCTCGTCGACGGCAGAGAGAGGAGGCGGAGGAGCTCCAGCTGCCGCACACGGCAGATGGTGAAGGACTTCATGATGAACTGGATCGTCTCCCTTTTCCTAAATTGATGGCGACGACGGATGGAGATGAGATGAGGAAGACGGCGGCGGAGTTGGGAGAAGTGGCGACGCCACTGCTGCTGCTGTTGCTGTCGGGAGGTGGCGACGAGGATTCGAGCTGCTGCTGTGAGAGAGAGGCGAGGTTGGAGAAGGCGAGGTTGGCGGAGAGAGAGAGAGTGAGTGGAGGAGCAAGAGACCCCGTCGGAGGTGGCGGCGGCGAGGTGGTGACAGCAGCGGTAGCGAGGTGGCTAGGAGGTGGCGGCGGCGGGAAGGCTAGGATTTTTAGAGAGAGAGAGATAGAGAAATATTTAAGAGAGGCGACGAGTAAGTGGCGGAGGTGGGCCAGGATGGTGAAGTTGGTGGGGAGGTAGGCGGCGGCGGTGGTGAACGCCGCCCTCGTCGGCGGCAGGGAGAGGAGGAGGCGGCGGGAAGGCTAGAGAGAAAAGGTGATTTGAATAGAGAGAGAAAGAGTTGATTTGAATAGAGAGATGAGAATGAAAAGTGAGAATAAGATGAGAATTACAAATTGTATAGGAGGGTAAAAATGAGAGAAAGTTCTAAATTTTTAAATTTTTATAAGGAGTGCTAAATTTTGAAAAAATTATCTTAGAAGTGCTATATTTAGGGAATTTCTCAAAAATAAAAGGACGGGAAATTATTAGGGGAAAATTTACCCGGAAAAATAAAAGTATGATTTAAGAGGGAAATAGTATTAAGGACATAACACCAAAAAAACTAAAAAAACCTGGTTCAATCTAATGTAAAATTCAGCCAGTTTAGGGTTTGAACTGGGTGGTGGCAGGCCACCTGATGGCTAATTATCATTTCCCATAATAGAATTTCAATTCCGATCAGAATAGAGCCCGTATTTTTTTCGTATAGTTAGTTAGTGACTCAAATCTACCCATTTCAAGTAATCCTTTGGCCCCAATTATTTTGGATTTCTATGAAAATTTTCACATGTACAGTATGTTTAGGAATGATAATGGATCGGGTACCTACCTATTAAGCATTTCCCTAATCGAAACTCATGAAATTTTTCACACTCAAATCCGTTCCAAACCCGATTAAAAATAAGTTTTGAAACCCGTACCCGATCCAAACCTGTTAGGTAATACCCATTTATTATCCACTAAAAATCTGAATACGAAAAAATAAAGATCAAATAACAAAATATTATAAATATTATTAATACATAAACATCAACAAAAAATTTCACTAGAGTAATCTCAAAGTAATGTACTGCGAACTAACAATATCTTAAAAAACATAACTAGAAGATTATGGATTATTGATGGTGTCACTGTATCGTCATATTTCAGAAGTAGATTTACAGAAATAGAGGATAAATATTAAAGACTCGACCATTACCAAATTTATGTGTGGGTTAAGAAAATAATCTAAAATCCTAAACCTATTAACATTTATAATTATATAATAAATTATAAATATAATATTTTTTATATTATATATATAAATGAATTTGGGTAGCGGGTATCCAAAAGTAATTGTCCAAACCCGATCCAAACCCGTCACGGATTTACACGTTTCTACCTAAACCCGTCCCAAAACCATTTAATATTTCCCAAACCCTACATACGTTGAATAAAATTATTTGGAGATTACTAATTATTCAATTAAACTATCTATATATACATATGTAACCTTTACTTGATGAAACTTGAGGCTTATAATAAGTTAGTGTAGAAACTCTACCAGAAAATCTAAAAATCAGTGCACGTTTTTTTTAAAAACAAGTCTATACACTAAAATTGAATTTTGGCAATGAATTTTCTCCCTTAAATTACTATTTATTAATCTAAATATGTCCAAATATTGTAACATCATTTAATTGTCGCAATGATTTTGCAGCACATATGAAGAATGGAGGCTGATTCTAGCTCAAAATTCTCAACAATTGAAGGCGCAACAGTTGACATGATTTACCTGAGGGGAGATCTATGTGTGGTGGATGCAGTGTTCTTTGAAAATCATAATATGATGGGAGCTGGCATGGTGTTGTGGAACGTTCATGGCGGACTTTTAGCAGTGAAAGTCATTCGCATTCAAGGTTATAAACAATTTGAGGAAAGTGATGCTATGAGATTGAGTGAAGTTTTTTTTTGGATAATGCAGAAATATTTGAATAATGTGGAATTTGTGATGGATAGCAAAGTGGTTTGTGATGCCATAGCTACCACCATGAACGACAAGTGTGAATTGGGCGTCACTGTTTCTCATTGTCATCACTTGTTGCTCTCGAACATGAATTTTAACGTTAAGCACATGAATTTTTTGATTGATGTTTCGGATAAACCTCCAACTCCAAGTATTGCGGATGATTTTCTTCATGTTCTATGTGTTTGTTCGTGATTAATGTAATTCATTCTTTAAAAAAGAATGCATATCTTTTTATAATTCCCATATAAAATTAGTTATCATAAACTACATGGAATGAATTTTCTAATTTTAAAATATATTTAGATACATTAAAAGTATAATATTCAATTAATTTGTATAGCAAATGGCGAGTGACACTATTACTTACTTCGAAAACATATTTAACCATTGGGATCCTTCCCCAGCTTTGTTGTCCCACTTTATTCCACAATTCATATTAAAATTAGTTTTTTGCAAATATTTTTTCTTCAATTCCAATTTACAATGTTTGAGTATAATTTATAATTATTAACTAGGGTTCATCCATTTAAATAGGCTTTATATAAATATTTTTTTTATTTAATTTGCATTTTTTAAATTTTTAAGGGATTATTAGGGTTCATTAATCAGGGTATACTTTTTTTTTTAAATCTTTTTAATAATAAATGTAATTAAGGTTCATTATATATATAACTAAATTTTTATTTTTAAATAATGAACATGTTAATTCTTTATACAGCATGATACTTTTTATAATTTTGATGTTACATGTATAAAAATAAAGATAAATTAAAGTATACTCCAGTGTACAATTTAACTGGATAGTTTTCACTCAATGAAAATTTGAAATGTGGAACTCCAAGAAAAAATATATTCTCCGGTTCATGATATCCTCCTTATTACTTGAGTAAGAGGGTGTTTGGTTAAGCTTTTAAGCTCCTTAAAACAGCTTATAAGTTGTTAATTACTAAGAATTTAGGAGCTTATAAGCTATTTTAATGAGCTTTTAAGCTCGGTCAAACACCCTCTAAATCTCCTCTGGAGACGGCTATTTGGTGGAAATGGGCCACGCCCTCCCCGCCCCGCCCACGCGTCTCAACCGACCCGCGCGTGAGGTCCAAGCGCCGTGCGTGGGGCTCACGCGCCCCACTTTTTTCTTTTTTTTTTTTCAGTTTTTTGTCCCAACGGAGCTTTCGGCTCCGATTTTACGGCTCCATTTTCGCTCCGATTACTAAATTAAGGATAATCGGCGGACAACAATTTGGACTTTTTCGGCTCGCTCCGAGGTTTTCAGCTCCCCTCGCTCGAATCTTGTCCATAGAAGAAGAGGCAAACAAAAAAAAGGGTAAAAAAAATGAAATTAAAAAAAAAAAAACTGGAAAAAAAAAAATTCTCGTCAAAATGGGGTTGACCCCCGAGTCGGGTCGGGTCGGGTCACGGGCCAGGCATCTGCACCGTGGAGACTTCCACAGGAGTTTTTGTCTATTGGTATTTTTGTTGTTCACAGTATGCTTTTCACTTTCACCTTTAATGGTAGGGTCTTCATAATCAAGCACGATTCTCTATTGCATATTCGTGTGATATCACCTATTACTCCTATGAATGATGAACAAGTGTCAAGTAAATTAAAAAAAAAACTATTATAATTATATTTCCATAAGCACAATTTGAGTAGATTTTTAATTCCGTGACAGGTGGCGATCATCCTTGGATGTAATAGAAGATGTCACATAAAAATGCAATAGAGTATCGTACTTGATACATATACGTATAACACTTCTTTTCCTAACTTACATTCTTATCTATTTATATATAATGAGATTTTTACTTTACTCACAACAATAGTACTACTATCAATAAAAATTTAAATTGATAGTACTTAATCAATTAACAATAATACCCATTACTATTCATCACTTTCGTAAAATCACTACCGTCCACGATATGATAAGAATATAGTAAAATGAAATACAACACACGTGAAATAAACTACACCAATATAATGAAATATACCAAATTTTATTATTAAAAAAATAAAAAAATGTGCGCATGCACAGCAACGCGTCGCACATGGAAGGCGCGTCACGCGCCCGTTCATCGTGTGCGATCGGTTGCACAGGGAGGCTCAAAAACTAATGTTAAAAACGGATTATGTGCAAAATTCATGGAATAAGGAATCTATGTAATTCGGATACACACGTGTGAGGCATGATAAGCCCTGAAACTTCCGTAGATCAAGACGCCACGTGTGAAAGATGGGACCCGCCTCTAACTGCCATGTGGTTCTCTCCCTCTTCACCCTCCTCCTCCCCCTCTCCTCCTCCTCCCTGCCAAATTCTCACACACACAAACACATCATATTATATGTTTCACATGCCGCATCTCCATCAATTCAACTCACCCTTTTCTCTCTATCTTTCTCTAGAATAACATGTACAAATACAATAGAAATGTAATAAGAAACGAAACGGAAAAGTCGACACCTTCTTGCATGTGAACTCCCTCCTTTTCCTTTAAAGCTTTGCGAGCTTAAATCCCGAAAGAGAATAAAAAAAATGGCCGGAAACGAGTGGATAAACGGGTATTTGGAGGCGATATTGGACAGCGGGGCGTCGGCGATAGAAGAGCACAAGCCGGCGGCGGCGGCGGCGTTGAGCGTGAGAGACAGTGACAGTTTCAATCCGACGAAATACTTCGTTGAAGAAGTGGTGACCGGCGTGGATGAGAGCGACCTCCACCGCACATGGATCAAAGTCGTCGCCACCAGGAACACCAGAGAGAGAAGTTCCAGACTCGAGAACATGTGCTGGCGCATTTGGCATCTCGCCCGCAAGAAGAAGCAGGTAGTATTTCTTTCACTTTTATAGAGAGAGAGAGGGTGTCTTCTGTTTCTCTGTGATCAAGCATCGGTTTTATGGGCTATAACCGTCCATTTTGTACGCAGATGTCACACTTGCTAGGTTTCATCGGTTTCAGTTAGTGTGTGTGTGTGTTTACTTTATGCTTTCAGGTGATAGTGTGAGTGTGTTTTTCTCATGTTTTTGGGTGATTTTCAAATGGATTATTGCTTTTAATAATATTGGGGGTCAGGTGTGGGGAAGGGAAGAACTTTTTTGTAGAGAATTTTTGTTGTGCATCTTTGTCAAGTAATCTTATTTTAATTGCCTTTTGACCTTTGTCTTTGTATATCAATAAACATCATTAGAATATGCTACGACTTTGTAGCAAAAAAGTTTTTTTTGTCAATTACTGTTTGTTCTCTTCAAACTTTTCCTGCTTTCTAATTCTGAGAATTTTGTACAGAACTTGTGATGGTCACAAACTGTATATTCAAACAATATTAATAAATTAAGTTTCATGTCTCAATTGACTTCGTTACAGTTAATAGTGAAAACTTATTAATTAATCCTAAAATCTCATGTAACCTTTTTGTTTTTTGCCTGTGTTAAATGTATGAATCTATGAGCACTCAATAGTTTGATGATTATAGAAAATGTAGCACGAATTAGTTGATTTCTATACAATAATAATAACTAATTGCGATTGTGTGCTGTCCAGAGACACGACCATGGCTTTAACTAATTGCGATTGTGTGCAGTTGGAGTTGGAGGATTCGCAAAGGCTAGCACACAGGAAGTGGGAACGAGAACAAGGTCTCAAGGATGTAACCGATGATATGTCCGAAGATCTGTCTGAAGGCGAGAAAGGAGATGTTATCGGCGAACCAGTTAAACTTGACAGCCCCAGGCTGAACTTAGATCGCAACTTTTCCAGCGTGGAAGTATGGTCCGACAGTAACAAGGAGAAGAAGCTATATATCATTCTCATAAGGTGCTACTATCTTGTTCTCTAAACAGAACAGTTCTGGAAGAAGTCATTACTTGAGCATTTTATTAATTCAATAGAATTAAACTTGTTAGAATTAAGTATATTGTAGTATGATTGTTCATTATAGTTTCTGATTGAGTTTATCGTCTTGGTCACAGTCTGCATGGTCTCGTTCGTGGTGAAAATATGGAACTTGGACGGGATTCTGATACTGGTGGTCAGGTAGTATAAATGCATAACCAATAATCTTTGTCTTAAGGTTAATAGACTAACTAGTTTTGTTCAATTAACAGATAAAATACGTTGTAGAGCTAGCTCGAGCACTCGCTAAGATGCCAGGTGTGTATAGAGTGGATCTGTTCACAAGACAAGTTTTGTCTCCGGAGGTAGATTGGAGTTACGGTGAGCCAACGGAAATGCTATCTACTGGTTCGGAGGATGCCAACCTCGGAGAAAGCAGTGGGGCTTACATCGTGAGGATACCATTTGGGACACGGGACAAGTATCTTAGAAAAGAGTTGTTATGGCCTCACGTCCCGGAGTTTGTGGACGGAGCGCTTGCTCACATTCTTAATATGTCGAAGGCTTTGGGCGATCAAATTGGTGGAGGGCAGCCCGTTTGGCCATATGTAATTCACGGTCATTATGCAGATGCAGGGGATAGTGCTGCTCTCCTTTCGGGTGCCTTGAATGTTCCAATGGTTTTGACGGGGCACTCCTTGGGGAGAAACAAGCTAGAACAGTTGCTTAAACAAGGAAGGCAATCAAAAGAAGATATTAATTCCACGTACAGGATTATGAGGAGGATTGAAGCAGAAGAGCTTTCTTTAGATGCTGCAGAGCTGGTTATAACGAGTACTAAGCAGGAGATCGAAGAACAATGGGGACTGTATGATGGTTTCGATGTTAGGCTTGAGAAAGTTTTGAGGGCTCGGGCAAGGCGCGGGGTCAATTGTCATGGTCGTTTTATGCCTAGAATGGCAGTAAGTATAATATGTGCAAATTGACAAATGACAAGGAATTTTCTTGATTGCTAAGATTCATATTAAAAAACCTTCAGCACTCCAGCTCAAAATCATAATTACGTGCAGGTTATTCCTCCTGGGATGGACTTCAGCAACGTCGTAGTTCAAGAAGATATTGCTGATGCGGATGGTGACATTGCGGCGCTAACGAATGAAGCTTCATCCCCCAAAGCAGTCCCTCCTATGTGGTCAGAAGTAAGCATCATAATTGTGTATACTCTGCTTTTCTGTCGGACTAGAGGCACTCAAACCTTCTTTGCGTGCCTTTTTTAGCTTCGTATCTAGCATAAGCAATTTCGTACATGTTTTCCTTAGGTGATGCGGTTCCTGACCAATCCCCACAAGCCGATGATTCTAGCACTATCACGTCCCGATCCAAAAAAGAATATAACGACTCTTGTGAAAGCCTTTGGAGAATGCCGGCCATTACGAGAGCTTGCTAATCTTGTGAGTTGGCTGACACGGTCTGTTATGAACTGATGCACAAATATAGGGCCGTGTTTAATATTTGTGCTATTCATTGCAGACTCTAATAATGGGGAATAGGGACGATATAGATCAAATGTCCGGCGGCAATGCTAGCGTGCTTATTACTGTACTGAAACTAATCGATAAGTATGACCTTTATGGGCAAGTGGCTTTCCCTAAGCATCACAAGCAATGCGAAGTTCCAGAAATATACCGTCTAGCTGGCAAAACGAAGGTTTGTTTGAAACTTTATTTACCAGAAATTTTACATACAATATTCTTGTATCCTCATTTTCTGTTGAATATGAATCACAGGGAGTCTTCATCAATCCAGCTGTTATTGAGCCCTTCGGACTCACACTAATTGAGGTTTATTTCTGTTCTCCCGCTGATATATTTGGTTTAATATGATTAGTATGGTTTCTGAGCTTTTGAGTGTATTGCAGGCTGCTGCTCATGGACTCCCGATGGTGGCAACGAAGAATGGTGGACCGGTGGATATTCATCGGGTGATAAATTCGGCTCTTTTCGAATTATACAAAGCAATCAATATGGTCTCTGGCCAATGATACGATATCTTTGGATGTTAAGCAAAATATGTTACATCCATCTATCAGTTTTTGTTATTCTTAAAACTATTACTCATCCCTTGCGACGTACAGGTGATATTTTTTTTGTTTTTAAATTAATAAACTCTCCAGTTTGTCATCAAGTTTCAAGTAGAGATTATGTAATATTTAATCCATCTTTCTTCACATTATCTAATTTTTGTTTTTGTTTTTGTTTTGCTACTGTATTTTTCCATTTTTTTTTTAATATAAAACCGTGTGTATATATCTGTTTAAGTAAGAATATGGATAATCATAATTGAGCTGGTTGTAAGATAATAGAATTTAGAGTTAGTTATATGATTTGGGAACCGTGTTTATATTTTATGCAGCCAACAGTTTAGGCGTGGGAAACTAGTTTTGTTGTTTGGTTTTGGTTTGTATAAATATAGATATATATGAAATTTGTTATGAGGTGTAATGCTATTAACGTAGTCGGTTTTATGTTATATAGGCACTAAATAATGGTCTGCTCGTGGATCCTCATGATCAGCACGCGATTGCTGATGCACTTCTTAAGCTAGTGTCCGAAAAGAACTTGTGGCACGAATGCAGAAAGAACGGCTTGAAGAACATTCATCTTTTCTCGTGGCCAGAACACTGTCGAACATACTTAACGAGGGTGGCAGCGTGTCGGATGAGGCACCCACAATGGCAGACCGACACTCCAGCAGATGACTATGCTGGGGAATACTCCTTAAATGATTCGCTCAAAGATGTTATGGATATGTCCTTAAGGTTGTCTATTGATGGTGAAAAAATATCATTGAACGAGTCGCTCGATATGGCTGCTGCCGGTGACAACCCTGAGGTGCAGGACCAAGTCAATAAGCTCTTGAGCAAAATGAAGAAATCTGAACCAGGGGCACAAGATTCTGATGCTGACAGGAAATTGGCTGATATGCCAAGCAAGTACCCAATGCTGAGGAAACGTCGTAAACTTATTGTTTTAGCAATCGACTGCTACGACAGAAACGGAGCGCCTGATAAGAAAATGATTCATCTAATCCAGGAGATCTTGAAAGCGCTGAAGTTAGATGCATTGTTTGCAAGACAAACAGGATTTGCATTGTCAACAGCTATGCCTATGTCCGAATTGACAGAGTTTCTGAAGTCGGGAAATATCAAACTAAACGAATTTGATGCTTTGATCTGTAGTAGTGGTAGTGAAGTTTATTACCCAGGCACTTACACAGAGGAGGGAGGAAAGCCTTGTCCGGATCCAGATTACGCTACACATATTGATTATCGATGGGGTTCGGATGGTTTGAAAAAGACTATTTGGAAGCTAATGACTACAACAGATGGATTAAAACCAAGTCAGTCTTCTAGTGCTGTCGAACATGATGTCAAATCGAGCAATTCCCATTGCCTCTCATACTTGATGAAGGATCTCAGTAAGGTCTGTTCCACAAATATGCTCATAAAAGCTTCGTTTTGGCTGAAGAATCAAGTTGTATTTATGTTTGATTCTATTTTTTTTTTTTTTTTGGCAGGCGAGAAAAGTAGATGATATGAGACAAAAGCTTCGGATGAGGGGTCTTCGTTGCCACTTGATGTATTGCAGAAATTCCACAAGAATGCAAGCCGTTCCTCTACTTGCATCACGGTCACAGGCTCTCAGGTATTCCGACCCGTTAGATGCCATTATTATTTTCCCTTACAAATTTAATAAAATCAACCTTTTCATCTGATTCGTATACTTGATTTAGTTGATTAAACAATTAGTTTCATTCTACTGAAACTTTATAGTAACTTAATTTTTGTGATGCAAAAACTAAGTGCAAAAAACTTAATTTAAGCCATTGCTTGGTTGCTTATATACGGGTAGAGTACCGGACATGGGAATAAGCAGAGAGGGCTCCGAGCAAGCCCTTGGCCATTGAGAATACGGATCGATAAGTAGACAGAGCTTGACTGTATATATGATAGACAAGTGACTAGTTATAGGTTTTGGGCGCCTTATGGTAGTTTATAATAGTTAACGAGCTTCTGAAGAAAGCAGTTCCCTTTCCCATGTTATCATTAATGAATGCATATTGTTCTTGTACAGAAATTTTACTAGCTAGAAACTAGAATTTGAAGACTGTTTTCTATCCAGTCATTGTCATTAAAAATAGTAATGGCACCAGACATTTAACTGCTCACGTTGAAAATTTTTGTCCTAGAATATGAACACTTAAAACTGCATTTTATGAGTTTTTTGCACCCTTCTTTTTACATGTGCTAGTAACTTATAACTAGAGCTCGATCCTTCTGTTCTTGAATAGGTACCTCTTTGTCCGTTGGCGATTGAACGTGGCCAACATGTGTGTGATTCTCGGAGAAACAGGGGACACTGATTACGAGGAAATGATCGCTGGAACACACAAGACCTTGATTATGAAAGATGTCGTGGGTAAGGGCTCAGAGGAGCTGCTCAGAACATCAGGGAGCTACCTAAGGGACGATATAGTCCCAGGAGACAGCCCGCTTGTCGCCTACATTAAAGGAGGGGCTACAGCAGAAGAGATATTTGACACATTAATGCAGCTCTTCAAATCAGCAATGTGACAACATACAAGTATGTTGTGCTGCAGCATACTTATATGGTATATTAATTAATTTCTGGATATTCTGACACTCCACATTCCATAACTACATAAGATACTGAACGGCCTGTATTATTGAATTTATTGTTGACTGCTACAACTGCATAAATTGTGATCCATAGTGCGCAAATACTCATATGCGACTGCGCGTGGGGTGCACGCGCCTGACTTTTTTTTCGATTTTTTTTTTACTTTTTCTGACTTCTTAGGACATTTTTCAAAATTACTTTCAAAAGTGTCCTAAAGGGTTTTTTAGCGTTTTTGTTTGTGTCACAACATCTAATTATTTTTTAATTATTTTTTCAGTTTTTTTTCAGATTTTTTGTTCTTCTTTTTCTTGTCAAAATTCGAGCGAGGGGAGCCGAAGGCCTTGGAGCGAGTCGAAAAAGTCCAAATTGTTGTCCGACGATTATTATTATATTAGTAATCGGGGCGAATGCGGAGCCATAAAATCGGAGCCGAAGACGGTGTCGAAACAAAGAAAAAAAACAAAAAAAAAAAACCGAAGTTAAAAAAAAGATCGGAAAAAAAATAATTTTGACCGGGACAACCGGACCCGGTCGCATGACTAGCAGCAGGTCGCAGGGGAGAGTGCCTCAAAATAGTGCAACCTCTTACCATATCTTTCTCCAAGTGGGCGGTTATTTTGCCCGGACCCTGCAAAACCGAATAAGGCTGGTATTCGGTACACTATAAGAGGGAATCCTGATTTCAGTAAGGTTGGAATTACCGATGTAGGCGCGGCTGGAGACAAGGTGAAGGTCGAGGTGAAACTCGGAGACCAATGGACAACACTGGAACACAACTTTTGGCGTCGAGTGGGATACCTAATATTGGAGCGGCAACTGGCGTGGAATATCTTTAATTTAGAGTTGGGGAAGTTTATGTGATATTTTTGGTTGCAACGTGAGAAAAAATTGGTTCGAAAATTGGATTGAAATCTGCCATGATAGAAAATACAAGTTTAGTGGCCATTTTGAAATAAATTAAAAGTTTAGAACTAATTTTGATAAAGTAACAAGTAGTCTTTTCGGAAACTAAGGCTATGCGTATCGCGGCTCGAGCGGGGGTGCTCGAGCGCGGATCGAGCAGGGGGTGGCTCGAGCACCACGCGTGGCAGGCGACGCCAGCTCGAGCCGTGCCCGAGCGCTCGAGCGCTGCTCGAGTCCGGCGCGTGGCCTCGACGCCCAGCGCAAATCAATTAAAAAAAAATATGTGGCGCGTGCATCGCACGCGCCTAACGTAAATTTTTTTAAAATTTTGACCGTTCAACGGCTATGGCCGATTTTTACTTTTTTTTTTTCTTCTACTATAAATATACCCTCAATCCTCATTCTTCTCACACCAGTATATCATCCTCTTTCTCTCTCAAATTCAACTAAAAAAATGTCTTCATCTTCGTTGAGTTTTTCATCTTCGTTGAGTTTTTCATCTTCGTCGGTGGAATATGTCGAGGGCGGCACCGACGATGAGGTAATGGAGATGTTGGCGGACGCGGATCGCTACATACGTGCACACATAGCCGAGCAGAAAAAGAAGAAGAAGAGGGCGCGGGGGTTCGTCGACTGCGACCGAGAAGCAGCGTGTGCGCTCCTACACGCCGACTACTTCGCCGACAACCCCACCTACGGCGAGCACTTTTTCCGACGCCGTTTCTAGATGCATAAGCATCTGTTCTTGCGCATCTGCAGCACGTTGGAGAAAAATGTCCACTTCTTCACGCATCGACAAGATGCACTCGGGCGTTGGGGGCTGACGTCGATGCAAAAATGCACGATGGCGGTGCGTCAACTGGCCACAGGTGGTGCTGCGGACGCCTTCGACGAGTACCTGAAGATTGGCGATAGCACGGGGCGACTTTGCCTCAAAAAATTTTGCCGGACAATGATCGACCTCTTCGGCGAGCGATACCTGCGGAAGCCCAACGCTGCCGACACTGCATGTCTGCTCCAAATGCACGAGGAGCGGCATGGATTTTCGGGGATGCTAGGGAGCCTGGATTGCATGCACTGGGCTTGGAGGTACTGCCCAAAAGGGTGGCGTCGCAGGATTTGTGGATCTGGCATGCCTTTTTTGGGTGTGCCGGCTCCAACAACGACATCAACGTCCTCAATCAATCGTCCCTGTTCACCGACGTGCTTGAGGATAGAGCTCCGCCGTGCAAGTTCACCATCAACGGAAACCGCTACGACAAGGGGTACTACTTGACCGACGGGATCTACCCTTCTTGGGCAACATTGATCAAAGTGCCGAGGATTGAAACTGACGAAAAGACGGCGAGGTTCAAGAGGATGCAGGAGGCGGCGAGAAAGGACATAGAGCGGGCCTTTGAAGTGCTCCAAGCCCGATGGTGTTGGTACAAGAAGCATCTCCGAGACATCATGTTCGCGTGCATTATTTTGCACAACATGATGTGGAGAATTGGGGAGAAGACTCCGATTCTCCGTCCACTAGCGGGATATCCCGGAGGCACTGTCCGATCGCATTTAGGACCTATCTCACTCGGGAAGCCGACTTGAGAGATCAACGGAAGCACAACCGACTTACCAAGCACGTTTACCAGAAATTTGGACCTCTACGGGAGTAGTCGAACATTTTTAATTAGTGTAAGTTTTTTTAAGTAGTGTAATGTTTTTTATTTTAATTAATGTAAAATTATTTTTTTTTGAATTAATGTAATGTTTAATGTTTTTTTTCTCATAAATAAAATTTTGTGAATTAATTAAATAAATGAAAATGAGGAATTATTTAATATTAAGGATAGAGCACCCTTAGATCACCCTTAGAATGCAAGGGTAGAGATCTCTAAGGGTGCTCTAGTGCTAGAGCACCCTGAGGGTGCTCTAAAGGTTGCAGATAACCAAACAAAAGTAACGTGCAGATGCACATGCAAGTAGAATGCTTCAAATGAATAAAATATTATGAATGCATTTTATATTAGTTAGTCAAAAAAAAAAAAAAAAAACAAAACAAAACAAAACAAAAGTCCATACATTTTAGTCTAAAGTTCTTGACAATCGGGTTATGTTGAAGGAGAAGATTTTGCTTCAAAAAAGTCCATACATAGTCTCTCTCTGAGGATAAAAGAGTCAATATAGAGTTTCTTATTATGTACGTTTTGACCTTAAAATCTTCTGGAAATTGTCCAACAGCAGTTGAGATGTTGTCATGTTGATGAGGTGATGATGTTTAAGAAAATGAATATAATTAACAATTTTCTATCGAGTTCTTTTGCTTCTATATCCGAAGAGAAATAAATCACAGCCTAATTTGGATCACATTCACCCTCGAGTGCATTAAGAACAAGCACTCCATAACTGTCGTTCGTCGTTACCACCGTGCAAATTGACCTATTTGGCAATAGGTCTGTATTCCGATCAATGTTTTACAAGATTGACAAATTTTGGGTTTGTTCTTAATATGGTACGAATATGACAAATGAATTCCGTTCAGTCGATGCTTGGCAATTAGTGTCAAGAGATAGAGATGTTAGTATTAAAGATAAAGAAATTTGGGATGGAAATACTTGGGTATGTGTAACGACTCGTTTCCAATTTCTTTGATTTAAATTATTTAAATTGTGAAATTTCTTATTTCTCTTAAATTCTTAAATGTGAAATTAATTTATCAGTAGTATAAGTCGCCGCCCTAAATAGGATAAAATGTTATAAAGCTATAATTATTTTTTTTAAATGAAGGGGTACTAACTTTGAGCATGTGCACGAGCATATATATATATATATATATATATATATATATATATATATATTATTTAGATTTTGATTTTAATAACATATGGCATGAATCCATTCACGTTTTACTGCTTGTTTCCAAAAAATAAATGAATAAATAAATAATAAAATAAAATAATATTTCTACTTTGAAACCAATATATGAAAATGATCGTCAAGGGATTTGTTAACCCATTTAAAAAGGACATGCCTGTTAAAAAGAAATCCTTTAAATCCACCCGGAATCAATTATGGGTATTCTTCCTATTTTTGAGTCCATACTCAATTTGACAGCAATTTACGAAACCATAATTATTTTAGTTATAAAAACAATTGTTGTCTTGTTCTTTTCTCTTTTCTCTAAAGGCCGCAAAATGTATTTCCAAGAGAAAGAAATTTTTGTTTTGGTTTCGTATTCCAGCAGTTAGGCTTCTCCAAACAAGGTATTCTATATCGTTTTCTAGTTATATTATTTTTCTTTACCTTTCAAATTCTTGTTGATTAGTGATCCATATGTATCATCATCTCTTAAAATTTCTTCTAAGTAGATTATAGATTGGCAAGGACTTACACTTTTTTTTATTTAATATCGGAAGCTTGTATTTCTGGAAATGAGAACTTAGATGGATGTTTGGTGGAGAATAAAACTAAGATATTTATTAGTGAATATAATGTGATATAGCCAATATAAGCATTTAAATATAAATTATGGTTATTTTTTTGTACTTAAGACTTAAATACCCCTTTCATTCTTCTATTTGTGATCCATCACTTCTTGACCCATTTTATTGATACTTAATTCCCTTTCCAAGTTTTTTCTTTCTTTTTTTTCAGATTTTTTTTTATTTTCCAATTTTGTTTTCCTTTTTTTCGGTTTTTTTTTCTTATTTTCCAGATGTCTTTTTCTTTTTTTCCTGTTTTTTTTTTTTCAAATTTCTTTTTTTTTCTTATTTTTCAGATTTCTTTTTCTTTTTTTTTCTATTTTTTATTTTCCTGATTTTTTTTTAATTTTCAAATTTTTGTTTGTCTCTTCGCTTTTTTGTTTGCCGCTTCTTCTTTGGTCAAGATTCGAGCGAGGGGAGCTAAAGAAATCTAAATTGTTGTCCGACGATTATCCTTATATTAGTAATCGAATCGAAGGCGGAGCCGTACATTCGGAGTTGAAGGCGGAGCCACAAAATCGGAGCAGTATAACTTGGAATAATTGAAATGTTCGTACTAAGAGTACCATGTCATAACTTGGAACATCTGGAACTAATTCGACAATTCGTCTCAATTGTACCAAATTTGGAACAATTGGCACTAATAAGGCTAAATTTGTACCAGATGTACTAGAACAGTTGGTACTAATAAGACTAAATTTGTACCAGATGTACCAGATACCTCATACCCGGCCTAAACCGACCCGACCCACTCCACATTTCATTAAAGGTATTTTCGTCCCAAATTAAAAAAAAATGGCCAAAATTTATATTTTTAAAAAAGATGGACCAAAATTTATATTTTAATGATCATTATAACTATTTCAAAATATGTCTCGTTATATAGATAACCTTACGTGAACTAAATTAATAACACGTATATATGCCTATAGGATACTGTGTAGCATGCAAAGTTGGAATCTTGTTCTTTTCAATTTTGTGTCAAACGAAGGAAATGAATGAGAAGTGATAGGGGTTTTCTTTTCATTTATTATTTCATTTTTAATTAAAAAATATATTATTACTACTATTATTTAGGACATGTCTATAAATATTATAAAGATGTACGTATAATGGAAATTTTGAAGAATGAAAAAAAAAATATAATATTTCAATGTGGTTGTCAAGTTTGATTTTTTTTTTAATTGAATGAATGTTTTGATAAAGTAATTAATTAATTAATTAATCATTTTATGTCTCTATTAGATAATGAGTTTTAACTAATGAGTATCTGATGTGTGTGTTTCGTACGTTTACAGAGTGGAAAAAGAAAAGGTTGGTTTCAACAATTTTGGTCTGAGAAAATAACACTGCAGGTGCATAATTGTTGATGTACATCACTTAGTTAAATTAACTAAATTATTTAATTAATAAGAGAGGTGTGAGGCGGCTAAAATTAGGAAGTGATCGGTTTTATAGTAGAAAAATCAAGTACACCCTTTCACATCGGATTGATCGGATTTGTAGCCAAGACATTGTGTCAATGGTTAGGATCAATTTTAGGTTTTTTATTTTTATGTTAATTTTTGAATTAATTTAATTACTGAAAAAAAAAATTTCTCCTTTCTTTTAATTGTAATTCTAATTATGGTTGGACACGTTTTTCAATGTCATTTATCTTATATGTCTTCCATCAACAATTATATATATTCTATTTTATTTTTTTTGTTGTAATTATTTTTCTGTTTTTATTGTTTTGACTTTCTTATTAAATTCATTAATTAAAGTTGTGATGTTTAATTAGCTTTATAGTAAGATGTTTAATGTCATGTTAATTTAATTAACCAATTCGTTATTATCATTACAATATTGATGTTTAATTATGATTATATTTTTTTTTTATGTTTTGTACCTTAAATAATTTGTTAATTACAGTTTATTAATTTAGGAATATGTAAAATCGTAATTATTTACATTAAAAAAATATTGTTGATCTTTAAATTAGTAATTCCTAGTTACGATAATTATGTCTTGAAAGTGTATTGAAGACTTTTAATTGTAATTTTTTTTTGTTGCTATTTTGTAATTTGTTCTTGATTACACTAATTATGGTGAATAGATAATTGGATGTAGTAGGGGTTTTTTTGTCACCATGGCTGTCTGTGTTGGCTAGTTAATTTACAGATTTAATAAATGTAATTATTTATGGTCCATAGTGATTTGTATTTAAAATTATTTAATTAAGGTAAAAACGTTTAAGGCTTAATTTCTATTCCCTGTACATTTATCAATTTTACTTGCTAAGTTTTTTTTTTTCAACTAAAATGTATTATTTTCCCAATTAATAATAATTTTGGAGGAATTAGGGTTTTGTGACCATGGTTTTCATTATTGTTTAGTTATTTATTCCAATTAATTTAATGAATTTTTTCATGGTCAATACTATTTAAAATTAGTACTTACCAATTAACATTATAAAATATAAGCCAAGTTTAATCTATTTTTTATATAATTGTTAGTAATTTTTTACCTGAATAATTTCTTAGTTTTGGTTCAAAGTACATTGCATTAAAATTGTGGGTTGATTTAGGGTTTTTGTCACCATAGCTTTCTGCGTTGGCTAGTTAATTATCTGTTTAAATTAATCTAATTATTTATGGCCCCTAATTCTTTGTATTTAAAAGTAGTGAATTACAATAATGACATTTAAGGCTTAATTTGTACATCTTGTTTATATTTAGTAATTTGACTTCCTAAGTGGGGTAGTCTACTAAAATGTATTTTTTCCCCATTATTAATACTTTTGGATGAATTACGGTTTTGTGACCATGACTTTGTCATTTATCCCAATTAAATTCATGACTTTTTTCATGGCCAATACGTTTATGAAACTAGTACATTCAAAATAACATAACAAAATAGATGGCTAAGTTTATTAATATTTTTTTATTTTTAATAATAATTTTTTACATGAAAAATGTGTTAGTTTTGGTTGAAAGTACACTGCATTAAATGCAAGTCGATTTTTTTCCATTCATTTATTTGGTGTACAATACTTTAGAATAAAAAATAGGGGTAATCGATTTTTTGGTCAACGCATTTACTCTTCTAAACACACATTACATTTAAATTCATTTTAGAGAGAGAAATTAGAGAGAGAAGGCCGACAATCGCGGTGGAGAAGGAAGCGGCGGCGACGAGTTTGACGAAGGTTCCTCCGTCCTCTTCTTCCGTCGATGAGAACGACGAGTAGCAAGTCGCCGTTTTTGTTTCCCATTTGGCGCTGTTTTTGTTGAGAGAAAGGTGACCCCGGCGGTTTAGAAGACTAGGCGGCGATAACAAGGAGTAATGTATTCCGGCGATGGCGACGACGGCGGCGTTGATTGAAGAAGTTCTTTTTCTTTTTTGAAGCGGTTGGGTTGAAAAGCTTGTGGTTTCCCATTTTCCAATTTATTGCCGTCGATTATTGCGGTGGAAAGGCAAGGCAAGGCGGCGGCGACGACTTGGAGGAGGAGAACAAGTTTTTCGGCGACGCCGACGATGGTGTGGTGGATTGAAGCATCCCATATTGAAGTCATTTGCCATTTTTGTTCGTTGTTTTGAAACTATGCCTTCGGAAGGTAAATTTTCGAAGCCTTTGCATTTGTTTTTTGTTTTTTTTTTGTTTTATTTTGATGATTTATGACAATATGGTGATGTTTGATGATTTTGTTTATATGTTTGGAGTTATTTGTTTTTTTTTGGTGTTATATTGATGAGTTTTAGGGTGTTAGGGTTTGGTCGAGTGGTGAATAGCGTGGTTTGAGTATGTATGTTGATTTTTGGAATTCAACTTTTGTTATTGTTGAAGGGTTTGATGCCTTTTGTATGGAGAAAAAAAAATTTCAGTGACGTAGTTGCTTAATTCTTGTGTGTTTGAATTGGAAAAAATGATTTGTTTTAAAGATCTGGGTGTCGTGGCTTTGAATGATTGCTTTGTTTTGTTGGAACAGTGTCTGCATGGTGCTTTGTATTTTTGTAGATGAATTTGGTCTGTTGTATTCTTAATTTTACAGTTTATTGTAACTTGTGAATGGTGAAGAATATTGGTATTTATATGAATTATTAACTGTATAGGTGCTGTTGTTGCGGGCCGATGCTATTCCGAGTTTGTAATTAAATTGATCAGTGACTGCCAAGATGTGGAGAATTTTGAGAAATTTAGGAATGGGCCATTTGGGCATTTATTGAATTTACAACATTCCCCTCAAAACTACCAGGGTCAGCTGTTCTATCATGCCGTGAAATTATTGAACCGATTAAAGCGTCGTAAGGGAGTATTGGTTTTTAATTTCAATAATTCTGAGGTTGTTTTTGGGCCCCGTGACTTTTACTTGCTTTCCGGGTTGAAGTTTGGTCCCGTTGAAGAATTTCCCACGACCTCAACATTATGGGAAACTACTTTCAATAGTGTTCAGACACTGACCATGCGGCATATTAAGGATGCTTTCAAGACATCTGTGTAAGATAGTGAAGGTGGAGCAGGGGGGTGGGGAGACTTGCCTTTTGTTGGCCCACGTGTTATTCATCTACGGGGTTTTGTTTCCTCGCGATTCAGAGGCGAAGAAGTTGGATTTGATGTACCTGCATGCATGCGACAGTTTGAAATCCCTAATGCAATTTCCTTGGGGGTTATGGCGCTATAAATATTTCGTGGAAGAGTTTGAGAAAGCTTGTGATAGGATGAACAGATTAGTGAAGAAAAAGGGCAGTGGGAAACCAAATTTTGAGGTTTTTGGATTCCTCTTCGTCTTTCAATGTTGGATGTACGAGATATTTCCTTCGCTCGGGGCTTCTTGTGCTTATACTCTCCAGGGTTCGGAGGAGATATATCCGCGAGTGCTCCGGTGGAAGACGGCATTGGGTCAATGAACATATAAGACTGTTCACCTCCTCCTTGACGGCGTAAAGATAGTGGTAAAATTTTCTCCAACCATGTATTTTAATTACTTTTGATTCTTTGTCTTGTTTTCAATGTTTTAACATTAATATTATTTTTTGCAGCACCCTCTCATCGCCTCCAACGAAGAGCAAATGGGCTTATTCGCACATGAGACATATTTGGAAGAAGAATTTATGTTGGAGGAGGTGGATGTGGAGGACTCCAAACCCGTCATGGATGATCGGCACGAGCAGTATTTGATGCATGAGGCTGCCCATTCTACCGAGAGGAAATCAGTGAAGCAGAAGCTCAATTTGGAGGATGGTGACTGTTCCATGAAGCGCCGTCTCGTGTTGAGATCTGCAACAGCTGCCGTCGGTCAGAACGAGCCTCGTCAAGATCCAGATATGCGTTCCAAACAGTCAATCCCGTCTGTTTCCACACCGGATGAAAAAGTCAGATTTTCTCTTTAACTCTTTTTATTTGCAATGCCTCATATTATTGCTAAGTTTCTGCATTTTTTGTAATTTTACAATATTTTGTGTTTTCAACATTCAGGAAAGGCAATTCATGCATGCAATGACTCTTAGGATGGAGAAATTGGAAGCATCCTGTAGGGACATGAATAAAAAATGAGGTGACGTGAATGATCAGATGGATGTGATGAATAAAAATATTGGCATTATATTGGAGCTTGTTTGGAATTTGAGTGGGAATTCAAACATGGGTAGAAGTACGGATGTTGGTTTGAAGGGTGGTTTAGGTTCAGTTTTTGAAGAAGGCCTGAACGGTGCAGAAGGTGAGTATCCACCAAAAGGTGGGGATGATTTTGTTAAAGAGCTCTTTGTTGAAGATGATAAGCTTATGAACATTCCAGTTGTTGAGTTATCGTCCAGCCATGCAAGTAGTTTGGTAGACGTGCGCGATGCATTTGTTGGGTGTACACGTGATGTTTTGGACGATCATTGTGTGGATGAAAATGGTCAAATAAGGATAGTCCATGATGATGATCTTGATGCAATTGCTGATGATCATGATGATGGCAGTTGGTAATGATGATGATGCGGTAGATGCTGATGATGGGAATGGGGTGGATGTTGATGAAGATGATGGAGTACATGGTGATGATGCAGCAAAGGAGGTAGATGCATTAGATGTCAATGGTGCAGTTGGTGATGGGAATGGGGTGGATGCTGATGATCATGATGATGCGGCAGTTGGTGATGACTTGCAAAAGGAAGAATATAGAACAGAAGATGTGGAAGTTGATATGGAGAAGCTGTGTAAGTTAGTGGATCAAGTATCCGATGATATCTTAGGCACGGGGATACCAGTGGAGGCCATTGATCCTGCCAAAAGGGTTGACAATGTTGTCGGGGGTGATGAGCAGATAGTGGGTAAGGCTTTGGAGAATGTGGGTGATGTTGAGGATGGGATGAGACCCGATGAGACTTGTTATCAAAAGAACAGGAGATACAACACTAGGTCAAACCCACTCGTGGTATCGTCGAGCATTGAAGGTTTGACGTCGGTGAATGATAAGAGGCGTGGGCCGCAGCATAGCAAGACAGGAAGGGTTGCTACCCGGTTTGGTCCGGATACTGAAATATTTGATCCTCTGCAGACATACAACCAAACATATGTGCAGCCCTTTATGACTTGGTATGAGAATCCACCACGGCAGGGGAGGTATATATCTTTTTAAAATCTGTTAATTTGTATTTTAAAATCTCACTTCCACCGCATTCATTTTATGCATGGCCTGACCTGGTACTACAAATTTTTTTTATTAATTGTTGCAGTGCATTCAAACTCCGTACTGTTTGCTCGTACAAGGTTGGGCAATGGTTTTCTGAAACTTTGACAAACAAATCTAAATGGTTGTCGACGACGGTAAGTTCTCCATCATTCCATTATAGTTTATGAAATGAATATTATTAAGTTTTGTAGTTGATATCTGTGGCACCTTTTGAACTTCACTTTGAATGACATGTTTTTCATAAATTCGAATTGACCTGCATTACTGATATTACCTTGTCCAGTTTAATTCTTTCGGGTTATAATAGGCTAGAGCATTAGAATAAAGTTTCCATTTTTCCTTTTACATAAATGAAGTGATTGAAAAAGGCTGTTAACAACCAGTTTATGCTTTTATTTACCTAATAGGTTATTGGTATTTAAGTAGTTTTAGAATGAATAGATTACCTAATTTTTTTAGTTTATGTTGTTCTTTACCTAATATTGTTACGCTGTTTCCTGTTCCTTTATTTGCGTTCTCATTGATATAATTCTTGCAGAATTGTGATGCGTTGTTGAATCTGTTGCTTTACAAAGCAAATCTCCAACCCCAGTTATTTATTCAATGGTGGGCCGTGGTTGAAAATTGGTTCTGGGTACAGCTTTCTCTTTTCACTCTTTCTTTATTTGTTATTTTTTGGGTTGAAAACTCTGTGATCAACTGTAATTTGTATTTTATCTTGCAGCACTATATGTTTGAAGTCGATGTAACACCATATCGCTCATATCTGTTGACATACGTCGAGGGAAGGAGGCCTGCTCGGCTTGGCAAACCGTGGAGAGATGTAGATCAGGTATTTGGTATTAGATATCTCTTTGAAAATCACTTCGTTGCGTACGTCATACGGATCCCTGAGCAGGAGATTGTTATTTATGATTTGCTGTGCGATACCCGAAGGAGATGGCAGTCAGTAAAGGAGCAGTTTTTCCGTATGTCATTCAGGCTCAATTGGTTGTGTCGGGCAGCCGGTGCGACCCACTTCAAAGGCCCGGAGAAGGATGTATGGGATATCATTGAAAATCCAAACACGCCTCAATAGCCAAACGGCAGCGACTGTGGAATTTATGCAATGAAATTCATCGAGTGTATGGCTGCGGGGCGTCCAGTGACTTATTTGTCTTGTGGTGGTTTTAGTTCAGCTAGCAGGGATTACTACTGTGCCGAGTTCTTTAACTCGAGGTTGCAGATTTGAATGTAGCATGATGTATATGGAATTCTTTTTTGACAAACGCTAATGTGTTATGGTATTCATAAATACTGTTATGTAATTTTTGGCTAGTCTTATAGTATGTGATTGTGACAAACACTCTTTTGCTTTAAACATGATGTATACTTGCGCAGACATTTGGTGCTTTTCTATGAATTTGGCAGGCCACATGAAGTATTTAGTGATGGTAAATTTATATTGTTTGTGACCTCAACATTATAATTCTTGCATTTATAGTGTTAGAAACAAGTGTTAGGAAACAAATATGGAGAAAAATATATTTACTCGGAATTTCACTCAATTGTTAGGTAATTATGAAGAATGGATGAACTATATTAGATTTTTTATGGCCTTTTTAGCTACGTTATGAAGTCTACTATATTTCACGGATAATTATTCGCTTATCGTGAATCCACATGACAAATGATGAAACCATTTTAATATGAGTTTTTGATGGTCCCGATACGAGTTCTGGTGTATGAGGAGGGAATACACCAGATAGGAATTTTAAAAACAACCCCCTGAAAATTACCACAACTGAGTAAGAGAACTCAGCTGGAATCACAACTGAGTAAGAAAACTCAGCTGGAAGAGTGGAGCTGTGCGGAATGTGGTGGAAACAACAATAACTCGTATAAAACAACTCACGCTCAGATGCAAGGTCGGTCAACAACCAAATCAGTTGAAATGTAAAGATACAGTTTTGAGTGCTGGTTAGTTGGTCAGTTGGATATGCAAAAAGTAACTGAACTGAAAACACAACACAAAGGAATTACGTGGTTCGGAGAGAACTCCTACGTCCATGGGGAGTTGTAAGTCCATACAACTCAGTCCAAATTCTTTAGGACAGCTACCACAAAGCTTACGCGGGCTTTGCAACCGTTGAGATAAGTTTGCGGGTACTTATCCACCTTTCTACTCAATTTCGGGAAGAGTAGGATCCTAACAACCCTTTTAGGGGATGTGTATAAGGATGGGTTTTCCAACTACTAGCTCTAACAAAGAAGTGAGCTAGGATCTAAGCTTGAATAGATGAAGACTCAAACTAAGATCGAAAACACCAAGATAGATTCTAACTCTCTATGAACTCTCAACTAGTGATGTTCTTAGAGAATAATTGCAGTTTAGCTTGTGCACAGAATATCATTGTTTTTTTTTTGCTCGTCTGTCTCTTCTATGTCTTCTCTGTGTTCTCAGTGTTCTCACTTGATGAATGAATGAATGCCTCTATTTATAGGCGGTGAGAATCAACTAGTCGTAGGAAGAGCCGTTGATCTCTGTTCTGTGAAAGCGATGGCTTGTCTCTCATCTCTGCAAATTTTTCCAATTTGGTAACTGTGAACTTCTGCTTTCCTTCTGAGACAACCTTGTGTTGGGCCAAATGAGGTAATGACAGAACGTCAAACCTTCACGTGACTTCCTATTTGAAATTTAAATTTCAACCTTTGTCTTTCAACATTGGTTAGTCGGTTGAGGCATTTGATCTTCATCTGAGTGGTCTTCAGCTGATGTTCCATCTGATCGCTACCTTCATCTGACATTCTGTCTGAAGAGGAACAGTTGAACCCTCAGCTGCCTTTAGCTTCATGTTGTCGATATATCAGTTTGAGTCCTGTAACTGATGTTCCATCTGAACACTTGGTTTGAATGCTCAGTTGTCTTTCTTACATCTGATGTTCCACATCCGAGTTTCCATCTGAATTTCTATCCGAGTATAGCCATGTTGCCGTCTTCAGCTGGAGTCCTGTAAAGATAAAATCTGAACATTGCTCAAACAGCGAGCCTAAATACTAACTTTAGGAAATGGCAACATCTACTCGATTGGGGGTCAGTTGGTTTTGGAATCAATCAAAACTTTACTAAATTTCCCAACAATTTCCCCCTTTTTGATGATGCCAAAACCCTACTGACATATCTAAAATCTCAGCTGAAACTCTAGACAGTCTATAAGATTAAACATCAAAGGGTTAGCACAGTTATAACATGGTATTGAAATAACTTTACGATTCAGAGCTTGGACAACTGGAAATTGTACGTCAAGGTGAATAGGATATATGATGAAAGTTTTCATTACAACTGATGTTTACACAGAAATGCACAAAAATCAAAATACATTAGTGGCTCAAAAACTCTATCTTGGCTAATACTTCAGCCCATACTTGCCAAAAATCCTGACAAAAATATCTCTCTTGGCATCTGACTCCTTCGAGATATCTACTCCATGTTCTTGACAGACTTTTCTGGCTTCAGCTGCGATCTTCTGCCTGTTAGGATTCCTTGTCTCTGAAATGAATGGAGGAAGATATGTAACCTTCTAAGGGACGGGGACGGTATTCATATCCAGCTTTGCATCAATCATTGCTCGCCTGAACTGGTTAAACATGCCCGGAGTGCAGCTCGGTTAGGGCTTCTTTGAAAGCTCTTCTTGCATCCTCAGTTGTGTACACCTTCCTGTAGTAGAAATCATTCACAAATTCTTGTTTGAATGATTTCCAATCATCATTCCATTCTTCCGGCATCCACTTGTCAACATGCTTGAAGCGTCCCTGGAGCTTTATCTTTCCTGGCAGTCTTTGTTGCTTCAATCTTGCTTCAGCCTTCACCTGATGTTTCTCAATGCGTCGTCGGCATTGGGAGGCAACATTTTTATCCAAGTTGTTGGTAACTTTGGCAAGCTCTTCCTCAAACTTGTTCACTCTTGTTGGTTGGTTGGCTGCGAATTTCTTCACCCATTCTGGATTCATGTAATCCTTCTCCGAGACATCCATAGCCTTAGCAGCAGCAATACACTCTTCGGTTGTAATACCGTCGAGTTCAGCATCGAGCTCGGCTGCAATCTCGGCTATGGAATTGTAGGAAACTCCATACTCCTTCGCCTGCTCCATATCCTTAGCCATTTCTTCTCCTCCGACAGTAATAGAATTCAGCTTTTGTTGTTTCTTGTCGGTTGGCTTCAGAGCGGACTTCTTCTTCGGAGCTGTCTTCTTCAGCTCAGCCGTCTTCATCAGCTGAGATTCCTTGCCGGCTGTCATCCCTTCTTCAGGATGCGTCTCATCTTCCCGGGTCTTATCTTCCCCTTTTTTGGCATCAGCAACAAGGCTTGCGACTGAGCCATCCAGAGAAGTGAGTTTTTGTTCAGCCTGCTGAATCCGGTTGAAGAGTTCATCTACTGCACATTCCACATCAACCTTCTTCGCCAGTTCCTTGTCACGATGCTCTTCATCAGCTTTTTTCATTGCAGCGAAGGTTTCAGTGACTTCAGTTTGGAAGGCGACGAACTCAGCCCATCTTTGTTCGAACCGAGAATCCCATTCTTGGTCTTGAGTCTGTTGAGATTTGGCAAGATTGGATTCTGAGATGGACTTGAACACGTTCAGTTCTGATTTGATTCCAAGAACTGTTGTCTTCAGGTCATTGATATCCTTGCTGGTGGATGTTGAAAGATCATTCAGCTTCATCTTCAGCACATCATGTTCTTCCAGCAGCTTCCTGTGCTTCTCATCCTGAGCTTCAATCATCTTTTGATGTTCTTCACGGTTGAGCTGGATGTTGACAAGCATCTCCTTCCTCAGCTGATTGACGCTCTCAGTGATCAGCTCGCATATTTCATCTGAGGAGGGTGCTGGCTGTTCAGCTGGTGCTGGTTGCTCAGAAGGTGCGGGCTGTTCAACAGTAACCATGACTTGGCGATTGGCTAGGTACTGTTGAAGTTCTTCTTCTTCCTGCTTGGCTGCTGTTGCTGCAGCTGCGTCAAGATCATCTACAAAATCAGCAGACTTGGTCAGCATATTGTCAAGGAAGGTGACACAATCTTGTTCTGATGTCTCCCTTGTGTCTCTTCCTTCTGCCTTGCTGACATCCAGACGGCGAGTCAGCAGTGCGATCTTGTTGTTGTACGCAACCTCAAGATTGGTATAGTTGAAGTATTCCCTCAGACGGGACTCATCTGCCTTGAGCTGGTTCCAGCTGTATATCCGGATGGTATCTTCCTTGACATACCAGTGGCTGAAAATTATGCTGAATTGATACAACAGCTCAGTTCCGAGCGTGGCAAAGATGGGCATGTCGCGCGCCTCGGGGAACATTCCAATCAGCTTCTGAAAGCAATAAGCCAACTTGCCTTCATGTTCCAACGCGACAGCTCGACGATCAGCTTCTTCGTCGATGGGGGAGGGAGAGAGATTTTCGTAGGGAATGGGTTTAAGGGTTTCCTCAACATTGGCCAAAGAAGCGGTTGCAATGTTGGCATCGAGCGGGGAGCTCGGAATTTCTGACTGGGTGGTAATGTTGGCATCGAGAGGTTCCTCAACATTGGGCAAAAAAGTGGTCTCAATGTTGGCATCGAGTGGGGAGCTTGGAATTTCTGACTGAGGATCGGTTACGAGAACCTGTCTGTGCTATACAACATCAGCTCCTGCCGTGGGGGAGGTCGGAACATCTTCTGATTCCTTTGATGAGGAAGAAGCATCCGAGGACATGTTCGGCTCATCTTCCGGATTGGTTTCCATCCCTTTTATCCCATCTGTTCCACTTGCGCGAGGAACAATCTCGAAAGCATCTTTGTCAACTGAGTGACTCGACTCAGATGGCACCTCCTCAGCTGGTACCTCTTTAGCTGGTTTTGCAACTGACTTCTTGATGCGAACCCTCAACTTCTTCTTACGAGGCTCCTCCTCTTGATCCTTATCTGACTCATCTCTGAGTCGGCGTGCAGCTGTCGATTTGGAAGAGTGTCCGGCAGCTGGAGGCAGCTCCTCAGCTGTATCTTTCTCCACAGCTGGTTTCACAGCTTCCCTTTTGTCTTTGGAAGTGTAGACACTCTGAATCACATCAAGAGCTTTCTTGGCTGTCGGGAACAACATCTGCCTTATGACTGGGGTCTCCTCACAGACTTCCCACACCATGTTCTGATCCTTCGTGGCAAGAAGTATCAGGGCAGATATTTTGACTCCAAAGTTGAGAGTTCCCTTAACACTCAACAACTTTTCCCTGGAATCAGTTGAAGTTTCTATAATCTTCTGCTTCTCCATTGTCAACTGGTGTTCGAAGTACTTGAACCAGCTGATGTTGTGCTTGTGCTCCAAAGCTATCAGCTGCTTGAGCTTGGGTCGGCTGATATCTCCAAAAGCACCGCTGTATCCAAAGATAACCTTGGATACAACATTGAACAGAAGTCGATGCTCGGGTTTCAACTTCGTTCGCTGCATGTTGCTCCTCAATCTTTCTGCTGTAATGAGAGCATTCTCCAGAAATTGATCTGCATCTGCATCTGTGATGTTCTCGACGATGTCCGTGGCGGTCAGATTTGGTGGAATGATGAAACGTAGCAACTCGGAAACTGGTAGGTGAAAGTTGACACGGCGGGCAGTTCGGGCAGGAACGTCGCGCTGTCGACAGGAGATCTCTGAAAAAAGGCTTACTCCCTGTTCGTGTAGCAGGTTCATGTAGAATTCTCCGACTTGACACCTGAGCAAGTGGGTGGGAAAGAGCGTTGCCCACTCAAGAAGGCGATTCTCCCTGAAAAGATCGGCGAGAGGAGATAACACCGGCGAGTCCAGAGCTTCTGTTGATAGAATCTGCTCGAAGTGGATTCTGGATAACATCATGTCAAAAGATTCCTCGTACGACGAAGGAACAAGGGCTGGTCCTGAAGATGCCATCTTCTTTCCTTGAGATGAAGCTTTTGGTGCCATTTAGTATTCCAGTTGAGTTTATATATAAAGAGAAGAAAAGAAACTTAGCAGAAAGTGGTGAGACAGAATCAGAGACAAAGATGAACAGTTACTCAGATAAACACAAGTATAGAAGGTAAGAAATCACTTCCTGATTTTCCGCCTTTTATAGGTTAGTGGGTCGTTTGAAATCGATGGCCAATATTGAATGGCGCGAATCCATCACCTGTTGAGATCTCGTGACTGTTGACTAACTCTGACTGTCGTCACATTCTGATTTCCAATTCCCGCGCGTGAGAAGGTGAACTGTTTTTATGTCAGCCCAGTCGCACTATAAAGTAAGGCTATTGATGTTCAGCCGTACTTTACATTAAATGCGCTATGATGGCTATTTTAGTCTATCTGACATGCTCAGGAATGTTTGAAATTATTTCAAACATTCTCATTTAAGACTTAAACACATGCAGCCATAAATGATACCTGCCAGCTGATGTCGGAATCAGTTGTGTTCCAATGTTGCGGCATACCATCAGCTGACTCGAGTTCATCTGTTCAGCTGACGTCTGATGTCTTCGGATGGCGATCCGCATCTGAGATTCCCCCTTCATCTGAGCTTCCCCTCAGATGGATATCTATCTCTTTAGCTCGGCTGATTCCTCATCTGATGGATCCAACAATCCAAGGAGATCACATAACATCTTGAATCGTGCTTCGGCTAGAGGTTTGGTGAAGATATCGGCTCTCTGAATCTCAGTTGGAATCTTCTCCACAGATACATCCTTCTTCTCAATATGATCTCGGATAAAATGATGTTGGATGTCGATGTGCTTCGTCCGAGAATGGTGAACAGGATTCAAAGAGATAGCAATGGCACTTGAGCTATCACAATGGATGGGAACCTGTCCTGTTGCTACTTCATAATCTCTCAGCTGTTGCTTGAGCTACAACACTTGCATGCAACAACTACCGGCAACCATATACTCTGACTCGGTTGTAGAAGTGGCAACACATGCTTGTTTCTTGGAGAACCATGAGACTAGCTTGCTTCCCATGAACTGACAGTGTCCAGATGTGGACTTCCTATCCAACCGATCTCCGGCTAGATCCGCATCTGAGTATCTGGACATTTGGATATTGTCGTCGGCTGGGTACCACAACCCAACATTAACAGTACCCTTTAGATACTTGATGATGTTCTTTGCTGCCAACATGTGTGCTTCCCTCGGCTGAACTTGGAACCGAGCACACACTCCAACCGCGTAAGATATATCTGGCCGACTGGCTGTTAGATATAGCAAAGAACCAATAATCCCTCTATACTTACTGGCATCCACGAGTTTTCCCTCAGATCCGGGTTCAATCTTCCAGTTAGTATTCATCGGGATCCGTGTGGTTTTACTTGTCTGCAATCCGAACTTTGCGATGAGCTCCTTTGTATATTTGGACTGATTAATAAAAATCCCTTTTGATGACGGCTTCACTTGTAGCCCAAGAAAATAGTTCATCTCACCCATCATCGACATCTCGAATTTCTCCTTCATGAGAGTTGAGAATTTCTCGCACAGCTCCTCCGACTTGGAACAGAATATGATGTCGTCAATATAGATTTGCACAACAAGTATGTCTTCTCCAACTTTTATGGTGAACAGTGTTTTGTCAACTAACCCTCGTTTGAACCCCGAGTTCAGAAGAAAACCACAGAGAGTGTCATACCAAGCCCTAGGTGCTTGCTTCAATCCATAGATTGCTTTCTTCAACTTATACACTCTTCCATCACCAGTCTCAAAATCGGGAGGCTGTTCAACATAAACATCTTTCTTAATATCACCGTTGAGGAAAGCACACTTCACATCCATCTGATAGACCTTGAATTTGTGAAATGCGACATAGGCTAGAAATATTCGGATGGCTTCCAACCTTGCAACAGGCGCTAAGGAATCCTCGAAATCAATTCCTTCTTGTTGGCAATATCCCTGAGCTACCAACCTTGCCTTGTTTCTCACGATGAATCCAATGACGTCTCTCTTGTTCTTGAAAATCCACTTTAATCCAATGACTTTAACACCATTTGGTCTTTCTACCAACTCCCATACACAGTTGCGTAGAAATTCATTCAGCTTGCATGGCTGTTGTCCAATGAACACAGTTGAGAGCTTCCATAACATGCTTCAGTTCTGGCACATCAGCTACGAAACATGAAATCATGGCAACATCTCCTGCCTGTTCGAACTCCTCAAGAACTGCCAACTCCTCAGCATATTGGGCGTAAGTGCTGGAATCTTTCTCAGCTGAGTCTGGATTTGCAACACTGCTCCTAGTACGCACACCTTTGGTTGGATCTCCGATGATGTTGTCCTTGGAATGATCTTCATACCATCTCTTGTTGCGTCTTCCTTCTTCTTTCAACAGTGGCGGTTCCGTGATCTGAGCCGTGGGAGATGCTGGGATCTTCAGAACTGGTGATTTATCTGCTGTTGAGTCTGGATCCTCAACATGGATAATATTTCGAACCGAGTTAGGTTGAGCTTCGGATGCTGATGCAGTTGGAGTAACATCAGCTGAGGTTCCCCCTTGAGATGAGCTGGGGTCCTCACATTCATCTTCAGAGGAACAAGGATCATCATCCTCGGTTGCCCATACCAATGGTTCAGCTAGATTCTTCTGCCTTAGAACCTGCGATCTAGTGAGAGCTGGTGGAACATGTGGATCTACTTGTTGTCCTTTAGCCTGTTCCCTGCACTCAAAAGTAGATTAATCAAAACTAACATGAGGTGTTATCTCCACAACATGAGAGCTGTTGTTAAAAACTCTATAAGCCTTGATCTGAGCGGCATATCCGAGAAATATGCCCTTCAAAGCCTTGGCGTCAAAAGTTTTTAACTGAGTCTTCCCATTGTTGTGAATATAACACTTAGAACCAAAAACGCGAAAATATGAAATATCAGGCTTCCTGCGTCTCCATAGTTCATATGGAGTCTTTCCCAACCGCTTGGTCAGAAGAGACCGGTTCTGGGTGTAGCATGCTGTGTTGATTGCCTCAGCGCCCAAAATCTCTTTGGCAAAATTGAGCTTGTCAACATGGATGTAGCCGCATCCTTCAGCGTTCGGTTCCTTCGCTCGGCTACTCCATTCTGTTGTGGAGTACGAGCAGCCGATGTTTGATGAGTGATTCCGTGCTTCTCACAGTATTCGATGATGGTTTCATTGAAGAACTCGATTCCACGGTCTGATCGGATGGAAATGATTTTCATCTCATGTTGGTTAGATATCCGATCCATCAGCTTGGGTAGCTCATCTCGGGTTTCACTCTTGTGACGCATGAAAATGGTCCACGTGTACCTAGAGAAATCATCAGTAACAACAAGTGTATATTCGTTACCATTCATGCTCTTAGGAGTAACAGGCCCAAAGAGATCCATATGGATCAGCTGCAATACTCGGTCGGTTGAGGGAATCGTTTTCAACCGAAAGGAGGATCTAGCGAGCTTTCCCAGCTGACACGCACTGCAGATATGTGTTGGTGAAAACACAAGGTTCGGAATACCCTTTGCATGTTCCTATCTTGCAAGTCGGTTCATTGTCTTGAAATTCAGATGGTTGAGTCTTTTGTGCCACAACCAGCTCACATCTGAATTGCTCTTCGATAAAAGACAGGTGTCAGGAGGACTACTATTCCAATCTGCATAGTAGACATTCCCAGTTGGGGATCGATTTCCCAACAATATGACTTGCTTTGTTATGACATTTTTGACCCTACAGCCCTGCGCATCAAACTTGACAGAGAAACCATTATCACAAAATTGGCTGATGGAAAGCAAGTTATGCTTCAATCCATCAACATATGAAACATTGGGAATAGACACGAGATTGGTTTCAAGGGTACCGTAGCCTTTGGTGTGACCTTTTGAGTTGTCACCAAAGGTAACAGATGGTCCTTCCTTCTCCACGAAACTTCCAAGCAAATCCCTCAGATTTGTCATGTGTTTCGAGCATCTACTGTCCATCACCCACATGGTATGTGATGCTTTATTCTTCCTCAGCTGTTCCTTCTGCTCCTGCACAGAGAAACACGCTTAGGTCCCCAATTTTAGTTGGGTCCTAGAGGGTTAGAACCAGTTCCCCCTTGAACTGTGGGTCGCTTTTCCCTGTAGATTCAGATAGATTTGTCATTCCAGATTATCTTTCCTTCTCCATCAACTATAACAACACCTCTGTCAACCTTAGGCTTGTTGTTGTTATTGACGTTCTGTTTCTTGGGAGGAGATTGATTTCTGCCATTGTGGGCTTCAGGAGGAGAGGCATTCCCCCTGTTTTGTTGACGTTTCTGACCCTTTTGGTTTTGCAGATGAGTTTGGACGCCATTTTGGAATCTTTGTGGCTGAGTCTGATTCCATATTCCTAACTGTTGACGACAGTTGTTCATGCCCTGTTGTTGATTCATGTTCTTGCACGAATATCTCCAGCTGTTGGAACTGTTCCACATTGGTTGACTCTGATTGAACCTCTGGTTGTTTTGATGATGGAACTGATGTCGATTCTGATGGTTGAATCCCTATCGGTTCTGTTGATTCCATCTCTTCTGAGGTCGGTTCAGAGGTCGGTTCAGAGGTTGATTCTAAGGTCGATTTTGAGGTCGGTTCTGATTGTATCTCCGATGTCTCCGATTCCTCTTCTGAGTCCTTGAACATTCCCCCTCGGTTATTATCCCAATCGATGGATTCTTCGGTTCTCCAACCACAGCTCCTTTTCCTTTCTCAGCTGCAGTTCCCTTGGCAGGTTGTGCTGTAGGTGTTTGCTGTGACGTGGAGGTTGGATTAAGTTGGGGAGTTGCAGACTCAACATTATTTGGTTTTGCAACCGTGACATCCACAGCCTTGATAAAGGTTGCGGGTGGAATTCCAGTTTCCTTGACCATGTCGTAGCCGAGTCCAGACACGTCATCCATTTGTCTTCGGTAACTGATAAGATTCTCGATGATTTTGGATGATTGATATAGCTTTATCAGGTTGTCCTTCTCAGTTTGTAGATCCTTGAGAAGAACAGCTATATGCTCGGTCTGTGCGTCTGACATCTTCATCAGCTGGTCGATCTGTACTTCTTGCTTGTTCAACTGCTCATGCTGCTCCATGATCTGCTCCTTCAACTCTTCATCGGTTGGAGCCTTAGTTTGGTTGGCCACATTCAGTCGACTTTTGAGATCATCAATCTCTTCGGTTTGACTTTTAATCAGATCGTCCTTTTCGGTTAAGGATTCTTCAAGTCTGGCGAACTGTTCTTGAAGATTCTTAAACTCAACCGATTGCTGATGCAATTCCTCACTGTGTTCTAGGAAGTCACCCTAAGAGGGTTCCAACTCTTCATCTACTGTTTCCTGCATGTTAGTAGCATTGGAAGAATTTAAATTAACTGGAATAGAATGTACCTCAGCATCATCCTGGTCGGTTCTAAATGCCATGAGACATTGATCCTGTCCGATAGCGTTGTTGGTGGAAGTCAGCTCGTCCTCATCTTCGGTGTCGGTGAAGATGTCCATGTCATCAGCTGCTTCTTCTGCAACCATGGCCTTGTTCTTTGCATTATGCTTGGCCCTCAATGCATCTCTATCTTTCTTCGAAAGATCTGGACAATAAACTTTGAAGTGTCCCTCTTTGCCGCATTCAAAGCAACTGTTGGTCACAAGCTTTGAGTTATCTCGAATTCGGTTAGATTTATAGAACCGCTTATATTTTCCGAACCGAGTATCCATGTCAGCTAGCTTCTTTGACAAGGCGGCTATACTCTGTTGCAGCTCTTCTCTGCTTGGCTCCTTCGAAGCTGTGTCCGCAGATCTTGTTGCCCTTGATGTTCGCGGCTTGGAATAGTCGGCTCGAAGTGCTACTGTCTTTGTTCCTGAACCAACGTCCTCATGTCGACTCGTCTGCACCGAGGACTGAGTTGATCTTCGTCTGTTCATCTTGTACTCGTTTCCTTTCAGAATTGAGAACAGTGTGTCAGTTCCCATCTCTCCAAGATCAGCTTGGCTTTCATGAATGTTGGTGAAGGTGTCCCACTCAGCTGGTAGGGCTTGTAATACTTTAAGATTGATTTCTCTCAAAGTATATTTTCCTCGTCGGATAGACTGAATCCTTCGGATGATATCCATGAACCGAAGCTCCAACCGATCAATGGTTTCATCGACTTTTAGACAGAAATTGTCAAAGTCTTGACAAGCATGGGAGAACTTGTTCTCCTTGCTTTTGTCACTCCCTTCACTAAGAGATGCCAAAATGTCCCACATCTCCTTAGCTGTGTTGCACTCTTCTATCCATGGAAGATAGTCTTGTCCAACTGTGGACATGATAGTGCTCTGAGCCCAGATATCCAGCTGGCTCACTTTTGCTTCCTCAGGAGTGAAATCTTCTGACTTTTTCCCAACCATCACCTCAGTTGCATCCCCATCATTGGAATTTGTAGGAGTGCGAATGACTTTTTCCATGATGGTGATCGGTCCGGATGTAATCACTTGTTGCATTCGATGATGCTTGGACAGTAAAATCTTCTTCATCTGAGTTTTCCAGGATGTATAGTTCACAACCGAGAACATAACAACAATCTTGTCTTTAACATCCATCTGCACACAACAAACAAATAATAAATGCAAGCAGAAATGCACTAGCGTGAAAAAGATCTATTCAGTTGACCACTAAAGAAAAACACTTCGATTCACACCTCGTGAAACAGAGACAACAGTCTTTTGAACCACTGCTCTGATACCACTTGATGGCCCCGATACGAGTTTTGGTGTATGGGGGGGGAATACACCAGATAGGAATTTTAAAAACAACCCCCTGAAAATTACCACAACTGAGTAAGAGAACTCAGTTGGAATCACAACTGAGTAAGAAAACTCAGCTGGAAGAGTGGAGCTGTGCGGAATGTGGTGGAAACAACAATAACTCGTATAAAACAACTCACACTCAGATGCAAGGTCGGTCAACAACCAAATCAGTTGAAATGTAAAGATGCAGTTTTGAGTGCTGGTTAGTTGGTCAGTTGGATATGCAAAAAGTAACTGAACTGAAAACATAACATAAAGGAATTACGTGGTTCGAAGAGAACTCCTACGTCCACGGGGAGTTGTGAGTCCACACAACTCAGTCCAAATTCTTTAGGACAACTACCACAAAGCTTATGCGGGCTTTGCAACCGTTCAGATAAATTTGCGGGTACTTATCAACCTTACAGATAAGTTTGCGGGTACTTATCAACCTTTCTACTCAATTTCGGGAAGAGGAGGATCCTAACAACCTTTTTAGGGAATGTGTATAAGGGTGGGTTTTCCAACAACTAGCTCTAACAAAGAAGTGAGTTAGGATCTAAGCTTGAATAGATGAAGACTCAAACTAAGATCGAAAACACCAAGACAGATTCTAACTCTCTATGAACTCTCAACTGGTGATAATCTTAGAGAATGATTGCA
Source organism: Schizonepeta tenuifolia (assembly GCA_029490685.1). Classification (NCBI taxonomy): domain Eukaryota; kingdom Viridiplantae; phylum Streptophyta; class Magnoliopsida; order Lamiales; family Lamiaceae; genus Schizonepeta; species Schizonepeta tenuifolia. The sequence continues at coordinate 79,689,769 of CM055959.1, forward strand.
GTTTAGCTTGTGCACAGAATATCGTTTTTTTTTTTGCTCGTCTATCTCTTCTCTGTCTTCTCTGTGTTCTCAGTGTTCTCACTTGATGAATGAATGAATGCCTCTATTTATAGGCGGTGAGAATCAACTAGCCGTTGGAAGAGCCGTTGATCTCTGTTCTATGAAAGCGATGGCTTGTCTCTCATCTCTGCAGATTTTCCCGATTTGGCGACTGTGAACTTCTGCTTTCCTTCTGAGACAACCTTGTGTTGGGCCAAATGAGGTAATGACAGAACGTCAAACATTCACGTGACTTCCTATTTAAAATTCAAATTTCAGCCTTTGTCTTTCAACATTGGTTAGTCGGTTGAGACATTTGATCTTCATCTGAGTGGTCTTCAGCTGATGTTCCATCTGATCGCTACCTTCATCTGACATTATATTCATACAAGGAATATAAATAGCAAAGTGAAGATGCAATTTTGGCGCTCAACATTGCCGCTATTTTTTTCACTTTTTTTTAAACTCTCACTTATTGTGTTGGTGTAATAGTTGGGTAGTGTTACTCCCATTTTCATAGCTCATATAATATTTTTGTTATATTTTTTACTATAAAAATTCAATTAAAACTACGGATATATTTTCTCTTATTTGGCCAACGAGAATGCCTTTATGAGATGTGAAAGCCAATGTGATGTAATACAAGAGATGGAATACGATAATTTGGCCACTATGAATTCATATCTATTTCATAATGACGACAAATTTTTTAGAGGCTGACTTACTAACATAAACAATTAGTGATTACTTTTTAAACTTTTTTCAAAAAGGGCACTATGAATACAAGGCAAGTTGTGGATTATGTGCCCTCAAATTTAAATGAGGTCAATTACTTCATAAGAAACTTATATACTTCCAATTTCCTGTAAGATCCCTTGTTATTTTAAAAATATATTAGCTAATTATGACTTGCCATGATGATTTATGCATAATTTTTCACTAGCCAACGACATATTATTAAAATTTGAATAGTAGAATTGGCCATAATGACTTGATTTATTCTCGTCAATGGCCATTAGTTTTGTTAAACCCTAATAAGGAAGTTAAGGTAATCCCATTGTTTTTGAATGCAAAACACCCCAATTAAAGGAAACAATCACACAAACTTCACCAGGGTAAGGCAACTAAGACTTATGGAGTTGAGTAGTGAACTTGAACATTTGGAGAAACCTCGATAGTTACGGGAAGAGTTGTGTGTTTGTTACGATATACCAAACTAATGTAGAATTATACATTACTATGATACTATACACATTAAAATGTTGTGGCCAATTTCATCCTGTGTGTGTGAAATGTAGCCATGATAAATTAAAGCATATCCACATTATTCAATAGTGGCGGTTATTAATTATGTTGAAGATCGCCAAGGCCTATACGAAATTGGATATCATATATGAATGTGCATTTGAGGTGCTCATTTTGCCCTCAAGTATTTTGGTAAATACAACAATATTGAGACTTATAACTCTTTTTGGCTTGACAGTGTGCATGGGTTATCTGGATGTGGCAAAAATGTACATGACCATCTCACATCACACATTACATCTATTAGAAGCCTTAAATTCATTTGTCATGTTCAATTGAATGGGAATTCGTACTGGCCATATTGAATCTAAGCTTGTAAACATGGTTGGTCATGGCGATATCTAACTACACGTTTATTTATGATGGCTACTTCATGAAAGTACTCATATAAGCGATGTAAATGAATATTCAATATCAGTTTGTAAAGATTAAAAAAGATGAACTTATGTATCATGACCATATTAGGTTCTTCAAACGTTGTTGTACAATTGTCAAACTTAGAACTCTAGCTTCACTTCAAAGTGTGCAAGTTGTATCATGATTTTGAAAAAGTGGAGACTCGAAGCTTATATTACGTAAAAATATAGACTCAACGAGTTAACTTGGAGTTCGCCATGGTCAATTTACATGGAAATGAACATGGCCATTATAGGCCCAGTTCAAAATGGATAACTGTCTATGGCCATCAATAGTTTTAGATTACCTTAAAGTGGCCTAAGATTTTATTGCACCTTTATCAACATATTTAGGATGAAATCACATTATAATGCATGATATTTATAATTTGGTTCACAAACAACTTCTAAAATGATCGGTAGACGAGTGTTTGTGCACTTAATGATTGCTTTAAGGCGAATAGTGAAGATTCACAATGAAAACACTTATTTGGACAATAAGTTCTAGGTTGTGCTTAATACCATGACAACCTTAGAGAAAATGAAGTAAGCCATTTGAGATATAGGCCACGGAAGTTGATATTACATGGCCATATCCAAGTATCTTGTAGATCACAATGGCTACTAAATTTACGATGTTTTTACAACCATGGTAAATCAATTTTGGAAATGTATTTTCCTAGCTCCGGCAAAATTGTAAGTGATTGACAACTATGGGCCTAACTTCCATTGTGGTAGTACCAACTCCTAACTTATATCTGTTGTTTCACTTCAAAGTGTGGAATCCTTAAATTCATTTACATTAATTTACAAGTTTCACCTCATAATTATCCAGACTTACAGTTTATTTGTTAATGAGAAGATGATGCGATGGTAAATAAATTGATAATTGGTGGCGGCCAAATTAAAGTAGTTTCAATTGATATAAATGTGCATGGCGTGAAACAATTTTACAGTCTAATATAATGGCGACAAATAAGTTCGAGACTATGAAGTAAATAACAATAGGTCTTCAAAATTTTTAGTAATGTGTGAAAATATTATATTCCCAAAAAATGCATTGTTGTACAGTTAGAGCAAATGTGCATTAATGTAATAAAATAAGGTCTCCAATCTTAAATGTCTATATAGTAATGTCGTCATGACCCAATGTGGGTGAGACTTTACATAAAGCCATTGCAAAATTTAACGTATTTAAGTAAGGCCATGTGTTACTTTTAATCTTACAAGTATTTTTTGGATGGCCAAGTTGACATGTCAAAGGCCATGTGTCAAGACTCTCTAGACTTTTCCAAAAAATTAAACCATTATTATATTTTTTTAAGTGGGGCAACGGTTGGTCATTGGGGATTCCCACCCTTTGACCATTTGGTACCCATTTTTGGGAGCTTTTGACCAAGTTTGTATGCTTATGGGGAATAAAAATTTCATTATTTTATTTAAAACCCATTTATACTATTTTGGGTATAAAACTAGGGCTAAACCTATTCCTAACCACAAACCAAAACCACCGACTTCCACATTTTGCTCGGCACGGTCAAAGCAAAAGAAGAGAAGATGGCAGTGGTGGAGGGGGGCAATCCGATCGAAATTCTGGCGAGAATCAAAATCAAGGTAGTGGCTGTGGTGAGTATGAACGTCATTTTCAGATTTTACAGCTTATCTTTTCGTCGACATTATTGCTATCCTACTCACGGAATATTGCCACTCCTTCAATGTCGGTATTCAGTTTTAGAACATTCAGAAAATTTGTATCTTGTGTGATTAATTTGTCCTTCATTTCAGCGTAGGGGGAGCATGAGAAGGCGTGGTATTTTGCACCGAAAATCACAACAAAATTCAAGAAGGTCTTTACCGAATACCATAGGTTGAAGAAGAAGCCTCTAAACTACTACACGTTTGTTTATGATGGCGACAGGTTGAACGGGGATCAGATGCCATGGCAGGTGAATACAGGCTTTGTTAAGCATAACTATGGAATCTTTGATTAATGTATCGTTATGTTTGTGCCACGTGTAATCACCCATCATTATTCTGTAGGTTGGAATGGAAGCCGAACAACCTTACAATTCAGATGACGAGGAAGGAGTCATCATCATCCGAGCATTTCACGACACTCATGGTGGGGGGAAAATATAAGTTGAAGTTTTTTTCCATATTTTTAGTAGTTGGTTATGGTTTGTCTGTAGTATGGCACTTTCAGCCTCTATCTTCATGTTTTACTTTGTATTTACGTCATGAATCCTATTTTCTATAAACTACTATGTAGGCCTTCCTCCTTTCAACAAATTAATGAAGCCTATTTTCAGTTTTGTACGCGATTGTCTAATGCATAAATATAATGAACTCGTCCTCATTTTCGTCAATGAAGTACTGTCTCTCTTCACGCCATTATAGAGTACACATGAGACATAATTGAATTGATAACACTGCAAATAGTGTAGATTCCTTACCTCCTGCAAACAAATTTCACAATAAAACAAAATATGTAAAGTAAATAGTGGAGAATCCTACTCAAATGGCGTTGGGGTTGAAAATAGGCGTGCATGCATGTGATACATAATAATACATTGCTTTTGGACCATAGTGATGGAAAATGATTCTATGATTGTTGTTACAGGAAAATAAGTATTATTTAATGGTTGAGGCTGATTTACATTACTATGCATATGAAAATCACATCACGCAACATAAAAGAGGGTTACGGAAATATGGAGAACGAATTAAATAAAAATTTTGATCATTTAATCCCGTTTCTCATACGCCTACACAGAAACTTAGCATGGGCTGCCCGCGTCTCGATGCGAGCTTTAATGGAGGCATTCCGTGCGGTATGATAATAGAAATAGTTGAAGAAAGCGGAGTCAGGAAGACTCAATTGGCCCTACAATTGTTACTGAATGTGCAACTTTCGGTGAATCAAGGTGGCCTCGAAGGTTCGGGTCTATATTTACACACTGAGATAACATTCCCAATGAGGTTTCTTCATCAATTAGCGTTCCAACGAGGGATTCATGACGATAAGGTGTTCGACAACATTTTTATTGAATCCGTTGCATGTATCGAAACACTGGAAGACATACTGCCACGTTTAGAAGGTAACATTCCCAATTCAAATATAAGGCTGATAATAATTACCTCAGTTGCTTCGTTATTTAGAGGAGTGTTCGATAACAACTCAAAGATGTTGAGGGAGAGAATGCATTTATTCTTCAACATATCTGGTAAACTAAGGGAAATGGCATACAAGTTTCGTGTGGCTGTCGTTGTTACAAATTAAGTGACGGACATAATTCCAAATTCCGATGTATTTAGCGTTAGTGAATGGTTAATGACGTCGGGAATACATGTTCAAGCTGCATTGGGTATTTTTTGGGCAAATTTTGTCAACACGAGGTTGTTCATGAGCTTCGTCGAAAAAAATATTGCAGATCGCAATGAAAAAAATTTCAAAACGAAAACAAGTCATCGATGCAAGTTGTATTTGCACCACATCTTCTAAGTTTTTCGTTAGAATTTGTAATTAATGGAGCCGGTGTGTACGATCTACCGTAGCGTATTGGAATATATATTATTTATTGCTAGAGTAAAAGTGGTAATTGTTCTTGTATTATTATGTTGTAGAAATTCACTAGATTTCGTAACAATCTGCTTCAACTAGATGAGATGTACTAAGAAAAAATGGATTCCCTCTCAGAAACGTAAAGAATCTAACATGCTTTCAAATTTGTATGTTTGGGGCCCAATAATCACATGCATGAAATAAAGCTATTATCTATTTTTACTTTTATAGTGAAATGATTCCAATTCCAACTACTTCGTACGTTACTAATTCATAAAAGGAGTCCACTCCGTAGATTTACGAGATTCCAAAAAAATAATGAGTTACTCTAAGCAATGACGGGAGTATTTCGGCGACGAAAATGGCCTATGGACAAAGCAAGTTGAGGCATATTTCCTTGCATTGTTGAAGAAGCAGTGGCTTCAAGGGTTATGGATCCAAGGCTGCAACAATAACCGCACCGCAATTCAAAGGGTGCATCAAATTATACTGCGAGAAACTGGCCAAGAGTTCCCCATTTCTTCATTGTGGCGGAAAGTTGAGGAGTTTAGAGCAAGGTGGTGTACAATTAATTATTTGATGGCTCATGACGACATCAACTACGACGATAAGTGGGAAGGTATCACCGAAAACTAAAGTGGGGTGGCAGGGAATATTGAATGTAAGTTTCATATTCTTCATGTTCTATGACAATCGAAAAAAATCTCAAATACTCAAATATTTTTTTGTATTTTAGGCGTGCCCATTAGCCGCTGTCTACAAAAATCGGAAGGAGCCATTTTACGATGATTTGAGGTTGCTGTTTCGACCATATGGCGGATAGTTGTTCTTTTGCTATGCAGGGTGTAAAACTTTTTCTTTGGCCATGAATGAATTTATTGTATTGTTTGCAACGTGATATGATCTTGTATTTGGCCATGGATAAATTTCTACTTTATTGTTTCTAATCTGTGTCATTATTACTTTAGCCATGGTAAAAAATATTATTTCACATACGTTTAAAGTAAATTGTAGCATGGCTTCACATGACAAAACATGCATAGTGAGAACCTAAATAATGGAGAAAGAAGTCAGTCACATGCATTTTCAACACCTAAATAATGGTAAGTGATAACATGGGGAGTAGTCACATCATTGCAAATATTCAATTCCTTTCGAAAAAAACAAAAAACATGTTCAGCAATAAGAATTGATGGATGTATGCCAACAATATGCACTTAGCATTTTTGCACAAAAAATGGCACCCATAAGAGCAATCTCGCAACACGAAGTCTTTTACACGTGTCTGTGGTCAAGAAGTGTGGAGGAGAGGGCTCTAGGTGCTATTCATTTGGAATGGATTCAAGGTTTAACCGGAGAGGAGATGCTGCCTGGAGCAAAAAGATCAATGGATTACGGGGGGCCAGTGATCTCCATAGGAGAATAGCGTCGTACGCTTGGAGAGTGGGAACAACGTTACAATAATTTCAACGCTCTTTGGAATAGGGAGGATGTCGTCCAAGTTTAATACGGATTGGTCTGGAAAGTGGAAGCCTCAAAAGCTATATGGAAGAAAATAGCAAGGCTAGAAATGCTAAGCTTTTTTATTAAAGGATGATGTATTTTTTCAACTATTAATTATTTGTTTAATATTTGGTGTAGGAAAATCCACAATTAATGTGTCACCGTCATGAAGGAGAGGCGAATTGGCTCTACTTGAGCCGCATCTTCACCGAGTGGAAACCGCCGAGCCCTACACCGTCGCTAGATTCAGATATCGAATCACAAGCATTTGCTTTAGGGTGCCCAACAACCGATGATGAGGGTATGAATTACTCGGATTGATTAATTACAACGATATTTAAGAGATAATGATGTCTTCGTAAGCATCTCCGCACTCATATTGTAGAATGGAATGGCTTCTACGCCCAAATATTATGTATTTCTTACCTACTATTGAGTAGTGAACTTTGAAAATGGTTCAGGCATTTTATCGAGCATTTGAGGTGCAAATAAGTGCAATAGCAAATTAAGTTTGCTGCAACTACAAAGAAGAAAAAATTGAGGCATTTCATCGAACACGATGCGTGCATAAACAAATAAAGAACATAAAACATAAGTGGTTGTGGCATTTTACGAACATGTGACCCGGTACTTAAATAGGTAAACTCCTTATATCGAATTTGGTGGTCTTCTTGAAATAGCGTTGTTCTCCTTTACGAACACTAAAACCTTTACAATGACCATACTGACAGTATAAGAGATAAACTTGCTCCAAATCTGGAAACTCAGTGGCAATCTTTAATTTCTCCTCAAGATCAAAACAATTTCTTGCCGTAGCCAATCTACCATTAATTCCAACATCACGCTCTGTTTCTTCATCTTTTTCATCAGCATCAGGTTCCTTCTTTTTCGCCTCATTTACTGGAACTTCACACTCCGTCTCATCATTCTCAACATCATGTGCTTCTGTTTTTATCTCCCTCGATGGACTGCCATTCTTATCATTCTCAAAACCGCCTTCTTCTTCTCTTTTGATCTCCTTCAATGGAATCTCACTCTTCCCAACACCTCTTTCTTCTGGTTTTGACTCCTTCACCACCGGATTCTCACTTAAATCAACGACACGTGCTTCATTTACAGCATTCTTCAATGGCCCATTAATCTCCACACTAAAAAGCTTACTAGCTGTGGCAGTCACAATATGACAATCTCTGTCCTCCTCACCATTTTATGGAGGATTAAAAACAAACTTAGGCCAATTACCAACAAACTTAGGCCTAACGACTCTAGTAGATTCTTCATCATCATCATCAAAATTTGACTCAAACTTGCTAAAGTCAAAATCGGCGCCCAACCCCCATATTAGGCCCAAAGCCACCTTCAAATCAACACCCCCAACCCCCACATTAACACAAAATTTTCAAACATCCACAATTCCACATTCAAATCAACATAACCAATTCCAACCAATCGAATTAACTATCTTGTTCGAAAAATCTGCACATGTAGGCCACAAAAACTAAGATAATTAACACAATTTCAGACACCTAAACTACTTTTCCATCTTCAATAGCGGTATAGAAATCTCGATATCAATTCAATTGAATTCAATTTAAGGATCAAATTTACACCATCAATCCATAACAACATAACAAAAACACATTTTACCTACGCAATTAACAACCCCATTGCATAAAAAGGACGAAAATATATTCAATCAAGTAAGCTAAAAATAGACCAGGTAAACTTACTTCGACTTCTTCGTCGTCGTCACAATCGAGGTCGAGCTCAACTACATTTCGGCCAACTTCGACATTGATGGAAATGGAGGCTTACACAACCAATCAATGGGCGGTTCAATCGAAGCAAACAATCCAACCTCAAATTCGATGTATAAGAAGGGCCGTCAATCGAAGCTCAAATTCGAAGAATGCGGTACGAAGAATGAGGGATAGGACTCGAAGCTCAATCCAAGATCAATCGAAGCCAAGAATCGAGCCAAATAAAAATGACGAACGAAAAATGAGGGATAGAAATCGAAGCAAATAGTCGACAGAATGAAAAAGGAATGAAGAATGAGGAGTAGTTGCAGAAATAGATTTTGGGGAATGAAGATATTCGCTGGTGAATCTCCCCAACAAAATCCGACGTTCAATCCAGTTCGTCGTCGCCGCAACATCGAAGCTTTCGAGAAGTTTCGAATGAGGGTCGACAGAAAATGGTTTTTTAATTATACACTTTCAAAATTAAAACAATTATCTATCTAATCTTCCTTCCATCCTTAGGTAAATCGGAAATTTATGTTTTAGCCATGAAAATATTTAGAGATAGAGTCACGAGTTTTTACCTATCCACTCTAGGCCATAAAAAATTTCGTCATCGGAACACATTTCGGCCACCTTCAACGTCGATGGTCATGGAGTTCAAATTTAGGCCATGATGTCAGAAGTGGGGCCCACAAAATTGTTGACTAAAACAGTCTTTTTTACTCAAACTAAACTAAGGTAACCACTTAACCTATAGTTAAAATATAATATTAATTTAAATTAAGAATAAAACTTTATTTTTATTATGAAAACTTTTGGAAGGGTGATGAGGTGTTGCAAATCTAACGGCTCTTGTATTGTGCCAACTACACAATATAGGCACCCCTTTCACATCATGCACTTTGTTTGTGTTTGTACAGTTATTAATCGACCATGCATTTTATAAATTTTACCTTGTACTATCTCCGGTCCCCAAGTTTCTTCCTATCTTTCCTTTTTGGGATGGTCCCCAAGTTTTTTCCTAACCATTTTTGGACATTAACCCACAACAAATTATTATCTCTTACTCTTACTTTATCAACTTATTTACCTAAAATACTACATATGGCCCACCACTATCTCAATTAATTAATATATCACTACCCTCAATGTGGGACCCTTTCTCCACTCACAATAAATTTAATCACTTTTTCTCCACTAACAACCAACTCATCAACATTTTTCGTAATACCCGTGCCACTTCCTCCTAGGAAGAGACTTGAGGACCAAATGTAGTAAATATTTAGGTGCGGTGCGACTAAGGTTTTAGTATCTCTTTGAGTTGCTTGGCTCAACTCTTTTTCAAGTTAATTAAGGTGTGGGCTTACTTAAACTTTATACCGTTAATTTGATTTTGTCCTTTTTAATATTATGTGACTTGCCATGTGATTATTTGACTTTAAGTGTTGAGTGGACCGTGTTAAGTTATCCATTGACTTGCTCTCACTTGCGTACAATACATTTGATATCATTTGATGAGCAGGACTTGTTGAGTTGTCCATTGACTTTGCTCTCTTTACTGACGCATATTACGTGAACTTTAAGTATTGAGCGGACCTGTTGAGTTGTCCATTGACTTCCTCTTGCTTACATTGCGATTGACTTTAATATTCACATTGTGCATCTATTTTATTAAATTGGACAATATTTTGGTATAACTGCCCACACTAAGTATATTCGTGTATACTTATCCCCAACTTAAACTTTTTAGGTAATTGAAGTCGGAGGCGTAGATGTGTCGAATGACAAGTTTAAATAAATAGAAATTTATTTTATTCCTAAAACATTAGAATTCCATATTTTGCATTTACTTCATTTCTTTCCGTACTTGTTGCATGTATTTCGTTTGGGATTTTTGCCATTTATTGGTTAATTAAATATGACGTCTTCTTTAAACTAAGTTTAATACTCCTTCGTCCCACCAAAGATGAGCCATTTGGTTTGGACACGGAGACTAAGAAGAAATAGTAGTGGGTGTATTTAGTGAAGTATTTTATTGATAAAGAATGGAAAAGTAGTATGAATAAATAATAAATAATGTAAAAGCAGTGTGAATGCAAATGTAAAAGTAGTATGAATGCAATTAATTATTTCCTAAAATGGAAAGAGCTCATCTTTCGTGGGACAACCCAAAAAGGAAAGTGGTTCATCTTTCGTGGGACAGAGGAAGTATTATTCTTTATTCAAGAAAAAAATATATATTCATTTTTTTCCGCTGTAAATATTCTTTTAAATATTATTTAAACACCTTAATTAGATTATGGTGTTTACAGTATGGGTGTGGAAGTTGAGGAAGAATTTATTTTAATGGTAAAAAGATATTTTCTCTTGTTTGTTCACTCTTATTGGCAGGTTCAAGCTCAACCTTAATAAAGAGGATGTATGGAGATGAATAGCAGATTCAAATGGAACCTACTCCTCAAAATCTGGATACATAGAGATTGAAAAAGAGAGCAGTTCAGGGAATCTCGGCCCATGAAATTTTGATCATATTTGGTGTAAGATTGCTCCAAGCAAAGCTTCAGCTTTTTGTTGGTAGCTCCTCTTGAATAGGATTTTGGCTCGTCATAATCTTTTGAAAAGAGATGTTCGATTGGAAGATGACATGTGCACTTTTTGCTTAACAGATTGTGAAAATGTGGAACATCTTTTTTTTATCATGTCTGTTTGCTCATAGAATATGAGCTAGTTGTTATAATTGGTTTGGCCTCATGTATGTCGGCCATGTCAATCCTTTCTCTCACTTTAAGCAACATTAAGGGGATAATGAGAAAGATAAAAATTGAAGAAGTGTAGAAGGCCTTATGGATTTACCAAGCATCAGTGAGGAGTTGATCGAGTTAATTAAAGTGAGGTTTTGATTTTGGAATTCAATCTTTATCCTAACTGTTCTTGTTTTAGTTTAGGAGATTGAATGAGTAATATCCTTCTCTTTGTTTTGATTTGTTGAAGTAATGTGTTGTGTTTTGTTGTATTGAACAATGTTTCTCTTTTCAGGTTGCACCCCTCATGCGTATTTGAATAATTTTTTACTTACCAAATGAGTATGCATATTATGTGTCCATAGTTTAGGAAATGTATAACGAGAAAATCAAATGTATTAAGTGTACAAGCATACAACTTTTATAAAAAGAAAAATGTATAAGTACAATATGTGTTTTAATGTGCAAATCTTTGAAAAGTTAAGAATTGAGTTTTGGAAATCTGAAAAGGATGCATGTGACGTCCGATATTAGAAGTTTAGGGATTTATTTGTTAAATCTATATGCAAGTGCATATAAAGGTTTCAGACTTGGTATTTCAAAATGAGAGATTTGTTTCATTCTGAGTTTAGTAAATTTATATGAAAGTCGAGTGAGGGCAGTGCTATTGCCCTTAGTCGACTTCAATTTACAAATTATATTTCTATGTTTTGAAAACCCGGTGGGTAGGACTCTAGGTTTCCTAAGTAAGTTTAGTGGCGTTTAGTGAATATTGCTCAAGCCTATAACTATTCTGTAGGGCCCGTTGTTGTAGAAGAGTAGCGCGAGCTCGTACAAGGCTTCTAAGAGATTTACAGTCGTTAAGGTGGGTAAATTCTTCAAATGAATGTTTAGTTTCTATAAAAGTGATTTTCAAATATTATCCATAAATATTTTTATATACGCGATCATAATAAGTTTAATGCTATTAAAGAATCAATCGAGATTCTCGAATTGACCTAACACGTTCTTTGAGAATTGTGTACACTAAGGTTAGTAGTGCGATGTGTTGATCATATCTCTATTGTGTGCTAACAAAGGTATGGTATTCTCTGGGTTTCGGCCCAAGATCCGAAAGATTAAATTATGAGATTCTCTAGGTTTCGACGTGCGATCCAAAAGATTAAGTAATGAGATTCTCTGGGTTTCGGTTTGAGATCTACAAGATTAATGAGACTTTTGGGATTCCACCTGAAGTCTAAAGTTTTGATCCGTGGAAGACTAGAGGCCTGGAACCATAAGAGTAGCTTAAGAATGCAGTATAAAATTATGAGAAAGTGTTTTGTATACCTAGAAACGACCCTTTGCCCTTTAACTCTTCTAAGTTATACTCCCTTCAACCTATTGAAATTGTCATGTTAGTGTTCGCCTGTTCGGCAAGGAGATTAAGAATAAGGGTAAAAGAATAGAAAGTGGGTAGGTCCATCACTTTTAAAAGATTTTGAAGGGTTAAAACTTTTCTTACTTAGAAGATGGGAATATGAGTGAGACACCTAAATAAGGAAAGGATGGACAACACTGCTTATTTAGAAATGATTCTTTAAATGGTAAAACCCACTAAGTACCTTTGTACTCAACTTTGTTTTCAAAGGTTTTCAGGTTGACGCAAGTGCAGACAGGTGGAGCTGAGGCAAGGGTTCTTTAGTTATAAGCTTCTGCTACATTAATTCCATTTCCCTAATTTCTCTTTGGACAATCATGTTCCTTAAGACTAAGTTATGTAAGCCTGACGTTCAACCATTTTATGAATATCTTAAATTCAATTATTTTTATTGTAAACTCCATTTGAAAGTTAATTGATCTCAATATTTTCTCAGTTTTAAGTATGATAAGTAATTTTGCCCTTCTTCCCCACTTCTTAACCCCCACCTATGTCGCCCTGGCTAGTGGACATTCTTTCGAAAATTGGGATGTGACAATTTTAACATGTATTGACCCATAGTCTGCGTGTCTCATTAATGGTATTTTTTGGTAAAATTAGTGAAGCTTTGATTATACCAAAACCCAACCGGCTCACTGTTTGAGCATAAACATTTTATCTTTACAGGTCTCGAGCTGAAAGAAAGATTGAAGATGAAGTTCAACTGATCAAGTTAGAAAGAATCACAATGGACTTTGGAACTTGAGCAACACAGATGGCCCTTCAGCTGTGCACCAAACCTAGTGGGCCTTCCTTCAAAAATTGGGATGTGACAATTTTGATACCCGCCCAAACTAACTCAAACTCGCTCGTGTATTGACCCACGATTTGCGTGTCTCGTTAAGGGTATTTGTTTGGAAAATTAGTAAAGTTTTGATTCAACCAAAACCCAGTGATCCTAATTGAGTAGATGTGCCTTAAAGTCTTTTATATAGGCTCCTAAAAAATTCTATAGAGAATTGAATACACCATCTTAAAAGCACTTTATTTGACAAAAAATGCACTTTATAATTATAGTTTGTTATTGAAACAAACCAAAGGAAAATCACAATACTATTTTAAATATGTTTTTTTTATTATAATGTGCATTTCTTATTTGGACAATTCATTTCAATAAGTTCATTTTTCTTATTTTGGCGATTCATTTCATTAAGTTCATCTTTAAAAATGGAACTAAATTACTGCATATACAACAAAATAGCAACTAACTTTATTCTCTCTCTTATTTGGATTTGACATATACTTCCCAAAAAATTACTTTATTTCTACAACTTTCTATCAAACGAGCTTTTAATGAAATCAAAACAAGTAATTATGATTTTATTGTTACATTTCTTATGAAGAATTGAGTATTCCTTAAAGCTACATGCATCGCGGTGTCTCGAAGGAGGCTCGAGACACCAACGAGCTGAAGACCTTGGCGATGCAGGTGGAGGCGGCTCGAGACTGGCTCGATTTCTGGAAATCGGCTCAAGACGCGCGTGGCGTACATGCGCCGATGCGAAAATAAAAATAAAAATTAAAAGTCAAGCGCGTGGTTTACACGCGACTAACGGCTTAAGAATTTAAGTCAGTAACGGCTATGCAATGGCTAATTTTTTATTTATTTATTTAATCTTATTTATTCCATATAAATCCCACTATTTTCACCCCATAATCCCCATTCTTCACACCTCTATCTTCAAATCATTCACTCATTTCTACATCTCTTCAAATCATTCAATCATTTCTTCATTATCGGCAAAAATGGATCCGAACAATCCCAAAAATCCCTTCTCGTCGATGTGGTTTCCCAACATGTCCGACGATACTTATGCTTACATGCGAGCGGGGCTTGATTCAATCAACCTCAATACGCCGAACTCTGCCGAGTCCTACCCATCCTTCGTCGCCAAAATTGATAGCCCCGCATCTGATGCACATCTGATGTTGCCGTTTCCGCCATAGTTACAACATTCTGCCAAATGAAAGAAGGGCAAGCCCAAAGCCGTCGCCTCCTCCGCCGCTGCCTTCGAGGAAGATGCTGAAGCTAATGCCGGTGGAGGCAAAACGAAGCGTCAACGAAGAGGCCGCGACCATGACATAGATTTGGGTCGAGGAGATATGAAACTCAATTGTCGGCGCTGACATGACCGGCGAAAGATACTGGGAAAAGTCACTGCTCATTTCAATGCGATGTTCGGAAACAAGTAGTGCAAGAGCTTTTTTGGACGCATCCAGATAATGGTGAAGAACTTTATGGTCGCTTTCGAAAAAGCGACCAAGCTCAGGCCGAGAGGCGCCTCCGACGACATGGTGAAGGATGAGGCCCAAGAAATTCACAAGGTATCAAGTGGCGGCCATTATTTCAGGCCTTTCAAAGATTGGGAAATTCTACACGACTACCCAAAATTCCTCGCTCAAGCTTTCCCCCACGTTCACTCGATGACGAGGACGAAGACTTCAGCCTTGGGCGCTGTCACAGCCCCAAATCCCGAGGGACGGCAGAAGCCGGGGTGCGACTGGGATTGGATTAAAGAAGCGGGGAAGAAAGGGGATGAATGAATAATCGTAACATTAAAGACAGAAATTCTATGAACGAGACTTCATTTAACAAAAGACAGAGTTGATCTCGAAGGATCACTCGAACAAGTTCTCAAAAGATTCTAAGTTATAAGTACATAACTTAAATCCAAAAGTGATATTCATAATTACATGAGTGAGTCTAGTGTTTGGCAGCGGAATTGTAATCTACATACTACAGTCTTCTCTATCGACTACTCTTAACTCAACTCTCGCCGCTTCCGTCGCTTCAACCTGCACATTTAGAAAACATATGCAGGGCTAAGTACAATAGTACTTAGTGGGCACGTTGCCGAAAACATAATCATAAGTATAGATAATCAGGCATTTCATTTTTGTAGCACATCGGGGTTTTTCATTAAATTCCCGAGTCTACTAAACATTTTCTTTCTCATTTTCATAATGTAGCTTGCAAGCATTTTTCATAGATGATACGTTCAATCTTGACCATTCATAATTCACCGTGGCTGGTTACCCCTCAACAGGATACCACATACACCACAGGCTACAGTGTACACTAAACTTTGGAAAGTCCTTTTTGACTAACTCAATGCCGATCGTTTAGTTAACCCCTTTTGGCTAACCCATAAGGTACAAGAGAACTCACATAAAACAAATAGTTCATGCCATAATTATCACTTTGAAAACACGATTATCAAAGCGATAAAGAAAAGGTTTTCGAGCATCGCTCGTTTTATTTGTATATAGGAAAGCCCACCTCGATAGAATACAGAACTAATACACGTGCTTCCGTCTTCTGACCTTCTGTCCTATCCTTGGTGTCGACTTCCTCCTTCATCATAAATAATCATACTTTAAGACTCGGTCGCAAACGATAAACGAATACGAAAAATCGAGTTAAGTTTTAGTCCTTTAGACTTTTTAGGCATTTGCACGCTAAACTAAACTCTTTTAGTTAAAAAGAAACGAGATACGAACGCATCTCGTTTGACACTTACTCGGTTTTGCACTTGACACTTAGGTCAGTAGAAAGAAGGTAGTCGATAACTTGAAACGACTTAAAAGATCGAAAGAGTTCAAGTTGAGAAGAATTCAACTTAAGAATCTAAGGTTTGAACATTCACTGCACAAGATCAGTAAGTCCACCAAGAACAGGGGATTTTGAAACAGGGGACAAATCTTATACCACAAGAAAGGTACGGGTGTCTAGTTTACTCTCCAATTTGCGGATCTCGATTCCGATAAATGAGCTAGGAGTTATGACAGTTTCCGTGGAAGGTCGCAAAACTGCCGAGTGAAACCCTAAAGCACGATAAAATCGACGCACGGTTTTCTAGGTTCTTTTTATGCTTAATTACTTTTATTTTTATGCAAAAACTGACTCAAGGAAGTCACCATGTATCATCATATGTGATGATCTCCATTTCATTTCTCGATCATAAGCACGACGATTAAAAACTCGTCTTTTCAAACTAAACAATTACTAAACCAAGCAATTTCTAACTTCTCGTTTCTACTTCTCGTTCATAACTATCATTCGTCATTTCATAACTCAAATGCAAAAGCCGTCAACTACAAACTTGTTCTCTTATTCATAACAATCACTATTATCGAATTACTTTTCTTACTCGTCTTTTCTAGCGTTACTTAGGATCGTTGTTTCGTTTCTTACCCTAAATTTCAACGTTATTAGAATTCGTTCTAACTTTCCGATTATGATCATCATCTATCACGATTCATTAATACGTAATTCACATCCTCATACCATTATCTAATCTCGACTTATCGTCGATCGATCGTCTCCTACGATAAATTTTACGTTCTCCGTTTTCCTTCAAATTTTACAACAACGATTATCATCTAACGAGCATTACTAATATGCAAATCATATTATCAAACCATTATCGAGCTTCAACTAAACGACACGTCTTCGTCTCTTGCGTTTTTCAATTTATTTTTAGAAAAATCTCAATTAAATATATAATCATCCTCATACATCGTATATCTCATTTCCATTAAACAATCGAGCATATCATAACATTTACTATACTAAATCGTGCCTTCTTCGTCTCTTAGGTTTCAAATTTTATTTTTAGAAAAATCTAAAACAATTCATATAGTCAATTAACATCAAGAGGAACACTAATCTATCATTCAATCACCAAAGAAATCGAGCTACGATCAAAGCCCCAAATTATAAAAAAATCGGTACAATCCCTAAGACAAAGAGGTGTGATTTTCTTCATGATTCAAACTGTAGAACTCGATTCTAAACATCCTAGAACATGTATCGAACAAGAAACAACATGCCTCTTATTCTATTAATTTTCGAAAAAAAATAAAATGGGGGAAACAAGTTTTGTTCGGTTCAAATAGTAGACGAAGTTCTTACCTTTCGTAATACAGATTCGGAATTGGAAATGATCGGTAGATGGAAGAGTTACGAACTTGTGAAAAGCTTAGAGTTGGAGCTTTAATGGAGATGATGAGAGAAAAATGAGAGAGAGAGAGGAGTGATGTATGGTGGCGGAAATGGGAGGGTGAAAGGGGAGAGAGATGACTCATGTATAAGACATAATAAAGTGAAAAATATCCTACCAAAGTATAGTGAGTCGCTAAGGGGTTGTTTGGCAAGGATTATTAGACAATAATATCTCATTTCCGGCTCTTAAACGACGATTTAAAAGTCGAGAAATACTTTCCTAGATAATTTCGAATTCGACGAAATCTAATTCGTCCGTTAGATTAGAAATAATTTACGTACTTGGAAAACCTAATTCGTTTTTCAAAATCCGAGAAAAAGTCGGGATTCGACAGTCTTAAATTCGCCCGGAAAATCAAAGAAACTAACTTTCTCCGGTGAACTCGTATCGAAGAAAAAATGAATGTAAATTCTGACGGAATTTAATTCTGAGCTTTCGGACGAAAAATTTACCGGATGCGAAAACCCTAATACAGTAGTCGTTCATCCGATTTCTGGAAATTATTTTCTGAAACGGATTTCACCGCAAATCTTAGAATTTAATTTCATGATCTTAGGCGTGCAAAGCCATAATTATTATTAACTTTCATTTTTAAAGACTGTAGAAATAGTGGGGGTATTACAGGCGCCTGCACATCTTCGGCGTCGGCGCCGCCGGTAGAGTCGTCAGGGCTAGACTCCATGTTTGATGATGCAACGCCCGACTCAACTCCCTCATCGAGGTCAAGCAGTCAATAGCGGAGGCAATGCACGTAGCTGCTCGAGCAAAACAACATTCCATCGATATGAAAATTATCCAAAAGAATACGAGTTACATGACGAGGGAGCAGCTCGAGCTTCACATGATGTTAATGTGAGATGAATGAACGCCGGGGAGGGGTGTAACTTTCTTTTTTTTTGTAATTTTCAAATTTTTATTAATTAGTGTGTCTGTTCTTTTTTTCTAATTTTGAATGCATATAATTTTCCAATTTTCAAAAATTAATGGAAAATTATAATTTTATAATATTAAAATTAGAGAAAGTTTGAAGACAATTAGAATGCAGGGGTAATATCTCTAAGTGCTGAAATTAGAGTTAGAAACACCTTGGAGTTATAAGGTCAACAAAAGGGGTTATATTAAAATATGCAGTCACATGTAGGGATGGTAAGGGGCCGGATCTGGACCGGATCCTACTAATCTAGATCCAAATCGATTTCTTTACTTAGATCTAGATCCGGTGCAGATCTGTTAGGTCTGAAAATTTGAAATCCAGATCGATTCATCAAATCCGTGGGTCTACGGATTTGGACGATCAGTGCGTTTTTTTCAAAAATAAATTTAAAATGATATAAAACCAATACATATTTATACAATAAATATATTATAAAATAATTAGATCGTATTAATTAGGATTAGAGTATTCCATAAGTAGAAATTGTGTATTGATTTTAAAATAATATTTAAATTATTAGAAGTATATATATAAATATAAATAAATAAATATAAATATATATAATATGGATCTGCTGATCAGATTTTGACCAAATCCGAATCTGAAAATTCAAGATCCTGATCCATTTTCAAAATTTAAATTCAGATCCGCCCCAAATTCATTGAATCTAAAATTTTGAAATCCAAATTCTAAAAAACGGATCTGAATCCACGGATCTGGATTGGATCCAAGATCCATGGCCATTCCTAATCACATGGCATCAATAGAGACTTGCATATATTAATCCAAGAGCATCTAATCCATTGATATGCACCCAAAAATGCTGAATTAATAATTTAATTTTTTATCAATTTATACTGCATCTTCTGCACCACAACAATTATTTAAATTTGTAACTGATGCGGATCTGTTCTAAATCTACATAAAAAAATATTGGTGCTTTTACTTTTCCTGCAACACACAAAAAAATGCTAATTGTGTTTGAATTCTATCAACCAGTGCTGCTCTTAATTTGCCGACATTCTTGTTCTTCATCATCATCATCATCATCATCAAGAAATGGAAGAAATCGGAAAATACTTCAAAATTGAATCTGCATCAACGAACTCCTAACCCCAAAAATGGTGCGATCCTTCCGATCCATCCGAAGAGCCGAGGCATGCCGTCTGGTGTCTTCCGTGCGGAAAGCTTCTGGAAGGAGTTTGAATTAAACAGAGAAAATCTTCTAGTATTCGAGCTCCATTACGTGCAGGGCGGCATTGAAGGGTTGTATACTGAAAGCAAGCCTTTTATGCTTGAATACATTTGATACCTTGTATCCACTGTTATTCTTCTATCTGAAATATTGTTATTGCATGATCATATTATAGTCCAATTATCTCATACCTAAATTATATGGTGTGTGGTTTATCACAGAAGATCTTATAATCGGTAAACTTGAGATAGAAGTCGTGTTCACAGTTGAGACAACTTTGAACGAGTTGTCGGTTTAGACTGTAGCATAAATAGAAAATAGTTTGTCTTGGCTATTTATTTGTGCTAGTACATTTATGTATTGAATGGATCACAGTGAGATGTATTCTTATATTCTGACTGATTAAGAATCAAGATCTCGAAGACTTAAATGATCTTAACCTTAATTGAATTAATCGGTGTGAATGATTGATTGTCTATTGCTTTGATTTATCATGGGTGAGAGCTCTGTCTGCAGCTCAATATACTCGATATCTTGGGTGATAGCGTTTGTTGTTTGGCACGGGATTGAATTGCAATAAGGATTTGTGTCCTGCTAATAACAGGCTGATAATATCCTCTCGAGGAACTTAATAAGTTTATCGTATTAAACTCTGGAAGTGGAATTAGTTCCGATACGATAATAAGTTTAAGTGGTAGCACTCGAGATGTCGTTTATTATTAGATGACTGATTAATTAATTAATTAATGGACCTTCAGAGGAATTAATTAATTAATGGATATTGAATATCTTAAACGCGGAGATTAATTAAGTCAAATGCTAGCCCCGACTCATCTAACGAATTTAGTGGTAATTTAGTATTAATTTTCTAGTGGAATAAATTAATACTTGTGTCTCGATTTATATTTTCGGGCTGAATATCAAAATCGAGCACTGGGAGGTCAATACTTTATTCGAGCTAGTAGATCCCCGTTTGACCCAATTAAGGCCTAGCTCTCTATGGGGCCAGCCATCTATTATTGATCCATTTAAGCTTTTGGGCTTTGTTTGATGGATCTAGTTAGTGGGCTTATTATTTAGGTATTTAATTACCTAGTATAAATAATAAGGAGTCCACTAATTCTCCTCACTTGTCACTTACGTAAAAATAAAAGAGATAGAAATCTGGAGAGGAGAGAGGCGGCGGCTGTCACTCATAGGAAGAGAGAACTCAAAGATTATAGCCACCCTACATCGAGTACTGCCGTGGGAAACAAACGGTAGATCAACTCTGGAGTCATTAACCTCTCAGTTCGCAGGTATCTCTCGTTTCCTACTTCTTTAGGAGCATGTTTAGGAAGGATTTTGTATGTACTTGTTAGACATCCGGAATGGATCGTGGGCACACGAGCCGTATTTCAATATACGGTTCCTACAGGCATTTGGCGGCCTGTGCAAGGACAACGCGGGGCTGATTGAGCTGCTGAGAGTGTCATTCGAGCCGAGACTTAAGATGATGCGGCAGAAGCTAGATGTGATTCTTGATGATGTCATTGAATAGCATAAGGAAAATCTGGCGAAAATGGCAGCGAAGAATCGGAGAGATTCTGATACTGACAGGAGATGTGGGAATGGGGAGTTTGGGGATGAAGATTTGGTTGATATGTTTCTGAGGATCAAGGAACAACACCAGCTGTAGTTTCCTATCGCCCATGACAACATCAAAGCTGTCTTGTATGTAAGTTTCAACCTTAACTTGTGCACTATTTTTACAAGTACTTAAGGCCAACTTTTATTTTTTATGCAAGCTGTCTTACATGAATATTTGTCCTTTAATATTTATCTGATTGATATATATGCGTATATTGTACTACAAAATCGTCCAGGTCTCCTCGAGCTCTTTATTTAGATATAAAATATACTTATTTGAGGGCTTGATGAGCCTACAAGACAGTTCTCACAAGAAGACCCAGGCTCAGGTATTGAAGTAGAAGTCAAGTCAGGTCTCATTATGAGTCTCCTCATCAGGTCTCTTAATGAGATCTCATATCAGAACGCAGTGCTAGAAGTCAGGTCAGGTCGTCCGCCATTTAACGAGTCTGACATGTACAAACTGCTTTTGCCTTCACGAACTCAGACTTGTCGGAGAGTACATTTCCATACATCAAATGAGCAAAGAACACGTGCAAAGGGAAGATAATGACACCTTCAAGTCGGGATAACTTCACACCCACGAGAAAAGGCGACTATAAATAGGGTGAAAAAACTTCTAAGTAAGCTCTCTTTTTCTCATGATCATCAGATTCAACAGAAAAAACATATGTACTGTTTTATTTACAAAAAACCTACCTCCTTTAAAAACTAACTTGGGCGTTGGAGGTGGTTCGCTGGGAAAAATCCTCGGCCCTCCTTTTCTTTGTGCAGTTTCGACAGTTGCGGTCTATCAATCTCCCAGCTCAGGTGCTCAAGCGAAGAATAGTTGTCACACTCCGACTCCCAAGGTGCGACTAACGACACTAACACTACTAAACCATCTACTAACTCAACTCACATAAGGGAATCATGCTCGGGAAATAAGGGGAAATCTCAATTGAAAGCGATAACAAACAAGGCATGCTTCCAAATTTAAACGGAACAACCAACGAGCATGGATAATTTACATAATAAGTCCAAATTGCAATAAGTATACCAAGTTCACAAGAAACGAGAATAAATGATAAGCGGTAAATTGTATTGAGCACATCGCTCGTGAATTAGAACATGTATCAGAGTATAATTCAAAAACATAACAAAAGACTTCGTACTCAGTGAACACATGCCAAAATCTCGACTCAATCCCAACAACTACATGTATGAAGACATGCATTTGCCAGTCCACTTTCTACTCGACCAAAACAAACACACCACTAAGCCGTCCACACCATCCACATCCCGCTAACCTGCACGTTTAGAAATATATACGGGGCTGAGTACTTCGTACTCAGGGAACACATGCCAAAAACATTTGAAAACTTGCTCTTAGAGCTATACAATTGAACTTGCCTTGCCGAAGCATCACAAGTATTAATGCAATTAAAAACGTTTACTTGTGAATGCAAAAACATTTTCTTTCTGAATAGACTGCGCAGTCAAAACATAATATATACTCAACAAAGGCATGTATCATCTACCATATTAACTCTGTGCCGAAAAGTAGGCCTCCTTCTCAAATACTGTGACCGGCTAAACCAAGTAAAGCTCACAGTTACCTCAAACCATTCAAATACCACACATGGTTCCTGTCTTTCACAGGGCATTCATATCTCAAGCAGATGATAAAGCATACCAAAACTCATGTAAAAACGGCAAGTCAATTGAACTTTAAAACTCACATAATAATAATACTCAATAACAATAATAGCATTTATCGGAGATTTTGGTTTTAGAAAAGCCCACCTGACTTCCGAAGAACTAGCTAGGCGGCATACTCTTTTGACTGTCCTTGCTAGCTTTTCGTCCCGCTCGGTCCTTCACAATTTGACATCAAAATAAAGATTAGGACCCTCGACGTATCAGACGTAAAGTAGATTTTAGTTTTGGTTGAAGGACTTCTACTTGACTCGGGTCCTTCTATTTTCATCTTTTTCTAAGTCAATATCCTTTCTCGACTTTCTCGTTCTCGACTCATCGACTCTACTCGGTTACTAATTACTTTGTCTCACATTCTCGTTTCTAAATTACTTCTACTTAGCAATTCTCACTAGTTAAGGAAATATTACTTATCTCAACTACATTACTTAAATTTTCTCTCGAATTCTCGATTCAACTAATCGTCATTTCAATCAATCATGCTGCATATATAAGCATTCTCAACAATTTGAACAAGTCATTTCATCATAAACGAAATACAAACATTTCACGTAAACACTTAGGTTCAATCAAGCATAATAAATTCAACATAGAATTTAATCAAACATATTATCTCAAACATGATTCACACTTCAAATTCAATTAGTAATTACTCGACATTGCTCGACTCTAGTTTTGGAAAAGATGTTAACTTCGATCTCATGAAATAATTTCATGTCTTTTCAAGTAATAAGAATTTAAAACTCAAATAATCATTTAATATTTCTCGACTCAATATACGACATTATTTCAAAATACGTCGTCTTTCCTCAACTACGTGTACGTACTCGCATATGTACTATTATTTTATTTACCTATTCTATTATTATAATTTCTCTTTTCCTTATTCTCAATTAACTCTTATTTAATAGAAATTCGTTTTCTTTTCTTAATATTCAAAAATCGATAACTTCATCGACTTATTTCAAATTAAAACGATTTGAAAAGCAAACTCAATCAATTTCACTCAAGCATCATCAATTATTCAATACTTGACATACTATCAATAAACGAGCTTTTAAACACTTTTCATTTAATAAACTCGATTCTCATATCAAAAACAACTTTTACTAAATTTTATTCTCTCGTTTTTCTAGCACTTCTTATTCAATTTAATAATTAAACATTAAAAACTTACTCAATTCATTTTTGCTAATTTAATGAATAACTCTTACTCGACTCTATACTCACAAGCTTCTCTTACTCGACTTATCTCTTCATAGATTATCTTAGCTCATCTTAACTCGTTATTCTCATATTCTATTATTTCTTATTTTATTAAGAAATTATCTAATAAGATTTAATTCCATTACTCGTTATTAAATGAGTAAACGAACTCGGGCTCGACTTAACTCTTTACTAAATTTCTTATGCTCGACTCATCAATTATTTTCTCTTTAAAAGAGAATTTATTTAACTTAAGATTAATTCCTTATTATTTCTTGCTCAATTGAACGACTCAACCTTGACTAACTCGTTTCAAATTTTATACTCAACTTTTAACTCTATTTTCTTATCTCGAACTCCTCTTTTTATTTTTCTCAACTATTATTATCCCTTTTTAATCTCTTATTATTAAACTCAATTAATTCTTCCTCTTAAACTCTAATTATTTAATAAAGAATTATTTTTCTTTATTTTTCTCAATTTCATGACTTATTATTATTTTAAAAAAATTTCCTTTTTATTTTCTATTTAATTTTATTCTCAAAATTTCTAATTATTCTATTAATTTATTTTATTTTATAATTAATTTTATTGTTCTTCAAATCTTTATAAAATACACCAAGAACACTTAAAACACCAAGAACACTCATTCAAATCTCTAAAAATACACCAAGAACACCTAGAACACACACTAGGCATTCAACTCATGTTCTTCAATTTTTTTTCATATTTTCATGCTTAAAATTTCATTTTCTTCACCTCAAAAAAATTCCCATTGAACATCTAACACTCTAAATCAAACACAAATTCATTCATATCATCATATCATCAAAATCATCAAAAATCATATTTTTCTTCCTACACACATATATATCGATTTTTCTCATAAAAAAACACAACAATTTATCTCATTCAATTCATCATAATCTCATACTCATTTCATGCTCATAACATCATTAACTCATCAAATGATAAATCAAATCAAATTTCTCCTTCAATGCTCATTTCTCACGGCATTAATACAAAAATTTGGGCAATGATTTTTCTCAAATTTCTCATACATAAATAATCATTCCAATCATACTCATAAACACATATAAATCATTAAATCATCAAGAAATCATGCAATTCGATTTTCTTCCTCTTTTCCCTATTTTTCGGTTTTAATCATTTTAATAGGGTTTTTATTTTTCTTTTCTCTTTTAATACTTAGATTAATTTCTAGGGTTAAATTTTCCTATTATTTTCCTCACATCGATTCTCACATCGTAACCCTAGTTTGCCTAAGCATAAATTAAAACATGCACATTTTCTTTTCTTTGGAGATTTAGGAATTACATATTTACAATAATCATACTTTTAAAGATTAAATCAAAGCTCTCCTCTTGATCTTGGTTGGACCGAAAATGAAGGGTTTGAGGCTCAAATCCTTAGCTTGGAATTTCCATGGTGGATTTTGCTTTGAACCTCAAGAAAAATAAAACAATAATCAACCATCTCTTCTAGGGCATGTATGCCAAAAATTAGAGGAAAAAGAGAGAGATGATTTTGGTTGGAATTGAACTCAAGATTTGAAGGATTATTACCTCTTCAATTAGCGTTTGAAGGATTAGAGAGGATGATGATGATCTTCTTGAAGGTGTAAGCTTGGAAGCTTGATCTCTAGAGCTTCAGTGGAGACTTGTATATCTAAGTGTGTGTGCGTGTTTCTCGGTTGAGAGAGAGATGGATGAGAGAATATTTTTCTTTCTTTTCTTTGGGTGAGGCACCGTGGAGAGAGAGATGAGAGAGTTAAGAGTGATGAGATGGATGCATGAATGAGATAAATTCATCTCTTAACTTAATGAATGAAATTTATCTAAGTGAAAGGAATATCATTATTATTATTACCCCTAGAGTAGAAAATAGGCACCCTAGGGAGAGAGATTAGGGAGAGAGAGAGTAGCCATGTCGGCTGGAGAGAGAGAGAGGAGAGAGATATTTTTCTCTCTAGTAAAATTTTCCCCGGAAGAAAAAGTTTTCCGGTAGAATATGTCCGTGTTATTTCATTTATACTGAAAACGGCTCTAAACTCTCCTCGTCTCGTTTCCGACATTGAAAACATCGCAACTCTATCTCATGTCCCATGAAATAAATCAAGGATTCCGAATATCTAATTTTTAGGTTAAAATTTCAAGTAACGAAGAAAAACCTAAAATTGCTCGGCTAATTTATCCGTTAGGAACCAAACTCTTTGAATTCTCTCATGTGATCTCGGATGAGCTTCAAATGTTTCTCAAAGGTCTTAGAATTAAATCTAGATTCAAAAGACACTGATTAGGTTAAATTCTGAGTTCGTCGGTGAATAGTGTTTTCTCGGTTCTCGTTACTATTCATTGAAAAGTAAAAGTTCTCAGAATTCTCTGAAATTCATACTCATGCTCAAACTTATATAAATAAACTCAATCGATGCATCACATACTTGATTCGAATAATCGAATCGAGAAGAATTCACGTCAAAGCACATAAGGGCAATTTGGTCTTTTCAAGCAAATTCTTTTTCTTGGAAAAATTTTATTACTCAAGGCATATTATTTAAGGATATTATGATATTTAGAACACACTTAAAGACTTATAAAAATTCGGGGTATTACAATAGTGAAGGAAGAAAAGGTAGATGTTCATAATCTTTAGTTGAATATGTAATACATTGAGTTTATGGATGTATTATCTGTGCCGTCTGTGGGAACAACGTTTCCTTTAAAAATCTATTTCCTTAAAACGTTATTGGAAAATTTCGTTCTACCATTTGTCTCTGGAAATTAGCTGAATCTAGTGGAAGAAAAAGTTTCTAGTTTCCCTGCAAGTAGTTTCATATTTAGTGTATTTTGAAGTAGAAAAATAAAAAACACAAAAGCTCTTTGACATCCATTTTTAGTTTTCCAAAGTTTTCCTCTGCTTGGTTCAAAGTATCCGAGTTTCATACTGGATGCGGTTCTTTGCTTTTCTTTGATTTTTGCTTTTTTTTGTGTTCCCTCGAATATTTTGGAAAGAGGGGTACGGATTCCGATTTTGAATTTGCTCCCTATTGATGTTAGAAGGAACTTGACGGTCCTGAGACAGGGACTTTGAGGAATCTCATGATATGAGAAAAAAAAACGTAGAAAAGTGTGAAGCTCCTGAAGTGGGTTTCGCATAACCTCAATGGAAGTTGAGGAAGTAATTACGGGAGGGGGAGCATGATGAATCATGCTCTCTGGTACTCCTGGTCTTAAGGAAAGCTTAGTCATAGCTTTTCTGAAAGAAGCATAGTGTTGAACACTTATGATGATTATTTTGACAATTCCATCTGGTGGTTAACTAACCGTTGATAACTCTGTACTGTAGTCATGGATGATACGGTGGTTTGAGACCTGGGACCTCCCTTTGATGGAGCTGTTCGTAATGACAGCTCTCCTGAACAGCAAAGTGATGAAAGAAATCATGATGCCACAAAGGTGGTTGCGCAGAAACTTACTATGCCTCAGAAAGAAGGGTCCTCTAAATCAATGAGCCCTCACAAAGAAAGAGCTCGCAAAGGGGCAGAAGATCAAAGGGATGAGTTTCAAACTCCCTCACAATAGAATGTCACTTGTGTAATCTCGATGGATCAAATCAGTGCCATGGTGAACCAAGCAGTATCTAAAGTTATAGTTTCACCTGAAAGTCAGAACAAGAAAACTAGCAGTACAACTAAAGAAAAACTAAGAGAGGTATAGATATATCTTGTCTGACTGTAATAATGATGAGTCAGTCATGAGGCGAGCTAAGCCTTGCTTAAAGAATAAATAATGATCCATAACCCAAATGTTATGTAATTGATGGTAGGAAGAACCTGAAGATGAAAATCACTATGAAAGTGAAGGATATGAAAGCCCTCAAACCGAATCTGAAAATGGTCAGTGGTGTCGATAAAATGTATGAGCAGTACTAATGATGATTGAGTTGATGAATTTTAACTTGTTCTTTCCCATTTCCATCTTGAAAACGTGCAGAGGGTGGAGAGAGGATAGTAAAATCCCGAGATAAAGCTGCAACAGCCGAAATTGCAGCTCTCAAGTAGCAGCTCAAAGACCTTCAGAAAAAGGTCTCTTCACTAAAGAAGACTCCCAAGAAATCTGTCAGGATAAGTGATAATCAGTCTCCTTTCTCTAACATTCGAGAAGATCAACTACCCGCCAACTTCAAAACATTGGCACTGGAGTATAACGGTTCTACAGATCCACATGAGCATATGATGAGATTTGAAAATGGTGCAATGCTACACCAATACACAGAGGGGGTTAAGTGTAGAGTTTTTCTTACGACTTGTCGAAAGTAGCTCAACAGTGGTTTTCCCAGTTGCCTCCCAATAGTATAAGCTCGTTCAATGAATTCAGGTCTATGTTTCTCCACCAATTTGCTAATGCAAGGAGGTATATAAAGACGTCTTCCTCACTCATGGCATTAAGGCAAGGACCTTTAGAGAGTTTGCGTCAATATGTGAGACGCTTTAACGCTGAAGTATTGCAAGTTCTTCTGGCTTCAGATGATGTGAAAGTGCAAGCACTCATACAAGGGTTGACACCTGGGTTATTCTTTAATTCGCTGAACAAAAGAGCTCCCCTGTACTTCGAGGAGTTACTGCAAAGAGCTGAGAAATATGTTAATCTCGAGGAAGCTCAGGAAGCTCGAAGGGTGAAAGAACAATCTCCCGTTCCCAAAAGGGAGACCTCAGAGAAAAGGTCGTCCGCAGCACCGAGAGCTGAAAGGGACAAAGGAGGGCAGAAGCCTAAGAGAGCTCTAGAGAGATTCGACCAGTATACGCCCCTCAACGCATCTTTGGTGGAAGTCATGGAAGCTGTAGCCAGATCTCCTCATTTCAAATTTCCAAGTACTTATAAGGAGTCTCACCGCAACCCCAGATCTGAGTTGTACTGCAAATATCACAACGATTATGGACATGACACAAACTCCTGCAGACACCTCAAGGATGCTATTGAACGATTGTTGAAGAAAGATGATACCCTGCTTCAGTTTGTCAAGAAGGAAAGGGAGAAAGGGTACAAGAGAAAGGAACTAGAGCAGAGGAAGCCAGACCAAAGGGAGAGAAACCCTCCACGACGGGAAGATCCTCCCCCTAAAAGGAGAAACATTAGTATGATTATGGGGGGAAATGTCAATGAAGATTCAGGTCGAGTTCGTAAAGCTCATGTGAGAGCTGCCAAGGCTCATGTAAGCAAGGAGGTACAAGAGCTGGCAGAGGCAGTCGGGATGGAGATTGATGTAGTGGACTCATTTCCTGGAGAGGAGACAAGTCCAAAAGCATGCGTGAGCTTTGGCCCAGGGGATCTAGTAAGTATAGAACCTCATAATGATGCTTTGGTGATTAGCGCTGAAGTAGCCAATTGGAGAGTAGCATGAATATTTATGGATACGGAAAGTGCCGTGAATGTGCTCTTCTGGGACTGCTTTCAGAAAATAAAAATTAATGCTGAGTTGGTATCAGTAAACACTGCGTTGTATGGTTTCGCTGGAGGCAAAGTACAACCTAAAGGAGAGGTAATCCTTTAAGTAACTCTGGAGAGTGGTGAGACGTCAAACACTCGAATGGTGAAGTTTTTGGTGGTAGACACACCTTCGGCTTATAACATAATATTGGGAAGACCTGCGCTGAATGACTTTCAAGTGGTGGTCTCAACATACCACATGAAAATGAAATTTCTAGCTCAAAAGGAGGGGCTGGTGGGAGAGGTCACTGGAGACCAGGAGATGTTAAAGGAATCTTATGTAAAGTCCATTAAGCACGCCAAGCAGAAAGCAAAGGGAGCTCTAACAGCAGAGCGCCCATCGTAGAGCAAAGATGTGAAGATGAGAGGTGTGGAAGAGGATCTGGAACATCGTATGCAGCCAGCTGAGGAAGAATTAATGATGGTGGAGTTATTTTCGTAAAAGACAGGTTTCACTACGAAGATGGGAAAGCTGATGACTGAAGAGCAGAATGAAGCTATAATTCAGTGTTTAAGGAGAAATGCAGATTTATTTGCATTCTGTCCAGTGGACATGGTGGGGATAGACCCCTCTGTAGCCTTACATCATTTGAATATGGATCCTAAAGTAAAGCTGGTGAGACAGAAGAAGAGGTCTTTTGGTCCGGAGAAGGAAAAGTGATAAGAGAAGAAATTAAATGATTGCTGGATGCTGGCCATATCGTTAGAATCCAAGACTCTGAATGGCTATCAAATGTAGTCATGGTAGCTAAGAGTAATGGTAGTTGGCAGATGTGTATAGACTTCAGAGACCTAAATAAAGCTTTCCCAAAAGACCATTATCCATTGCCATGTATTGATCAATTGGTTGACTCAACATCGGGATGTGAGTTGTTATCCATGTTGGACGCGTACCAGGGGTATCACCAAATATAGTTAGTGAGGACGTGGTTACAACAACTTTTGTGACTGTGTGTGGTACATTCGCATACATAAGATTTCCTTTTGGTTTGAAAAACGCGGGAGCTACTTACCAAAGGATGATGGATATGATATTCGAAAATTAGATAGGGAAAATCCTAGAGATGTATGTGGATGATATCCTTGTAAAGAGCATGAAGGCAGAACATCATTCTGGAGACCTGGAGGAGGTCTTGACAGTGGTATGGGAGTTGATAGAGATAAAAATATCCAGCTCTTTAAGAGACCTGAATACCTCATGCAGATGTTGAGAGCACTCAGCAAGAGAAGTAGCATAATGATGGAGATGAGGTCTCTCGGGGAGATCTCTCTTGAGAGATCTGCCTTGAGGTCTCCCGGAGGGATCTCTCTTAAGAGATCTACCTTGAGGTCTCCTGTTAAGAGACCTACCTTGAGGTCTCTCCTTAAAACTCTTCCTCAGTTGTATACCTGATGAACAAAGACACTTTAATTAATGTTCGTAAGGTACACTCAGAAAGTACATTGGGTCTCAGCCCATAAGGCGATAGCGCTTGTAAAGGTAAAGAAAAAAGATGGATCAACAATTCAACTTTATTCTCAAAAACTCACGAGTATATATTATCCAACACAAACATAATTTTTTAAGACTTATTATTATTCCTGTTACATTCACTTCCAAAGAAAGAAAAACCAGAATACTAACTTACGCTTCGGAGGTGGTTCGCTGGGAAACATCCCCGACCCTCCTTTTTCTTGCAGAGTTGCTAGAGAGCATTACAACCGGAGATGATTCTGGTCATCGGAAAAGGAAGAGAAGTGTGGTCTGAGTAAGTGTTAGTATTCGCTCATCTCTTTGTTCTGATTTTGTATAATGTACTTTTTCTGGTTACATTATCTGGCACCGTCTGTGGGAATGGAATTTCTCATCAAAATCTCATCTTAAAACTCTCTTTATGTGTTTTTCATTCAATGATGTCGGTGTAAAGTTTAAACTCGAAGGAAAAAGAAAGAGCATTAGGAAAATGGGTCTGAATATTTTAGTTAATCTGCGTTTCTCCTTTGGAAATAGCTTTCACTGTTTTTAAAGGAAGGGTTGGTAGGTTTCAAGACCTTCGTGTTTTGAATCTCTTTTCAGATTCTGGTAGAATCTTTTAAAGCTTCACTTATCTTTCACGTTCTCTTTTTAAAAAAAAAAATTGTCTAGTTCGCAATCTGGTGAGGAGTTGTGAGTAGCATAGCGGGACAAAGGGAATTATCAGCTATTTGAAAAATGGCTTGAAATAGATAATCCCCAGAGGAAGCACCTCGAAAACCTTCGTAGCACATAGGAACAAAATCAAAAGAAACGCGAGACCCTTAGAGCAGGTCTCACACAATCCCAATAGAGATTGGGAAAGTGGGTGGGGAAAGGGAATATGTTGAATCGTATTCCTTGAGTTCCTTAAATACCTGGCGAGACTTGATAATGGTCTTCGGACAGGGTGGTGTTGAACACTTGTTATGCCCTTGATGATGTGCCTTGGTCGGGTACTAATAGTTGAATACCACGAAATGCAGGTTTAGTCATGGAAAATATATCAGTCCGAGATCGAGAGTCCCCACCTGAAGGAGTGGTGCGCGATGATAGCTCCTCGGAGGAACGTACTGAGGAGGAGAATCAGAATACTCTGAAGGTAGCTCCACCAAAGATGTCGACGCCCCAGAAGGAGGGGGCTTCTAAGTTGACTAGTCCCCAGAAAGAAAGAGGTCGTAAAGGTTCAGAGGTCACGAGAGAGGAACCTCAAGTACATGTACAGCAGAGTGTCACCTATGCGGTGTCTATGGATCAGCTTAGTGCTATGGTGAAGAAAGTTGTATCCAAAGCTTTGGCTCCCTTAGAGGCTCAAAATAAGAGATCTGGCTACACAGCAAAGGAAAAAGCCAAGAATGTACGAATGGATCTTGTAAGATCTTAACCGTGACGAGATGCCGATGAGATGGTTTAAGCCTCGTTAATATGAAAATAAATGTTCGCGATCTGAATATTTTTATTTCCTTTAGCAGGGAAAACTCGTGGACGAAGGTTAATATGAAAGCGATGGGTAAGAGAGCCCTCAAACTGAATCAGAAAATGGTCAGTGAATAAATAGAGAAAGTAGATATTAGTGACACTTTTAAGTATCTCACTCCCTAATAAAATCATGATTGCCTATTTTGCAATAAAATTTGCAGAGGACGAGGCACGGATTGTGAGACCTCAAGATGAGGGAGCTGCTGCTGAGATCGCAACCCTCAAACAACAATTGAAAGATCTCCAGCGGAAGGCCTCTTCACCTAGGAAATCTCCCAAGAAGCCTGTTAAAATCGGTAACAGCCAGTCTTCTTTTTCAAAGGACATCAGAGAAGATCAGCTACCTTCGAATTTCAAAACACTGACGTTGGAGTACGACGGTTCCACAGATCCATATGAGCATATGATGAGATTTGAAAATGGTGCAATGTTGCATCAGTACACAGAAGGAGTTAAGTGCAGAGTTTTCCTTACGACTCTGTCGAAGGTAGCTCAACAATGGTTCTCTCAACTACCTCCCAACAGTATAAGTTCATTCCTCGAGTTCAAGTCTATGTTCCTTCACCAATTTGCTAGTAAGAGGAGGCACATAAAGACGTCCTCCTCACTCATGGCAATGAGGCAAGGACCCTCGGAGAGCTTGCGAGAGTATGTGACTCGCTTTAACGCTGAAGTGTTACAAGTCCCTCTGGCTTCGGACGATGTAAAGGTGCAGGCGCTCATACAGGGCTTGGCATCGGGTTTGTTCTTTAATTCGCTGAATAAGAGAGCTCCCCTATTCTTTGAAGAGTTGCTGCAGAGAGCTGAAAAATATGTCAACCTCGAGGAGGCTCAAAAGGCTAGAAAGATACAGGAACAACTCCCTGTCCCTAAAAGGGAGACCTCGGAGAAAAGGTCATCCTCAGCATCAAGAGCTGAAAAAGATAAGGGAGGGTAGAAGTCCAAGAGAACCCCAGAAACATTTGACCATTATACCCTCCTCAATGCATCTTTGGTGGAGGTCATGGAAGTTGCTGTCAGGTCTCCTCACTTCAGGTTTCCGAGTACTTATAAGGAAGCTCCACGCAACCCGCGATCGGAGTTGTACTGCAAGTATCATAATGATTATGGTCATGACACGAACTCTTGTAGGCATCTGAAAGATGCTATTGAGCGACTGTTGAAAAAAGGATGATACCTTACTCCAATTTGTCAAAAAAAAAAGAGAGAAAAGTTATAAGAGAAAAGAGCCGGAGCAGAAGAGACCTGACCAAGGGGAGAGAACTCCCCCTAGGCGAGAGGATCCTCCCCTGAAAAGAGGAAATATCAACATGATTATGGGAGGAAATATTAACGTAGACTCAGGCCGAGCTTGTAAAGCCTATGTGAGAGCTGCTAAAGCCTAAGTGAATAAAGAGGTCCAAGAGTTAGCAGAGACAATAGGCATGGAGATTGACGTGGTGGACTCATTCCCAGGAGAAGAGACAAATCCAAAAGCGTGTGTAAGCTTTGGTCCCAATGACTTGATGAGCGCAACGCCTCATAACGATGCACTGGTGATCAGTGCTAAAGTGGCCAACTGGCGAGTGGCACGGATCTTCGTGGACACTGGAAGTGCGGTAAATGTGCTCTTCTGGGATTGTTTCCAGAAAATGAAGATTAATGCTGATTTACTTCCAGTGAACACAGCATTATATGGTTTTGCTGGAGGCGAAATACAGCCCAAAGGTGAGGTGACCCTTCAGGTAACACCCGGGAGTGGTGAGACCTCGAACACTCGGATGGTAAAGTTCCTAGTAGTGGATACACCTTCGGCGTATAACATAATATTGGGAAGACCTGCACTGAATGACTTCCAGGTAGTAGTCTCTACCTACCACATGAAAATGAAATTTCCAGCTCTCAAGGAGGGATTGGTAGGTGAGGTCTCTGGAGACCAAGAAGTATCGAAAGAATCTTATGTGAAATCCATAAAGCATGCCAAGCAGAAGGTGAAGGGAGCCTTAGGGGCAGAACGCCCACTACAGGATAAAGATGCAAAAACGAGAGGTGTAGAGGAAGACCTAGAACCAAGAATGCAGCTAGTAGAAGAGGATTTAATGATGGTAGAACTGTTCCCGGGAAAAACGGGTTTCAGTACGAAGGTAGGAAAGCTAATGGCTGAAGAGCAGAAGGAAGCGATAATCCGGTGTTTACGGAAGAATGCGGATCTATTTGCATTTAGCCCGAAGGACATGAGAGGAGTAGACCTATCTGTAGCTCTACATCGTTTGAATGTAGACCTTAAAGCAAAGCCAGTAAGGCAGAAGAAGAGATCCTTCGGGCCAGAGAAGGAAAAGGTGATCAGAGAAGAGATCAAGCGTTTGTTGGACGCTGGTCATATTGTCAGAATTCAGTATTCCGAATGGTTATCGAATGCAGTAATGGTAGCTAAGAGTAATGGTAGCTGGCGAATGTGCATAGATTTCAGGGACCTGAACAAAGCGTACCCAAAAGATCATTACCCACTGCCCTGTATCGACCAGTTGGTTGATTCAACTTCTGGATGTGAGCTGCTATCTATGCTCGATGCATATCAGGGGTATCACTAGATACAGTTAGCCCCTGAGGATGTGATCAAAATAGCCTTTGTGACCATATGTGGAACGTTCGCCTACGTAAGGATGCCTTTTGGCCTAAAAAATGCGGGAGCGACCTATCAAAGAATGATGGATGCAATCTTTGAAGAGCAGATAGGGAAGATTTTGGAGGTATATGTAGACGATATCCTTGTAAAAAGTGTGAAGGCAGAACATCATGCCAGAGACCTGGAGGAGGTTCTGACTGTGGTGAGAAAATACGATTTGAGATTGCACCCGGCCAAGTGCACGTTTGGTGTTAAATCAGGGAAGTTCTTGGGATATATGGTAACTCCAAGAGGGATTGAGGTAAATTAGGATAATGTTCGAGCTGTGCTTGTCACACCCCGACTCTCGTGGTGCGACTTACAAATAACAACAAAACCTAACAACTAACAATCAACTCAAATATGGGGAAACATGCTCGGGGAAAAAAGATAATGAAAGATAAGGCAATCGATTTAGTCTTCCAAAGTATAATGAAGTAATATCCGAGCATCTCAAAACCACTTATAACAGGGATTTAAATAAGTACTTCATGCTGACGGGGATAGAATTCCAACAAAAGAGAATGCACCCATATATATACCAAGTTAAGAGGATCATGTTCAACAACGTTTCAAGTCAATGAGCCCATCGCTCGGAAGTACAAATCAAGTAGTTTAAGAAGTTAACAAATATTCAAAGTCATCGAGCACAATGCTCGGAATCAAAAACATGAGAATCAAAGTATTAGCATCAACAGACATCAATTCAAAAGGGTTGCAGCGGAAACTTGCATCAATACCCAACATCTGCACGTATGAAGACGTACAAATGCCAGTCTGAAATTCAACTAGACTCAACCAAAAGAACCAAACCACACCACCAAGTATCCATGCCATAACCATCCAGTCAACCTGCATGTTTAGAAACACACGCAGGGCTGAGTACTTCGTACTCATTGAACACAAGCAAAAACATTTGAATAAAGATGCTTCTTAAAGCTATAACAATTGAACTTGCCTTGCCGAACATCACAAGTACTTAAGCAGTTTAAAAACAGCTTTACTTGTGCATGTTAAAAACATTTTCAATTAAACAGACTGCGCAGTCAATATCATATAATTTAACAGTATGCATCATCTGTCATAAATAATCTTACTGTGCCGAGAAGTAGGCCTCCTTCTCAAACACTGTGACCGGCCTAACCGAAGCAAGGCTCACAGTCACCTCAACATATACCACACGTGGGTTTCCTGCCTTTCACAGGATAATAACATCTTCACATAAACAGATGATAACACATACTAACTTTAATAAAAACGGCAAGTCAATCACATTTAAAATCATATCATAATACTCAATAGCATAACTAATTCTCATCGATAGTTTTGGTTCAGAAAAGCCCACTTGACTTCCGAAGATTTAGCTAGGTGGTTTAGGGCTATTTGTCCTTGCTTAATGATCCGTCCGGCTCGATCCTTCACAGTTCGACATCGATAGGAAAAATAAGATACACGAAAGACGGATACAAAGGCATTGGACTCAACTGAAGGACTTCTACTTGAGTCGATTCTCTCTTTGCTTAACCTTTCTAAAGGATTTCGTGTTCTCGTTTTTAAAATCTTAACTCTACTCGAACTGGTTAATACTATTAATCAACGTCTCAAAACTTCCTCACTTTAATTATTAAACGTCATCATCTACATTCTATTACTCGAGCTTTCTTTCAAAGACTTTAATCAATTCTCGATTTAACAATTAGTAATTCAATCATTTTGCATACAAATAATTCAATTATTCTTCACATCATAAATAATATCATGCATTTAAACACTTATTTAATATCAAACAAATTAACATTTATTCAATTTAGATTTTAAACTTAACTCGGTTATGCATTTCTTTTTATGAAGGCTTAAACCATTTACTTTATCTTTCTTATTTTATAGACAACGCTTTGTTCTAACTCCGTTATCTTATGAGGTATTTCATATCTTTTTCTCAATTAATATAATTTCTCTTTAATTATTATTAACTCTTATGAAATTAGAATTTTTATCCATTTCTAGTATGATTCTCATTTCTTAACTTGACTATTATTTTTTTAATTATTAACTCGGTAATTTCTCTCGATTTAATTTTTAATTTGTTTGATTGAACGTAACATCCTCAATTAATTATTTTTAATTAACTTCTTTTAAATCCTTTACTCGACATCTTATTCTATTATTATTCTCTTGATTAACTTATACGAGTATTTAACTTAACTCGTCTAGTATCTTTTTTCCATTCGATTAAAACTTCCTTTTTATTTCTTCTCGATTAATTCTTTTAAACTCGGTTTTTCTCATTTCTTGCACATTTATTTAATAAATTCTTCTTCTTTTATCTTTATCTTTTTAAACCACTTTCTTATTTAACAAGTTTTCTTTATCTTTTAATAAACATTTTTATAAACTAGTTCATTTTATTAGATAAGTTACAAAATATCTTTTTGTTGTAGTTTAATAAAAATTCAAGTCTTTAAGTTTTAATACAAGAAAATTTATTAACATATCTTTTATGCATTTTTCAATTCTTAATCATTCAAAAGCTTTTGAAATTCATTCCTTTTATTACAAAACTTCTATTATTATTCATAAATTAAACTAGTATTAATACATACATTAAAACATCTAAGCATCCAATCTTTTCTATGTTATCACATTTAATTTCTTTAAAATTTCAACATGCAATTTAATTTTCTTAACTTAAACACATGTATGATTATACTAGCATATCATACAATCATCTCATTGATCAAAACATCACTCAATTCATCAACAAAATCAACAAAATAATTTCTCCAATTTCTTTAAAAACACACGGCATTGATGCATTTCTTGGTGCATTTTATTTCTCAATTTTTCATGCATATAATCTCATTCTCAACATGATAAAAATAATAATTCAAACATCAAAATAATAATAACTCAAAGAATTCATATTTTTCCTATTTTTCCTAATATTTTCGGCATTCATCATAGTTTTAGGGTTTTAATTTCATTTTCTTCTCTTAATTCACCGATTAAACCTAATGTTCGATTCTCCTAACGATTTCTTCTCACTCGATTATCACATGCACATCCTAAGTTTTCCTAAACATAATTTAAATATCATGCATGCATAGGTTCTTTCTTTTAGGACTTAGAGATATACATATTTACAACTAATCAAATGAATTTCATACTTTAATTTAAATGGAATTCCTTCTCTTGGCTTCTTGGAATCGAAATGGATGGAAAATGAAGCTTCAAAGCTTGGACTTGAAGGGAAGAAAGAAGTCTTCTTGAATCCTCAAAGAAAAGAATAACATGAAGTTAATCATCCATCTCTTTTAGGCCTTAAGAGCCAAAATGAAGAAAATGTAGGATGATTGTTGAGTTTAACTTCAAGAACTTGAAAGATATTTACCTTTTCTTGAAGATATGAATAGAATGGATGGAGGATGATGCTTTCTACTTCATTTCCATGGATGCGGAGCTTGAATACATGGTTGCATGTAAGAAAAATAAAATGTAGGTGTGTAAGTGTGTGTGTGCCGTGAGTTTAGAGAGAGTAGGGAGAGTTTTCTTTTTTTCTTCTTCTTTGAGAGAGAGAGTTCGAATGAGAGAGAGAGATGGAGTGTGATGAATGAAGTCTTCCTACTTAGCACTAGATGAATGAATTTGTAATCCAACAACAAGAATAAAGTGTTATGTTGGAAGTTGTAATTATCTAAAGTGATTGATAGATAGGTGATTGATGTAGTTTGCATGCTACTTTTGGTAATGCCATGCATAACACATAATTATGGCAATTAGTCTTCGAAATTGAAGAGTGATGGGAGAGAGGTGTGAGGTGGCGTGAGAGGGAGAGAGGTGTGTTTACACGTGTCTTCGTCGTGTCGTTACGGGTATTAATTATCCGGTCGTAAAGGTTTTCCGGATAAAATGATTCATATTAATTCCTTTTTATGCTATCAACGAGTCTAACCTCTTCTCGTCTCAATTCCAACACTAAACATCTCAATCCTATTTCACGTCTCAATTAAAAGATTAGCGAATTCGATCATTTAGTCTTTTAAATCTCAAAAGAATTTAGTCGGTTTATTAATCCGTTTATTAATCCTTTAAAGATTAACTCCTCGTTACTCTTCTCAATTCTCGGATAAGCTCTTACCCTATCTCAGTGACCTTAGAAGCAATTCTAGGTTCAAAGATTCTAATTCGATTCTATTCTAAGTTCATCGGTATAAATAAATTTCTCGGCGATCAACATTATTCTATCTCAATCAAGCAAACTCCTCGGGATTATTGTGGAAATTAATCTCATACTCATCTTCATATAAACAATTCAACAAGTATATCACATCATCATCATCTCAGTCAAATAGAACAGATAAATTTACACAAAATTCACAAAGCATTCTAAACGTTTTACTCAATTCCTTATTTAGAAAAGAAAAATTTTATTCCTAAATTCTCATCTTTTAATACTCGGTTAGTTATACGTTTTCTAAAGGTATAAAAGCTCGGGGTATCACATCCTCACCCTCTTTAAAAAAAAAATTTCGTCCCGAAATTTACTTACCTTAAGAAAATAACTCGGGGTACATTGCTTTCATCTTTTCTTCGAGTTCCCAAGTGGCTTCTTCAAGATCATGTTGACACCATTTGACTTTCACTAAGGGAATCAATTTCGTTCTAAGCTGCTGGACTTTATGGTCTAAAATCTCCTCGGGTTTCTCTTCGTAGCTTAGGTCGGGTTTCATTTCGACATCTTCTTGGCGTATTACGTGCTTCGGATCAAAGACGTATTTTCTCAGTTGCGATACGTGAAAAACATTATGCGAACTTCCGAAACTAGGCGGTAATGCTAAACGATACGATACGGATCCAATCCTCTCAAGGATCTCGTACGGTCCTATAAAACGAGGCTTAAGCTTTCCCTTAACTCCAAAACGATATACTCCTCTCGAGGGGGATACTTTCAAAAATACTTTATCTCCTTCTTCAAACTCCAACTTGGATCTTCGATTATCAGCATATGACTTTTGTCGACTCTGAGCTTCTTTAATTTTCTCGCGGATTTGAAGTACAGATTCTATCATTTCCTCAATTGCTTCTGGTCCTAACACTTTTCTTTCACCCACTTCATTCCAATACAACGACGATCTACACTTCTTTCCATAAAGAGCTTCATACGGGCCATTCCTATCGTGTTCTGATAGCTGTTATTGTATGCGAACTCAACAAGAGGTAAAACTTTTTCCCATTCAACTTCTTTCTCTAATAGGACGGCTCTCAACATATCTTCGAGAATTTGAATCGTTCGCTCGGATTGACCATCGGTTTGGGGATGGTAAGCAGTGCTGAATTGCAACTGAGTTCCCAACTCTTTGTGGAAACTCTCCCAAAAACGGGCTGTGAACTTCGAATCTCTATCAGAGGTAATCGTTTTTGGTACTCCGTACAACTTCACAATTTCTTTGATGTAGATCTCGGCTAACTTAGCTGATCCATAGGTATGTGGAATAGGTATAAAATGAGCAGACTTTGTTAACCTATCCACTATCACCCATACTACTGTATTTCCTTTTCTTGATCTTGGAAATCCTGTTACAAAATCCATTGTGATTCCATCCCATTTCCATTCTGGGACTGGTAATGGTTGCAGAGGTCCATACGGTCTTTGATGTAAGGACTTCACTTGCTGGCAAGCTAAACATCTTTCCATGAACAATGCCACATCCATCTTCATTCCATTCCACCAAAATTGGTTCCTTAAGTCTTGGTACATCTTCGTGCTGCCATGGTGAGCTGTATACGGGGTTTCATGAGCTTCACTCATTATTTCATTCTTCAACTTGTCATCATTAGGCACACAAATTCTTCTTTGGTACAACAACGCATTATCGCTCGATTCTGAAAAATCTTTAACTTCTCCACTTCTTACCTTCCTTCGTAGCTTCTCCATTTCTTCGTCTCTTCTTTGGCCTTCTATGATGCGGGTTCTCAAGTCAGGCATTACTACCAAGGTAGCAATCATTTGGTCTACTGTCGTTGGCGGTACGATTACTTCAATCCTCATTTTCGCAAATTC
Source organism: Schizonepeta tenuifolia (assembly GCA_029490685.1). Taxonomy (NCBI): domain Eukaryota; kingdom Viridiplantae; phylum Streptophyta; class Magnoliopsida; order Lamiales; family Lamiaceae; genus Schizonepeta; species Schizonepeta tenuifolia. The sequence goes on from CM055959.1 coordinate 79,731,369, forward strand.
TTCAATCAGCTCGACTTCATCGGTTAAAATGAATCCTAACTCGATCTCTTCTGAATTTTCCTTCCTTCTCCTTCTACTTAACGCATCAGCTACTACATTCGCTTTACCGGGATGGTAAGATATCTTGCAATCGTAGTCTTTCACTAGCTCAAGCTATCTCCTTTGTCTCATGTTTAACTCCTTCTGCTCGAAGAAGTACTTCAGGCTCTTGTGATCTGAGAATATTTCACACTTTGCTCCATAAAGGTAATGTCGCCATATCTTCAAAGCATGAACGACAGCTGCTAATTCCAGGTCATGAGTTGGATACTTCTCTTCATGAGGTTTGAGTTGCCTGGAAGCATATGCAATCACTTTCCCATTTTGCATCAGCACACATCCTTGTCTTTAAGCAGATGCATCGGTATAAACGATGTAGTCTTTGTCTGGCTCGAGTAGGGCTAAAACTAGGGCTGTCGTCAATCTCGTCTTGAGTTCTTGGAAACTTCTTTCACACTCTTCCGTCCATGCGAACTTTGTCTCTTTCTTCAACAGGCTCGTCATCGGCTTTGCGATCTTAGAGAATCCTTCAATGAATCTCCGGTAGTATCCTGCCAAACCAAGGAAACTACGGATTTCATGCACTGACATCGGGGACTTCCATTCCTGCACAGCTTTTACCTTCTCCATATCTACTTTGATTCCTTCGGACGAAACGACATGTCCTAAGAAATTTACTTCCTTCAACCAAAATTCACACTTACTGGATTTGGCATACAGCTTTTCCGCTCTAAGCGTTTCCAACACAATCCTTAAATGTTCCTCATGCTCAGCTTCACTTCTTGAATACACCAAAATGTCGTCTATAAAGACAATCACGAACTTGTCCAAATATTCGTGAAAAACTCTATTCATCATATCCATAAACACTGCCGGGGCATTTCTTAATCCAAATGGCATTACTATGAATTCGTAATGTCCATATCTCGTTCTAAAAGCAGTCTTTGGAATATCTTCTTGCTTGATCTTCAGTTGGTGGTATCCAGACCTTAAGTCAATCTTGGAGAAAACACCGGCTCCTTTCAGCTGGTCAAACAAATCATCTATCCTTGGCAAAGGATACTTGTTCTTCAACGTAATCTTGTTTAACTCTCGGTAGTCTATGCACATCCTCAAACTACCGTCTTTCTTCTTCACAAACAATATCGGAGCACCCCAAGGCGATACACTTGGTCGAATATAGCCTAAATCCAACAATTCTTGCAGTTGGATCTTCAACTCTTGAAGTTCCTTTGGGGACATTCTATACGGTTCCTTGGATAACGGGGCAGATCCGGGTTCTAAATCGATTGAAAACTCTAATTGACGATCAGGGGGTAAGCCTGGTAATACTTCTGGAAACACATCCTTGAATTCTCTCACGATTGGAACATCATTGATACTCAACTCATGATTCTCGTCCTTATTCAAATAGACTAGGTACGCTTGTGTACCTTTCTTCCGCATCAATCTTTGTGCTTTCATGACTGAAATTATCGGCACGCTTTTCTTCACTCTCTTTTCCATTCCGAAATCTATGGTTGATTCTTCTCCAGGGGGTTTAAACGATATCTGCCTCAAATCGCATCGAATCATCGCAAAGTTCTCTGTTAGCCAATCCATTCCTAGGATTATATCGACGTCACGCATCTGGATCACATTCAGGGATTTCGCGACTAACTTACGGTTTCCAACTTTAAATTCTAAATTCGAGCAAACACGCGAAACTAACACAGACTTTCCTAAAGGGGTTGTGACACTAAGCATCTGATTCGATTCTTCTACTTTCAATTCTAGGTTTTCTACGCAAATACTAGATATAAACGAATGCGAAGCTCCCGTATCGAACAAAACAATAACAGGTATGCTATTAAGCTTTCCCATACCTGCCAGATTTCCTTTCTCCTTCTCCAGTGGCTTCTGCTCAATTGCTTACGTTCTTTGGAAATGCGGCAGTTCTTGCTGAGGAGGTTGTTGCCTTGGCTGCGGTGGCTTACGTTGACGCGGGACAAACTTTTGCAGAGGAGCTGCCTCGATGGCTTTCATCTGCGACGGCTGGAATTGGTTCGGTCTTCCGCCTCTAAACCCTTGTTGCTTACTCGGGCACTGGTTCGAAAAATGACCAGGTTGACCACAAGTGTAGCAAACATTACTCCCGCTCTTACAAACACCTTGGCGCATTTTTCCGCATTTCGCACAGGGAGGGAATCCTAAAGGTCCTATGGGTAGGTTGCCTCGGTTGATCTGCGGTGCTTTTCCTTTCTAGGGCTGCTGTTGGCTCTTTCCTTGCCACTGCTTCTTGTTTGGTTGGTTTCCACCATTCCACTTTCATTTTCTCTTCCCATACTGGCCGAACTGGGATTGTTGAGTAGACGTAGTCGTGATCATTTGGCTTTGAGGTTGAGGATTCGCTGGAGGATGCGATCCTTTCTCCGGTTGCATTGCTAACTCCATATCCAGAGCTTGGTTTAAAGCTTCAGCGTAAGTCAAACCACTTTGACTGGCGAGAACTACTCGAATATCTTGCCTAAGTCCTGCTCTAAACAATTCGCACATCTTCTCATCGGTATCGACCATATCGGGCGCAAATCGGGCTAACTCGCAAAATTCTCGGTCATACTCAGCTACAGATCTTTTTCCTTGCTTCAGACTGGTAAATTCATTGGATTTCTGCTTTCGATAACTTCTTGGCACAAACTTTTCGTACAAGGCTTCCTTAAACTGATCCCACGTTAACTCTTCACATTCTTCGGGAGAATACTTCCTCTATTTCGCTTCCCACCAATAGCCGACTGTTCCTTTTAACTGATACGCTATGCATTCCAAACGCTCGCGATTGGAACAACGGAGGAAACGGAAAATTCGCTCCAAAGAACGAATCCAGTCCTCGGCATTAGCCGGACTGTCTTTACCATCAAACGTTGGGGGATTTTGTCGGAGAAAAAGCTCTTCGACTCGTCTTTCGTTTGGAGGGGGCGGAGTAGGATCACGCTGTCCTTCCGGGTTATCTTCTGGAGTTCTGACGTTTCTGCGTCTTGGCGGCATTGTAAAAATTGTAACAAGGAAAACTTTAACCACTCCAGATCTTTAGTTCACAAGGAACCTTTCTCGATTCTGAACACATTTCTCTTTTGGGAGGAATACGATTCTGGATCGGTACTTAGAATAATTAAAAACAATCAACAACTTTCTCAAATAATTCATTACTTCAACTTCTTATATATACATGCATCTCATTAAGTTTCTAGTAATCATCAAATATTCATATCATCATCATGTATTCTCAAAACAATCAATCATAATTACAGAATAAAATATCATCACTTCATACTCATATACTCTATTTGATAATTCAGGAAATTCAAATTTCAACTCAAAAAGAACTTAATATCTCAATCTCAAATCGCTCGACGGTGGCCTTCTCAAGGACTTGTAACAAATAGGGAATTACTTGAAGAATTTCCCTTCTTCCTAGTCAAATTATGCAAGTCTTCATAGATTACATCACAACTGAAAAATATAAAAGAGTTTGTCTCTCTAACACACTCGAATTAAAAGTACTTAAATTCAACAGCTTTCTTGAAACACTCCTACGCACAGGAATCATCTTCGCTTGACCCATTATCATCGTACTGCTCCGCTTCGGGATCTACTCCATAATGCTCTATGGTTTCTTCATCTTCCTCGGGGTCCTCTTCTTCTTCCTCTTCTTCCTCAAGCATTTGACCTTCAAACCGCTCATCATCCTCTTCAACATTATCATCCTCGATGGTGAAACACTCGCGCTCAGCTTCTCTCAAGGCTTCCTCGCAGTCTTCCAAGGTATAATTCATCGCAGCTAACTAGGATTCGACCCATGGCGGGGTATTAGGATTCTCTTCTTGGTGACGGTAAGGAGCTGCATCAGTGGAGACGCCAATTTGGGAGTCGTGCTCGTCTTCTGGCCTTGTTGGAGAGATAGATGTACGAGCAAAAGAAGCAGGAAAGACATTACTGGGTAGAGTCTGGAGATATCCTTTTCCTACAGTCGCTGCATCAACTGGCTCAGTTTCATTCTCAACGTCGTCACCTGAACGGGCTTGTCTAGAGGATTCTGCTTTAGGATGACTTGAAAAAGTTACTTGCTGATGACACATATAAGCAACAAACTGGTCTTCATTTGATAGAGGATTTCCATTGCATCCACTCGGCTGTAATGTTGGCAAGTTAAACAAAATAAAAGGGTCAAAAGAATGAATTAAAGCACACCACTTACAATTGGATAATCTGAGTGGGGATTCCGAGGTTCAAGAATAGTTCGTGGCGGCGAATTGATTTGGAGGGAAATAGTTTCACTTGGAGGAATTGATGGAGGAGCATGAACAGTTTCATTTGGCAGACTTGGAGTATCATCATCATATGGTTCGGGCGGAGGAGCGCCATAAGACATAAAACGGGCTGAAATCGCAGAGATAAAAGCATTCACATCGCCGTATAAGGTTCGGTCGAAATAACGGTAGCCTAGAAATTGAGGGACAAGACAAGCTGCCCATTCCTTCCATTCTTGCGGTAGAGCTTGAATTAAGTGCGTCATGCCTTCTAACGGTCCTATGTCCATATACTGGACTCTTCCCCAAATCGTATGATATCGTGCTAAGAATTCCGCTAATGACTCGTTATTTTCCATTCTCGCGTATAAGTACTCCTACATCCAATCATTGTCGTCCATCCTATACGAATTTTAAACGCATAAGCACACGTAACAGTTAATCTAACATTTTACAAATTCCACTACATACTCATTTCTGCGTTCCAAAGAGGGATTTTTGGGCAACTACAAATCACGTAACCAATCGCACACACGCCTTATTCTTTCCGATCTTTTCACACGCACTCGCAAAGAGGAGGACATTCTAAAGCAATCTAGTTATTAATCAATCTTAGCAAATTCATCTCAAAATTTCATAACTCAATAAATAACTTAAAAGAAATTCTCAACGCTTTAATAACTCATACATCACTTTAACTTGAAAAACTATTAGAAAATAAGACATACCTGGTTGCCGGATGAGATGGAGGATAACTTGGTGTGGTTTACTGACTCAAACAAGTCTAGGAATTAAATCTAGATTCAACTCATCAAAGAATAACAGACTTCAGAGCAAATCAAAAGCCTTGCTCTGATACCAACCTGTCACGCTCCGACTCTCGGGGTGCGACTTACAAATAACAAACAAACCTAACAACTAACAATCAACTCAAATATGGGGAAACATGCTCGGGGAAAAACGATAATGAAAGATAAGGCAATCGATTTAGGCTTCCTAAGTATAATGAAGTAATATCCGAGCATCTCAAAACCACTTATAACAAGAATTTAAATAAGTACTTCATGCTGACGGGGATAGAATTCCAACAAAAGAGAATGCACCCATATATATACCAAGTTAAGAGGATCATGTTCAACAACGTTTCAAGTCAACGAGCCCATCGCTCGGAAGTACAAATCAAGTAGTTTAAGAAGTTAACAAATATTCAAAGTCATCGAGCACAACGCTCGGAATCAAAAATATGTGAATCAAAGTATTAGCATCAACAGACATCAATTCAAAAGGGTTGCAGCGGAAACTTGCGTCAATACCCAACATCTGCACGTATGAAGACGTACAAATGCCAGTCTGAAATTCAACTAGACTCAACCAAAAGAACCAAACCACACCACCAAGTATCCATGCCATCGCCATCCAGTTAACCTGCATGTTTAGAAACACACGCAGGGCTGAGTACTTCGTACTCAGTGAACACAAGCCAAAATATTTGAATAAAGATGCTTCTTAAAGCTATAACAATTGAACTTGCCTTGCCGAACATCACAAGTACTTAAGCAGTTTAAAAACGGCTTTACTTGTCCATGTTAAAAACATTTTCTTTTAAACAGACTGCGCAGTCATATATCATATAATATAACAGTATGCATCATCTGTCATAAATAATCTTACTGTGCCGAGAAGTAGGCCTCCTTCTCAAACACTGTGACCGGCCTAACCGAAGCAAGGCTCACAGTCACCTCAACATATACCACACGTGGGTTTCCTGCCTTTCACAGGATAATAACATCTTCACATAAACAGATGATAACACATACTAACTTTAATAAAAACGGCAAGTCAATCACATTTAAAATCATATCATAATACTCAATAGCATAACTAATTCTCATCGATAGTTTTGGTTCAGAAAAGCTCACCTGACTTCCGAAGATCTAGCTAGGTGGTTTAGGGCTATTTGTCCTTGCTTAATGATCCATCCGGCTCGATCCTTCACAGTTCGACATCGATAGGAAAAATAAGATACACGAAAGACGGATACAAAGGCATTGGACTCAACTGAAGGACTTCTACTTGAGTCGATTCTCTCTTCGCTTAACCTTTCTAAAGGATTTCGTGTTCTCGTTTTTAAAATCTTAACTCTACTCGAACTGGTTAATACTATTAATCAACGTCTCAAAACTTCCTCACTTTAATTATTAAACGTCATCATCTACATTCTATTACTCGAGCTTTCTTTCAAAGACTTTAATTAATTCTCGATTTAACAATTAGTAATTCAATCATTTTGCATACAAATAATTCAATTATTCTTCACATCATAAATAATATCATGCATTTAAACACTTATTTAATATCAAACAAATTAACATTTATTCAATTTAGATTTTAAACTTAACTCGGTTATGCATTTCTTTTTATGAAGGCTTAAACCATTTACTTTATCTTTCTTATTTTATAGACAACGCTTTGTTCTAACTTCGTTATCTTATGAGGTATTTCATATCTTTTTCTCAATTAATATAATTTCTCTTTAATTATTATTAACTCTTATGAAATTAGAATTTTTATCCATTTCTAGTTCGATTCTCATTTCTTAACTCGACTATTATTTTTCTAATTACTTACTCGGTAATTTCTCTCGATTTAATTTTTAATTTGTTTGATTGAACGTAACATCCTCAATTAATTATTTTTAATTAACTTCTTTTAAATCCTTTACTCGACATCTTATTCTATTATTATTAATCTCTTGATTAACTTATACTAGTATTTAACTTAACTCGTCTAGTATCTTTTTTCCATTCGATTAAAACTTCCTTTTTATTTCTTCTCGATTAATTCTTTTAAACTCGGTTTTTCTCATTTCTTGCTCTTTTATTTAATAAATTCTTCTTCTTTTGTCTTTATCTTTTTAAACCACTTTCTTATTTAACAAGTTTTCTTTATCTTTTAATAAACATTTTTATAAACTAGTTCATTTTATTAGATAAGTTACAAAATATCTTTTTGTTGTAGTTTAATAAAAATTCAAGTCTTTAAGTTTTAATACAAGAAAATTTATTAACATATCTTTTATGCATTTTTCAATTCTTAATCATTCAAAAGCTTTTGAAATTCATTCCTTTTATTACAAAACTTCTATTTTTATTCATAAATTAAACTAGTATTAATACATGCATTAAAACATCTAAGCATCCAATCTTTTCTATGTTATCACATTTAAATCTTTAAAATTTCAACATGCAATTTCATTTTCTTAACTTAAACACATGTATGATTATACTAACATATCATACAATTATCTAATTGATCAAAACATCACTCAATTCATCAACAAAATAATTTCTCCAATTTCTTTAAAAACACACGGCATTGATGCATTTCTTGGTGCATTTTATTTCTCAATTTTTCATGCATATAATTTCATTCTCAACATGATAAAAATAATAATTCAAACATCAAAATAATAATAACTCAAAGAATTCATATTTTTCCTATTTTTCCTAATATTTTCGGCATTCATCATAGTTTTAGGGTTTTAATTTCTTTTTCTTCTCTTAATTCACCGATTAAACCTAATGTTCGATTCTCCTAACGATTTCTTCTCACTCGATTATCACATGCACATCCTAAGTTTGCCTAAACATAATTTAAATATCATGCATGCATAGATTCTTTTTTTTAGGACTTAGAGATATACATATTTACAACTAATCAAATGAATTTCATACTTTAATTTAAATGGAATTCCTTCTCTTGGCTTCCTGGAATCGAAATGGATGGAAAATGAAGCTTCAAAGCTTGGACTTGAAGGGAAGAAAGAAGTCTTCTTGAATCCTCAAAGAAAAGAATAACATGAAGTTAATCATCCATCTCTTTTAGGGCTTAAGAGCCAAAATGAAGAAAATGTAGGATGATTGTTGAGTTTAACTTCAAGAACTTGAAGGATATTTACCTTTTCTTGAAGATATGAATAGAATGGATGGAGGATGATGCTTTCTACTTCATTTCCATGTATGAGGAGCTTGAATACATGGTTGCATGTAAGAAAAATCAAATGTAGGTGTGTAAGTGTGTGTGTGCCGTGAGTTTAGAGAGAGTAGGGAGAGTTTTCTTTTTTTCTTCTTCTTTGAGAGAGAGAGTTCGAATGAGAAAGTTTGAGCCAAATTGGGAAGGACCTTTTGTGGTAACCAAAGTACTCCCTGGTGGTAACCAAAGTACTCCCTGGTAGACAAATTGTTCAATACCGAAATACAAAATAAATTGTCTGATACGAAAGCAAAATAAGAGCATTGTTTGAAACATAAACTACACAGTAGTTAAGCAAGGAAATTGGCAGCATCATCATCAGGATCATCTCCCGCAACATCAGCAGACTCGCCCCCAGGAACATTCTCCAGCCTTCCTAGTTCATCACCAAGGACTTGCAAGGCCCCACTAGTTGAAGGTGCATCTGAAGAAGCGAGATGAGAAGTAGATTAATTGAAGAAACGGAAAGTCGCAACGGCAAGCACGAAAATAGGCATGTAAGAGTAGAGTAGGGTGTAAGATACCTGATATCTTAGCAGCCTGAAAGAAGCCTTTTGGAAAAAAATCGTAAATGGGCTCAGGCGGATTAGAGAAGACCGCTTGTAAATCACAAGGTGCAGTGAGAGCCTCGAAGGCTTTCTGCATGACAGGAAGCCACCAAGGTGTTCCTAGAGGAGCAGAGGGATCACCCTTAAATGAGGGAGGTGGAGGGAGATGTTTCACTATCGGATCTACCTCTATAGGCTCCTTAAAACCCAAGCTGTGAGCCTTGGCTAACACAGTCATGCCACATCTCTTCGCCAAGAGGGCAATATCTTGGCGGATAGCTAGCAGGTACTCAGGTGAGGCTCGGAAAGATTCCAAGAGGCCTTGATGGAGGATTTGCAGTGCTTGCTGGCCTAGAGAAGTCCGGAGGATGTAGCTGCGGCAGTAATGAACCCCTTCTGTATAACCAGATTGATAAGAAAGGTTGGCAGCATGGAGTAGGCTCTTGGTCCCCTCAAGTTCCTTGCTAACTTGGGACAGATGACGACTGAGCTCGGCATTGACATTGTTGAGGGAGGCATTCTCCTCAGATAGAGCGGACATCTTCTCTTGAGACATGAGCAGTTCCTAATTTTTCCTTTTTAAATCGTTATTGGCTAGGGAAAGCCTACTGCTGGTATCCAAGATGTCTTGATTCTGGCGCTGCAGGTCTTCGTTCGCCCTAATCAACTCCTGCAGCTGCACTTGGCCAGCCACTAACGCCTCTCTCAGCTTCCCCATCTCTTTCTCTTGGGCAGCACCTTGAAGTTGCAGCAGTCGACCATGAGAGCTGATTAGCTAAAAAAAAAGGGCGTTAGACATGTAAAAATGAGAATATGATAATGTTTAGAACGAATGTTTTCTGAAAATGAAAACTTGATAGCAACAATACCTTCACCAAATCTTGAGCGCTTTCCTCTTGAAGTTGATGCAGAGAAGGAGGGCTAGACTTAGTCTCCTCCTCTGAAAGGGGAATAGCTTGCAGCAGGGAAAGGCACTCAGAAGGAGGCAACTTGCGAAGGGAGCTGGAGGTTTGACCTCTGAAAGCATAACCTGATGAATCAGCACCCTTAGGAGGGGAACCACTAAGAAGAGGGGTATGTTTAGACTTCTTAGTGATATAGGCAGGAGGTCGGGGAAAAGGAGGCCTCTTAAGGCTGGTAGAGGCGTCCACCCTAGTTTTCTCCTTTTGGGATGAAGAGGAAAGCTTTTCAGAAGTACCTCTATCCTTGCCAAGATCCTGAGGGGGTGCACCCGACCTGAACGATTTAATAGTTGTGGGCTTGATGAGGGTTCTTGAGCCAACAGAGGGAGCTGATGACGATTGCATGAATGCTGTGGCAGACGAAGAGATTTCATTGGTGGGATGAAAGATATCTTGAGCCTGAGATTCCAGGCGAGATTGCTCCTCCAACAGAATGGCAAAATCAAAGTCTTTGTCATCAGAAGTTTCACATCTTGAATCCAACTTGTTTCTGCGCTAAGTAGGGTGTGAAGGATAAAATGCATGTTAGGAAGACTCGAGAAACAGAAAAGAAAAAGACAAAAAGACAGTTGAAACCCACCCTCGATGGAAAAAGAATGATCTCCTTGAGGGGATAATCCGAAGAAGGAAAGCACGCTAGAGTCAGTTAGCAAGGAATTGAATGGAAAGGGGGTAAACCGCGCCCTATGAGTTAACTTTGATAACACCTTGAGAGTAATAGGAGGGATATCCTTAACGGCCGGACGAGGCTGCTTCAGGTGAAGAGTTTTCCATGGGGGATAGGTGAAAGGCCAACGACCCGATGAAGTACTTGTCCCTCCACTCTTTTCCCGCCGTGCGAGGAACACACAAGTATTGGGCAGGGCCCTTGAGTCTAGCGCTGACGTAATAGAATGCACCCGTGGGCTTCACATCATAAACAGTTTGGAATAGAGTGGGAGTTGGGACACCCCCATTTCCATGAAGCAAAATGAAGAAAGTCAACAGGATTTTGACGAAAGAAGAATGAAATTGGTTGGGCCATAAATTATGCAGATCACAAACTTGAGTCACGAAATCAAGGAGGGGAAACCTTAAACCTGCCTCTATTTGGTGATACCAAAAAGCCACCGAAGGATAATCCAACAGAGGAGGACGGTCATACGGTTCTGGCATGCTAATATCAAACAACTCATCACAGTTCAACAACGACTTTACTAATGCTAATTCTACAGGAGTTAGGGAGGATTCACCTGCTATAGCGTTTGGAGCCATAATAAGAGGAGCAGAAATCTTCAGAGAAGAAGAGGTCTCAACAGAACGAAATGATGAATCCACCTCTTTAGCCCCCTGGCCAGATGAGGGCGAACCCTCGGTCAGGTTGATGACTTCTTCAGGATTGGAAGGAGGTGTCGGGTTTGAAAAATTCCTGATGGCTATTCGTCAGGAGCGACGAGCAGAAGGTTGTTTTCTCTTGACTTGAGTGCGAGAAGATGTGTCTGACTGAGAGTCTTCATGCGAGGAGAGATGAGACTGGGAATCAGATGCACGAAATGTCGGTTGATTGGAAATGGTATCCTTTGCGGAGGGAGAGGGAGTTCGTGCCATAAGGGAATTACAGTAAAATGGAGGAAGAATGTAAAAGTAAAGAGAAGATAAGGATGAAAACCCCGATATAAAAGAGAGGGGAGGACGGTTGAAATAAAGTAGGGGAAGTTGCAGAGTCTCCCACTTTTTACTCGAATAACAGCGAACTGAGATCTGGTTTAAAAATTTAAAATAGGCAGGTCCCTGGCGAAGGAAAGTAGGATTGTCTAAAGAAATCTCATGTCTCGGTAATCGCGCGGAGTAAATTACTCTGTATTTCTCAAAGGAAGACTTCCCGAAATTCAGAGTAGGGGGGAGTAGATGATAGAGATAAAAATATCCAGCTCTTTAAGTGACCTGAATACCTCATGCAGATGTTGAGAGCACTCAGTAAGAGAAGTAGCATGATGATGGAGATGAGGTCTCTCGGGGAGATCTCTCTTGAGAGATCTGCCTTGAGGTCTCCCGGAGGGATCTCTCTTAAGAGATCTACCTTGAGGTCTCCTATTAAGAGACCTACCTTGAGGTCTCTCTTTAAAACTCTTCCTCAGGTGTATACTTGACGAACAATGACACTTTAATTAATGTTCATAAGGTACACTCAGAAAGTACATTGGGTCTTAGCCAATAAGGCGATAGCGCATGAAGAAAAAAGATGGATCAACAATTCAACTTTATTCTCAAAAACTCACGAGTATATATTATCCAACACAAACACAATTTTTTAAGACTTATTATTATTCCTTTTACATTCACTTCCAAAGAAAGAAAAACCAGAATACTAACTTAGGCTTCGGAGGTGGTTCGCCGGGAAACATCCCCGGCCCTTCTTTTTCTTGCAGAGTTGCTAGAGAGCATTACAACCGGAGACGATTCTGGTCATCGGAAAAGGAAGAGAAGTGTGGTCTGAGTAAGTGTTAGTATTCGCTCATCTCTATGTTCTGATTTTGTATAATGTACTTTTTCTGGTTACATTAGGAGTATAGCCTGACGTTGAATCCAGCGAAATGCACATTCGGAGTTAAGTCGGGAAAATTCTTAGGATACATGGTGACTCCAAGAGGAATTGAGGTAAATCAAGACAAAGTGTGAGCTATGCTAGAAATGGCTGTTCCTACTAATGTGAGAGAAGTGCAGCGGTTGAATGGAAGAATTATTGCCCTAAGTCGATTTATATCAATCTCTGCTGAGAGAAGCTTCCCGTTCTTCAAAATACTAAAGAAGGCTAGCAAGTTTGAATGGGATGAGAGCTGCCAGAGAGCATTCAGAGAGCTGAAAATTCATTTGGCAAGTCTGCCAGTGTTAACTAAACCAATCCCGGGAGAAACTCTGTACTTGTACATCTCCGTTGGTGACCACTCGTTGAGTGCGGTTCTTATAAGAGAGGAGAACTCCATGCATAAATCTATCTACTATATCAATAAGGCTCTGCAAGGAGCTGAGTATAGATATTCAGAAGTGGAAAGAGTTGCGCTAGCTGTGATGACAGCAGCAAGGAGGCTGAGGTTATATTTCTTGGCTCATAAAGTAGTTGTAAGAACCAATTTCCCCTTTAAGCAGGTGCTGAGTAAGCCAGATCTCTCAGGAAGGATGGTGAAATGAAGCGTATAGCTTGGGGAGTACGACGTACAGTTTGAGCCATGTACAACAGTCAAGGTGCAAGCTTTGGCAGATTTTATTCAGGAAACCACTCAGCCCATGCAATGGCCTGAGTGGAAAGTATTTGTGGACGGCTCAGTAACAACTGAGGGATGTGGTGCAGGAATTGTTATAATAACACCAGATCAAAGTGAGCTTAGTTTTGCGCTGAGATTTGAATTTAAGGTATCTAACAATGAAGCCGAGTATGAGGCGTTCGTTAGAGGGCTGGACATGGTAGCTGAGTTGGGAGCTCAAAAGGTCACTATTCATTCTGACTCGCAACTGGTAATTCAGTAGGTCTCGGGAAACTATGAGATTAAAGAAGAAAGGGTGGTCAAATATCTTGAGCAGGTCAAGAGTTTGAGAAAAAGTTTTCAATATTTAGAAATAGAACAGATACCCAGAGATCTCAATGCACAGGCAGATCGCCTTGCTAAACTGGCTAGTTCATTAACTGGATCAATGCCAGAAGAGGTGACGTTGCTGAGATTGGCAAGCAAGCGGATAGAGAAGAATATCCATGAGATAGAAGAGAAGGATGATTGGAGAGCACCCATCAGATGCATTTCATTTCCATGCACAGCACACCCAGAACGAGCTGACCACTTACTCACCTATCAGATGCACGTTAAGAAAAAGAATCCAGATCCAGACTTAGCGGATGATCTTCTCTAGCTCCGTCAAAGAGAAAGGGCCTGAAGGTTTTCCGGTGAACCCCCTCCGATGATCAAGTTAGCCGTTGGAAGTAAGGAAATGAAAAGAAGAGTGCGTGAGTATATAATGTGCGCGTGTGTGAAGAATCTGACTTGTAATGAGGAATGTAACGATATTTATACTTCCTATCTTCACCTTTAAGGATATATTGGTAAATTAATTAGAGATTTGTTGTCTACTTTAAGTACAAATCCATCCTATTAGTCGATACCACCGATCTTTATCTACTGAATCCGTATTGTTGCAGACAAAGGCTCTTTATGCTACCTGACAATGTTTAGCCAAATGAATCCTTCGCTATGTTGAACTAGATAGTCTGCTGAAATGTTAACTCGCCAACTCTCTTCTTCTTTAGCTCTCCACTATTCAACCCATACCTGGCAGGCTACCTAAACGTCTTTTATAGACGGATAAAAAGTTTAGGTCTCTCTCAGACCTGAACTTTTTATACCACAACATCTAGTCCCCCTACTCTAGGTTAAAAAGAGAAATCCTTTTCTTCTTAATCGTAGAGTAGCTTATTTTTGCCATTTAAAACACAACCTGACAGATACCCTGTGTCAAGCACACGCGTTGGCCATACACCTTAAGTGAGACCTGACTACTTTGAAAAATTTTGCTTTAATTTGTGATGACGTCACCACTTTCACGCCTTTTCAAAGGGGATTGGACAACCGTCTCTTCGGTTTCTTCCACTTTTTACTCAACCGTCCCCATATTTATACCGTATCCTTTCCTTATTGCTTCAATTTCTCATTTTCCCAAATTTGCTTTCCTTCCCTCTTTCTGCATCTCTTACCCTAGCCCAGAGATGACAAACTCCGGCTCGCTCTCCGAAGAGAACACCCTTTCCAATCAGCAGCAATGCCCCACTACAGACATTCCTCGCAACTCATCCCCTCACGATGACTCCTTCTCGGAGACATCCTCTTGCACTCAGACCCAGAGGAAGAACCCGGCCACCCGTCGCTCATGCTGTCTTTCTTCCAAGCAAACTGTTTCTTCTGATCGTGATTCCGACGTGAAGGACATCATGGACTTGGTGGGTGACTCAGCATCCCCTCGTCAAGACCCCGGAAAATCTACATCGTTTACAGCCACCATGGTGACGCCTCCCACAGTGCAGGCCCTCTTATTTCTCTCCCTGCCTCCGACACTTTCATAGGTGAATCCCTCTTAACTTTAGAGGAGTTATCGTTAGTGAAAACATGGTTAAACTGTTGTGATACTTTTGATATTCGGATGCCCTTATCCCATGAGCGCCCACATTCGATAGAATTTTCTTCGGTAGCTTTTTGGTATCATCAAATTGAGGCAGGACTAAGATTTCCCCTCGCCAATTTCATTGTAAAAACATGTGCTCTTCATAACTTATGGCCCAATCAGTTTCTTCCTTCTTCGATTAAAGTCCTCCTTACTTTTTTCATCTTGATGCGCGGGAATTGAGGCCACCCAACTCCTACCCTTTTCCAAACGGTATACGATATTAGGCCCATGGATAGTTTTTATTACATCAGAGCTAGGCCTAAAGGCCCTGCGCAACATCTGTGCAATGCTCGCAGCACGGGAAAGGAATGGAAGGAGAAGTATTTCATCATCACTCTCAACGACGGAAATTTGCCTTTTTCCTATCCTCTTTGGCAAGATTTCTGCTTGAAGCAACTTCGCCCCACTGTTAAGGCTATCATGCCTATTGAACGCAAAGTACTGGACGAGCTCAACGCCCAAGCTCGACTCCGCGCCTTCAAATTCAATGATTTACTATTTAATCCTTCTGTTCTTTCGTTCTTTGAGTTAGCTCCCCCCGGCGAGTGTTCTTTTTCCATCTAGGATGGGTCTCGCGAGCTCTATTTTTCCTTTTACTGCCTTTTTGTACGCGAATATACATTTCTAGTTGTATTTTTGATATCATGTTTTGCTTTATTGTTATTTTTGCAGAGATGAACTAGATTGAGAACGTCAAGCTTCCAGATGACAAGGAATTTGATTTTGACATTCTTCTTCAGGAACAAGCCAGCAAGGAGATACACCAGACTTGCGATACAGATATACCCCTTGCTTCCTCCCCAGTTATTCATTCTAACACTACTTTAGACCCTTCCATAATTCCCGTGTTGCCTAAGTCCAACCGGATTCCTGTGAAAATGACCTCCACTGGAGATCTGACTAGAAGACACTCCTCTCTAGGCTTACCTCCTCCTGCTAGTAGAGGGAAAAAGACTATCTCACTTCCCACCAGCCTCAAGAGATCTACTTCTATCCATCCATCTTCCACAGCTTCGAAGAAAAGTAAACACATCGTTGACCCCGAGGAACCTCCCCAGAGAATTGTTGATTCAGCGGGCTATGTCTTCGGAAGGCAAACATCCAGCTCTCTCCGTCAGCTTCCTCCATCTGAATGTCTTGCTTTGCTGCAAGGCTTGCCCTCTTCTGATGAGGAAGTGCCCTCGCATCTTTTTTCTTTACTTCAACTGCAAGAGGAGAGTGTGCATGGCCTTGTCCAGGTAACGAGCTAATTATCTTTTTTTGCATATATTTGCTATTATTTTAGGCTTTCTGTCCCATAACTGTCAGATTAACCATTCCTCTTTCTTTATCAGCTAATCAGCGCGCATGGAAAGCTACTTCAATTCAGGGATGACTCCTACAAGGAAGAGATGGAGAGGCCGTGGCAAGCTACCAACTGCAGCTCAAAGAACTTACTCAGGTGATAGAGCAGCTCCAAGTGCGAAACCGGGACATTCTAGACACCAGCAATCAGCTCTCCCTGGCTAATGATGACCCGAAGAGACGGAATCACGATCTATCCAGATCAGCAGAGAAGCTATCAAGCCTTTCAGCCAAGAATGCTTCTTTAAGTGCTATCAACGCGAATCTCAGCCATCGTTTTACTCAGGTTACTAGGGAGCTTGCCGAAGCTAAAGGTCTTGCTCAAGATGTTAGCAACGCTTATCAATCAGGTTATATAGAAGGGGTTCAAGGGTGTCGCAACTTCATTCTGCGTACCCTTATTGGTCTCTGCAAATTCTTCATGAGGGTCTCTTGAACTCTCTTAAAGCTTCACCGGAGTATCTTGCCACTATCCGCAATGATATCGCTTATCTAGCGAAGAGATGTAGGATGACCATTCTGGCTACTGCTCGCAGCATGGGGTATGAGGAGCCCCTTGAGGTGGATCCTATTGTCAAGCATCTTCCTCTACCTCCTTTTTTTAAACGCGATTCGAAGACGCGACCCTGTACCCCTTGGTGGCTTTCTGTGATGAGGGAGGCTTTTGAAGCTTTGACTGCCCCTTGCGATCTCCAGGCCGCCTTTGCTAACCCCCTGGACCCAATTTATGACTTCTTTCCCGAAGATTTTCTTCAGGTGGTAGGGCGATGCGGGAGCTATTTTTCTAAACTCCCCCGAGTTTAGCTCTCCCTTAAGGTTTACTTTCACCTTGCACTTCCCATCTTGCCCTTTATCTCCTTATTAGTTTTTAAAATAATTTCTCAGTGTTTACATTTGTGTACTTTCCTTTTGGACGTGTCTTCTGGTGCAGGTGCTCCCCTTTCCACCTCTCAAGCTACGGCTGACAACACCTCCAGCGGAACTTCTTCAACTACGGCTCCACCTTCCGCCCAGCCTGCTGTTGTTAAAGGAACTGCTATGGAAGAAGATACCACCGACTACTTAGCATAGTATTTTATTGCTTTCTTAAAACAATGTTTGTTTTGTATGGCCCCCTTGGAGCTTGACTCTTTTATCTGTTTTTGCTTTTGACTTCTGTTTATTATACATCCTCAACTTCATTGTGTTTGTATGTTTCGCTATCTGGATCTAAGCTCTTTCTAAGGCTTATCATATTTAGGTGCTTTTTAAGTTTCTGGTTTGGGCTTTTTTTTTTATTACTTTCATGAGGTATTTTGCACCCCCCCCCTTAGGGGTGTAAGGTACACCCCTCATTTTCATGAGGTATTTTGCACCCCCCTTAGGGGTGTAAGGTACACCCCTACTCCCCCTACTCTTGATGATTTCAAATGTTACTCTTTTTCGAATCATCCAGAGTATATTACGTTTTATCCATTTGACTTAATTTATATGTTGGTTAGTGATAGTGACAAAAATATCTAGATCTCCAGGAAGACCTGAGCACGCGACCTGAACACCTGATCTGAGCACTCTAAATGGTTGCAATGAGGTCTCTCGTGGAAACTTACTCTCAGAGAACAGTCAGCAGGTCTCTTGTCAAGGCCTTGCCAGAGATCTGCATGAAGAGCTCTTAGTCAGGGCTCTCTCCTAGTTGAACACCTGACGGACAGGGACACTTTAATTAATGTTCATCCAGTACTGTCAGAGAGTACAATGATGCCATAGCCAATAAGATGATAGAACGTGTAAAGATCAAGGAAAAAGAAGTGTTGGCAGTAGTACAACTCACCCTCAAGAAAACTCACGGGTATATATATATATTAAAAAAACACGACACACACACATTACTCTAAATCTTACTCTCTGTTCCATTAAACTTGCTCAGAGAGAAAAACCCAGAACGCTAACTTAATCTTCGGAGGTGGTTCGCCGGGAAACCTTCCCGGCCCTCCTTTTCTTACAGAGCCGTGCTCGGATTCTTCTACGGAGGACGATTCTCACCACTTGTAGCGGAGAAGAACTGTGGTATAGGTGAGTACTGGTTTTTGGTCATTCATTTGTTCTGATTTTACATGGTGTGCTTTTCTAGCCGCATCATCTGGCACCGTCTGTGGGAACGGAATTTTGCTTTAGAATTTCGTTCCAAACTCTTTTTTCTGTGCCCTTTCTTCAACGACATCGAGTTTTGAGCTTAAGCTTGAGAGGAAAAGAAAAGTATTAAGAAACTGGGTCAGAGCATTTTAGTCGATTTACGCTTCTATTTTCAAAAACTTCTGCTATTTATTAAGAAATGGTTTGAGCGATTTTGGGCATTCTCGTATTTCAAACCTCTTTGCGAATCTTGGTGTAGTTTCTTAAACTTGCTTATTTCTGGTATTTTTGTGAAATTCTACATTTCATGGTACGGTATAGAGCCGTTGGTGGAGTAAAAGATAAATAGAATCCCCTATTAGGCGGAAGAGTGGTTAAAGATAGATGATTCCGAGAAGTAAAATTTGGAAATCCTCATGAACCGAGGAGCTAGAATTGGCAAAAACATAAAGACTTCAGAGTAAGTCTTACGTAGTCCCCACAGAGATGGGGAACGAGCACGTAGGGAAGGGGGATATGATGCATCATATTCTTCGAATTCCTTGAAATTTACCTTTTGAGACCTGATGATGGTCCTTTGAAAAGGGTAGTGTAGACCTGATGATGGTCCTTTGAAAAGGGTAGTGTATACCTGATGACGGTCCTTTGAAAAGGGTAGTGTATACCTGATGACGGTCCTTTGAAAAAGGTAGTGTATACCTGATGATGGTCATTTAAAAAGGGTAGTATATACCTGATAATGGTCCTTCTGAGACCTGATGATGGTCCTAATGCTGTTTTTTAGCTGATAAGTTGAAAATTTTGAAATACAGATTCAGTCATGGAAGATATGTTGGTCCAAGACCGGGAGTCCCCACCTGAAGGAGCGGTGCGTGATGACAGCTCTTCGGAGGAACGTACTGAGGAGAAAAATCAAAACGTGTTGAAGGAAGCTCCACTAAAGATAACTACGCCTCAGAAGGAGGGGCCTTCCAAGTCGACTAGCCCTCAGAAAGCAGAAGGTCGCAAAGGTTCTGAGGATATGAGAGATGAACCTCAGATGCTCGCACAGTAGGGTGTTACCTATGCAGTATCCATGGATCAGCTCAATGCTATGGTAAAGCAAGTTGTATCCCAGGCCCTGGCTCCGCTAGAGAATCAAACTAAGAAGTTTGGCAGCACAGCAAGGGGTAAAGCCAAGAAGGTATGAATGTATCTTGTAAGATCTCGATTGTAATGAGACACCAATGAAGTGGTTAGAACCTCATGAATATAAGAATACTTGTTTTTGATCTAAATACACCTATTTTCCTTGACAGGGAGAACCTGTGGAGGAAGGTCAGTATGAAAGTGACGGGTATGAGAGCCCTCAAACTGAATCAGAAAATGGTCAGTGAATAAATAGAGAAAGTAGATATTTGTGACATCTCTAAAGTAATTTACTCGCTGATGAAGTCATGATTACTCATTTTACAATGAAATTTGCAGAGGCCGAAGCACGGATCACAAAACCCCAAGATGAGGGAGCTGCCGCCGAGATTGCCTCCCTCAAACAGCAGCTGAAAGACCTCCAGCGCAAGGTTCCCTCTCCTAAGAAATCTCCTAAGAAGCCTGTTAAAGCCAGTAACAACCAGTCTCCTTTCTCGAGGGACATTAGAGAGGATCAGTTACCTCCAAATTTCAAGACGTTGACGTTGGAATATGATGGTTCCACAGACCCATATGAACACATTATGAGGTTTGAGAATGGGGCAATGCTCCATCAGTATACGGAGGGGGTGAAGTGCAGGGTTTTCCTTACAACCTTGTCAAAGATAGCTCAGCAGTGGTTTTCCTAGCTACCCCCAACAACATAAGTTCATTTAATGAGTTCAAGTCTATGTTCTTGCATCAGTTTTCTAGTGCACGAAGGCATGTTAAGACCTCCTCCTCACTCATGGCTTTAAGGCAGAAACCCTCTGAGAGTTTGCGTCAATATGTTGGACGCTTTAACGCTGAAGCATTGCAAGTGCCCCTGGCTTCTGATGATGTGAAGGTGCAAGCGCTGATACAGGGCTTAGCCCCAGGGCCGTTCTTTGATTCATTAAACAAAAGACCTCCGTTATATTTTGAGGAGTTACAGCAGAGAGCTGACAAGTATGTTAATTTGGAAGAGGCCCAAGAAGCTAGGAGAGCTAAAGAGGAGTCGCTTAAGCCCAAACAAGAGACCTCAGAAAGGAGGTCATCCTCAACAACGAGAGTTGAGAAGGACAGAGGGGGGCAAAGGCCCAAAAGAGCTCGTGAGAGATTTGATCAATATACGCCCCTTAACGCATCTTTGGTAGAGGTCATGGAAGCAGCTGCCAGGTCTCCTCATTTCAAGTACCCCAGCACTTATAAAGAAGCTCCGCGTAACCCGCGATCTGAATTATATTGCAAGTACCATAATGATTATGGGCATGACACAAACTCTTGTAGACACTTGAAAGATGCTATTGAGCGGCTGTTGAAGAAGGATGACACCTTACTCCAGTTTGTTAAGAAGGAAAGAGAGAAAGGCTACAAGAGGAAAGAGCCAGAGCAGAAGAAGCCTGATCAGAGGGAGAGAACTCCTCCAAGGCGAGAGGATCCTTCCCTAAAAAGAGGAAATATTAATATGATTATGGGAGGGAATATTAATGGGGATTCAGGTCGAGCTCGCAAAGTTCATGTAAGGGCTGCGAAAGATCAAGTGAGCAAAGAGGTCCAGGAGTTAGCAGGAACAATGGGCATGGAGATTGATGTAGTAGATTCATTCCCGGGAGAAGAAACGAGCGCAAAGGTGAGTGTGAGTTTTGGCCCCAAGGACCTGGTCAGCACGACACCCCATAATGATGCATTGGTGATTAGTGCTGAAGTTGCTAACTGGAGGGTAGCCCGGATCTTTGTAGATACAGGAAGTGCGGTGAATGTGCTTTTCTGGGATTGCTTCCAAAGGATGAAAATTAATGCTGATTTAATGCCAGTAAACACAGCGTTGTACGGTTTTCCTGGAGGTGAAATACAGCCTAAAGGAGAGGTGACTCTTCAGGTAACACTAGGTAGTGGTGATACCTCGAACACTCGAATGGTGAAGTTTCTAGTAGTAGATACACCTTCGGCATACAACATAATATTGGGAAGACCTGCTCTAAATGATTTCCAGGTGGTGGTCTCCACCTACCACATGAAAATGAAGTTCCCAGCTTTTAAGGAAGGGTTGGTAGGTGAGGTCTCGGGTGACCAAGAAGTATCAAAAGAGTCTTATGTAAAGTCCATAAAGCATGCTAAACGAAAGGTGAAAGGAGCCTCAGCGGCAGAACGCCCACTGGAAGATAAAAACGCGAAGGTAAAAGATGTAGACGAAGACCTAGAGCCAAGAATGCAGCCGGTGGAAGAGGATTTGATGATGGTAGAACTGCTCCCGGGAAAAATGGGATTTACCACGAAGATGGGGAGGCAAATGACCGAAGAACAAAGAGAGGCGATAGTCCGATTCTTGTGGAAGAATGCAGATCTATTCGCATTTAGCCCGGGGGACATGAAAGGGGTAGACCCATTAGTAGCCCTGCATCATCTGAATGTAGATCCTAGAGTGAAGCCAGTAAGGCAGAAGAAGAGGTCCTTCGGACCAGAAAAGGAAAAAGTGATCAGAGAAGAGATCAAGCGTCTATTAGACGCTGGTCATATCGTTAAAATTCAATACTCCGAGTGGCTGTCAAATGCAGTGATGGTAGCCAAGAGAAATGGCAGCTGGCGGATGTGTATAGATTTCAGAGACCTGAATAAGGCCTGCCCGAAAGATCATTACCCGCTGCCTTGCATTGATCAGCTAGTTGATTCAACGTCGGGATGTGAGCTGCTATCTATGCTTGATGCTTACCAGGGCTATCATCAGATATAGCTGGCCCCTGAGGATGTGATTAAAACGGCCTTTGTAACTGTGTGTGGTACGTTTGCGTATGTGAGAATGCCTTTTGGCTTGAAAAATGCCGGAGCTACCTATCAGAGAATGATGGATGCAATATTTGAAGACCAGATAGGGAAAATCCTGGAGGTGTACGTAGATGACATTCTCGTAAAAAGCGTGAGAGCAGAGCACCATGCCAGAGACCTAGAGGAAGTCTTAGCAGTTGTGAGAAACTATGATTTACGGTTGAATCCAGCAAAGTGCACATTCGGAGTTAGGTCAGGAAAGTTCCTGGGATATATGGTGACTCCGAGAGAAATTGAAGTGAATCAGGAGAAAGTACGAGCTGTACTAGAAATGGCCGCTCCTACCAATGTAAGAGAGGTACAGCGACTGAATGGAAGAATCACTGTGCTTAGTCGGTTCATATCTACTTCGGCGGCGAGAAGTTTTCCGTTTTTCAAGGTGTTGAAGAAAGCCAGTAAATTCGAATGGGATGAGAGCTGTCAGAAAGCATTTGAGGAATTGAAAGCTCATCTGGCAAGTCTGCCAGTGTTAACTAAGACTACCCCAGATGACACTTTGTACCTTTACATATCTGTTGGGGATCACTCCTTAAGTGCAGTCCTCATAAAGGAAGATGGCTCTATTCAGAAGCCCATTTATTATATCAGTAAGGCCTTGCAGGGGGCTGAATATAGGTATTCGGATGTTGAGAGAGCTGCTTTGGCTGTGATGACGGCAGCGAGGCGTCTAAGATTGTATTTTTTAGCTCATAAGGTGGTAATGAGGACTAATTTCCCCTTTAAGCAGGTATTGAGCAAGCCAGATCTCTCGAGAAGAATGGTGAAATGGAGTGTGGAGCTGAGGGAGTATGATGTGGAATTTGAGCCACGTGCGGCTGTCAAAGCGCAAGCCCTGGCGGATTTTATCCAAGAAACCACCCAGCCCATGCAATGGCCAGAGTGGAAAGTCTTCGTCGATGGATCAGTGACGGTTGAAGGATGCGGTGCCGGAATTGTCATAGTAATGCCAGATCAGAGTGAACTTAGTTTTGCGTTGAAATTTGAGTTCAGAGTTTCCAATAATGAGGCTGAGTATGAAGCGTTTGTCAGAGGGCTGGAGATGGTAGCTGAGTTGGGAGCTCAGAGGGTCGTCATTCACTCTGACTCACAGTTGGTGGTCCAACAGGTCTCAGGAATTATGAGATCAAAGAAAATAGGATGATAAGGTATGTGAAACAGGTCAGAGACCTGAGTAAGCAGTTTCAGCACTTGAGGGTAGAACAGATACCTCGAGACCTCAATGTACAGGCAGATCGCCTCGCTAAGCTGGCCAGCTCTCTGAACGGATTGGTTCCTGAAAAAGTGACGTTGCTAAAAATGGCCAGCAGTCGGGTAGAAAGAAGCGTTCATGAGATAGAAGAGAAAAGCGATTGGAGAGCACCTGTTTTACATTTCTTGAAAACAGGGGAATTGCTAGATTGGGAGAGAGCTGGAAAAAGGAAAATCTATGCTAAGTACTGTCTGATTAGAGGGCAATTGTTCAGAAGGGCCTATTCGCAGCCACTACTGAGATGTGTAGCTGAGGCAGAAGGTCTACGGATAATTAAGGAGGTGCATCAAGGAATAGCAGGATGTCACACGGGGTTCCGAGACCTGATCCGGCGAGTGCTGAGAGCTGGGTACTATTGGCCTTCCCTGAAGAAGGATGCTGAGATCTTCGTAAGAAGGTGTGCCAGATGCCAGAAGCATGGGCCGCTGATTCACAAGCCTGCTGAGGAGATGGGAGTCCAGTATACAGAATGTCCATTCGACAAATGGGGCATAGACCTAGTTAGCAAGCTTTCCATGGCAGTGGGAAAGAAATGCCACATCATTGTAGCTGTGGATTATTTTAGCAAATAGGTGGAGGCAGAGCCTTTATCTTCAGTAACAGAGGAAAGTATAATAAAGTTCATATGGAAGAATATTTGCTGCAGGTATGGCCTGACCAGAGTGTTGGTCTCTGATAATGGGGCGCAATTCTTTGGAAAAAGGACTCAGACTTGGTGTAGAGCCAGGGGAATCGAGCAGAGGTTCGCTACTGTTGCTCACCCAGAGACCTGTGGACAAGTTGAAGTCACCAATCGGACCATAGTGAATGGCTTCAAGGCAAGGCTAGAAACAGAGAGGTCTCAATGGGTGGAGGAGCTGAGCTTAGTGTTATGGGCGTATAGAATTGGACAGAAAACGGCTACAGGGCAGTCTCCTTTCTATTTGGTATACGGTGCCGAAGCTGTTATGCCAATGGAGGTGAAGATTCCAACGCATAGAGTCCTGTCCTACAATGAGAACCTGAATGGAGAGCTGAGAGCTAATAGCTTAGATCTGATCGATGAGGTACGTGAGGAGGTGCATCAGCGAGCTTTGGCTTGTAAAGCTCGCATAAAAGCGGCATACGATGTGAAAGTAATGACAAGGAGACTTCAAGAGGGAGACCTGGTGCTCAAGAGAGCTGACGTCATGCATCCGGTAAGGAAGTTTGAGCCAAATTGGGAAGGACCATTTGTGGTAACCAAGGTGCTCCCTGGCAGAACGTATGAGCTCACGAGCCATGAAGGGTACACGGAGCCAAGACCATGGAATGTAAGCAATTTGAAGAAGTACTATGTTTAGAAACATGCTACGAGAAATTTTGTCTTAAATGGGAAAAGGTCTACGTGCCAGGCTTTATGCCCATTTTCTTTTTTGATAGGATACTTGCTTAGCTAGACAAGTATTCCTGTAATGGCACGAAGAGAACTTGTCGTAAATAAATAAAGGCTGAGAAGTTGTTTTCTTTAATTTTCGTCTTTGTTTACATATTGCCGTGTTATGATAACTGGAAATTATAAGACCATGACAGGGCAGTAAACATGATATTAGGAAAAATGAGACATTTACTCTAAATGGTTTGACAAAAGGTAAAACCATCTAGAGTGGGGGGGAGTAGGGGTGTACCTTACACCCCTAAAGGGGCCCCACAATACCCCATGAAAATGCAAATGAAAACGCAAACGAAAGAAATACGCAGAATAAGTGATAACACAATGATAGATATAGTGGATTAAGCTGCTAAGTAGAGAATACAACACTAGTAAGACAAACAAAAGTACTGAAATTGTTCAAACGCCAAAGAGCAAAAGAAATTGTTTAGTACAGAAGCGGATAGAAATATTGTATGAAACATAAACTACATGATAGCTAAGCCAGGAAATTGGTGGTATCATCAGCAGGGTCAACCTCAGCAGTATCAACGGGCTCATCCTCAGGAACATCTTCCAGCTGTCCACTCCCAATAGCTTGCGAGGTCCCACCAGACGAGGGCACATCTGAAGAAAGGATATGAAAAATGGATTAGCCAAGGAAGTGGGGCACTATAATGGCAAACACAGGATCAGTATATGAGGACACGAGATACCTGATATCTTGCCAGGGTGAAGGGAGTCCTTGGGGAAGAAATCATATATGGGCTCAGGCGGATCAGAGAAGACCGCTTGTAAGTCGCATGGTGCTGTGAGAGCCTCGAAAGCCTTCTGCATAATAGGAAGCTACCAAGTAGTCCCCAGAGGGGTAGAGGTATCACCCTTGAAGGAGGGAGGTGGAGGGAGATGTTTCACTATCGGATCGACCACTATGGTTTCTTTGAAACCCAGATTATGAGCCTTGGCTAGCACAGTCATGCTGCACCTCTTTGCCAAAAAGGCAATGTCTTGGCGGATAGCCAGCAAATATTCAGGGGATGCCTGGAAAGACTCCAGGAGACCCTGGTGAAGAATCTGCAGTGCTTGCTGGCCCAGAGAGGTCCGAGGGATGTGGCTGCGACAGTAGTGAACCCCTTCAGTGTAACCCGCTGATAAGAGAGGTTGGCGGCATGGAGAAGATCTTTGGTCCCCTCAAGCTCCTTGCTGACCTAGGATAAGTGGTGACTGAGATCGACATTGGCATTGCTGAGAGAGGCATTTTCTTCGGATAAGGCAGATATTTTCTCTTGGGACATGAGTAGCTCATGGTTCTTCCTCTATAAATCATCATTGGCCAAAGAGAGCCTGCTGCTGGTGTCCAGGATATCCCGGTTTTGATGTTGCAGGTCCTCGTTCACTTAAGTCAGTTCCTGTAGGTGCACGTGACTGGCTACAAGTGCCTCCCTTAGCTTCTCCATCTCCTTCTCCTGGGCAGCATCTTGAAATTGTAGCAGTTGGCCATGGGTACTGAACAACTGCAATGGTGCCAAAGGAAGAAGAAGGCATTAGATATATGACAATAAGGATGTGGCAGTACTTAATGATGAGCATTTTCTGGAAATGAGAGCATAGTAACAGTAACACCTGCACCAGGTTTTGAGCACTTTCCTCATGCAGCTGGCGCAGAGTGGGAGGCGTATCCTCAGCCTTCTCCTCAGATAGAGGGATGGCCTTTAGCAAGGAGAGGCATTCAGAGGGAGGCAGCTTGCAGAGGGAGCTGGAAGTCTGGCCCCTAAAAGCGTAGCCTGATGAGTCAGTACCTCTAGGAGAGGAGCTGCCGAGAAGAGGAGTGTGCATGGATTTTTTGGTGGCACTAACGGGAGGTCGAGGCAAAAGAGGTCTCTTAAGGCTAATGGAGGTGTCCACTTTGGTCTTGTCCTTGCCCAGATTTTGGGGAGGAACACTTGGACTCTATGACTTAGTGGCCGTGGGCTTGATGATGACTCCCAAAGTAGTAAGAGGAGTTGACTGTGGTCTTACAGATGCAGCAATAGATGAAGAAGCCGGATTGGTGAGGCGTGAAGTATCATGAGCTTGGGACTCCAGACGAGCTTGTTCCTCTAGCAGGATAGCAAAATCAAAATCTTCATCGTCAGGAAGCTTCACATCCTGAATCCAACTCGTCCCTGCACCAAGCAAGGTGCGAAGAATGAAATGCATGTTAGGAAGGCTGGAGAAATAAAAAAGAAAAAGATGAAAAGACAGTTGAAACCCACCCTTAATGGAGAAAGAGTGATCTCCTCGGGGTGCCAGTCCAAAGAAGGAAAGTACACTAGGATCAGACAACAGGGAATTGAATGGAAAGGGGGCAACCCGTGCTTTCTGAGACAACTTTGATAGCACTTGAAGAGTTATGGGAGCGATACTCGTAACAGTAGGGCGGGAATGCTTCAGACGAAGTGTTTGCCATTGAGGATAATCAAAAGGCCAACGGCCCTGCTTAGGAGTAATAATGAAATACTTGTCCCTCCATTTCTTTCCCGCTGTGCGGGTACACACAAATACTGGGCAGGACCCTTGGGCCTAGCGCTAGTATAGTAGAAGGCGCCAGTGGGTTTTACATCATACACGGTTTGGAAGAGAGAGGGAGTAGGGATGCCCCTATTACCACGAAGTAGGATAAAGAAAGTTAATAAGATTTTGACGAAGGGAGGATGAAATTGGTTGGGCCATAGATTGTACATATCACAAACTTGGACTACGAAGTCAGGAAGAGGAAATCTTAGGCCTGACTCTACTTGGTGGTACCAAAACGCTACCGAAGGGTATTCTAATAGATGGGGGCGGTCGTATGATTCTGGCATGCTAATTCTACAGTTCAACATTGACTTTACTAGCGCGAATTCTACAGAGGTTAGGGTGGACTCACTTGCTATAGTGTTTGCAGTCATAGCGGGAAGAGCAGAAATCTTCAGAGAAGAGGAGGTTTCCGTAGACAGGAGCGACGAATCCATCTCTTTGACCTCGTGACCAGAGGAAGGGGAGCCCTCGGTCAAGTTGATGACATCATTCGGGTTGGAAGGAAGTGCCTGACTGGATGGGTTTTGGATGGCTATTCGGCGGGAACGACGAGCAGAGGGTTTCTTCCTCTTCACCTGGGTATGGACGGATGTGTCTGACTGAGAATCCCCGTGCGGAGAAGTTTGGTGCCGAGTGTTGGATGGTGGGGGTTCGCTTTGATCGGAGGTGGTGAATTCCTCTGAGTGGGAAAGAGTTTGCGCCATGGATGAATTTTAGTAAAAATTTGAAAGGAGTGGCTAAAAGTGAATGGAGATGAAAGTGAAAACCCCAATATAAGAGAGAGAAGGAAATGGTTGAAAAAAGGTAGGGGAAGTTGTAGAGTCTTCTCCACTTTTTCACTTAATACCGGTCAAAGGAGACCTGGTTTAAAAATTTGAAATGGGTAGATCTGCATAAGGGAAAAAAGGGACTGCCGAGGGATTTCGTGCACGTGACAGTTGCGCGAACTAAGTTACTCTGAAATTTCCTAAAGGGAGACCTCCCGAAATTCAGAGTAGAGGGGAGTAGATGATAGTGACAAAAATATCTAGATCTCCAGGAAGACCTGAGCACGCGACCTGAACACCTGATCTGAGCATTCTAAATCGTTGCAATGAGGTCTCTCGTGGAAACTTACTCTCAGAGAACAGTTAGCAGGTCTCTTGTTAAGGCCTCGCCAGAGATCTGCACGAAGAGCTCTTAGTCCGGGCTCTCTCCTAGTTGAACACCTGACGGACAGGGACACTTTAATTAATGTTCATACGGTACCGTCAGAGAGTACAATGATGCCATAGCCAATAAGATGATAGAACATGTAAAGATCAAGGAAAAAGGGGTGTTGGCAGTAGTTCAACTTCACCCTCAAGAAAACTCACGGGTATCTATATATATTAAAAAAACAAGACACACACACATTACTCTAAATCTTACTCTCTGTTCCATTAAACTTGCTCAGAGAGAAAAACCAAGAACGCTAACTTAATCTTCGGAGGTGGTTCGCCGGGAAACCTTCTCGGCCCTTCTTTTCTTGCAGAGCCGTGCTCAGATCCACGGAGGACGATTCTCACCACTTGTAGTGGAGAAAAACTGTGGTATAGGTGAGTACTGGTTTTTGGTCATTCATTTGTTCTGATTTTACATGGTGTGCTTTTCTAGCCGCATCAGTTAGTATATCAGAATAGTGCGTAGGGAAATCAAAACTTTTCAGCCTTTATTTACTTTCAGCAAGCTCTCATTGTGCCATTACAGGAATACTTTCCTAGCCGAACAAGTATCCTACCAAAAAAGGAGTTGAGCGACCTGCCACGTAGGTTCATTTTCTCGAAACAAAACAAACTATCACGGTAGGAGAACACTCAAACATAATATTTTTTCAAATTACTTATGTTCCATGGTCTCGGAGCCAGCTTTCCCTCGTGATCCATAAGCTTGTATGCCCCTCCTGCCAAGACTTTAGCTACCACAAAGGGGCCCTCCCAATTTTCTTTGAATTTCCTCATTGGATGCATCGCATCGGCTCTCTTCAGCACCAGGTCTTCCTCTTCAAGTCTTCTAACTCTGACCTTCTGATCAAATGTTGCCTTCATCCTAGCTTTGTAAGCCAAAGCTCGCTGGTGAGCTCTCTCCCTGACCTCTTCAATCAGGTCTAAGCTCTCTTTCCTAGGCTCTTGATTTAAACCCTCCTCATAGGTCAGCGCTCGATGAGTTGAGATCTCATTTTCTACTGGCATGACAGCCTCTGATCCATATATTAAACGGAAAGGCGATTCTCCAGTAGCACTCTTCTAACCAGTTCTATAAGCCCACAGGACGGAATCCAATTCCTCTAACCACTGAGATCTCTCCTTCTCCAGTCTTACTTTAATGCCATTTACTATAGTTCTGTTAGTGACCTCTACCTGACCGCATGTCTCCGGTCGTGCTACAGAGGCAAACCTTTACTCAATTTTTCTTGCTTTACACCATTCTTGAGTTTTCTTGCAGAAGAATTGTGTACCGTTATCCGATACCAAAACCTTGGGTACTTCATATCTGCAGCAGATGTTTTTCCACAAAATTTGATTATAGTGTCTTCAGATATTGACGAGAGTGGTTCTGCCTCCACCCACTTACTAAAATAATCTACTGCTACTATCAGGTGACACTTCTTCCCTTTAGCCATGGGTAGCCTCCCCACCAGGTCTATACCATACTTATCAAAGGGACACTCAGCATATTGCACTCCCAGCTCTTCCGCAGGTGCATGGATTAATGGCCCGTGTTTCTAACACTTAGGACATTTTCTCACAAAATCTTCTGCATCTTTTTTCAAGGTAGGCCAATAGTACCCTGCTCTCAGTACTCGCCTCGCCAGGTCTCTGAACCCAGAATGGAATCCAGCTCTCTCCTGATGAATTTCTTTCAGTACTTCCAGGCTTTCTGCTTCTGTTAAGCACCTAAGCAGTGGTTGGGATATAGCCCTCTTGAACAAGCATTCCCCTATCATGCAATATTTAGCATAAATCTGCCTTTTGTGTGCCTTCACTCCTTTTGGCAGCTCTCCTGTCTTCAAGAAGTGTAATATGGGAGCTCTCCAGTCACCTCTGGCTTTTATTGCACTGATTTCCTCTTTCTTAGCTCCTTCCGCTAGTATTCTCAATAGCACTACCTTCTCGGGTATCAGCTCTCCCATAGAACTCGCCACTTTGGCCAAGTGATCCGCCTTGCTGTTAAGGTCTCTTGGAATTTGCTCTATGACCACGTCGATGAGTTTTTTCTCCAAGTTTCTCACTTTCTGGACATAACATGCCATTCTTTCATCCTTCACCTCATAGTGTCCCACTAGCTGTTGTACTACCAATTGAGAGTCGGAGTGTATGATAGCTTTTCGCGCTCCCAATTCAACAACATCTCCAAGCCCTTAATGAATGCTTCGTACTGCACTTTATTGTTCGACACCTTGTATTCGAATTTTAGAGCAAAGCACAGCTCTTCCTCGTCGGGTGTTACGATGACGATACCTGCTCCATATCCACCGGTCGTGACTGACCCATCCACATAAGCTTTCCACTCCGGCCACTGCACCGGTTTCGTAGTTTCTTGAATAAAGTCCGCCAAAGCCTGAGCTTTAATGGCTGTCTTTTGTTCAAAATCCACATCATACTCTCCTAATTCTACACTCCATTTCACCATCCTTCCTGAGAGGTCTAGCTTATTCAGAATTTGTTTGAATGGTAGATTAGTTCTCACTGCCATTTTATGAGACAAGAAATATAATCTCAATCTCCTTGCGGCTGTCATTACAGCAAGGGCAGCCTTTTCCACGTCATAATATTTGTATTCTGCTCACTGCAAAGCCTTGCTAACGTAATAAATAGGCCTTTGACAAGATCTCTCTTCTCGTATAAGGACTGCACTCAGGGAGTGCTCTCCTATAGATATGTACAAATACAGCGTTTCTCCTAATGATGGCTTAGTTAATATCGGCAAGATTGCTAGATGATTTTTCAGTTCTTCAAAGGCTTTTTGACAGTCCTCATCCCATTCAAATTTGCTTGCCTTTCTCAGTACCTTGAAGAATGGGAAGCTTCTTTCGACCGAAATAGAGATAAATCTACTGAGAGCTGTGATTCTCCCATTCAGCCGTTGCACCTCTTTTATGTTAACAGGAGCTGTCATTTCAAGCACTGCTTTTACCTTGCCTTGATTCACCTCTATGCCTCTCGGAGTTACCATATATCCTAAAAATTTCCCAGACCTCACTCCAAATGTGCACTTGGTTGGATTTAGCCGAAGATTATATTTTCTGATGACTGCCATCACTTCTTTCATATAGACCTCCAGAATCTGCCCTATCTGATTTTCAAATATCAAATCCATCATTCTTTGATATGTGGCACCCGTGTTCTTCAAACCAAAAGGCATTCTTACATATGAAAAGGTCCCACATACAGTCACAAAAGCTGTCTTCACAATGTCCTCTGGCGAGAGCTGTATCTGGTGGTACCCCTGATATGCATCCAACATAGATAACAGTTCACACCCCGAAGTAGAATCAACCAGCTAGTCTATACACGGTAGAGGGTAATGATCTTTTGGCCATGCTTTATTGAGATCTCTGAAATCGATGCATATCCTCCAACTACCATTACTTTTTGCCACCATTACCGCGTTTGACAACCACTCAGAATATTGTATTCTCACAATGTGTCCCGCATCCAAAAGCCATTTAATTTCTTCTCTTATAACTTTCTCTTTTTTCGGCCCAAAGGATCTTGTTATAACATAATATCCCTCAGGTCTCGCAGAGACCTGAGACCGAGACCTGGGCGTAATCATAATCAATGAAGGGCATAACCAAGGTCTCTGGGTTAGGCCTCAAATAGATCTCAGAATAGGTGTGCATATTAGATACCTCCTCAGGTATCCAACTGTCATCGTAAATCAGAACCTGAAGAAGAGACCATAGGTAGGTCTCCAGTCATTTAATGAAACTGACATCCGCAGAACACTTTATGCAGTCAAGCTGGAAATTGTCGGGTGGTACATTTGTTCAGTGGCAAACCATAACAAGACACATGTAAAGGTAATAGCAGCAAGAAGGAAGAAAGGACAGCTTCATTTCCAAGTAATCTCACGAGTATATCATCAAAGAATATCCATTTCACAGGCACATTCACCATTTTCACGTTTACTGTTACATTTATCTCTTCTTCACCAAAAAACCCAAAAAACTGACTTAGGCATCGAAGGTGGTTCGCCGGAAAACACCCCCGAGCCTCCTTTTTGTGCAGAATTCCATCGCTGGAATCTCAGTCGAATCACACAACATCTGCGTGAAGAAGAAGAAGAGTATTGCTTAGGTAAACATTGGGTTTATTTCATTTCCTTTAATCATTAATCATGATGTATTTTTTCTGGTTGCATTAGATCTCTTCTTTTGTTTCACTGGCTTTGCCTTATGGTCCATATTTAGGCGATGTATGGCTACAGAGGGGTCTATTCCCACCATATCTTCAGGGCAAAACGCGAACAAGTAGGCATTCCTTCTTAAGCATTCTATTATAGCCTCTTGCTGCTCATGGGTGATCAATTTGCCTACCTTCGTGGTGAACCCCGTCTTGCCCGGGTAAAGTTCAACCATTATCAACTCCTCCTCCACAGGTTGCATGCGAGGTCTCATCTTATCTCCCAAATCTTCCACACTTTCTACTTCATTTTGAGGGAGATAACTTGTCACCTGAGTTCTCTTAGCACTCTTCTTAGCCTGCTTAATGGATTTCACGTATGACTCTTTCGATACTTCTTGGTCTCCTGCGACCTCTCCTATCAGCCCTTCTCGCTGCGCAGAAAATTTCATTTTCATGTGGTAGGTGGACACCACTACCTGAAAATCATTTAACGATGGTCGTCCTAAAATGATATTGTATGCTGACGGCGTGTCTACCACTAAGAATTTCACCATTCTTGTGTTTGACGTCTGCCCATTACCCAGGGTGACCTGAAGGGTGACTTCCCCCTTCGGATGAATTTCTCCTCCAGCAAAGCCATATAGAGCTGTATCTACTGGAACCAACTTCGCGTTGATCTGCATTTTCTTAAAACAGTCCCAAAAGAGCACGTTGGCAGCACTGCCCGTGTCTACAAAGATGCGAGCTACCCTCCAGTTTGCTACCTCTGCACTTATGACCAACGCATCGCTATGGGGTCCAGTACTGATCACGTCATTAGGTCCAAAGGTAACACACGCTTCCTTAATCACTTCTTCTCCCAGAAAGGAGTCAACAATATTAATTTCCATACCCACAGCTCCAGCTAACTCCTGTACCTCCTTGCTCACACAAGCTTTAGAAGCCCTCACATAGGCTTTGTGAGCTCTACCTAAATCACCCGTAACATTACCTTCCATAATCATGTTGATGTTCCCTCTCTTTTGTGGGGGTTCTTCTCTTCTAGGGGAAGTTTTTTCCCTCTGTTTCTATTTTTTCAGCTCTGGTTCCTTTCTTTTATCTCGTTCCCTCTTGACGAACTGTAATAGCGAATCATCCTTCTTCAATAGCCATTTAATGGCATCCTTTAAATACCTACATGAGTTGGTATCATGGCCATAATCATTATGATATTTGCAATACAGATCAGATCTCGGGTTGCGTGGGGCTTCCTTGTACGTACTCGGAAACCTGAAGTGAGAAGACTTTGCAGCCACTTCCATGACTTCTACCAAAGATGCGTTGAGAAGAGTATACTGGTCAAATCTCTCCGGAGCTCTCTTGGGCTTCTACCCTCCTTTATCCTTCTCAGCTCTCGATGTTGATGATGGCCTTTTCTTCGAGATCTCCTTTTTGGGAACAGGGGACTGTTCTTGCACTTTTCGAGCCTCCTGAGCTTCCTCGAGATTGCTATATTTTTCAGCTCTCTACAGCAACTCCTCGTAGAATAAGGGAGCTCTCTTGTTTAATAAGTTAAAGAATAAGCCAGGTGCTAATCCCTGTATGAGTGCCTGCACCTTCACATCATCTGAAGCCAGAAGAACTTGCAACGCTTCAGCATTAAAGCGTGTCACATATTCTCGCAAGCTCTCCGAGGGTCCTTGCCTCAATGCCATGAGTGAGGAGGACGTCTTTATGTGCCTCCTCGCACTAGCAAATTGGTGGAGAAACATAGATTTGAACTCAATGAATGAACTTATACTGTTGGGAGGCAATTGGGAGAACCATTGTTGAGCTACTTTCGACAGAGTTCTAAGGAAAACCCTGCACTTAACTCTTTCTGTGTATTGGTGCAACATTGCACCATTTTCAAATCTCATCATATGCTCGTACGGATCTGTGGACTCGTCGTACTCCAATGTCAGTGTCTTGAAATTTGAAGGTAATTGATCCTCTCTGATGTCTCTTGAGAAAGGGAATTAGCTGTTACCAGTTTTATCAGGTTTCTTAGAAGACTTCTTGGGAAAGGAGGCCTTCTTCTGGAGGTCTTTTAACTGCTGCTTGAGAGCTGCGATTTCCACAGCAACTCCCTCATCTCGGGACTTTACTGCTCTTGCTTCATCCTCTACACATTTTCAACACAATGAAAAAAAAAGGTCAACACAGATGAGTAATCATCATTTCATTGACGAACAAGTTATTTGGAAACCATATTTATTTTCTCTATTCGTCCACTGACCATCTTCTGACCCATTTTGAGGGCTTTCATACCCGTCACTTTCATATTGGTTTTCCTCTGCAAGTTCCGTCTGTTGAGAAGAGAAACAAGAGTATTCAGATCACAAGTAGCTATTCTCATGTTAATAAGGCTCGAATCACCTTATCAACTTTTCACGCTAGTCAAAGTTTCACCGGACCCACTTATACCTGTTTAGATTTTCCCTTTGCTGCGCTACTATATTTCTTATTTTGGCTCTCGAGTAGGACCAGAGCCTTGGACACAGCCTGATTCACCATAGCGCTGAGTTGGTCCATAGAGAGTGCATATGTAACATTCTGCTGCGCAGGTGTCTGAGGCTTCTATCTTAACCCCCTTGAGATTTTGCAACCTCCCTCTTTCTGAGGGCTCGCCGATTTAGAGGCCCCTTCTTTCTAGGGCGCCACTGGCTTTGGCAAAGCTGCTTTCCAATTTTCTCCCTCAGCATGATCCTCTGAGGAGCTATCATCATGTACTACTCCTTCTGGTGGGGGTTCCTTTAGCTATCAGTCAATAGCCAAAGGTGTATCAAGTGTTCAACACCACCCTTTTCAAAAGGTTATCAGCAGGTCTCACCAGACCTTTAGAGAATTCAGGGAACACGATTCAACATCTTCCCCTTCTCTATATTCTTATCTTAATTAAAACTGAGGCTAAATGAGGCCTACTATGAGGACCTCACATCCCTCTGAGTTTCATTCCCCCATGCTGGGGAGGGGGGGGGGGGCTTCTAGGGTCCATTTCTTGAGACCACCCCACTTCTCGCCATTTCTTAACGGCAAGAGTTTTATTTCTCTGGGCACACCGCTTAATAATTTTTCATGAGTGATAGGGATAAAAATATCCAGGTCTTTAAGAGACCTGAGTACCCTATGCAGGTGTTGTGAGTACTCAGCTAGAGAAGCGACATAATGATGGAGTTGAGGTCTCCTGGAGAGATCTCCTTTCAGAGACCTGCCTGGAGGTCCATCGCCAGAGATCTGCCCTGAGATCCCCTCTTCAGAACTCTTCTTCGGTTGTATGCCTGACGAACAAAGACACTTTAATTAATGCCCGTAAGGTACCGTCAGAAGGTACATCGTGCCTCAGCCAATAGGGTAACAACGCGTGTAAAAGTAAAAGGTGGAGTAGCAACTCAGCTTCACTCTCAAGGAAACTCACGAGTATATATTGTAAAATCCAACACACACAAACACACAATTTTTTCAGACTTATTTCCTGTTACATTCACCTCCCAGAGAAAGAAACCCTGAATACTAACTTAAGCTTCAGAGGTGGTTCGCCGGGAAACATCTCCGGCCCTCCTTTTTCTTGCAGAGTTGGGAGAGAACACTACAACTGGAGACAATTCTGACCACCGGAGAAGGAAGAGAAGTGTGGTTTTGGTAGGTGCTGGTGTTCGCTCATCTCTCTCTTCTGATTTTGTATGATGTACTTTTTCTGGTTACATTATCTGGCGCCATCTGTGGGAAACGGAATTTTTCATCGAAATCTCATCTTAAAACTCTTTTTATATGTTTTTCTTTCAACGATGTTGGTTTAAAGTTTAAACTCGAAGAGAAAGAAAGAGCATTAGGAAAATAGGTCTGAATATTTTGGTTAATTCGCGTTTCTCCTTTTGGAATAACCCTCACTGTTTTTAAAAGGAATGGGCTGGTAGGTTTTGAGACCTTCGTGTTTTAAATCCCTTTTCAGATTTTGGTAGAATCTTTTAAAAATTCACTTATCTTTCATGTTCTCTTAAAAAAACTCTCTAGTTTGCAATCTGGTAGGGAACTATGAGTAGCTTAGCGAGACAAACGAAATTATCGGCTATTTGAAAAATGGCTTGGAAATAGATAATTCCCAGAGGAACAACCTCGAAAACCTTCGTAGCATGAAGGAGTGAAATTAAAAGAAGCATGGGACCCTCAGAGCAGGTCTCACACAATCCCAACAGACATTGGGGAAGTGTGTGAGAAAAGGGAATATGTTAAATCGTATTCCTTGAGTTCCTTAAATGCCCTGCGAGACTTGATAATGGTCTTGGAAAAGGGTAGTGTTGAACACTTGTTATGCCCTTGATGATATGCCTTGATTGGGTACTGATTGTTGAAAACCTCGAAATGCAGATTCAGTCATGGAAAATATATCAGTCCGAGACCGAGAAACCCCACCTAAAGGAGTGGTGCGTGACGATAGCTCCTCGGAGGAACGTACTGAGGAGGAGAATCAGCATACTCTGAAAGTAGCCCCACCAAAGATAACCACGCCCCAGAAAGAGGGGGCTTCTAAGTCGACTAGCCCTTAGAAAGAGGGAGGTCGTAAGAGTTCAGAGGTCACGAGAGAGGAACCTCAAGTACCTGTGCAGCAGAGTGTCACCTATGCGGTGTCTATGGATCAGCTTAGTGCTATGGTGAAGCAAGTTGTATCCAAAGCTTTGGCTCCCTTAGAGGGCCAAAGTAAGAAATCTGGCAACACAGCAAAGGGAAAATCCAAGAAGGTATGAATGGGTCTTGTAAGATCTTGATCATGACGAGATACTAATGAGATGGTTCAAGCCTCGTTAATATGAGAATAAATGTTCATGATTTGAATATTCTTATTTTCCTTGACAGGGAGAACTTGTGGAGGAAGGTCAGTATGAGAGCGATGGGTATGAGAGCCCTCAAACAGAATCAGAAAATGGTCAGTGAATAAATAGAAAAAGTAGATATTAGCGACACTTCTAAAGTAGCTCACTCGCTAATAAAATCATGATTACTTATTTTGCAATAAAATTTGCAGAGGACGAAGCACGGATTGTGAGACCTCAAGATGAGGGACCTGCTGCTGAGATCGTAGCCCTCAAAAAGCAATTAAAAGACCTCCAGCGGAAGGCCTCTTCATCTAAGAAATCTCCTAAGAAGCCTGTTAAAACCAGTAACAGCCAGTCTCCTTTCTCAAGGGATATTAGAGAGGATCAGTTATCTCCTAATTTCAAGACACTGACATTGGAATATGATAGCTCCATAGATCCGCATGAGCATATAATGAGATTTGAGAATGGAGCAATGCTTCACCAGTACACAGAGGGGGTGAAGTTCAGGGTCTTCCTCACAACCCTATCGAAGATAGCCCAACAGTGGTTCTCCCAGCTACCACCCAATATATAGGCTCGTTCAATGAATTCAAATCTATGTTCTTGCATCAATTTTCTAGTGCAAGAAGACATGTTAAAACGTCTTCTTCGCTCATGGCTTTGAGACAGAAACCTTCGGATAGTTTGCGTCAGTATGTCGGGCGTTGGTACAGGGATTAGCTCCAGGGTTATTCTTTGACTCGTTGAACAAGAGACCTACGTTATACTTTGAAGAATTGTTACAAAGAGCTGATAAGTATGTTAACCTAGAGGAAGCTCAAGAAGCCAGGAGATCTAATGAGGAGTCTCTTAAGCCCAAGTAGGAGACCTCAGAGAGGAGGCCGTCCTCAGCAACGAGGGCTGAAAAGGATAGAGGGGGCAAAAGCTCAAGAGAGCTCCTAAAAGATTTAACTAGTATACGCCCCTCAATGGAAGCTGCCTCCAGGTCTCCTCATTTCAAGTTCCCAAGTACTTATAAGGAAGCTCCACGTAACCCGCGATCTGAGCTATCCTGCAAGTATCACAATGATTATGGTCATGACACGAACTCTTGTAGGCACCTGAAAGATGCTATTGAACGGCTGCTAAAAAAGGATGATACCTTACTCCAATTTGTTAAAAAAGAAAAAGAAAAAAGTTACAAGAGAAAAGAGCCAGAACAGAAAAAACCTGATCAAAGGAAAAGAACCCCCCCGAGGCGGGAGGATCCTCCCCCAAAAAGGGGAAACATCAACATGATTATGGGCGGTAATACTGATGGAGACTCAGGCCGAGCTTGTAAAGCCCATGTGAGGGCTGCTAAAGCTCAGATAAACAGAGAGGTCCATGAGTTAGCAGAGACAATAGGCATGGAGATTGATGTGGTAGACTCATTCCCAGGAGAAGAAACCGACCCAAAGGTATGTGTGAGCTTTGGCCCTAAGGACCTTATAAGTGCAACGCCCCATAATGATGCACTGGTGATCAGTGCCGAAGTGGCCAACTAGCGAGTAGCATGAATCTTTGTGAACACCGGAAGCGCTGTAAATGTGCTCTTTTGGGATTGTTTCCAGAAGATGAAGATTAATGCTGATTTGATGCCAGTGAACACGGCATTATATGGTTTCGCTAGAGGCGAAATACAGCCTAAAGGGAAAGTGACCCTCCAGGTAACACTCGGAAGTGGTGAGACCTCGAATACTCGAATGGTGAAATTTCTAGTAGTGGATACACCCTCAGCGTATAACATAATATTGGGACGACCTGCTCTAAATGATTTCCAGGTGGTGGTCTCCACCTACCACATGAAAATGAAATTTTCAGCTCTCAAAGAGGGGTTGGTAGGTGAGGTCTCAGGTGACCAAGAAGTATCGAAAGAGTCTTACGTAAGATCCATAAAGCATGCTAAGCAAAATGTGAAAGGAACCTCAGTGGCAGAACGCCCACTGCTAGGTAAAAATGCAAAGGTGAAGGGTATAGAGGAAGACCTAGAGCCAAGAATGCAGCCAGTGGAAGAGGAGTTGATGATGGTGGAACTGTTCCCGGGGAAAATGGGTTTCACCACGAAGATTGGGAAGCAAATGACTGAAGAACAAACAGAAGCAGTAATTCGTTGTTTACGAAGGAATGCGGACCTGTTTGCATTCAGCCCGAAGGATATGAAAGGGGTAGACCCATCTGTAGCGCTGCATCATCTGAATGTAGACCCTAAAGTGAGGCCGGTAAGGCAGAAAAAGAGATCCTTTGGGCCAGAAAAGGAAAAAGTAATTAGGGAGGAGATCAGACGGCTGTTAGAAGCTGGTCACATTGTTAGAATTCAGTACTCCGAATGGCTGTCAAACGCAGTGATGGTAGCTAAGAGCAATGGCAGCTGGTGAATGTGCATAGATTTCAGGGTCCTGAACAAAGCGTGCCCGAAGATCATTACCCATTGCCCTGTATCGACCAATTGGTTGATTCGACTTGAGGATGTGAGCTGTTATCTATGCTGGATGCTTACCAGGGGTACCACCAGATACAGTTAGCCCCTGAGGATGTGGTCAAAATAGCTTTTGTAACCATATGCGGCACATTCGCGTACGTAAGGATGCCTTTTGGCCTAAAGAATGCGGGAGCTACCTAACAAAGAATGATGGACACATTATTTGAAGAGCAGATAGGAAAGATTTTGGAAGTATACGTGGATGATATCTTTTTAAAAATTGTGAAGGCAGAACATCATGTCAGAGACCTGGAGGAGGTCATGACTGTGATAAAAAAGTATGATTTGCGATTGAACCCAGCAAAATGGACGTTTGGTGTTAAGTCAGGAAAATTTTTGGAATATATGGTAACTCCAAGAGGAACCGAAGTGAATCAGGACAAGGTCCGAGCCGTAGTGGAAATGGCTGCTCCTACTAGTATAAGGGAGGTACATCGACTAAATGGAAGAATCATCGCGCTCAGTCGGTTGATATCCGCTTCGGCGGAAAAAAGCTTTCCGTTCTTCAAGGTGTTGAAGAAGGCCAGTAAATTCTAATGGGATGAGAGTTGTCAGAAGGCATTCGAGGAGCTGAAAGCTCATTTGGCAAGTCTGCCGGTATTAACCAAACCAACCTCAGGAGAAACCCTGTACCTATACATAGCTGTTGGAGACCATTCCCTAAGTGCAGTTCTCATAAGGGAGGAGGACTCTATGCAGAAGCCCATTTATTACATCAGTAAGGCCTTACAAGGAGCTGAGTATAGATACTCCGATGTGGAGAGAGCTACTTTGGCTGTGATGACAGCAGCGAGAAGGTTAAGGTTATACTTTCTTGCTGACAAAGTGGTGGTGAGAACTAATTTCCCCTTTAAGCAAGTGTTGAGTAAACCAGATCTCTCAGGGAGAATGGTGAAATGGAGCGTGGAACTGGGAGAATATGATGTAGAATTTGAGCCGCATACAGCTATCAAAGTGCAGGCCTTGGCTGACTTTATCACAGAAACTACTCAACCCGCGCAATGGCCTGAGTGGAATGTCTTCGTTGATGGATCGATGACGATTGAAGGATGTGGGGCCGGAATTGTCATAATAACGCCAGACCAGAATGAGCTTAGTTACGCATTGAAATTCGAGTTCAGAGTTTTTAATAATGAAGCTGAGTATGAAGCGTTTGTTACGGGACTGGAGATGGTAGCTGAGCTGGGAGCTCAAAGTGTTGTCATTCATTCTGACTCCCAGTTGGTAATTCAACAGGTCTTAGGAAATTATGAGATCAAAGAAGAAAGAATGGTCAGGTATGTCGAGCAGGTCAGAGATCTGAGTAAAAGTTTCCAGCACCTGAAGATAGAGCAGATACCTCGAGACCTCAATGCACAGGCAGACTGCCTGGCTAAGCTGGCTAGCTCACTGAATGGGTTGGTACCTGAAAAAGTGACATTGCTAAAAATGGCGAGCAGCCGAATAGAAAAGAGTATTCATGAGTAATGAAGTCAAAATCAACCTAACTCCATCAAGAACATTCTCCACACAAGGAAAAGAGGAAGTCGCTGCTTGCTCGCTGTGAATCGGAGGCCAGGAGTCACCGAGAGATGAACTGCTATGCTCATGTGCCATGTTGATATATGTTCGCCTGCAAAAGAATGAACGCTGGGGGTGGGTTCTGGCGAACACCCTCCGAAACTTAAGTCAGATTCACTCTTTTTAGCAGATAATAGAGTACGTGAGTGTTTGTGTAGAGAATGTTGTGTAGAAAGAACCTGAGAGTAAATGTGAATGAGGTTGGTTATTTATAGGAGAAATGAATGGCTTGGAGAATAAGCTATATCTCCAGCTGTCAGTACTTACTCCAATGCCACATGGCGAGATGTGATTGTATGTGGTGTCAGGCTGGCAGGAAAAGACACGGGAGACCTGATCAGGTCTCAGGTCCAGGTCTCAGGTCTCTGATCAGGTCTCTCGCGCTACCTGATGCTAGTCAGGTCTCTAGACAAGTGTACTAAGATGTTTCCTTCTCAGGTCTCTAACTGAGGTCGGTTGCATTTATATTCCCCTACATTTTAGGTGTGATCTCTTTGTCAGGTCTCTAATCGAGACCTGATAATTTTGTGCCACATCACTCGTCTTTGAAGTATCTTCTGTTATCAGGTATCTCTCATCATATAGCTGCTGAGGTCTCTTCCGGAATGAGCTCTTGGATAATCGAAATAATAGGGACTTATGGTAATTTGCTCACCTACTTTTGTCATTACGCGAATCAGGTCTCTGAGGGAGAGACC
Organism: Schizonepeta tenuifolia; assembly: GCA_029490685.1. Taxonomy (NCBI): domain Eukaryota; kingdom Viridiplantae; phylum Streptophyta; class Magnoliopsida; order Lamiales; family Lamiaceae; genus Schizonepeta; species Schizonepeta tenuifolia. Next base: position 79,774,011 of record CM055959.1, read on the forward strand.
TGGTCTTTTTTTACCACATCAACTACTCTCCCCTACTCCGACTGATTATTTATCAAGAAGAAAGCCGGAGTAGTTGTTTCTAATTTGTGGAATCATACTTCATTTATTCTTTAGCTCAGATCTTACTTGAACAAATTTTACAAACTCTGAGCCCTGATTTCTAAGACTCGTATCATTCGGCTCATGTTCAAAGCCATTTCACCAAGCGCATACTTAAGCTTACTTTCCTCAACTTACCTTAAAGTTCATCTCTCAAATTACATGCTTAAGCCTACTTCACTCAGCATGTTCGACAACATGCTGAAAACTATTCCTTAATTCCAAAATTTAGTTTTTATTGAACCTTATCCTTCAAATTCTGGATTTAGGTCTCTTCGTGATCCTAATCCAAATTTAGAATTCAACCTTCACTGAATATTATTTCATCAAAATAATTTAGTTCACGCTGAATATCACTTTATTCAATTTCTACCTCAGCTCACGCTGAGGTTCATTTTACAAATTCTAGATTCAGGTCTCTTTCTGATCTTAATCCAAATTCAGAATTCAGCTCTCATTGAATATTACTTCATCAAAATAATTTAGTTCACGCTGAATATTACTTCATTCAATTTCTACCTCAGCTCACGCTGAGGTTCATTTTACAAATTCTGGATTCAGGTGTCTTTCTGACCTTAATCCAAATTCAGAATTCAGCTCTCATTGAATATTACTTTATTCAATTTCTACCACTGCTCAGGTTGAGGTTCATTTTATAAATTCTAGATTCAAGTCTCTTGCTGACTTTAATCTAAATTCACCTCAACTTATGCTGACATTTATCTCATAAATTCTAGATTTAGGTCTCCTCGTGACCTCAACTTAGACTCAAAGTCCAACTTCTCGCTGAACTTTAGTTCATCGAAATTTAACTCAAGCTATTTATAAATTCCAGCTCTCGCTAATACCTAATCTTCACTTTCACGGATCAGCCTTTTATGAGGCTTGTTTCTGAATTTCATGGTAATCCATCATGATTAGGCCCACTTCTATTGGCTTAGGCCAAGTCGATGCTCATGTTAACTCATGTGGCAGCTCAGGCTAATGGCTCGGTATGCGGTCATTCCTTATCTTGTAAAGATTTATTTTATCATCAATTTTTACTAAAGCTTATCTCTTAGGCATGGAACTCAAGTTTGAGTTCATCCCACGTTCAACTTATTAATCCTCAATATCCAAAGTTCAGCTCCTTTTTTAGACCGAGAACTCAGACTCTTGCCGATTTCTTTCAAAGTTTAGCTCTTGCTAACAGTTTACTTCAATGCTTAGAATTCAGCTCATGCTGAAACTTACCTCTGAGAACTCAGGATCCTACCGAGTTCTCTCAAAGTTCAACTCTTGCTGACACTTGATTTCAATGTTTGTTCAACTCTTGTTGGAGCTAACTTCTTAGGCTAAGAGCTCAGCTCCTCCTTAGCTCATTCAAAGTTCAGCTCACGCTAAAGCTTGACAAAAACAAGCGGAGTATAGCTCACGTGGGAGATAACTTCTTAGGTTGAGAGCTCAGCTCCTACCTAGTTCATTCAAAGTTCAGCTCACGCTGGAGCTTTTTCTATGGGTTAGGAACTCGGGCTCTTGCCAAGTTCTGTCAAAGTTTAGCTCATGCTAAAACTTCATTTCAATTTCTAAATTCAGGTCTCTTCTTGACCATTTTTTAGCTTCGGAGTTTGGCTCACACTACACCTAATACGTCAACCTTTTACTAAGCTAATGATGAAGATCTTCTTTCGAATTCTGGAGTCAGATCTCGTTTGACCTTAATCCAAAATCCAGAATTCACCTCTCGTCGAACTTTCGTTCAACTTTAAGCTCCACTCATGCTGAAAATTATCTCTTAAATTCTAAATATATGTCTCTTAATTCTCGACTTTATTCTCAGATCCATAATTCAGCTCCCACTTAATCCTTTTCATTTAATTCTCAACTCATGATAAAGCTCACTAGATTTCAGCTAGTGTAATGGTTAATATGAGGGTAATTACTTTTAAGTTTCATTCTTTATGAGCAATATGTCATTCATTCCACGGACTTATCTTCACGAAATTCATCTTTCAAATTTTTCAATTCAGGACTCCCAGACCTTATATCTCGAACGATGAACATTGGCTCTTGTAGAAGTTCATTTAGCCACGTTCGAGTTAGCTCTTACTGAAGCTTATCCCTCATATTTTCAGTTCTCACTGAATTTTATTTCATTTAGTATTTAGCTCACTCATGCTTAAGCTCGTCTTCGAATTTCGGATTCAGGTCTTATCTTGACCTTATTCCACGTTCACCATTCAGTTCTCGTTGATTCTCATTTCATCCCACATTTAGCTCAGCTACTGCTGCGGCTCATCTTTCAAATTCTGGATTCAAGTTGCTTTAGAACTTTAATCTAAATTCAAATTCAGCTCTCATTGGATTTTACTTTGTTCAATTTTTACCTCAGCTCATGTTGAGGTAAGTTTTGGATTTAGGTCTCTTCGTAACCTTAATCCATATTCAGAGCTTACCTCTTGTTGTAGTTAATATCACAGGCTGAGGACTCAAGCTTCTACTGAGTTCTCGTGAAGTTCATCTTTAGCAGCAAGGTATCTATCTGTATCTACACGCGCTGTGCATTTTATTTTATACATTTTTTATCTGGATTCTAAATTCGGTAGTGGTCATTTTTCAAAAAATTTCATTTTCATGGTATTTTGGACACCCCATAGGGGTGTAAGGTACACCCCTACTCCCCCCTACTCTGAGTGACTAGAGCTCTCTCTTGTCATTCGGAGTAAAATTAATTTCACATGTATTCGTCAACCTTTGTCATGCTGCATAGATGATGACTTAGAGTCAGATTGCTGAAATAATGAGCCCCCCCATGGGCTAAAAGAGCAACATCAATCTCAAAATTTTGAAAATACTGCCCTTGCTATGGCTAGAGTAATCTGGAGAGCGCACAATTTACTCATGACAGCCTAAGCAAGTATGCGCTCGAGAGCTCTCTTCGGGGCTCAAGGTATGATGATAATAATATTTTTTATATCGCGAAGTAATCATGTCTCCAACTCTCTTAGGTGCTTTGAGGGAGCTGCTTTACAGTGAGTAATCATATAACATGCCATCTGCTGCAAATCTTATAGGCTGACGGCTCCTCACGAAGTAGTTGTGTATTCTATCCTTTCGTGAGGCGAGGGGCTCGTATTTCATCACAAGTATTTATTTAACATGCTTTCTCTTGCGATTCGTGCAAGTTGAGAGGCTTTTCAATGTGAGTAATCACATAATCATGCTCTTTGTTGCTATTCATGCAAGCTAAGAGGCTTTTCAATGTGAGTGATCACATAATCATGCTCTTTGTTGCAATTCGTGCAAGCTAAGAGGCTTTTCAATGTGAGTAATCACATAACATGCTCTTTCACATGCTTCTGACGAGACCTGATTTTCAATGTAAGTGATCACATTTCGTGCTCTCTCCTGCACACATGCTTTTAATGGCCTCGTTCATATTTAAAAATTAAAATCTTCTAAATCAATGAAGTAGGTAACAAAATTCATCATTCAAGTCCTCTATAAAAATCAATCATCTTGAATTTATTGTACAAAAGTATAGATGAACATCTTACTCTCCTTTACTCCGATTGACTTCATTCTTCAGTTGTCACTCAAAGCAAGGTTGGTTTTACATCCACTTCGTAGGAGCTTGAGCTTGTCATGCAATAGATGTGAGGGCTAGAGCTCAAGTTGTTGCAGCGAGAACCCATCACGTGTCAGGCTATTACACTCGAGGTTGCCGAGGTTTTACTGGCAGGTATGTGTAGACCTCAGGATCTCTTCGTAACCCCTGTATTCGACCTTGATACTTATTTTCAGAATTTACTTCTTATTGCTGCTATCTGCAAATTGTGTTAGTATTCTCCAAGGAACTATCATTTTTAGTTCCTCCATATGTTTTGCCAAATATTTGGAACCATTCTTGGCACACCAAATACACAAGAGCATAAACAACACATTTTATTCTCAAGACATTAAGTAAGCTAGTGATTTCAGATCTGCTCGTATTATTCCTCATCATAGGATTCAAGAATTCCATAATAGTGCATATAGCAAGTGCAATTACCGCAAATTACCAAATACTAAAAGTGTATCCAGACATATTATTCCTCAAATAGTCAACTGACTATTTCGCCTATCCTAACTTGAACCAAAGTAAGGACATACTCAGACAATCAATCACAAAATTACTACTGAATAAATTATGAAAGCTCCTTCATGAACATTTCACTATACTAGTCAAAGTTCCAACACTACCACATAGACAAGTAAGTTTCTCTCCTTTTTTTCTTTAGAGCAGAATATAAATCAATGGGACCAGATTCCCAAATCTATTGTCAAGATTGCTGATGAGAGTCATATTCATAATAATGCCAAAAATTCCTACTAACCAACTCGCCAATAGTCATGATTTCTTTTAATCCATTAACATACTCCAGAGGCATAAACGCGTAACATGATAACCGAAATCACATGAAACTAGGTCAGAGAATATAAGTCAAGCATATACCTCCCTCTCCAACTTGTCATAGTTGGAGGCAATTCTGCTTTTACACGGAGAAGGTTCCAAGGTTTCCGCTTCCTCCAAAGACGGAGGAGCAATAGCATAAAATCCAACCGAGCACCAGAACTGATTAGGAAAAGTGAGATGCACCAACAATGACATTTTTGCACTGTATTCTGCTCCTAGATAGTTCATACTTCATAGCTAGAGCCAAGGTGAATATATATATACTTATTGCACAATAACATAATGCATAAACTACTAGAAGCTTTGAACTAGTTTGATCAGTCCCCACAACCAATTACTGATATAATGATAGGACGAAATATCATGCCTCATGAGAAGGAATATTCCCAATATATAAGTGGAAACATAATGAGCCATAATTAAAATTCATGCTCTAACAGATCATGTCATCAAGGGAAACACGAAATGGATAGAGCTCTGAAACATTATTTACGATATAAATATCAAGTACAGGATGAGGACGTTGTAAAGTGAATGTATGCATATGGATATACTCAAGTTTTCCGTCCAACAATACAAGCATCCAAGTACAAATCCAATGATGAAGAGTTGTAAGAATTTCTTACCAGAGAAGTGAGATGCACGAAAAGTAGTAGAACTGATTGCAACTGCTGGTCTTCTTACAAGAAAACCTCTGTAAACAACTTCTTCCAGCAACGGAGTGATAATGTAGTAATCAAGAAAATATAAGACTGCTCAAAGAAACAGGCAGTTACAAAATATAAGACTGCTCAAAGAATCTGGCCCTACTCCTACTTTGAGAAAAGAGCAACTATACAAACACACTTCTATGTTGCGTCTCCTGCACTTTCTTTCGGCAGCGTTAATCTATCAGCAAATGTTAACACAACGTGACAATTACAATGTCATAAAGTTTTTACACATTTTTAGCAACCAAAGCACTCAGACTTTAACAGCATCTAGACATACGTAATATATTCCCTTAAAATCGAGCAAGCTACAACAGCAGGATAGGAAAACCGAGAGCAGGGCATATTTCTCCCATCCACATCATTTACTAATAATTGAGTGTGCACACAATTATCCTCTGAGTTCGAGGCTTCCTCGTTAAAACTAAGTTCTCTATTGTTCATAATCAACAATATTTAAATCCAATACTTCACACATTAATACTGATGGTCCCGATACGAGTTACTGGTGTATGGGGGAGGGGGAATACACCAGTTAAGATTTTAAAACTAAACTCCTGAAAATTACTTCAATCGAGTAAAAAGACTCAGTTGGACTCTCACAGCTGAGTAAGCAACCTCAGCTGGAAGAGTGGTGCTGTGCAGAATGTGGTGGAAATTAACAACTCGTAAAACAACTCACGCTTTTGTGCAAGGTCGGTCAAAAACCAAGACAGTTGATAATGCTAAGATCAGTTTGTATGCTGGTTAGAAGGTCAGTTGAATATGCAAGAAATAAACAAAATAAACACTAGCACACAGAGATTTACGTGGTTCGGAGAAACCTCCTACGTCCACGGGGATATGTGAGTCCACACAACTCTGTCCAAGTTCTTCTGGACAAACCACTCAGCTTACGCGGGTTGAGCAACCGTTAAGGATAAGTTTGCGGGTACTTATCAACCTTACAGTTTAGTTTTCGGGTACTAAACAACCTATCTACTCAGTTGCAGGAAGAGTAGGATCCTAAACCTTTTCAGGTGAAAGAAAATGGGGTTCCAACTAAAAGCTCAAACACGAAGTGAGCTATGATCTAACACTCTACGAACTCTCACTAAGTGATGTTCTCAAGGTTCGATCTAAAGACACAAAAACTAACTAACTCTAGAACTCTCAACAAGTGATGTTCTAAGAGATTGAATTCAGTTCAGCTCGTGAAGAATATTGCTCTTTCTTTTCGCTCTCTGGTTTCTTCTTGCGTGTGTGTCTTGTTTTTTTTCGAATGAATGAAGGCCTCTATATATAGGCGGAGAGAGTCAACTAGCCGTTGGAGGAGCCGTTGATTTGTGTTTTTTGAAAGCAATGGCTTGTCTCTCATTTCTGCAGACTTTCCCGATATGGCATCTATGCTCTTCTGCTTTCCATCTGAGATAGCCTTATGTTGGGCCAAATGGGGTAATGACTGAACGGTCAAACCCTCACGTGACTTCCTTTTTGAAATTCAAATCTTAACAACAGACTTCCAACAAGGAGTGGTCGGTTAAGACTTTCTATCTTCAACTAACTTGTTCTTCAGCCGATGTTCTATCTGACTACTAACAGTTGAACTCTCAGCTGACTTCAACTTCAAGCTGTTGATCTTCTTGGTTAAGTTCTACAACTGATGTTCTGAAACTGAACACTCAGTTGTCTTCCTTGTATCTGATCGGTTGGGTTTGAACGCTCAGATGGCTTCCTTTCATCTGATGTTCTCTTCCCCCATACTGCATTTCATCCAATGAACACTCAGTTGTTTTTCTTACAACTGATGTTCTATCTCTTGAATGTGACTTCCCCTTTTTAATATACTGAACGCTCAGTTGTCTTCCTCACAACTGATGTTCTATCCGAGTGAAGCCTTGTTGCCATGTTCAGCTGGAGACCTGTAATGATAAAATCTTGACAATGCTCAAACAGCGAGCCTAACTACTAAAATTAGGTTCTGGCAACATCTACTCGGTTGGGGTCAGTTGGTTTGGAATTCATCAAAACTCTTACTAACAAATTTCCCAACAATTTCTCCCTTTTTGATGATGCCAAAACCCCTTACAAACTTACAGATCAAGACTCTAAAACTTTAAAACCCTTATACAATTCTTACATATCCAAAATCTTAGCTGAAATTCTAAACAGTCTATGAGATTGAAACATCAAAGGGTTAGCACAGTTATAACATGGTATTGAAATAACTTTGCGATTCAGAACTTGGACAATGAGGGATTGTACGTCAAGTTGAATCTTATAACTGAGTAGTTTTCATTACAACTGAGTGTTACAAGGATAAGCGCAAAAGCCAAAAATTACAACAGTTGCTTGAAAACTAACTGAGCTAAAATTGTAGCCCATACTTACTAAAAATTCTAACAAAAATCTCTCTCTTGGCAGGTGACTCCTTAGAAATGTCCACTCTATGCTCCTTGCAAACCTGCCTCACCTCAGCTGCGATCTTCGTGCGGTTCGGGTTGCGAGAGTTTGGGAGGAAGAGAGGTCGGTAAGTAACCTTCTGGGGAACCGGAACTGTGTTCAAGTCCAGATTGGCGTCAATCATAGCCCACCTGAATTGGCTGAACATGCCTGGGTCTCCTGAGTGCAACTCGGTCAGCGCTTCCTTGAACGCTTTCCTCGGGTCATCAGTTGTGTAAACCTTCCTATAATAGAAGTCGTTCACGAACTCCTGCTTGAACAACTCCCAATCTTCATTCCACTCGGTCAGCATCCACTTGTCAACATGCCTAAACCGACTCTCGACTTTGGACTTTGCTGGCAACCTTTGTTGCTTCAACCGAGCTTCCGCCTTTGATTGGTGTTTGTTGATGCATCGTCGGCTGCGGGAGGCAATGTTGCGGTCCAGGTTCTGGGACATTTTCTTCAGCTCTTCCTTAAACTGGTTCACCCTCCTCGCCTGGCTGGCGGCAAACTTTCTAATCCAACTCGAGTTCATGTAATCCTTCTCCTCTACATCCATAGCCTTGGCCGCTGCAATGCACTCTTCGGTTGTTATCCCGTCGAGTTCAGAATCTAGCTCGGCTGCGATCTCGACTATGGAGTTGTAGGAAACTCCGAACTTCTCTGCCTGCTCCAAGTCCTTTTCCATTCCAGCTCCACCAACTTCAGTTGGCTTGGGAGCAGCAGACTTCCTTTGAGCAGACCGCCTTCTCTTCAGCTGAGATTTCCCTTGAGCTAGCGTCTCTCCTTCGGCTTGGGTCTCTTCTTCTTCCTGCACTTCAACCTCCGTCTCCTTCTCTTCCCTCTTTTTGGCATCAGCAACAAGGCTTGCTACTGAACCATCTAGAGAGGTGAGTTATTGTTCGGCAAGTTTGAGGCGGTTGAAGAGTTCATCGACCGCGCACTCAAGGTCCATCTTCTTCGCCAGATCCGAGTCCTGGCACTCTTGTTCGGCTTTCTTCTAGACAGAGAGGTTCTCGATGACCTCTTTCTGAAAAGTAGCGAACTCAGCCCATCGCGACTCGAAGTGAGACTCCCATTCAGCATCTTGTGTCTGTTGGGACTTGGCAAGATTGGAGTCGGCCAAGGATTTGCAGACGTTCAGCTCCGACTTCAATCCCAACAGAGTGGTCTTCAACTCCGACACTTCTTGACTGGTGGAGGAGGAGAATTCATTCAGCTTGGTCTTCAGTTCAACATTCTCCTCCACCAGTTGTTGGTTCTTGACTTCTTGTGCTTCCAATGCCCTCAGTTGGTCATCTTTTTTAAGCTGGAGGTTGGCAAGCAGCTCGGATCTTAGTTGGTTCACCCTTTCAGCCACCAGCTCACATATCTCTTCAGTTGTGGGAGCATGCTGATCAACTGGAGGGGCTTGAGCAATCAGAGCTAGAGGCTCAACTATGTCCGTGGCTTGTCGGTTGGCCAGGTACAACTTTAGCTCTTCTTCTTCTTCCTTCGCTGCTGCGGTGGTTGCATCCACATCCTCAAGGAAGTCAGCTGACTTGATCAGCATGTTGTCGAGGAAGTCAATGCACTCCTGTCCAGCTGTCTCCCTTGTGTCTGTCCCTTCAGCTCTGCTCTGGTCTAGCCGACGAGTGAGCAGCGCAATCCGGTTGTTGTAAGCTACCTCCAGGTTGGAGTAGTTGAAGTAGGCTCGGATGCGGGACTCATCTGACTTCAGCCTGTCCCAGCTCGGCACCCTGATCGTATCTTCTTTGACGTACCAATGGCTGAAGATCAGGTGGAACTGGTACAAGAGCTCGGTTCCCAGAGTGGCGAAGACTGGCATGTTGCGAGCTTCAGGGAACATGCCCACCAGCTTCTGGAAGCAGTAGGCCACCCTGCCCTCATGCTCCAGCGCAACTGCCTGAAGGTCGTCTTCCTCATTGATTGGGGAGGGAGAAATATCATAAGGCAATGGTTCAAAAGGTTCATCAATGTTGGCCAAAGAGGCGGTCACAATATCGGCATCGAGCTGGGAGCTCGGAATATTGGATTCGGTTGCGAGGGGGGTTTCAATTGTTTCCTCAACATTGGCCAAAGGAGCGGTCACAATGTTGGCATCGAGCAAGGTGCTCGGAACATTTGGCTCTGGTCGGGTAGAAAGAGCAAGAGGCTCTGGGGGCGGTACGGCATCAACTCCTGCCGTGGGGGAGGTGGGAACATCTTTAACGTCCTCAGATGAGGAAGAAGCATCTGACGTCAAATCCGTCTCCATTCTGTCATCCTTGTCAGCTCCGGTGGCTCGAGGGACGATCTCGAACGTGGCGGCCTCAGTTGAGCGGCTGGACTCGGAAGGCTCCTCAGCAGGTGTCGACTCAACCGGTGCCTCCTCCTCAGCTGGAGCTTGCTCCTCAGCTGGATCCTCAGCTGGTACCTCAACTGGCTCCTCAGCTGACTCATCAGCTGGCACCTCAGTTGGCTCATCAGCTGGCACATCAGCTGGTTTCTTAGTCGACTTCTTGAACCGTACCCTTAGCTTTTTCTGGACAGGTTCCTCAGCTGACTCCTTCTCCGACTCAGCTAGTCGGCGTGTAGCTTTGGACTTGGCAGAGCGAGCGACAGCTGGTTCCCCCTCAACTGTTGGCTCAGTAGACTTCCCAACCTCCTTTTTCTCCTTTGGAGTGTACACACTCCTAAGCACCTCCTGTGCTTTCTTGGCTTTCGGGAACAACAGCAACTTCTTAACCGGCGTCTACTCGCAGTCTGCCCAGACCATGTTGCGGTCCTTGGTCGCGAGCAAGATGAGGGCAGAGATCTTGCAGCCGAAGTTGAGTGTCCCCTTGACACTGAGCAGCTTCTCTCCTGAGTCCGAAGTCGTCTCTGTGATCTTCGACTTCTTCACCATCAACTGGTTCGAGAAGTATTAGAACCAGTTGATCTGATGTTGGTGCTCCAAGGCCACCAACTGCCTCAATTTGGGTCAGCTGATATCGCCGAATGCGCCACTGTAACAGAACACCACCTTTGAAATAACATCGAACAACAGGCGATGTTCTGGCTTCAGCTTCGTCCTCTGCATATTACTCCTTAACTTCTCCGGAGTGATCAGAGCTTTCTCCAAGAATTCATCGACGTGCTCGTCGGATATATTCTCAAGAAGTTCAGTGACGGTGTAGTTGATGGGGATGATGTAACGGAGGACATCGGAAACGTCGATGGGGAATGAGACACGACGTATGGTCCTGGCCGGAACATCTCTTTGCCGGCAGGAGACTTCCGTAGAAATTCCTTCTGAAGATTTAAGGGAGGCCTTCAAGTTTACGTAAAACTCCCCCACTTGTCGCCTGAGAAGATGGGATGGGCAAAGCTTGGCCCATTCCAGGAGGCCATTCTCACGGAGGATGTTTGCGAGGGGAGCCAACACCGGTGACTCCAATTCCTCATCGGAGAGGATTTGCTCAAAGTGGATCTTCAACACCAACATGTCGAAGGATTCTTCATACGAAGTAGGGACGAGGGAAGATCCTGATGAGGCCATTTTCTTACTTTTCGGTGCCATTTATGATCACTGCAAAAGTAATATATATAGAGGAAAGGAAAGAAGATCTTTTTTTTTTTTGCAGAAAAGGGTTAGGCAAAATCTGTGAAGACGATGAACAGTTAAATCAGATATACACGAATGAGGAAAGTAGGAGATTTTTTCCTGATTTACCGCCTTATATAGGCTTTTGACTCGATAGAGATTGACGGCTGGGGTTAAATGGCGCGAATCCATCAACGGCTGAGATTACGCGACTGTTGACTATCTTTGACTTGACGTCATGCACCGAGTTCCAACCCGCGCGTGAGAAGGTGTACAGTTTATCTTGTCAGCCTAGTCGCACTATAAAGTAGGCTGTGGATGTTCAGCCGTACTTTACATTTAATGTGACATGATGGCTATTTTAATGTAACTGACTGTTAAGGAATGTTTGAATTTATTTCAAACATTCTCATTTAAGATCATAACACCTTCAGCCATAAATGATACCTGCCAGCTGATGTTGGAATTAGCTGAGTTCCCATGTTGCAGCATACCATCAGCTGACTCGAGTTCGTCTGTTCAGCTGACGTCTGATTCCTTCGGTTGGCAATATGCATCTGATCGGCATACCATCAACTGACTCAAGTTCGTCTGTTCAGCTGACGTCTGATGTCTTCAGTTAGCGATCCGCATCTGAGATTCCCCCTTCATCTGAGCTTCCCCCTCAGATGGATATCTATCTCTTTACCTCAGTTGACTCCTCATCTGATGGATCCAACAATCCAAGGAGGTCACATAGCATCTTGAACCGTGCTTCAGCTAGAGGTTTGGTGAAGATATCGGCTCTCTGAATCTCAGTTGGAATCTTCTCCATGGATACATCATTTTTCTCAATATGATCTCGGATAAAATGATGACGGATGTCGATATGCTTTGTCCGAGAGTGGTGAACAGGATTCAGAGAGATAGCAATGGCACTTAAACTATCACAATGAATGGGAACCTGTCCAGTTGAAACTTCATAATCTCTCAGCTGTTGCTTGAGCCATAACACTTGCATGCAATAGCTTCCGGCAGCCATATACTCCGACTCGGTTGTAGAAGTGGCAACACATGCTTGTTTCTTGGAGAACCATGAAACCAGCTTGCTTCCCATGAACTGACAATGTCCAGAGGTAGACTTCCTGTCCAACCGATCGTCGGCTAGATCTGCATCTGAGTATCCAGTCAGCTGAATATTATCGTCAGTTGGATACCACAGTCCAACATTGACTGTACCCTTCAAATACTTGATGATGTTTTTTGCTGCCAACATGTGTGCTTCCCTCGGTTGAACTTGGAACTGGGCACACACTCCAACCGCGTAAGATATGTCTGGCCGACTGGCGGTTAGATAGAGCAAAGAACCGATGATCCCTCTATACTTACTGGCATCCACGAGCTTTCCCTCAGTTCCAGGTTCAATCTTCCAGTTAGTGTTCATCGGTATCCTTGTTGTCTTGCTTGTCTGCAATCCGAATTTGGTGATGAGTTCTTTTGTATATTTGGACTGATTGATGAAGATGCCCTTTTCTGACTGCTTCACTTGTAGCCCAAGAAAATAATTCATCTCGCCCATCATCGACATCTCGAACTTCTTCTTCATGAGATTTGAAAATTTTTTCACACAGTTCCTCCGACTTAGAACCGAATATGATGTCGTCAACATAGATTTGCACAACAAGAATGTCATCTCCAACTTTGATGGTGAACAGGGTTTTATCAACTTATCCTCGTTTGAAACCCGAGTTCAGAAGAAAACCACAAAGAGTGTCATACCAAGCCCTTGGTGCATGCTTTAGTCCATAGATAGCTTTCTTCAACTTGTACACTCTTCCATCTCCAGTTTCAAAACCGGAAGGCTGTTCAACATATACATCTTCCTTAATATCTCCGTTGAGGAATGCACACTTCACATCCATCTGGTATACCTTGAACTTGTGATGTGCGGCATAGGCTAGAAAGATTCGGATGGCTTCCAGCCTTGCAACCGGTGCGAAGGAGTCCTCGAAATCGATTCCTTCTTGTTGGCAATATCCTTGAGCTACCAACCTTGCCTTATTCCTCACTATGAATCCAATGGCGTCTCTCTTGTTTTTGAAAATCTACTTCAATCCAAAAACCTTGACACCATTTGGTCTTTCTACCAACTCCCATACACAGTTGCGTAGAAACTCATTCAGTTTTTCTTGCATGGCTGTTGTCCAGTGAACACAGTTGAGAGCTTCCACAACGTTCTTCGGTTCTGGCACATCAGCTACAAAGCAAGAAATCATGGCAACATCTCCAGCTTGCTCAAACTCCTCTAGAACTGCCAACTCCTCAGCATATTGGGCATAAGTGTTGGAATCTTCCTTGGTTGAATCCTGAGTCGCAACTCTGCTTCTTGTACGCACACCTTTGGTTGGATCTCCGATGATGTTGTTAGTGGAACTTCATACCATCTTCGGTTGCGTCTTCCTTCTTCTTCCAACTGTGGCTGTTCCGTGATCTGAGTTGGAGTCTTCAGAGCTAGTGAATGATCAGTTGTTGAGTCTGGATCCTCAACATTGACATCAGTTTGAACCGGACTCGGTTGGGCTTCGGATACCGATGCAGTTGGAGAAGCATCAGCTGAAGTTCCCCCTTGAGATGAGCTGGGGTCTTTGCATTCATCTTCAGAGGAGTATGGATCCTCATCCTCGGTTGCCCATACCAGTGGTTCAGCTAGATTCTTTTCCCTTAGAGCTTGTGATCTGGTGAGAACAGGTGGAACTTGTGGATTACCCTGTTGTCCTTTAGCCTGTTCCCTGCACTCAAAAGTAGATTCATCAAAACTAACATGAGGTGTTATCTCCACAACACGAGAGCTATTGTTGAAAACTCTATAAGCCTTGATCTGAGCGGCATATCTGAGAAATATGCCTTTCGAAGCTTTGGCATCAAAAGTTTTCAACTGAGTCTTCCCATTGTTGTGAATATAACATTTAGAACCAAAAACACGAAAATAAGAAATATCTGGCTTCCTGCGTCTCCATAGCTCGTATGGTGTCTTTCCATACCGCTTGGTCAGAAGAGACCGGTTCTGAGTGTAGCATGCAGTGTTGATGGCCTCAGCCCAAAATCTCTTTGGTAGAGCTGAGCTGGTTAACATGGATGTAGCTGCATCCTTCAGCGTTCGGTTCCTTCGCTCAGCTACTCCATTTTGTTGCGGAGTACGTGCTGCTGATGTTTGATGTGTAATTCCATGCTTCTCGCAGTACTCGATGATGGTTTCATTTAGAAACTCAGTTCCACGATCTGATCGGATAGAAATGATCTTCATCTCTTGTTGGTTCGATATCCGATCCATCAGCTTGGGTAGCTCATCTCGTGTTTCACTCTTGTGGCGCATGAAGATGGTCCACGTATATCTTGAGTAGTCATCAGTTACAACCAGGGTGTATTCGTTGCCATTTATGCTCTTTGGTGTAACTGGCCCGAAGAGATCCATGTGGATCAGCTGTAACACTTTGTCAGTTGAGGGAGTTGTCTTCAACCGGAACGAAGATCTAGCGAGCTTTCCCAACTGGCATGCACTGCAGATGTGTGTTGTTGAAAACACTTGGTTTAGAATGCCCTTTGCATGTTCTTGTCTGGCATGTCGGTTCATAGTCTTGAAGTTCAGATGGTTGAGCCTTTTGTGCCACAGCCAGCTCACATCTGAACTGCTCTTTGATAATAGGCAGATGTCAGGGAGACTGCTGTTCCAATCAGCATAGTAGACATTCCCGGTTGGCGATCAATTTCCCAACAATATCACCTGCTTTGATCCGACATTTTTAACCCTGCAACCATGTACATCAAACTTGACAGAGAAACCATTATCACATAATTGGCTGATGGAGAGCAGGTTATGCTTCAATCCATCAACATAAGAAACATTAGAGATTGAAACATGATTGGTTTCAAGGGTACCGTAACCTCTGGTGTAACCTTTTGAGTTATCACCAAAAGTAACTAAGGGTCCTTCTTTCTCCACGAAACTTCCAAGCAAATCCTTCAGATTTGTCATGTGTTTCGAGCATCCCCTGCCCATCACCCACATTGTTGCAGACGCTTTATTCTTCCTCAGCTGTTTCTCCTGTACCTGCAAAGAGAAACTCGCTTAGGTCCCAAATTTCAGTTGGGTCCTGGAGGGTTAGAACCAGTTCCCCCTGGAACTGTACGTCGCTTTTCCCTGTATGCTCAGATGGATTTATCATTCCAGATCACTTTTCCTTCATCATCCACTATAACAACACCTCGGTTATCCTTAGGCTTGTTGTTAGTAGTGATGTTCTGTTTCTTGGGAGGAGTTGGATTTCTCCCATTCTGAGCTTTCGGAGGAGAGGCTTTCCCCCTGAGTGTTGTCTGTAGCTGTTCATGCCCTGTTGGTGATTCATATTGTGGCATGAATATCTCCAGTTGTTCGACCTGTTCCTCATTGGTTGACTCGGTTGGAACCTTTGGTTGAACTGATGTTGGAACCGTTGTTGATTCAGATGATTGAACCCTTGTTAGTTCTGCGGTCGGTTCCATTCTTTCTGATGTTGACTCTGAGGTTGATGCAGAGGTCGGTTCTGATTCTGAGTTCGGTTGCGATTATGCCTTCGACGCATCTGATTCCTCTTCTGAATTTTGGAGCATTCCCCCTCGGTTGATGTCCCAACCGATGGAACATTCTGTCCTCCATCTACTGCTCCTTTTTCCTTCTCAGTTGTGGTTGCCTTGGTCGGTTGAGCTTGCTGAGAGGTGGAGGTTGAATTACTTTGTGGTGACTCAGGTTCCACTGTGTTAGGTTCGACAACCTTGACCTCAACAGCTTTGATGAAGGTTGCTGGAGGAATTCCACTATCTTTAATCACATCATAACCGAGTCCTGACACGTCATCCATCTGTCTACTATAACTGATAAGATTCTCGATGATCTTGGATGACTAATACAGCTTGATTAGATTATCCTTCTCAGTTTGTAACTCCTTGAGGAGGACAGTTATCTGCTCGGTTTGTCCATCTGACTTCTTTATCAGCTAGTCGATCTGAGTCTCTTGATTTTTCAACTGATCTTGCTGCTCCTTGATCTGCTTTGTCAACTTCTTATCAGTTGGAGCATTAATTCGGTTGACCGCATTCAGTTGACTCTTGAGATTCTCAATCTCCTCTGTTTGACTTTTGATCAGATCGTCCTTCACGGTTAAGGATTCTTCAAGTTTTGAGAACTGTTCTTGAAGATTCTTAAACTCAATCGATTGCTGATGTAGTTCCTCACTGAGTTCTTGAAAGTCACTCCAGGAGGGTTCCAACTCTTCGTCCAGTGATTCCTCCATGTTAGAAATATTGGAAGAATTTAACTTATCAGGATTAGAGTGTACCTCAGTATCATCTTGGTCGGTTCCAAGTGCCATGAGGCATTGATCCTGACTGATGGCGTTGTTTGTAGAAGTCAACTCATCCTCATCTTCAGTGTCAGTGAAGATGTCCATGTCGTCAGCTGCTTCATCTGCTACCATGGCCTTGTTCTTTCCAGCTTGCTTGGCCCTCAACGCTTCTCTCTCTTTCTTTGAGAGGTCTGGACAGTCAACTTTGAAATGTCCCTCCTTGCCGCATTCAAAGAAACCATTGGTGACAGGCTTTGAACTGTCTCGAGTTCGGTTTAATTTGCAGAATCGTTTGTATTTCCCGAACCGAGTGTCCATGTCGGCTAGTTTCTTTGACGGGGCGGCAATGTTCTGTTGCAGTTCCTCTCTGCTTGGCTCCTTTGCAGCTGTGTCAGCAGATCTTGTTGGCCTCAATGTTCTCGATTTGGAGTAGTCAGCTCGAAGTGCAACCGACTTTGAGGCTGAACCAACATCCTCAAGTCGACTCATCTGAACTGAGGAGTAAGATCTTCTTCGGTTCACCTTATACTCATTTCCCTTTAAAATTGAGAACAATCTTTCAGTTCCCATTTCACCAAGGTCAGCTCGGCTCTCGTGGATATTAGTGAAGGTATCCCACTCAGCCGGTAGAGCTTGCAACACTTTGAGATTGATTTCTCTTAGTGTGTATTTTCCTCTTCGGATGGACTGGATTCTTTTGAGGATGTCCATAAACCGGAGCTCTAGCTGATCAATTATTTCATCTGTTCTCAGACAAAAGTTGTCGAAGTCTTGGCATGCATGTGAGAACTTGTTCTCCTTCGTCTCATCGTTTCCTTCACTCAGTGATGCCAAGATATCCCACATTTCTTTGGCAGTCTCACACTCTTCAATCCAAGGGAGATAATCTGGTCCAACAGTGGACATAATCGTACTTTGAGCCTAGATATCCAACTGGCTCACCTTGGCTTCCTCTGGAGTGTAGTCTTCCGGCTGCTTCTCCACAAACTCCACAACTGTATCCCCATCGTTGGGATTTGTAGGAGTGCGAGCGATTCTTTTGATGATGATTGGTCCGGATGAGAGTACTTGTTGCATCCTATGATGCTTCGACAGTAAGATCTTCTTCATCCGTGTCCTCCAGAATGTATAATTTACTACCGAGAACATGACCACGATCTTGTCCTTGACGTCCATCTGCACACAACAATAGAACAAATATGCAAGCAACTATGCACTAGCGAAAAATAGATCTGTTCAGTTGACCACTGAAAAATACCTCGAATTCACACCTTGTGAAAAAGAGTCAGTAGTCTTTTGAACCACTTGATGGTCCCGATATGAGTTACTGGTGTATGGGGGGGGGAATACACCAGTTAGGATTTTAAAACTAAACTCCTGAAAATTACTTCAACCGAGTAAAAAGACTCAGTTGGACTCTCACAGCTGAGTAAGAAACCTCAGCTGGAAGAGTGGTACTGTGCGGAATGTGGTGGAAATTAACAACTCGTAAAACAACTCACGCTTTTGTGCAAGGTCGGTCAAAAACCAAGACAGTTGATAATGCTAAGATCAGTTTGTATGCTGGTTAGAAGGTCAGTTGAATATGCAAGAAATAAACAAAATAAACACTAGCACACAGAGATTTACGTGGTTCGGAGAAACCTCCTACGTCCACGGGGATATGTGAGTCCACACAACTCTGTCCAAGTTCTTCTGGACAAACCACTCAGCTTACGCGGGTTGAGCAACCGTTAAGGATAAGTTTGCGGGTACTTATCAACCTTACAGTTTAGTTTTCGGGTACTAAACAACCTATCTACTCAGTTGCAGGAAGAGTAGGATCCTAAACCTTTTCAGGTGAAAGAAAATGGGGTTCCAACTAAAAGCTCAAACACGAAGTGAGCTATGATCTAACACTCTACGAACTCTCAGTAAGTGATGTTCTCAAGGTTCGATCTAAAGACACAAAAACTAACTAACTCTAGAACTCTCAACAAGTGATGTTCTAAGAGATTGAATTCAGTTCAGCTCGTGAAGAATATTGCTCTTTCTTTTCGCTCTCTGGTTTCTTCTCGCGTGTGTGTCTTGTTTTTTTTCGAATGAATGAAGGCCTCTATATATAGGCGGAGAGAGTCAACTAGCCATTGGAGGAGCCGTTGATCTCTGTTCTAGAAAGCGATGGCTTGTCTCTCATCTCTGCAGACTTTCTCGATATGGCATCTGTGCTCTTCTGCTTTCCATCTGAGATAGCCTTGTGTTGGGCCAAATGGGGTAATGACTGAACGGTCAAACCCTCACGTGACTTCCTTTTTGAAATTCAAATCTTAACAACAGACTTCCAACAAGGAGTGGTCGGTTAAGACTTTCGATCTTCAACTAACTTGTTCTTCAGCCGATGTTCTATCTGACTAATAACAGTTGAACTCTCAGCTGACTTCAACTTCAAGCTGTTGATCTTCTTGGTTAACTTCTACAACTGATGTTCTGAAACTGAACACTCAGTTGTCTTCCTTGTATCTGATCGGTTGGGTTTGAATGCTCAGATGGCTTCCTTTCATCTGATGTTCTCTTCCCCCATACTGCATTTCATCCGATGAACACTCAGTTGTTTTTCTTACAACTGATGTTCTATCTCTTGAATGTGACTTCCCCTTTTTAATATACTGAACGCTCAGTTGTCTTCCTCACAATTGATGTTCTATCCGAGTGAAGCCTTGTTGCCATCTTCAGTTGGAGACCTGTAAAGATAAAATCTTGACAATGCTCAAACAGCGAGCCTAACTACTAAAATTAGGTTCTGGCAACATTTACTCGGTTGGGGTCAGTTGGTTTTGGAATTCATCAAAACTCTTACTAACAAATTTCCCAACAAATACTCTAATTAAAAATATATGTACCAGGAACATTCATATCTGGACAACAATAATTTCTTAACAACCATGCTCAAGCAGAACTTTTTGCATCCAGATTTTGTGAAGAATAGTCAGAATTTTATGGGGCATTTTCACAAACAGTTAGTGTTCAGTGGGGATTATGCAAAATTCATAGATAAGCCAAACCAAATATCAACCAACATCAACCATATCAATTATTAGCATAGTAAAACAGTAGGTAGATAAGAATGTCACGAGATTCAAACCAAGAAAATTAGTGAACCAACTCGGTTACGTGAACTTGCACAAGGGCCTGCAGTGCTGGATCGATGACTAGATTAAGATAGGGGTCAAAACCTACTGCGACGAATCTCTCCATTGACGATAAATCGACCGGCGAAGCTCCATTGCCGAAGTCGGGGCTGCCGTTAAAATCTAAAAACGCTGTTCCTGGTTTTCCTAAAATAGCCAAAGATCTTACTGGTCTTTCCACAAACACCTGGTGCGTGAGTTTATGGAGAATTAGGATAGCTGCAAACTGAAGCGATTGATGGTGAAAAAGTTGTGGCGACAACAGTGGTTCACAGCGACAGCGGCTCTAATAACTTCAATTCCGGGCAGCGCACGATGTCTCCGAGCTTTGCCCTATTTTTCTCCATCACTACGAGTTGGAGCCTCCAAACCAATTGCTAACGGTACAACAACAACGGCTGGTTGCATCATCGCGGTGCGGTGGTAGTAACTAGCTTCGACGGGTCTGTGTAGCACGCGAATGGAAGAGAATCCCAGATCTGGACCTCTGCACCGTTTTTCTTTGTTTTCCATCTCAGATCTGGTAATTATTCGAACAGGAGTTGCACAAGCAGGTGGAAAATGGGGAAACTCGCTCGTGAGAACTGATGCGATGCATCCGGTGAGAAAGTTTGAACCGAATTGGGAAGGACCTTTTGTGGTAACCAAAGTACTCCCTGGTGGGGCATATGAGCTCACGAGCCATGAGGGATACGTGGAACCAAGACCATGGAACATTAGTAACCTGAAGAGGTACTATGTTTAGAAACATGCTATGGAAAATTTTTTGTCTTAATGGGAGGGGGTCTACGTGCCAGGTGTCATGCCCATCTTTTTTGATAGGATACTTGCTTAGCTAGACAAGTATTCCTGTATTGGCACGAAGAGAACTTGTCGTGAATAAATAAAGGCTGAGAAGTTTTTTCTTTATTTTTGTCTTTGTTTACGTTTTGTCGTGTAATAAGGAACGACATTATAGAGCCAAGATAAGGCAGTAAACGCGATACCTAGTAAAATGAAGTAAAGTATTTACTCCAAATGGTTTAACAAAAAGATGAAACCATCTAGAGTAGGGGGGAGTAGGGGTGTACATTACACCCCTAAGGGGGTACAGTAATACCTCATGAAAATGCAAAAAATTTGAAAAATAAAAGAAGGATAAAATGCGCAGACAAGCAAGAACATGATAACAAAATAGACACAGTAGATTAAGCTGCTAAGTAAGGAGTGCAGCACTAATGGTACAAGCAAAAATAGATTAATTGTTCAGTGCCAAAATACAAAGTAAATTGTCTGGTACGAAAGTAAAATAAGAGTATTGTTCAAAACATAAACTACATAACAGTTAAGCTAGAAAATCGGTAGCATCATCATTAGGGTTAGCCCCCGCAACATCAGCAGACACGTCCCCAGGAACATTCTCTAGCCTTCCCAGTCTATCACCAAGAGCTGGCCCTTAATGTAACCAGAAAATGTACATTATATAAAATCAGAATAGAGAGATGAGCGAATGCTGACACCTACCCAAACCGCACTTCTCTTCCCTTTCCGATGATCAGAATCGTCTCCAGTTGTAATGCTCTCTCGCAACTCTGCAAGAAAAAGGAGGGTCGGGGATGTTTCCCAGCAAACCACCTCCGAAGCCTAAGTTAGTATTCTGAGTTTTTTCTTTGGAAGTGAATGTAATAGGAAACACAAGTCTGAAAAAATTGTGTTTGTGTGTGTTGGATAATATATACTCGTGAGTTTTTTTTTAGAATAAACCTAAATTGCTGCTCCATCTTTTTCCTTCACCTTCACACGCGCTATCGCCCTATTGGCTGAAACCCGATGTACTTTCTAAGTGTACCTTATGAGCATTAATTAAAGTGTCTTTGTTCGTCAGGTATACAACTAAGGAAGAGTTTTAAAGAGAGACCTCAGGGCAGATCTCTAACAGGAGACCTCAAGGCAGATCTCTTAAGAGAGATCTCTCTAGGAGACCTCGTCTCCATCATTATGCTACTTCTCTAGCTAAGTGCTCTCAACACCTATATAAGGTACTCAGGTCTCTTAAAGAGCTGGATATTTTTATCTCTATCATCTACTCCCCCTACTCTGAATTTCGGGAGGTCTTCCTTTGAGAAATACATAGTAATTTACCCCGTGCGATTATCGAGACATGAGATTTCTTTAGACAATCCTACTTTCCTTCGCCAGGGACCTGCCTATTTTGAATTTTTAAACCAGATCTTAGTCCGCTGTTATTTGAGTAAAAAGAGGGAAACTCCGCAACTTCCCCTACTTTATTTCAACCGTCCTCCTCTCTCTTTTATATCGGGGTCTTCATCCTTATCTTCTTTTTACCTTCACACTCTTCCTCCATTTTACTGTAATTCCCTTATGGCGTGAACTCTCTCTCCCTCCGCAGAGGATACCATTTCCGATCAATCGGCATTTCGTGCATTTGATTCCCAGCCTCATCTCTCCTCGCATGAAGACTCTCAGTCGGACACATCTTCTCGCACTCAAGTTAAGAGAAAATAACCTTCTGCCCGTCGCTCCTGACGAATAGCCATCAGGAATCCCTCAAGCCCAGCACCTCCTTCCAACCCTGAAGAAGTCATCAACCTGACCGAGGGTTCGCCCTCATCTGGCCAGGGGTTAAAGTGGTGGATTCATCATTTTCTTCTATTGAGACCTCTTCTTCGCTGAAGATTTCTGCTTCTCTTATTATGGCTCCAAGCGCTATAGCAGGTGAATCCTCCCTAACTCCTATAGAATTAGCATTATTAAAGTCATTGTTGAACTGTGATGAGTTGTTTGATATTAGCATGCCAGAACCGTATGACCGTCCTCATCTATTGGATTATCCTTTAGTGGCTTTTAAGTATCACCAAATAGAGGCAGGTTTAAGGTTTCCCCTCCCTGACTTCATGACTCAATTTTGTGATCTGCATAATTTATGGCCCAACCAATTTCACTCTTCTTTCGTTAAAATCCTGTTGACTTTCTTCATTTTGCTTCGTGGAAATGGAGGTGTCCTAACTCCCACTCTATTCCAAACTGTTTATGATGTGAAGCCCACCGGTGCGTTCTATTACACCAGCGCTAGACCCAAGGGCCCTGCCTAATACTTGTGTGTTCCTCGAATGGCGGGGAAAGAGTGGAGAGACAAGTACTTCATCGTCACTCCTAAATAGGGTCGTTGGCCTTTCACCTATCCCCCATGGCAAACACTTCACTTGAAGCAGCTTCGTCTGGCCGTTAAGGATATCCCTCCTATTACTCTCAAAGTGTTATCAAAGTTAACTAAAAGGGCGCGGTTTACCCCTTTTCCATTCAATTCATTGCTATCTCACTCTAGCGTGCTTTCTTTCTTAGGATTATCCCCTCGAGGAGATCATTCTTTTTCCATCGAGGGTGGGTTTCAACTGTCTTTTTATTTTTTTCTTTTCTGTTTCTCGAGTCTTCCTAACATGCATTTTATCCTTCGCACCCTACTTGACGCAGAAACAAGCTGGATTCAAGATGTGAAACTTTCTGATGACAAAGACTTTGATTTTGCCATTCTGTTGGAGGAGCAAGCTCGCCTGGAATCTCAGGCTCAAGATATCTCTCATCCCACCAATGAAATCTCTTCGTCTGCCGCAGCATTCACGCAATCGCTATCAGCTCTCTCTGTTGCCTCGGGAACCCTCATCAAGCCTACATCTATTAAATCATTCAGCTCGGGTGCACCGTTTCAGGATCTTGGTAAGGATAAAGTTACAGCTGGCCAAGTGCAGCTGCAGGAGTTGATTAGGGCAAACGAAGACCTGCAGCGCCAGAATCAAGACATCTTGGATACCAGCAGCAAGCTTTCCCTAGCCAATGACGATTTAAAAAGAAAGAATCAGGAACTACTCATGTCTCAAGAGAAGATGTCCGCTCTATCCGAGGAGAATGCCTCTCTCAGCAATGTCAATGCCGAGCTCAGTCATCATATGTCCCAAGTTAGCAAGGAACTTAAGGGGACCAAGAGCCTACTTCATGCTGCCAACCTTTCTTATCAATTAGGTTATACGGAAGGGGTTCATTATTGCCGCTGCTACATCCTCCGGACTTCTCTAGGCCAGCAAGCACTGCAAATCCTCCATCAAGGCCTCTTGGAATCTTTCCGAGCCTCACCTGAGTATCTGTTAGCTATCCGCCAACATATTGCCCTCTTGGCGAAGAGATGTGGCATGACTGTGTTAGCCAAGGCCCACAGCTTGGATTTTAAGGAGCCTATAGAGGTAGATCCGATAGTGAAGCATCTTCCTCCACCTCCCTCATTCAAGGGTGATCCCTCTGCTCCTCTAGGAACAACTTGGTGGCTTCCTGTCATGCAGAAAGCCTTCGAGGCTCTCACTGCGCCTTGCGATTTGCAAGTGGCCTTCTCTGATCCGCCTAAGCCCATTTACAATTTTTTCCCAAAATGCTTCTTTCAGGCTGCTAAGATATCAGGTATCTTACACCCTACTCTACTCTTACATGCCTATTTTTGTGCTTGCCATTGTAACTTTACGTTCCTTCAATTAATCCACTTCCCATCTCGCTTCTTCAGATGCACCTTCAACTGGTGGGGCCTCGCAAGTTCTTGGTGATGAACTAGGAAGGTTGGAGAATGTTCCTAGGGGTGAGTCTGCTGATGCTGCGGGAGCTGATCCTAATGATGATGTTGCCAATTTCCTTGCTTAACTGCTGTGTAGTCTATGTTTCAAACAATGCTCTTATTTTGCTTTCGTATTAGACAATTTATTTTGTATTTCAGTATTGAACAATTTATCCACTTTTGCCTTATTCTGTACATGTTGCACTCCTCACTTAGCAGCTTAATCTATTGCGTCTATCTTATTATCATGTTCTTGCTTGTCTATGCATTTTTTTCCTTCTTTTATTTTTCAAATTTCTTTGCATTTTCATGAGGTATTACAGGACCCCCTTAGGGGTGTAAGGTACACTCCTACTCCCCCCTACTCTAGATGGTTTTATCTTTTTGTTAAACCATTTAGAGTAAATACTTTACTTCATCTTACTAGGTATCGCCCTTACTGCTTTATTTTGGCTTTGTAATGTCATTTCTTATTTCATGATAAAACATAAACAAAGACAAAAATAAATGAACAACTTCTCAGCCTTTATTTATTCACGACAAGTTCTCTTCGTGCCATTACAGGAATACTTGTCTAGCCAAGCAAGTATCCTATCAAAAAAGGATGGGCATGAGACCTGGCACGTAGATCCCCTCCCATTAAGACAAAAAATTTTCCATAGCATGTTTCTAAACATAATACTTCTTCAGGTTACTAATGGTCCATGGTCTTGGTTCCACGTATCCCTCATGGTTCGTGAGCTCATATGCTCCACGAGGGAGTACTTTGGTTACCACAAAAGGTCTTTCCCAATTTGGCTCAAACTTCCTCACCGGATGCATCGCATCAGGTCTCTTGAGCACCAAATCTCCCTCTTGAAACCTCCTGGTCATTACTCTCGCATCATATGCTGCCTTTATGCGAGCCTTGTAAGCCAGAGCTCGCTGATGTGCCTCTTCATGCACCTCATCAATCAGATCTAAGCTATCAATCAGATCTCTCAAATCTCTGTTCAAGCCCTCATTGTAGGCCAGGATTCTGTGTGTCGGAATCTTTACCTCCATTGGCATGGCAGCATCGGTGCCATATACCAAACAAAAAGGAGACTGCCCTGTAGGTATTTTCTGTCCAGTTCTATACGCCCACAACACCGAGCTTAGCTCTTTCACCCACTGAGATCTCTCTTTTTCTAACCTTGCTTTGATACCATTCACTATGGTCCGATTGGTGACTTCCACTTGTCCACAGGTCTCTGGGTGAACAACAACAGCGAACCTCTGTTCAATTCCTCTAGCTTTGCACCAAGCTTGTGTTCGTTTTCCAAAGAATTGTGTTCCATTATCAGATACCAGCACTCTGGGCAGGCCATATCGGCAGCAAATATTCTTCCATATAAACTTTATGATGCTCTCCTCTGTTACTGAAGATAAAGGCTCTGCCTCTACCCGCTTACTGAAATAATCCACTGCTACAATGATGTGACATTTCTTTCTTGCTGCCATGGGAAGTTTGCCAACTAGATCTATGCCCCATTTTTCAAACGGACATTCTGCATACTGAACCCCTAGCTCTTCAGCGGGTCGTGCTTCTAGCAACTGGGACACCTTCTTACGAAGACCTCGGCATCCTTCTTCAAAGAAGGCCAATAGTATCCAGCTCTCAGCACTCGCCGGATCAGGTCTCGGAATCCTGTATGACATCCTGCTATTCCCTGATGCGTTTCCTTGATTATCCGCAGACCTTCCGCCTCTGTCACACATCTCAGTAATGGCTGTGAGTAAGCCCTCCTGAATAGGTGTCCTCCAATCAGACAATACTTGGCGTAGATTTTTTTTTTGCAGCTCTTTCCCCTTCTAATTGTTCCCCCGTTTTCAAGAAATGTAAAATAGGTATTCTCCAATCATTTATTCCTTCTATCTCATGAATACTCTTTTCTATTCGGCTACCTGCCATTTTTAGCAATGTTACTTTTTCAGGCATCGACCCATTTAGTGAGCTGGCTAACTTAGCCAGGCGGTCTGCCTGTGCATTGAGGTCTCGAGGTATCTGCTCTATCTTCAGGTGCTGGAAACTTTTACTCAGATCTCTGATCTGCTCCACGTACCTGACCATCCTTTCTTCTTTGATCTCGTAATTCCCCGAGACCTGCTGAACCACCAGTTGGGAGTCAGAGTGAATGACCACCTTCTGAGCTCCCAGTTCAGCTACCATCTCCAGTCTTCTAACGAATGCTTCGTACTCAGCCTCGTTATTAGAAACTCTGAACTCAAACTTTAATGCAAAACTGACCTTGCTTTGGTCTGGTGTTACTATGACAATTCCAGCGCCACATCCCTCAGTTGTCACCGACCCATCAACAAAGACCTTTCACTCTGGCCATTGTACAGGTTGAGTAGTTTCTTGGATGAAGTCCGCCAGAGCCTGCGTTTTGATAACGGTACGTGGCTCAAATTCTACATCATATTCCCCAAGCTCCACACTCCATTTCACCATTCTCCCCGAGAGATCTGGTTTGCTTAGCACTTGCTTAAAGGGGAAATTAGTTCTCACTACCACCCTGTGAGCTAGGAAATACATCCTTAACCTTCTTGTTGTTGCCATCACATCTAAGGCAGCTCTCTCCACGTCAGAATATCTATACTCAGCTCCCTGCAGGGCCTTACTGATATAATAGATGGGCTTTTGCATAGAGCCCTCCTCCTTTATGAGCACTGCACTCAGGGAATGATCTCCCACAGATATGTACAGGTACAGGGTTTCTCCTGTGGTTGGCTTACTTAACACTGGCAAGCTTGCCAAATGAGCTTTCAGGTCCTCGAATGCCTTGTGGCAGCTCTCATCCCATTCAAATTTATTGACCTTCTTCAACACCTTGAAGAACGGAAAGCTTTTTTCCGCTGAAGCGGATATGAACCGACTGAGCGCGGTGATTCTTCCATTTAGTCGTTGTACCTCCCTTATACTAGTGGGAGCAGCCATTTCCAGTACAGCTCGAACTTTATCCTGATTTACCTCAATCCCTCTTGGAGTTACCATATATCCCAAGAACTTCCCTGATTTAACACCAAACGTGCACTTGGCTGGGTTCAACCGCAAATCATATTTTCTCACCACAGTTAAGACCTCCTCCAGGTCTCCGGCATGATGTTCTGCCTTCACACTTTTTACAAGGATATCATCTACGTATACCTCCAAAATCTTCCCTATCTGCTCTTCATAGATCGCATCCATCATTCTTTGACAGGTCACTCCCGCATTTTTAGGCCAAAAGGCATCCTTACGTAGGCGAACGTGCCGCATATGGTCACAAAGGCTGTTTTGACCACATCCTCAGGGGCTAACTGTATTTGGTGATACCCCTGATATGCATTGAGGATAGATAACAGCTCACATCCAGAAGTTGAATCAACCAACTGGTCAATACAGGGCAGTGGGTAATGATCTTTCGGGCATGCTTTGTTCAGGTCCCTGAAATCTATGCACATTCGCCAGCTACCATTACTCTTAGCTACCATTACTGCATTTGATAACCATTCGGAATACTAAATTCTGACAATATGACTAGCGTCCAACAAACGCTTGATCTCTTCTCTGGTCACCTTTTCCTTCTCTGGCCCGAAGGATCTCTTTTTCTGCCTTACTGGCTTCGTTTTGGGGTCTACATTTAGACAATGTAGAGCTACAGATGGGTCAACTCCCCTCATGTCCTTCGGGCTGAATGCAAATAGATCCGCATTCTTCCGTAAACATCGGATTATTGCTTCCTTCTGCTCTTTAGCCATTTGCTTTCCTACCTTCGTGGTGAAACCTGTTTTTCCCGGGAACAGTTCCACCATCATTAAATCCTCTTCCACCGGCTGCATTCTTGGTTCTAGGTCTTCCTCCACACCTCTCGTTTTTGCATCTTTATCCTGGAGTGGGTGTTCTGCCCCTAAGGCTCCCTTCACCTTCTGCTTGGCATGCTTTATAGATTTTACATAAGATTCTTTCGATACTTCTTGGTCTCCAAAGACCTCACCTACCAATCCCTCCTTGAGAGCTGGAAATTTCATTTTTATGTGGTAGGTAGAGACCACTACCTGGAAGTCATTTAGTGTAGGTCTTCCCAATATTATGTTATACGCCGAAGGTGTATCCACTACTAGGAACTTCACCATCCAAGTGTTCAAGGTCTCACCACTCCCGAGTGTTACCTAAAGGGTCACCTCCCCTTTGGGCTGTATTTCGCCTCCAGCAAAACTATATAATGTTGTGTTCACTGGAATTAAATCAACATTAATCTTCATCTTCTGGAAACAATCCCAGAAGAGCACATTTACCGCACTTCCAGTGTCCACGAAGATTCGTGCCACTCGCCAGTTTGCCACTTCAGCACTGATCACCAGTGCATCGTTATGGAGTGTTACACTCATCAAGTCATTGGGACCAAAGCTTACACACGCTTTTGGATTTGCCTCTTCTCCTGGGAATGAGTCCACCACGTCAATCTCCATGCCCATTGTCTCTGCTAACTCCTGGACCTCTTTATTCACTTGGGCTTTAAGAGCTCTCACATAGGCTTTACGAGCTCGGCCTGAGCTCCGTTAGTATTTCCTCCCATAATCATGTTGATATTTCCCCTTTTTGGGGGAGGATCCTCTCGCCTAGGGGGAGTTCTCTTCCCTTGGTCAGGTCTCTTCTGCTCCGGCTCTTTTCTCTTATAGCTTTTCTCTCTTTCTTTTTTGGCAAATTGGAGTAAGGTATCATCCTTTTTCAGCAGTCGCTCAATAGCATCTTTCAGATGCCTACAAGAGTTCGTGTCATGACCATAATTATTGTGATACTTGTAGTACAACTCAGATCGCGGGTTGCGTGGAGCTTCCTTATAAGTACTCGGAAACCTGAAGTGAGGAGACCTGGCAGTAGCTTCCATGACCTCCACCAAAGATGCATTGAGGGGAGTATAATAGTCAAATCTTTCCGGAGCTCTCTTGGGCTTCTGCCCTTCCTTATCTTTTTCAGCTCTTGATGCTGAAGACGACCTTTTCTCTGAGGTCTCCCTTTTGGGAATAGGGAGTTGTTCCTGTATCTTTCTAGCCTCTTGAGCCTCCTCGAGGTTGACATATTTTTCAGCTCTCTGCAGCAACTCTTCAAAGAATAGGGGAGCTCTCTTGTTCAGCGAATTAAAGAATAAACCTGGTGCTAAGCCCTATATGAGCGCCTGTACCTTCACATCGTCCGAAGCCAGAGGAACTTGTAGCACTTCAGCGTTAAAGCGAGTCACATACTCTCGCAAGCTCTCTGAGGGTCCTTGCCTCAATGCCATGAGCGAGGAGGACGTCTTTATATGCCTCCTCGCACTAGCAAATTAGTGAAGAAATATAGACTTGAACTCGAAGAATGAACTTATACTGTTGGGAGGTAATTGAGAGAACCATTGCTGAGCTACCTTCGACAGAGTCGTAAGGAAAACTCTGCACTTAACTCCTTCTGTGTACTGATGCAACATTGCACCATTTTCAAATCTCATCATATGCTCATATGGATCTGTGGAACCGTCGTACTCCAACGTCAGTGTTTTGAAATTCGAAGGTAGCTGATCTTCTCTGATGTCCTTTGAAAAAAGGAGACTGGCTGTTACCGGTTTTAACAGGCTTCTTAGGAGATTTTAACTGGCTGTTATCGGTTTCAATTACTGTTTGAGGGTTGCAATCTCAGTAGCAGCTCCCTCATCCTGAGGTCTCACAATCCGTGCCTCGTCCTCTGCAAATATTATTGCAAAATAGGCAATCATGATTTTCTTAGCGAGTGAGCTACTTAGAAGTGTCGCTAATATCTACTTTCTCTATTTATTCACTAACCATTTTTTGATTCAGTTTGAGGGCTCTCATACCCATCGCTTTCATACTGACCTTCGTCCACGAGTTCTCCCTGTCAAAGAAAATAAAAATATTCAGATCGCGAATATTTATTTTCATATTAACGAGGCTTGAACCGTCTCATTGGCATCTCGTCACGGTCAGGATCTTACAAGATCCATTCGTACCTTCTTGGCTTTTTCCTTTACTGTGTGGTTAGATCTCTTACTTTGGCCCTCTAAGGGAGCCAAAACTTTGGATACAGCTTGCTTCACCATAGCACTGAGCTGATCCATAGACACCGCATAGGTGACACTCTGCTGCACAGGTACTTGAGGTTCCTCTCTCGTGACCTCTGAACCCTTACGACCTCCTTCTTTCTGAGGACTAGTCGACTTAGAAGCCCCCTCCTTCTGGGGCGTCGCCATCTTTGGTGGAGCTACCTTCAGTGTATTCTGATTCTCCTCCTCAGTACATTCCTCCGAGGAGCTGTCGTCGCACACCACTCCTTCAGGTGGGGACTCTCGATCTCGGACGGATATATTTTTCATGACTGAACCTGCATTTCGAGGTTTTCAACTATCAGTACCCGACCAAGGAACATCATCAAGGGCATAACAAGTGTTCAACACTGTTATGCTATAAAAAGTTCAGGTCTCTCCGAAACCTAAAGCTTTTATTTACGTACAGAGGGCGTGGAGATGGCTCATCAGATATAGGTCAGGTAACTGAGAGCTAGTAAAGAAGGAGACTGATGAGTGAACCCGTGAGCTATCTATTTTGATAGCTCAGAGAAGGACGCATTTGGCCAAACATGATCAGGTGTCATAAGGAACCCTCACCTGCTATAATACGGGTTTAGCAGATAAATGTCAGAAATGTCAACCAATGAAGTGAGTTTGTACCAAAAGTGGATAGCAGATCCTTAGTCTATTTACCAATGTACCCCTAAAAGGTGGGGATATGAGTATCGTTTATTCATCTTTGCAACACAGATCATTCACAACACACACAAAATACTCACGCACTCATCTTTCCATTTTCCTTTCCATTCAAAAGCTAACTTGAGCGTCGGAGAGGGTTCGCTGGAAAACCTCCGGTCCCTTCCCTTTTTGCAGGAGTTGGAGAAGCCGTTTCGCTGAGTTTAAGTCTGGATTTCTCTCCCTTACGTGGTTCCAATAGGTGAGCACGAGTTAGTTCGTTAGAGGTATGCTGTTCGTGAAACTCAAATGTTGAGTCACGATTTTGGACGCAACATCTGGCGCCGTCTGTGGGAACTCTTTCTATTCCGTGTTTTCTTTAAGATTCTCATTCACTTAAAACTTATGGGATTATTTGCAACTAGTTTTCGGTTTGGTGTATTTTGAAATAAGGAGCTATAAGGTGCAAAAAAGTTTTTCAACGTATTATCATCATTTAATCAAAACCTTCTGATTGTTTGATTTAAAACTTCCAAGTGTTGTATCAGCCTCACGTCGGAAATTTTCCTTGATATTTTCTCAAACATTTTTTTTAAAAAAAAAGAGAGAGAGAAAGATATATATGTGGAGAAGGGGGGCAGAGATTCCGAGTTCGGATTTGTCCCTCAGAAACGTTATCAGAAATCTGTTGATCCCGAAGTATGGATCGTGAAAGTGCTCATGACATGAGAAAGGGAAAACATAAAAAATGTAATATTCCTGAAGTGAATTTTACGCGACCTCAGCAGAGGTGGAAAGAATGATACGGGGAAAGGAGGGGAGGAGCATGATAGATCTTGCTCCTTAGTTCCCTCAGCCCCAAAGCTTTGTCATAGCTTTCTCGAGAGAAACATAGTGTTGAACACTTGTGCTTGTTATACTGATGATTTTGCTTAACGGTGAACTAACTGTTGGCAATTTTGTGTTGGCAGTCATGGATGACACGGTGGTCCGAGATCTGGGACCTCCCTTTGAGGGAGCTATGCAAGAGGATAGCTCCCCAGAAAGGCATAGTGATGAGAAAAATCACGATGCACCGAAGATGGTAACTCAGAAGCCTACCACACCTCAGAAAGAGGGATCATCCAAGTCTTTGAGCCCTCATAAAGAGAAGGCTCACAAAGAAATGAAGGATCAAGGGGATGAGTTTCAAACCCCTTCACAGCCGAATGTCACGTGTGTGATCTCGATGGATCAAATCAGCACCGTGGTAAAGCAAGCAGTGTCGAATGCCATGGTCTCACATGAAAGTCATAATAAGAAAATTAGTAATGCAACCAAAGAGAAAATGAGAGAGGTACAGATGCCATTGGTAGCAAGCTTGAGCTCTCCATGAGCAAAATAAAATGGTTTGTAACCTGAATATTTTCGTGATTGTTTGCAGGAAGAGCACGAAATCAAAGTGCATTATGAAAGTGAGGGACAGCAGAGTCCTCAAACTGAATCTGAAAATGGTTCGTAATGATTAGTTAAGCGCGTAAGACGAATTAATGATGGTTAAGACAGCTATTTTAACTCAGACTTTGCTATTTTTTGCGTGTTAAAAAATATGCAGAGGGCGATGAGCGTATATCCAAATCTCGAGATAAGGCTGCGGCTGCTAAGATTGCAGCTCTCAAGCAACAGCTTAAAGAGCTCCAGAAAAAAGCTTTCTCACCAAAGAAGTCTCCCAAGAAATTTGTCAGGATAAAGGATGACCAATCTCCTTTCTCCAGAGATATTCGAGATCACCAGCTACCTGCAAATTTCAAGACGCTAACGTTGGAGTATGATGGCTCCACAGATCCACATGAGCATATAATGAGATTTGAGAATGGAGCGATGCTTCATCAATATACTGAAGGGGTGAAGTGTAGAGTTTTCTTAACCACTTTATCAAAGATAGCTCAGCAGTGGTTTGCCCAGCTACCTCCGTGCAGCATAAGTTCATTCAGTGAAATCAAGTCAATGTTCTTACACCAATTTGCTAGTGCAAGGAGGCATGTTATAACGTCCTCCTCGCTAATGGCGATGAGACAGAAATCTGGTGAGAGTTTATGGCAATATTTGGGGTGTTTCAACGCTGAAGCGATACCTTTGGCTTCGGATGACGTGAAGGTGCAAGCGTTGATACAAGGGTTAACTCCAGGGTTATTTTTTGACTCGTTGAACAAGAAACCTCCTATTTGCTTTGAGGAGCTGCTGCAGAGAGCTGAAAAGTATGTCAATCTGGAGGAAGCTCATGAAGCTAGGAGAGCTAAAGAGGGATCTCCCAAGCTCAAAAGAGAGACCTCAGAGAGAAGGTCAGCCCCTACCACGAGAGGTGATCGTGATAAGGGAAGCCTCAGGCCCAAGGGAGCCCCGGAAAGATTTGATAGATATACACCTCTCAATGCATCCTTAGTAGAAGTTATGGAAGCAGCCTCCAAGTCCCCTCACTTCAGGTTTCCAAGTACGTATAAGGAAGCTCCCCGGAATCCGAGATCTGATCTGTACTGTAAATACCATAATGATTATGGTCACGATACTAACTCGTGCCGACACCTGAAAGATGCCATTGAGCGACTACTGAAGAAAGATGATTCGCTACTTCAGTTTGTCAAAAAGGAAAGGGAGAAAAGCTACAAGAGAAAAGAGCCTAAGGCAAAAAAAGCCAGATCAAAGGGAAAAAGGCTCTCCAAGGAGAGAGGAGCCCCCATAAAAAAGAGGAAACATCAATATGATCATGAGAGGTAACACAGATGGTGACCACGTGAGAGCTCGTAGGGCTCACGTGAGAGAGTCCAAGGTGGAAATAAGCAAAGAAGTGCAAGAGTTAGCTAGTAAGATGGGCATGGAAATTGATATCGTCGACTCTTTCACAGAGGAAGAAATGTCGGGGAAAGCAAACGTCGCCTTTGGGCCCGATGATGTAGTTAGCACGGGGCCTCATAATGATGCGCTGGTCATCAGTGCTGAAGTAGCTAACTGGAGAGTAGCAAGGATCTTTGTAGACATTGGTAGTGCAGCCAATGTGCTATTCTGGGATTGTTTTAAGAAAATGCAAATCAATGCGGAATTGGCTCCAGTCAATACGGCACTGTATGGTTTCGCTGGAGGGGAAATACACCCGAAAGGAGAGGTAACCCTTCAGGTTACCCTAGGAAGTGGGGAAGCATCGAGCACGCGGATGGTGAAGTTCTTAGTGGTGGATACACCATCGGCATACAATATTATTTTGGGGTGGCCAGCTCTTAATGATTTGCAGGTGGTGGTGTCCACTTACCACATGAAAATGAAGTTCCCAGCGCAACAAGAGGGGCTGATAGGAGAGGTCGCGGGAGACCAAGAGGTATCAAAGGAGTTGTACGTAAAGTCCATCAAACAAGCCAAGCATAATGGTAAGAGAGCTCAGGTGACAGATCACTTATCCCGAAGCAAAATAGAAGATGCCAAGGATAAGGAAGAAGACATAAGACCTCGCATGCAACCTGTGGAGGAGGAGCTGATGGTGGTTGAGCTTTACCCAGATAGGGTGGGGTCGGCCACGAAAATAGGCAAGTCGATGACTATGGAGCAACAGGAAGCTGTAATAGAATGCTTAAGAAAGAATGCTGACTTATTCGCATTTTTTCCAGAAGATATGGTGGGAATAGATCCATCTATAGTTGTGCACCGTTTGAATGTGGATCCTAAGGCAAAGCCGATAAAGCAAAAGAAAAGGTCATTTGGGCCGGAAAAAGAAAAAATCATAAGAGAAGAAATCAGGCGGCTTTTGGATGCAGGACACTTTGTGAAGATACAAAACTCTGAATGGCTATCAAACGCAGTGATGGTAGCAAAAAGTAATGGTAGCTGGAGGATGTGCATCGATTTTAGAGACCTTAATAAAGCATGTCCAAAAGATCATTACCCCTTGCCATGTATTGATCAGCTAGTTGATTCTACTTTAGGGTGTGAACTACTCTCTATGTTGGATGCGTATCAGGGGTACCACCAGATACATCTCTCACCGGAGGATGTGGTGAAAACAGTCTTTGTAACGGTATGTGGGACGTTTGCATATGTAAGAATGCCTATTGGTCTGAAAAATACAGGTGCCACGTATCAAAGGATGATGGATTTAATATTTGAAAGTCAGATAGGGCGAATTTTGGAAGTCTATGTAGACGATATTCTGGTTAAGAGCGTGAAAGCTGAACATCATGCTAGAGACCTGGAAGAGGTAATGACAGTCATCAGAAAGTACAATCTTCGTTTGAACCCAGCCAAATGTACATTTGGGGTGAGGTCTGGCAAGTTCTTAGGGTACATGGTGACCCCAAGAGGTATAGAGGTGAATCAGGCCAAGGTAAGAGCGGTGCTTGAAATGACAGCCCCTGCTAGTATAAAAGAGGTGCAACGGTTGAATGGGAGAATCACAGCTCTCAGCAGGTTCATTTCCACCTCCGCGGAGAGAAGCTTTCCATTCTTCAAAGTATTAAGAAAGGCGAGCAAGTTTGAATGGGATGAAGGTTGCCAAAAGGCCTTTGGAGAACTGAAAAATCATCTGGCTAGTTTGTCGATATTAACTAAGCCAAAGCCAGCGGAAACATTGTATTTGTACATATCCATGGGAGAGCATTCTTTGAGTGCTGTCCTCATATGAGAGGAGAAATCTCATCAGCATCCTATTTATTATATCAGCAAGGCTTTGCAGGGGGCGGAATATAAATATTCTGATGTGGAGAAGGCCGCTCTTGTTGTTATGGTAGCTACCAGAAGGTTGAGGATGTACTTCCTGTCTCACAAAGTAGTAGTGAGGACCAATTTGCCTTTCAAGAAAATTTTGAGTAAGCCAGACCTCTCGGGGAGGATGGTAAAATGGAGTGTGGAATTGGGAGAATATATTGTTCAACCTAAATTAATCTAGTTGCACGCAATTAAACGTGGTTGTTATAGATTAGATAAGTTGTCCCGAATATCGTCTCACAAGGAAGGCTTAACAGGGTGATTGTTGCATTACGAAAAGAACAGAAAAATAAAAAGAAAGCAAATAAGATTGATTGGGTTGGAATTTTGATTACTCTAAGGAATTAAAAAGACAATTAATTGAGACAGTAATATAAACCCTAATTCTAAAAACAAAGTAAATCATAAACATAATTGAGATGCGAAATAAAAGAAACTTACGATGATTAATTCGTAGTAGAAGTCTGTCACAAAATCCGTACGAATTGAAAGTAATAATCTACCCTAGTGTTTTTAAGGAACAAGAAAATAGCCAAAAAAACTGGAAAAGAAGAACTGTAAAAGAATCTCTGTGTCGAAGAAAAAAAAACGAAAGAAAATAACGTACAAAAGGAAAAAATCTGAGGCTCTATTTATAGCTAATATTATCGCCGCCTCAGTACGGGCGATCGCCTAACATGAGCGATCGTTGAACATCATAACTTCATGAAGATATGGGCGAGCATCAGGCTTCCACAAGCGTTGGAGATCGCGTTCTGAAGTTTTCTCGTCCATGCTGGACGAGCGTTGAGCCTGGACGACTGCTGAGGTGAGTTCTCTGAAACCTGCTCGCCATCATATAGAACTACTGGACGATCGCTGAAGATGAACGATCGCTGGGGTGTCCTCTCTGAAACTCTTCTCGACCAAGTGGACGATCGTTGAGGCTGAACGATCGCTGGGGTGTCCTCTCTGAAACTCTTCTCGACCAAGTGGGCGATCGTTGAGGCTGAACGATCGCTGGGGTGTCCTCTCTGAAAGCCCAGTCGCCAACTTGTAAATTTAT
This sequence comes from Schizonepeta tenuifolia, assembly GCA_029490685.1. Lineage (NCBI taxonomy): Eukaryota > Viridiplantae > Streptophyta > Magnoliopsida > Lamiales > Lamiaceae > Schizonepeta > Schizonepeta tenuifolia. The sequence continues at coordinate 79,810,872 of CM055959.1, forward strand.
TGAACGACCGCTGACCTTGGACAATCGTCCAAGGTGATTCTCTGATACTTCACATAACTGTTGGACGCTCGTCGAGATGTGAACGATCGTTGAACATACACTTTTCAGCCATTTCTCTTGTGATCCAACACCTAAAACACAAATACTGCATTTTCCTAACAAAAACTCGACCCAAAGCATTAGAGCATTCCGAATATAAAAACAACACAAAACACAACGGCAAACGAACAAAATGCACTAAATAAACCCAACTAAAAACAACCAAAAACAGGTGAAACAACCCCTCCACACACAAAACCTTGCTTGTCCTCAAGCAAACCTTAATAAAAATTAAAACGAAGAAAGTGAAATTTGAACTAAATAACACATATCGCAATAAACTCTCAATCACAAAGCAATTCATCACTCATCAATCGAAAACAGTAATCACAACACCAATGAGTAGCCTTCCACACAAGACCTCAATCCACCCAACATCCAAGCACAAGATCACAGAAAGGAAACAATGACATCAAAGAGTATCCCAACTCAAACTACTTATTAAACTATACTAACAAAAATGCAAAAACCGGGCAATCTTCACTAGGTGAAATCACGGAAAATCCGGCCTCCTAGCGTGGTTTCCCATACCCATTCCCCACCTTTAAAAACGAATTCAAGGTAATGAGAAAGAGGGGTAGAGCCCTTCACAACACAACAAACTTAAAAAACGAAATAACCGAACGTCCAGTCAAATTGGGTTATATGGCCATATTTCATGAGGTGAAGACATTTAGAGGTCATCTAAAGTATCCTCATGTGGTTTTCCATGCTCATGGTTCCCAGAAGAGCAGAGACCTCCCAAAGTGACTCAACTTACTAAACAAGATCTTTTTGATCCCTTTATGACTCGTTGTTTTTTTTTTTTTTAAAACTCGCTTAAATTGGGATACAATTCTAAAATACCGTCTCCAAACCGTTCACCATACTCAAAAGTTAAGTGTCAATAATTCAAGTGTGAATCACCCCACAAATGACATGCAAAAACCGCACCAATCGATTCATAGTAGAACCACCTTGATCAATAAAATCTATCAAAACATGAGTCATAAACTTCAAACCCAACTTCAACATCTTAATTCCAAATAAGAAAAATCCGAGGACTCACAATATCATAATATCAACACACCCCCCCCCCCCCCCACGAAAAAGCACGACAATGACCCCATTGTCAACCAAAACACAAGAGAACAAGGAAGGGATTAACACAAGACAACCAACGAAGGAATCGAAACTAACATAAACACAAACAACCTAGCAAAAGATCCAACCCAACACAAAAAACCAAAAACAAAACAAAAACAAGAAAGCAACAAGAAAAAGAAAAAAAGAACGGCGTACACAGCAACAACGAGAATCACTGCGGATCCAGCGGTGGATCAGACGAACCACCTGGAGCGAAATGCCAACGAGCAAATTGCTGTTCCAATGAATCCAGTAGACGACCCTGAGAAGCCATTTGCTGTTGATGCTGGGTCCAATACTGAGAATTTGAGGCCCAACTGCGTTCTTGCTCCGCCCAATGTGTATGCTGAGCCGCCCAATACTGCTCTTGTACCTCCCATCGCTGCTCATTAACTGCCCAACGCTGATCATTCTGCGCCCACCGTTGATCATTCTGCTCCCACCGTTGATCTTGACGGAACAATTGGGCATTCTGTAGAATCATCTGCTGTTGCAAATGCCCAAACTGGGAACTTATCTCCCCACGGAAAGAAGTAAAATCCTGCTGAAACGCCGAAAAGTCATAAGGCACAGAACTGGGGCCGGAAGGGTGGGGAGCTTGTTCAATCTGACGAATAACCCCATCCTGAGGAGGAAACTCCTCATCACTCCCCATCGGTGTGGCATCATCATTGGCTCCATCCGACGCAGCATCGGAAGAACCAGAGGTAGGGGGTGGGGGCGCACTAGGACCAACGAACTCAGCACCACGCTGGCGCTTAACTGCTGGGCGCGACTCATAAGGAGCAAAGGACACCAAATCACGGGCAATAAATCCATGTTTCAATTCAGTAAAGCCCAAATACTTGCATCGCAACAGCACTTGATTAGAAGGAGTGGAATTTGCCCACATAACATTGAAATGATATGCCAAAGCAGTAGCAAGATGCGGCAAAGCAGCCTTATATGTCGAAGTGCGCACAATGCTCTGCAAAGTGTCAAAGATAAACGGAGCCGGACAAACCTTCCGCTTCTTCACAGCACAATCCAACAAAAATAACTCAACATTGTACACCTTATTAGCCTCTGCCCGACCTTTAATGTGATAGACAAGGAACTTGTGTAAAATGCACAAAACTAGATCACGAATTAAGCCACTAGGAACACCACCATTCCCCCAATTGTCACATCCTGACAACTCATACCAAGCCGTTTTGGCATCAAATGTCGGAGAAACAGACAATTCCCCATGAGCTTTCCGAAACCCAAAAACCGTATGCAAAACAGAATACCCCACACGATATGTATTGCCCATCAACCGAAAAGTGATACCCTTGAGATCATCTTCAAAATCTATAGAAACGAGAAATTCCAAACACAAAGGAGTAAATGAAGGCCATTCTGAGCGAGCATATTGAAATAATCCTACGACCTTTAAATACTTATTCAATTCATCCTTCACCCCCAAAGACTCAATAACCTCCCAATCAATGAAACGAGGTACCGTAACAGATTTACTCTTGAGGCGAAGGAAAAGTTTACCTTCAGGGAGCGAGTAAATGGGGAAAGGAGCAGCATAGGTCGCTGAAATGTTCTGTGGTGCAGCCGCATCGGTGTCCATAGCCTCGGAGCCAGTAGTATGGGAAGAAGAACTCCCTCCGACGTTCTTAGTGCGGACCATAGTGAATGAGACGTTGCTGGATACGAATACTCGGCCAAAATGAACCCACGAAGTCGGCGGTCGCTGACGACGAGGAAGAAAAACTAAGCGGTCGCCGGGTATGAGAAATCAGCGTTCGGCGACAGTGAACGCTCGCTCAGCAAGGACGGCAAGGGGAAGAGACTGGGCGCTCGTCTGAAGTCGGCGCTCGCCAGGTGCGTGGTCGGCGAAAATAGCAGACGCTCGCCGACCGGAAAAACTGAGCGCTCGTCGCCTATGGGGTGGTCGAATTCACCGGCGGAGAGAGAAAACCGCCACAAGGAATTGTTGAACGGGATGATAGAGAAGGCACCGGTCGGGAACAAGGACGAAAACAAAACCAAAAGAGAAAAAACCTCCACAACACACACGAAGAGCGACTAAGAGAAACAAAAACGAAGGAGGCGGCTGCTCTGAAATTAGGGCCGACATATTTATAGCCCGGGAAGTGGGCGCTCGTTGGCAATGAGCGATCGCCCAGAATTGGGCCGTAGAACAAATAGGCCGAGGAATGAGTCGTGTTGGACGATCGCCCAGGGTGAACGATCGTCGCACCCCTTCTCTGTTAGTCGAAACAACACGCACTGGACGCTCGCTCAAGTTGAACGATCGTTGCACCCCCTTCTCTGAAGTCGAAGCAACGCGCGCTGGACGCTCGCCCAAGGTGAACGATCGTCGCACCCTCGTCTCTGAAGTCGAAGCAAAACCCGCTGGACGATCGCTCAAGGTGAACGATCATCGCACCCTCATCTTTGAAGTCAAAGCACCGCACACTGGACGCTCGCCCAAGGTGAACGAGCGTCAAACCTGCGCCACAGTATCGTTTTTTTTTTTTTTTTTTTTTTTTCGGTGGGTTGCCTCCCACGAAGCGCTTGTTTAATGTCGTTAGCTAGACATACAAAAACTAAACGTATTCGGAATCCACGAGCCAAATTGACTCGACTCTTTCCAGAACAGGTTCTCCTTCATAGTACAGTTTCACTCGATGTCCGTTGGCTTGGAAGGATTCGCGAGTCTGTTCATTTAACAACCGAACAGCTCCAAAAGGTAGAACTTCTTCAATGAGATACGGCCCACTCCAACAGGACTTCAACTTGCCTGGAAATAACTTCAACCGTGAGTTGAACAAAAGGACTTTCATCCCGGGCTTCAACTCTTTGGATAGAATCCGATTATCATGCAACCGCTTCACTCGATCTTTGTGGATCTTGGCATTGTCATAAGCCTCGTTCCGTAGTTCATCCAACTCGGACATTTGCAGCAATCTTTGCTTTCCGGCGGCCTCAAGATCAAAATTTGTTGCTCGGATTGCCCAATACGCCTTATGCTCGACTTCAACAGGCAAGTGGCAATTCTTTCCATATACAAGCCTATATGGGCTCATCCCTAGAATGCTCTTGTACGCTGTCCGGTACGCCCAAAGGGCATCATTGAGCTTTGAAGACCAATCTTTACGAGATGGCTGCACCGTCTTCTCCAAAACTCCCTTTATTTGTCGGTTGCTCGTCTCTGCTTGGCCCGATGTTTGAGGGTGATAAGGGGTAGCAACCTTGTGGGTGACTCCATTCTTCTTCATAAGCTTCTCAAACAGCTTATTGCAAAAATGCTTCCCTCCATCACTTATGATTGCCTTAGGAAATCCAAACCAACAAAGAATATTTTCCTGTACAAACTTGAGCACAACATGAGAGTCACAAGTCCTAGTGGGGATGGCCTCGACCCACTTGGAAACATAATCAACAGCTAAAAGAATGTACTCATTACCAAAGGATTTGGGAAACGGTCCCATGAAATCGATACCCCACACATCGAAAATCTCAACCACAAGAATATTATTAAGAGGCATCTCATTCCTACGACCAATAGACCCTACCCTTTGGCAACGATCACATGCAAGATAAAAAAACATGTGCATCCTTAAATAATGAAGGCCAGAATAAACCAGATTGGAGCACCTTGTAAGCCGTTTTCTGCCCTCCAAAGTGTCCTCCACAATGCGACTCATGGCAAAATTGGAGCACCTTAGCTTGCTCATCATCCGGAATACACCTTCTGATCACATCATCCTTACCAATCTTAAATAGGTAAGGGTCTTCCCAAAAGTATTGCCTGCACACAGATAGAAAACGCTTCCTTTCTTGGGAAGTAAGGTCAGGCCTCAATTCATCACATGCGAGAAAATTAACAATGTCAGCATACCAAGGGACTATGTCGGTACTCAAGGCTTGTTCAAACGGGAACGACTCAAGCAAATTATCACAAATAACAGGAGAAGGAAGATTATCAAGACGGGATAAGTGGTCAGCTACAGCATTCTCACTACCTTTCCTATCCCGAATCTCTAAGTCGAATTCTTGGAGTAAGAGCACCCAACGAATAAGTCTTGGCTTAGCCTGAGACTTGGTCAATAAATAACGCAATGCAGCATGATCACTATGAATGATGACCTTAGACCCTATGATGTATGCACGAAACTTGTCTAATGCAAACACAACAGCAAACATCTCTTTTTCTGTAGTGGTGTAATTCACTTGAGCAGAAGTAAGAGTCAGACTCGCATAATAAATAACACGAAGCATTTTATCAATACGTTGACCCAACACAGCACCCACCGCAGAATTAGAAGCATCACACATAATCTCAAAAGGTTCGGACCAAATAGGACCAATCACTACAGGGCAGTACTCAACTTCTCCTTAAGCAAGTTAAACGCATTAAGACAAGCATCATCGAAAATGAAAGGCACATCTTGAGAAAGCAAACGACATAGAGGTTGACTGATTTTTGAAAAGTCCTTAATGAAACGTCGATAAAACCCGGCATGCCCCAGAAAGCTCCTAATTCCTTTAACATCACGAGGTGGAGGCAATCTTTCGATCACGTCCACTTTCGCTTTGTCGACCTCTACACCCCTCTTAGAGACGATGTGACCTAACACGTTCCCCCTCCTTACCATAAAATGACTCTTTTCCCAACTGAGAGTCAAACCACTCTCGATACACCTTGCTAACACCCGTTCAATTTTTCTAAGACAATCATTAAGAGATGATCCAAACACAGAAAAATCATCCATGAAGATCTCAACAAAATCATTAAGCATCTCAGAAAATATGGACATCATACACCTTTGAAAGGTACCTGGTGCGTTGCAGAGTCCGAACGGCATTCTCTTGCAGGCATATGTGCCAAAGGGGCATGTGAAGGCTGTCTTCGCTTGATCCTCGGGCGCGATCGCGATCTGGTAGTAGCCTGACAGTCCATCCAGAAAACAATAGAACTCATGGCCCACCAATCTATCGAGCATCTGATCAATGAAAGGCAATGGAAAGTGATCCTTCTTGGTGGCCGCATTGAGTTTCCTGAAGTCTATGCACATCCGCCAACCTGTAACAGGCCTCATGGGCACCAACTCTTCATTATCATTCAAGACCACCGTGATTCTTCCTTTCTTTGAAACCACATGAACGGGGCTGAGCCATTCACTGTCAGCAATGGGAAAGATGATCCCTTCGGCCAACTGCTTGTAGATCTCCTTCCGCACCACTTCCATTAGTACAGGATTCAATCTTCTTTGGCCATCTCTCTTTGGAGTCGCTCCATCCACCAAGTTTATCCGGTGCATACATGTTGCAGGGCTGATCCCTTTAATGTCGGACAAACACCATCCAAAAGCAGCCTTGAACCTTGTGAGCACCTCGACCAATTCTTCTTCTTCGGCTGCCTTGAGCTCTGCAGAGATTATGACAGGTTTCTTTTTTTCTTTTTCAAGGAACACGTACTTCAAGTTGGCCGGAAGGTCCTTAAGTTCAAGCTCGATCTCCTTCTCGTCTTTAGGAGCTTCTATTATGAGTGGCTCATTAACAGGCAGGTCAGTTGGCAGCAAGGCTTCCATAGCTGCTTCCTCTCTAAATCTCTCCTCCAAGTCGGCGGAGCCTTCAAAAACCTCCTCGAGCTGCTTCTCTTCCATAAAGCAGGCCTCGACAAGTGTGTCGATAGCATCAATGTAAGAGCAATTATCAACACTATTGGCCGACGGAATCCCCTTGTTGGCTCTGACGTCGTAAGAAACTGACTCACCCAAAACTGACATCTTAATTATGCCGTTCTTTACATCAATGAGAGTATTGGTTGTAGCCATGAAAGGCCTCCCCAATAATAAAGTGTGCTCTCGTCCATCTTCCTTGACATCGCCAATCTCAAGCACGACAAAATCCACCGGCACAATAAGTTTCCCCACTCGTACTAGGACATCTTCAATAACTCCGCGAGGGTGACGAACCGATCTGTCTGCTAATTGCAAGCACATCCTTGTCGGCTTCAACTCTCCCAATTCCAACTGCTTAAAAATGGAATAAGGCATCAGATTGATCCCGGCTCCTAAATCCAGCATTCCAGAAGCTTCCTTTCCATTCCCCATAGCTATTTTAATCACAAAGCTCCCAGGATCTCGTTGCTTTTGGGGGAGAGAGTGCTGCATAATGGAATTGGCACTTTCTGATACTAGAACTTGTTCCGGTTCATCAAACTTTCTTTTCTTGGATGCTAACTCCTTGAAGAACTTCACATAAGCAGGCACGTTTCGGATCACATCGAGCAAAGGTAAATTCACATTCACTTTGGATAGCATCTTATAAAAGTCTGAAAATTGCTGGTCCTGCTTCTCATTCCGCAATCTGCTAGGAAAGGGTATCGGTGGGCGATAAGGCTTTTCAGCCTTATGTAGTCGGATTTCTGCTTGCTCTTCCTCAACTCGAGGCTGTAAGATCTCTGGTGATGTGTCTCCCACTTTATTATCAACCATCTTCCCATTTCTCAACACAGTGACGGCTGACGCTTGATGTGGCTGTTGACCTTAGCTCGGAATCTTTCCCGGCTGCTGCTGCTGCTGCATCTGGTTAACGGTACCAGACACTTGTCCCACCGCCGTCTCAAGGCGCTTGATGGTTGCATCTTGAGCTTCTCTCGCCTGCCTGCTTTCTTGCATGAATGCATTGAGATTATCTTCAAACGAGTTCTTCTGAGCAGGTGGTGGCGATGCGCGCTGAAATTGTGGTGGCCCTTGCTGGAACTGACTCTGCTGAGTTGGATTCTGCCACTGAGAATTAAAATTCTGCTGCTGCTGCGGGTACCACTGCTGCTGCTGCTGTGGGTACCACTGTTGCTGATTAGAAAACTGATTGAATTGCTGAGGAGGATACTGCGTGAACTGCTGTGGGGGACGGCGATTTTGAACATTTCCTCCATATGCCTGGCCTTGGGTCTGATTCCGCCATCCAGTGGTAGACTGATTTTGCCATCCCGAGTTCTGCTGTCGCTGATTCGGATTAGAACCTTGGCCCTGGTCAAACTGCTGTCGAGGAGGAAATCCCTGTGCCGCATACACTTCTGCGCCTCCTTCATAGGTCAACTCCCCCATTCTCTGGCACTCCTCAGGATGATGCCCCAATTCACCACAAATACCACAGGGTTCAGGAGTAATCTCATGCCTAACAGGTGCTGACCGAGGAGGAGATGCCACAGACTTATTCATCTTCAATTCTTGCAACTCCCTCATCATCCCTGCGAGTTGTTTCTGCAGCTCATAATTTGGTGTTACCGCATTGGTATCAACTCTTCTCCCTCGGATCGACTTCTGTTGTGAACTGTCCGCCAAAGTCTGGAAGATCTGGTTGAGTTCCATAGGGGTCTTCTTAGCTATGTTACCCCCTGCCGTGCTGTCCACCATGAACTGAGTAGTAGTAAGAAGTCCATCATAAAAGAACTGACTAATCATAATCGCGGATAACTGATGATGTGGGCATTGTCGGAGGAGCTCTTGAAATCTCTCCCAAGCCTCATGGAAAGGCTCGTCAGTTCCTTGCGTGAAATTCATAATCTGCGTACGAATCTCCTGTGTCTTGTGGTTTGGATAAAACTTCAACATAAACTTCTCACAAGCATCCTTCCACGAATTAATAGAATTTGACGGGAGTGATAGCAGCCACGCCCGAGCCCGATCCTTTAAGGTGTAAGGCAGGCACTTGAGCCTTAATTGATCCTCTGTAAGGTCCGACAGAGGGAAAGTCTGCACTATAGAACAGAACTCTCGGACGAATTGGAGTGCATCCTCATTGGGCATTCCATGGAAAGCTGGAAGCATGCTAGAGTAGTTATGCTTCAAATCATAATTTCTGACCCCGGCAGGCAGAACAATGGCCGACGTCGTGGCCTCAATAACTGGTCGGGAGTATTCTCCCATGAGCTGGTTTTCCTCGGTAGCCATATTTCCTTGAAAATTCAATTGACACTGTCCCTCAGAATCACAAAACAAATTCCCAAACAAAGCTCCGTCTTCAACCTTGTCAGGAAGCAGTTCAGTTACCTCCCTTAATTCTTCCAAAACTGCACTTCTCCTGTGTATGTTGTCAATATACAGTGCTAACGGTTGTTTCTGACTTCTGCGACCTTGCATACACAACACTAGCACACAGATTAAATGCACCGGAGGGAGAAAAATAACCAAACAAAAATTAAAATGAAAATTATAACACAAAAATCGCCTAAAGCCTTCCCCGGCAACGGCGCCAAATTTGTTCAACCTAAATTAATCTAGTTGCACGCAATTAAACGTGGTTGTTATAGATTAGATAAGTTGTTCCGAATATCGTCTCACAAGGAAGGCTTAACAGGGTGATTGTTGCATTACGAAAAGAACAGAAAAATAAAAAGAAAGCAAATAAGATTGATTGGGTTGGAATTTTGATTACTCTAAGGAATTAAAAAGACAATTAATCGAGACAGTAATATAAACCCTAATTCTAAAAACAAAGTAAATCATAAACATAATTGAGATGCGAAATAAAAGAAACTTACGATGATTAATTCGTAGTAGAAGTCTGTCACAAAATCCGTACGAATTGAAAGTAATAATCTACCCTAGTGTTTTTAAGGAACAAGAAAATAGCCAAAAAAACTGGAAAAGAAGAACTGTAAAAGAATCTCTGTGTCGAAGAAAAAGAAACGAAAGAAAATAACGTACAAAAGGAAAAAAATCTGAGGTTCTATTTATAGCTAATATTATCGCCGCCTCAGTACAGGCGATCGCCCAACATGAGCGATCGTTGAACATCATAACTTCATGAAGATATGGGCGAGCGTCAGGCTTCCACAAGCGTTGGAGATCGCGTTCTGAAGTTTTCTCGTCCATGCTAGATGAGCGTTGAGCCTGGACGACCGCTGAGGTGAGTTCTCTGAAACCTGCTCGCCATCACATAGAACTACAGGGCGATCGTTGAGGCTGAACGATCGCTGGGGTGTCCTCTCTGAAAGCCCAGTCGCCAACTTGTAAATTTATTGAACGACCGCTGACCTTAGACGATCGTCCAAGGTGATTCTCTGATACTTCACATAACTGTTGGACGCTTGTCGAGATGTGAACGATCGTTGAACATACACTTTTCAGCCATTTCTCTTGTGATCCAACACCTAAAACACAAATACTGCATTTTCCCAACAAAAACTCGACCCAAAGCATTAGAGCATTCCGAATATAAAAACAACACAAAACACAACGGCAAACGAACAAAATGCACTAAATAAACCCAACTAAAAACAACCAAAAACAGGTGAAACATATGACGTGGATTTTGAGCCAAGGACAGCTATTAAAGCTCAGGCGTTAGCAGACATTATCCAGGAGACCATAAAACCAATGCAATGGCTGGAATGGAGGGCCTACGTAGATGGGTCGGTCACAGTAAATGGATGTGGGGCAGGTGTTGCCATCATAACACCTGAGGAAGAAGAGCTAAGTTTCGCCCTAAAGTTTGAATGTAAACTGTCGAATAATGAAGCTGACTATGAAGCATTCATTAAAGGTTTGGAGATGTTAGCTGAGTTGGGAGCTCAAAGGGTGGTGAAACATTCGGACTCCCAATTAATGGTGCAACAGCTGATGGGACATTACGAGGTAAAAGAGGGGAGAATGGTGCGTTATGTTCAGAAAATAAGGAACTTGGAGAAAAAATTTGCGGATGTATGCATAAAACAAGTTCTACGAGACCTCAATAACAGGGCAGATCACTTGGCCAGAGTGGCAAGCTCTATAGGAGAACTGATACCGGAGAAAGTGGTATTGATAAGGATATCAGCAGAAGGTGTTGAAGACGAGGGAGTCGGCGCAATAGAAGCTACAGACTATTGGAGAGCTCCTATATTGCATTTCTTAAAGACAGGAGAATTGTTGGAGGGGGTAAAAGCTCACAAAAGACGAATTTATGCTAAGTATTGCATGGTAGGGGGATGTTTGTTCAAAAGAGCCATATCTCAACCATTGCTTAGGTGCTTAACAGAAAATGAGAGTATGGAAGTCCTGAAAGAAGTTCATCAGGGGAGAGCTGGGTGCCATTCTGGGTTCAGAGACCTGGCGAGACGAGTGCTGAGAGCTGGATATTACTGGCCCACTTTGAAAAAAGATGCAGAAGACTTCGTGAGAAAGTGCCCCAGGTGTCAAAAGCATGGACCCTTGATCCATGCTCCTGCTGGGAAGCTGGGAGTGTAGTACGCTGAATGCCCTTTTGACAAGTGGGGTATAGATCTAGTGGGGAGGCTACCCATGGCCAAGGGAAAGAAATGTCACCTGATAGTGGCAGTTGATTATTTCAGCAAGTGGGTGGAAGTGGAGCCACTCTCTTCAATATCTGAAGACAGTATAATCAAATTTCTGTGGAAGAATATTTGTTGCAGGTACAGAACGCCCAAGGTCTTGGTATCAGATAATGGCAGGCAATTCTTCGGTAAAAAGACTCAGGAGTGGTGCAAAGCAAGGAAAATCGAGCAAAGGTTTGCTTCTGTAGCTCGACCAGAGACATGTGGTCAAGTAGAAGTAACCAATAGGACCATAGTAAATGGCATCAAGGCAAGGCTTGAGAGGGATAGGTCTCAATGGATAGATGAGGTGGACTCTGTTCTCTAGGCTTATAGAACTGGTCAGAAAACTGCTACAGGGGAATCGCCTTTTCGATTGATATATGGATCGGAAGCTGTCATGCCAGTGGAGAGTGAAATCTCAACGCATCGAGTGTTGACTTATGATGAGAACCTAAATCAAGAACTCAGAAAGGGGAGCTTAGACCTAATCGAAGAGGTCAGGGAGAGAGCTCACCAGAGAGCTCTAGCTTACAAGGCTAGGATCAAAGCGGCATTTGATCAGAAGGTCAGAATTAGAAGACTGGAAGAAGGAGACCTGGTGCTGAAGAGAGCTGATGCGATGCATCAGATGCGGAAATTTGAAGCAAACTGGGAGGGACCCTTTGTGATAGCTAAGGTCCTGTCAGGAGGGGCATACGAGCTCATGGATGAGAAAAGAAATTTGGCCCCAAGACCATGGAACATCAGCAATTTAAAAAAGTATTATGTTTGAAGTGTTTTTCTTTTCTGAAAAGGAAGATTCTGTTTTGGCTTGATTAGGAGGAGAGCCTACGTGCCAGGTCTCTCAACTCCTTCTTTTTTGTAGAATACTTGTTTGGCTAGGCAAGTATTCCTATAATGGCACGCTGAGAACTTGCTGAAAATAAATAAAGGCTGAAGAGTTATGATTATTTAATGCATTGATTTGATGAATTGGTTAACGCATAGTTGAGTTAGTTGGATAAAAGAAAAATATACTCTGAATGATTCGAAAAAAAAAAAAAAAAGAGGAACTATGTATATGAATATAACACTTGTTCGAAATCATCAAGAGTAGGGAGGAGTAGGGGTGTACCCTCACTACAAAAAAACAGATAATTACCGAGGGTAAATACCATCGGTAATTTACTAAATCCCGTCGGTAAATAAATTACCGACGGCATTACCGAAGGCAATAGACCGCCGTTGATCTCCCGGTAGGTGAGCACATTACCGACGGCAATTTGACCTTCGGTAACTACCGACGGCGGTACCGTCGGTAAATTTGATCGGTAAAACAATGGCACACAGTAGGTTTTTTTCCGGCGAGATCACCGACGGTAAACGCCCTCGGTAGTTACCGAGGGGATTATTTGTCGTCGATAAATTTATTTTTTTTTTTAATTTTTTATTTATTTTTTGTAACCCCTGCTTCACGATTCAATTACACGGCACACACTATAACAAAGCAAATATCAAAACGGGGTATCACAATATCCCAAATCATATAAAAAAATGTAATATACGAGGATAAATGTAAAATACGAGTGTAATAATGTACGAAGTGTATAAGTAACTACAGGATAAAACGAACGAACGACCTAATCAACTAGGGGGAGGACGAGGAGGTAGCTGGCCCGACTGCATCAATAATTGCTCGAACTGAGCAAAGCGCGCCTCCAACGCTATACGTGCTGCTCGCTCCTCCTCGATGGATGCACGTTCTGCTGCTCGTTGCGCCTCCAGGGCTGCACGTTCTGCTGCTCGTTGCGCCTCCAGGGATGCACGTTCTGCAGCACTTTCCGCCTCAGACTGCTGCAGTCGCTCCTCCAACGTGGAGATCCGAGTCTCGTACATCTCCTGTGTCATGGCTGAAGTGTCAGTGCTACTAGTAGACCCCCTACTGATCTGGCTGGCACCGGCACTTCCAGTGCCGTAACGCCGTGACCTGTCGGGATGTACGAGCTCCAAGTAGATCTCGTTCAGGTCCGTTCGTTGTGACTCCCGAGCAATGCGATGAATTTCAACCTAATTGATACATAACATTGCATATTTGTTAGAAATTAAATACATTACAATATATTTAACTAATACTTAAATAAATTTAAATACTTACATCAAGATGTTCATCCCTCTGTGTCGCATAGGTGCCGTCTTCTTTTGTGTGGATGCTCAGAAAAGTCTCATAGTTCAAGGCAGTCACCGGCAGTCCACTCTGCAAGCTCTGTTAATACGTGTATATAAGATAAATAAATTATTAACAAAGATATAATATATATATATATATATATATATATACTTAAAAAATGAATTGATAATTACTAACCAAACTCTGCTGCAGGATACAAGTGGACTGAGACCCTCCAACGTGCTTTGCTATCCCTGTACCTGGTCCGTCGGGCTCAGACAAACGGTTTTGCCTGTGTCGCTAGGAAACCGCCTCAACATCCTCATGCTGCCAGTACGCCTGGATCCCTGTCCAGTACTCGTCAGTGAAGCCGTCAGGTCTGGCCATCGTCTGGCCCGCAGCAGTCTTCTTCTTCCACTTCTGGTTCACGATTCTCAAGTTGTCACTGAACCTGGTACGTGCCTTAGCCTCCCACATCTTCTTCACATCGGCCTCATCCTCAGGCTCCCAACAATATCCTTTCTGTTGAATAAAAATGATTAAATCAGTAGATAACAGAATAACAATAATAATTATAATAATTATTTGTAATAAAAATTCAATTACCCTAAATTCGGCCCAGTATGCAGCCTTCACCTCGTCGGAAGTTGACTTCCAATTGTACCCAGGGTTAGGAATCCTCTTGAAAGTTTGAAAGGCATTGCTTGCGATGCCCGGTGTCTCCATCAACTCTCTATAAACAATAATAATAATAATAATAATAATAATAATAATAATAACAATAATAATAATAATAATAACATTGATAATAAAAATAACAATAATAATAATAATAATAATAATAATAATAACATTGATAATAATAATAATAATAATAATAATAATAATAATAATAACAACAACAACAACAACAACAACAATAATAATAACAATAATAATAATAATAACATTGATAATAAAAATAACAATAATAATAATAATAATAATAACATTGATAATAATAATAATAATAATAATAATAATAATAATAATAACATTGATGATAAAAATAACAATAACAATAATAATAACATTGATAATAACATTGATAATAAAAATAACAATAATAATAATAATAATAATAATAATAATAATAATAACAACAACAACAATAATAATGATAATAATAATAATAATAATAACATTGATAATAAAAATAACAATAACAATAATAATAATAATAATAATAATAATAATAATAATAATAATAACAATAACAACAACAACAACAACAACAACAACAATAATAATAATAATAATAATAATAATAATAATAATAATAATAATAATAATAACAATAATAATAATAATAATAACAAATGACGTACCTACTAGGCATTCTCCGAAAGAGAAGCTTCCCATTGGGGCCCTTAGGCCATTGCCGCTTCAGCTCGGCAACTGGTACGACTCTGGGCCTTTTCGACCGTGTAGAAGAAGACTCTGGAGGAGTCTCAGAAATGTGCGGTGAAGAAGGAGGAGTCATACCTAGCCGAGTCGACTCCTACTGTGACGAGGGAGGAGTCTGCTGTGAAGACCCAGGAGGAGTCTGCTGTGCAGTAGAAAGACGAAAACCTCTACGAGTGCTCGACATTGTACCTGTTTCAAATAAAAAATCAGATAATTAAGCTTAGACGATATAATAACAAATAAAAAAAAGATGTAAAAACATATAAAAAAACCAAAAAACATATATAAAAAAACAAAAAAAAAAAACGAAGACAACTGATTGAAGCCTCTCTCTGATATGTGGTTTTCAACCTTTATGCTCATGAATTGTGTCATAAAGGACAATTGTGAGTAAGCATCACACCCAGGGTACAATGGATTATCGGCTGAGTTCAACATGTCATAAATTTGTTGAGCAGCAGGATTGGGTGGTTCTTCTATATTTGGAGGACATTCAAAATTACTAGGACCAGCATGATCATACACCATCCTTTGATAGTTATTGTATGACGCATCATCCTCATCCATCCTAGTATGTTCTAGCCGACTAGCCACTGGTGTTTCTCCATGATAAACCTATGTTGTGTAATTGTGGACAAACCCATGCCTAGTAACATGTTCTCTAACTGTAGGCACACATAAAAATTTCAAGTGTTTGCACTTTTTACACGGAAACCTAATGTTACCTACTCCATCTGTGTAAGCTGTTTAATTTATCGCATACTCAAGGAAACCCTCAAGTCCAATTTCAAATGCAGAATGATCATTATATCTCGCATACATCCACTGACGATTATCATTCATTGCTGTAATTTCTAATTAAAAACGGAAAGAACATCAGTCATAAATAAGACAAAATTTCGACATCATAACCTCATTATCCTAACTACCAAGTGCTCGACTCTACCAGTTATGTTAACCATAATGGTTCTAATTTACTAAGTCTACCCGACCCGGCCCCCAATTTTTCAACCAATACAATATAAAATAAGCAATAAAAAATACAATAATTACAAATAGTCATTCAATTGTTGGGAGAAGATCCTTAAGAAATAACCAAAATCTATCCCAAAGGGAGAAGATCCTTAAGAAATTGATTAAATCTATCCCACAATGTAATAACATATATGTAATCATATTTCTTATCACATAAATTAACATGTAATATGCATGTATTAAGTGAAAAGATGCATCAAATATGAACATATTTATCAAACACGTATGCAACATACTTATCAAACCTAGCAAACAAATTCTACATTGATTCGTAATTTCTACACTAGCAAACAAATATGCATACATATATATATATATATATATATATATATATATATATATATATATCACAAAAAATCGAGCGCAAAGTAATGTAATTACCGGCAGCGGCAGCGGGGGCGGCGTCGGTAGCGGAGGCGGCGGGCAGCGGGGACGGCGGCAAGGCTGACATAGAGAGAGAGAGAGAGATGAGAGAGAGAGAGACATAGAGACACAGAGAGAGAGACAGAGAGAGAGTGAGACAGAGAGAGAGATACCGGCAATGCGGCGATGGTGACTCGGCGGCAGGGATGGTGGCAACGGCGATGGCGTGCGGCTGAGAGAGAGAGACAGAGAGGAGTTAGAGTGAGAGAGAGATAGAGAGAGAGACAGAGAGAGAGAGGGACAGAGAGAGAGCGAGACAGAGAGAGAGACTTACCGGCGATGCGGCGATGGCGACTCGGCCGCGGGGACGGCGGCGGCGTGCGCGGCTGAGAGAGAGAGAGAGAGAGGAGTTAGAGAGAGAGAGAGAGAGAGAGAGAGAGAGAGAGAGAGAGAGAGAGAGAGAGAGAAAGAGAACTTACCAACTCACGGCGACGGCACGGCGATGGCGCTCGGAGGACGATGGGGACGGCGGGAGGGAGGAGTTGCAGAAATGGGCAATTAGGGCTGGAAGCCCCAATTTGATTTGAATGATTACCGACGGCAAATGCCCTCGATAATCCGCCGACCCGTATAAATCACCGACGGCGGCACGAGCTCTCGGTAATCATCGACGGCAGCTTACGCCCTCGGTAATCACCGACGGCAATCACACCCTCGGTAATTACCGAGGGACATTGCCGTCGGTAATTACATTTAAATTTACCTAATTTTTTATTTAAATTATTACCGATGGTAATTTCCCTCGGTAATACCGTCGGTGATTTCGGCGGGAACCATCCCGCCAAGTTGCCGTCGGTAAATGGTCGGTAAATTCACCAAAACCGACCCGTGTTTTTTGCCGTCTATAATTTATCGGTAATTACCGAAGGCAAGATTGCCCTCGGTAATTAGCTTTTTTTTGTAGTGCCTACACCCTAAGGGGGGGTCAAAAGACCTCATGAAAATGCAAAATACGGTACGAAAATGCGAATAAGGGAAAGGTAAAATCAGAAATATGAATAGCAAAACATTTAAACACAATAAAGCTCAAAGCAAACTCAAAGCTTGGATAGCAAAATATATAAACACCATGGAGTTAAAAGTGTACAGTAGGCAGAAACTAGAAAGCAAAGGCGGATAAAAGAGTCAAGCTCATACAAAAGAAACATTGTTCTAAGGAAGCAATGAGTCGATAAAACACTATGCTAAGAAGTTAGTGGTATCTTCTTCCATAGTGGTATCTTTGTCGTCAGCACGTTGAGTAGAAGGCGGAGCTATGTCGTGAGAGGTCTTGCCCATGGGATTGGAAGCTTCAACTTGAGAGGAGGAAGGGGGAGCACTTGTCTCAGAAAATAAGAAAAAGTAGCAGCAACAAACACACGTCAAAACAAAAAAAAAAAAAAAAAAAAAAAAAAAAAAAACAAGGGAAGAAGAGCGAGGTGAAATGTACCTGAAGAGGTAGCTGGACCAGGGGGGAGTTTGGAGAGATAGCTTCTACTTTGTCCTACCACCTGAAGAAAGTCTTCAGGAAAGAAGTCGTAAATAGGATCATGAGGATTTGCAAAGGCAGCGTGGAGATCACAGGGAGCAATCAAAGCCTCAAAAGCCTCTCTCATCACAGGAAGCCCAGGCCGAGCCTTCAAATCTCCTTTGAAAGAAGGGGGTAAAGGCAAACGCTTGACAATAGGGTCCACTTGAAGAGCCTGCTCAAATCCCATGTTGCGAACTGTGGCTAGAACGGTCATACCACACCTCTTTGCTAATTAAGCAATGTCACTGCAAATGGTGGCAAGATACTCTGGCGAGGCCTTAAAGGAGTCTAAAAGATCCTCATGCAAGATTTGCAGGGCGCGTTGACCCATGGGAGTGCGTAAGATGAAGTTGCGACACCCTTGAACCCCTTTTATGTAGCCTGACTGATAGGCACTGTTAACATCTTGAGCAAGGCCTTTGGCCTTGGCAAGCTCCCTAGTAACCTGATTCAAGTGACGACTGAGGTCCGCGTTAACAGCACTCAAGGAAGTATTTTCTGCAGAAAGATTAGATAGCTTTTCCACTGATTGGGATAATTCATGATTCCGCTTTTTAGATCATCGTTGGCTAGGGATAGCTGGTTGCTAGTGTCCAGGATATCGCGGTTGCGTGCTTGAAGTTGCTCAGTCGTCTGGGTAAGCTCTCTCAGTTGCAGTTGATAGCTCGCGATGCTCTCCTTCAGCTTTTTCACCTCCTCTTTGCGGCTGTCACTCTAGAACCGGAGAAGTTTCCCATGAGCGCTGACCAGCTGATGAGAGGGGAGAGGTCATCAGCAGAATAGATATGCGATAGGAAACTTAAAAAAATAATAAGTATGCATAAAAAAAAAGAGGATAACCAACTAGTTACCCGGATGAGACACTGTGCGTTGTCCTCCTGTAGAGGAAGTAAAGTGGGAGGAGATGAAGGCATTTCCTCGTCGGGAGAGGAAGGCAAGGCTTGCAGCAGAGTGAGGCATTTAGAAGAGGGCAGCTGTAGGAGAGAACCAGATGTCTATCCCCGGAAAACGTAGCCTATGGAGTCAGCAGCTCTTTGAGGAGACACCTCGATACGAGGAATGTGTTTACCTCTCTTGGAAGCCGTCGTAGGCGGATGAACGGGAGCAGGTCTCTTGGGCCCTGTTGAGGGTAAGGTAGCCTTTTTCTCTCGTCCAGCCGGAGGAGGTAAACCCAGAGAAGAAGGATGCTGCCGGGTCAGATCTCCAATAGGGGCCACTTTCACGGGTATGCGGCCAGATTTAGGCAATACCCCAGACTCCAACGGATCCGAGGACGGATTAGTGGGCACGCTGTCATCTTGGGTCTGGCTTCTCCCTTTACAAGCCTACTCTTGAAGAAGAATGTCAAAATCGAACTCTTTATCATCGGGAAGCTTGACATCATCGATCCAGCTCATCTCTGTAGGAGGTATAACCAAGAAAAAGACGATGTCAAGAAACAGGAGTATACACCTGTTCACAAATAGAAAATAATAAAAGAAAACGAAAGAGAATGAGCGAGACCCACCCTCAGGGGAGAAAGAACACCCGCCAGGGGGAGCCAGCTCAAAAAATAAAAGAACTGATGGGTTAGACAGTAAATCGTTGAATTTGAAAGCGCTGAAGCGAGCTTTGGCAGTGAGCTTGTCCAAGATTTTATGCTCAATAGGCTGAATAGCCTTGACATTGGGGCGAGGCTGCTTTAGGCATAGACTTTGCCAAGGAGCATATGGAAAAGGCCAATTCCCATCCTTGGGGGTGATAACAAAGTACTTATCTTTCCATTCTTTCCCGGGGCTGCGAGCGTTGCACAAATGTTGCGCTGGACCCATAGGCCTAGCGCTAATATAATAAAAGCTACCTAGGGGTTTGATATCATATACTGTTTAAAAAAGGGTAGGAGTAGGATGACCTCCGTTCCCGCGCATCAAGATGTAAAAAGTAAGCAGAACTTTAATGGAAGAAGGCAGAAATTGATTGGGCCATAAATTATGCAGGGCACATGCTTTCACAACGATGTCGGGAAGGGGAAATCATAACCCTGCCTCAATTTGATGGTACCAAAAAACTACCGAGGGAAAATCTATTGAGTGGGGGCGTTCATGGGACAAGGGCATGCGAATGTCAAAAGTGTCACAACAGTTCAACCACGCATTCACTAACTCTAATTCCTCTAAAGACAAAAGAGATTCACCTGCGAAAGTATCGGAGACAGGAAGAGAAGCAAGGGGTTCACCCCCAGCAGCAGTAAGTGAAGTAGAGCTCCGTGAGTCTGGGCGAGGGGATGTCGAATCATCTACCAAATCCACGATGTCTTTCACACCAGAGCCGCGGTCAGAAGAAATAGTGTGCCGGGAAGAAAGACGGCGAGAACGATGGGTAACCAATTTCTTTCTTTGAACTTGGGTATGAGAAGACGTCTCAGAAAAGGAGTCATCATGGGGGGTGACTGATGCATCTTTGACTTTTGGGCCATTTGGCCCTATTTTTTCATGTCTTTTTGTGTAGTTAGAGTCTGTCCAGGGGAAGGAAGTTATTGTTCGAAGGAAGGAAGCACAGGCCGAGTCAAACAGAAGAAAGGTGGTCAGAATGAGCAGAACTGGAGTGAATTCAGTCGGTTGCAAGGACTACGCAAAGGAGTATGCAGCGCAGGAGATGAATTGAAGCAAGAGACGAGGTTGAAAGGAGGATTCCATGTGAACCCTGAAGCTAAGTTGTTGTTCATCATTCGCATTCGTGGTATTAACGCAATGCACCCAACAACAAAGAAGATCTTGCAACTGCCTTGCTTACAAAGAATCAAATCATGAAGCATGCAACCAGTTTGACCACTACAGGAATTGCCAATCAGTCGCCAGAGCTAAAGAAGGAAAGCCGAGTGGAAAAGATTCACAGCATATCTGCCGAGCGTTTATGGAAAGAAGGATCTTGAAGTCAGCGCATCACCCTAAATCAATCAATTAATCGGAGATTGCCAATCACCAATCAAGTCAATCAGGAATAATCAGCATCTCGCTCAACATGGAAAATGCCAATCATGCCGATTCAGTCTACTCGCTTAGGGTTTTGCTCGCTGCCATTGCTACTATAAAAGTCCAGCCAGAGCGGCTGACAAAATGTTGGTTACTTCGCCATTCTATAGTTCTTAGTCCAAGAAACAATTTTAATCTCAGTTTGATATTTTCTTTACGATCGGAACAGTTTATCCGCTTAATTTACATTCTGTAGTGAAGAACGAATCCAAGGCTGTTAGCCTTAGGTACTTTTAATTCAAGTATTTCGTATTTTTTTTCATTCATGTGTTCTATTTCGCTTATCATTATATATTTAATTATGTGTAAGTAATCTACTTGGTGAGATTTAGGTATGGGAAATGATTGACTGTTGATATGTGAAACATTCAAAAGGCACTTGTGCCATCGGTTGAGTCCAGTAGTTCTGGAAAGACTGGAGCAGAACTCATGGGCAGTCCTGACTTAACGGGTGATCACCGCTCGGTTGGAGCTGTACCATGTCAAGCAAAGGCAGGGCATGACAGACGGCAACGTTCGATGTGCCCATGACCAAGTAGCTAAGCAACACCTGACATGGTGCTGTAGATCTGGATGGTGAGGAATGGACAAGGGGATACTGCGTCCTTCTTCAGTCTTGGGCTTCTCTAACAATCACCCATCAACTGTGACGAGGCATTAAGCCATGGTTATCAACCAAAGGACTCATCTCGCGTATCGTAGACATATTGATGACCGGTTGGACGTAGTACCGGAAATGGATATCCCGCGAGTTATGTCTACTCTGTAGGTGCGGACATGGGAAGTTTGGAAGAGAAGGTTGGTGAGGGTCATACTTGGAGAGATCAGGTATGACTACTATCTAAGCAGGAGTGAAGCACGGCCTTGTGACCGGGGTGAAGCGTGACCTTCGGACCAAGACGACAACAAGGAATTCAACCATCCCAAGTGTGGAGTATGAACTCTTGAAACGCCCCAATGTCTTTGGGCCACGCCTTGAGTTTATATGAAGCATAGACGGATCTTCAGTGTGCCCATGACCGAATTAACATATCAACAATGATCATAACCTACCCCAAATCTTACCCCCCCTTTTATATTTGAATTCCGTTTAGTTTATTTTGTGCAGATATACAGATTGAGACCGTGACAACTCGATTTGTGCACTGAAGAGTAAGGTGGTTCATCACTCTCCGTGGGATCGACCCTAGCTTGCCACGAAGAGTAGCCAGTCCGGTAGTGGGCTCAGGAGCGTATATTGTCCGTCCAGGGAAAACACAGGTATTTTGATTGTACCGTACGACGGGTGCGTGTCAAAATTGGCGCCGTTGCCGGGGAGTGACGCGCAACAATTTTACTCTTCTCATTCCATCTTCCGCTACTAGTGTATGCGTGAAACTCGTCGAGTACAGAGAGCATTAACCTTTGATCTAAATATTGAACAAACTAAACGACAACTACGCACACTTGCACTAATAGCGAGACGCGACGCTATGGGTGAACAACCACAGCTGCCGCAGACCCTCAAGCAGTTGGCTTACCCAACTAATCTGAATCTCAGGCCGAACGGGATCACCTTACCAACGAATCCTTTCGCACCTGAGCGGTTCGACTTGAAACCTGCATTAATACAGGTCTTACCGAAATTTAATGGATATCCAGGAGACGACCCGCATACCCATCTCCAGGACTTCGAAATGACAGTGATGCATCAGTCCAATGAGAATCAGAAGGAATATGTGAAACTGGTTCTTTTTCCATTCTCATTGGTGGACAGAGCAAGGAGATGGCTGTACAATCTACCTCAAGGAAGCGTTACCACTTGGGTAGAAATGCAGTAGAGTTTCTTGGAAGAGTTTTTCCCAGCCACAAGAGTTGAAAGGATGCGATGGGACATCCGAAACATTAAACAGGAGGGGCTGGAGACTTTTTATGAGTACTTGACTCGCTTCAAATAGTTGTTAAGCAACTGTCCTCATCACCAGATCACTCCAAAAGATCAAGTGGAAAGCTTCGTAAAGGGCATGCGGAGGAGTGATCCAGGACTGGTATTGGTTGCATGCAATGGATCGTTGCTGAGCAAAACACCTCAAGAGATTTTCAAACTCTTGGGAACAATGGCAGAAGAATCCAAAGATGATGGACATGAAAGAAGCAGAGAGATACCAAAGAAAGGAGAGGAAAAAGATAAACTGACAAATCTGGAAAAGGAGATGAAGGAAATAAAGACACTGCTGAGTGGTCTGACCGTGCAGAAGAAGGTTAGACAGTGTGGCCTATGCGATGCAGTGGGGCATCAATCTGAAAATTGCCCCAACTTTGGTGAAGATATAATGGACGTGAATGCCATGGGGGGAAATGAAGGATTTCAGAGGAAGCATGACCCATTTTCAAATACGTACAATAGAGGGTGGAGGGATCATCCTAACTTTAGATGGAAACATGATGGTCAACCACAACAGAACGGTACAGGTCTACCGGGATCATCTCAATCATTTGCCCAGCACCAACAGCAAGGACAATATCAGGGAGGCCCACCACAACAACAACACTACCAACCACAGCAGCAGCAGGTGTATCAACCGCCTCATCAGAGGAGAGCACCATGGGAAGAGGCCATGGAGAGTATGGCTAAGAAAAGTGAGAAGTTCCGCAATGAAATCCGAGCTGGTATGAATCAAACCAACGTGCAGATTGGTCATTTGGCGAAGGCGCTGGCGAAAGTAGAAGAGAATACAGGGAAGCTCCCACCTCAAGGGATCAATCACAAAGAACAGGCACAAGTGATAATCACAGAGGTTGATGATGAGCAAGCTGAAAAAAATTTGGCGGAGGCAGAAGTTAACCGGCAAAGAGAGGAGGGAACCAACAACAAAATTACAGGAGAAATAGATGGTGATGAGCAGACTGAACCCCCTTATCCGGGTAGACTTCGACAGAAAGCCAGAAAGAAAGAAGCCAATGATATGATGAAGATCTTTCGAAAATTGGAACTTAGCATACCCCTACTGGACGCGATTAAGCAAATTCCAAAGTATACCAAGTTCCTTAAAGATTTGTGCTCGAGGAAGGTGAAGATTGATGAAGATGTTCGATATATTATGGGAGAGAGTGTATCAGCCATTATACAGCAGAAATTGCCACCGAAGAAGAAAGATTCGGGGATGTTCACTATCCCTTGCAACATCACGGGCAGGAACATGGACAAAGCCATGATGGACTTGGGGGCATCTATAAACGTTATGCCCCTAGCAGTTTTCAACAAGCTCAACTTGGGGGAACTACGGAACACCCGAGTCGTCATACAATTAGCAGACAAGTCAAACGCGTATCCAAAAGGTGTTATCGAAGATGTGCCGATCAAAGTAGGAGAGCTGATTTTTCCTGCTGACTTCTAAGTGCTGGATACAGGTTCAGAAGCAAAGGAGAACTCCATTCTGCTGGGCAGACCATTCATGATGACTGCAGGGACTAAACTGGACATGAAGACTGGAATTATATCGTGTAAATTCGATGGTGTGGTGGAAAAATTCAACATTTATGAAGCCATGAGAATGAAGCCTGAACTAGAGTCTGTAGAAATGATTGACATTGGTGCAAGAGCAAAACCTGGAATTCAGCTCAAGCGACACTACAGAAAGGATGTACAAGCCGGACTGACCGATCGAGATGCCGTGCAAACAGAGGACCTCGAGATGAAGGAGGCCATCATGGAATTGTACTCTTTAAAGGAAAGCACTTTGGAAGCAGTAGTGGAGGTTGACAGGAAGATTAAAGATATTATCTTGGAAGTGTACTCCATCGGAGGATCGGGACAGGGCAAACCGGAGTTGTTCTCTCAGTATGGCAACACGAGAAACTGATGCCATCGATTGTGAAAGCTCCAGTCTTAGAGTTAAAGAAGCTGCCAAAACACTTGCAATATGCTTACTTGGGACCAGAGGAAACTCTTCCAGTGATTATTAGTTCTGATCTAACCATGGTGCAGGAAGAAAGACTAGTCAGAGTATTGAGAGAGAACAAGGAAGCCATTGGTTGGACCCTGGCAGATATAAAGGATATCAGTCCAACAGAGTGTATGCACCATATATACTTGGAAGAAGGAGCACGACCAGTACGGGATTCGCAGAGGAAAATGAATCCTGTCATGAAAGAGGTGGTACTTAAGGAGATCCTAAAGCTTTTGGAGTTGGGCATAATTTACCCTATATCCGACAGCCAATGGGTCAGCCCGGTTCACGTCGTGCCGAAGAAATCTGGAATACAGGTTGTGGAGAATGACAAAGGCGAGCTTGTTCCAACAAGGCTACAAACTGGGTGGAGAGTCTGTATAGACTACCGGAAACTGAATATGGTCACACGGAAGGACCATTTTCCATTACCCTTTATCGACCAAATGCTAGAACGGCTAGCTGGTAATGCCTATTACTGTTTCCTGGATGGATATTCAGGATATATGCAAATATTTGTAGCTCAAGAAGATCAAGAAAAGACCACGTTCAGTTGCATGTACGTGACTTTCGCCTACTGAAGAATGCCATTTGGTCTTTGTAATGCACCTGGAACCTTCCAACGGTGCATGATGAGCATTTTTTAAGATTTATTGGAAAATTGCATAGAGGTGTTTATGGATGATTTCACGGTGTATGGTGATTCGTTCGACACATGCCTTAATCATTTTGAGCTAGTATTGAAAAGATGCGTGGAGAAAAGCTTGGTACTCAATTATGAAAAATGCCATTTTATGGTGAAGGAAGGCATCGTACTGGGCCATGTCATATCGGAAAGGGGGATCGAAGTGGACAAGGCAAAAATCAATTCTATCTCCAAGTTGCCGTATCCAACTACGGTCAAGCACATACGGAAATTCCTTGGCCACGCAGGATTCTACCGCAGATTCATAAAGGATTTCGCAAAGGTTGCTCAACCCATGACCCGTTTGTTACAACAAGATGTACAGTTCGACTTTGATGACGACTGTAAGGAGGCATTTCTGAATCTACGGGACAGATTGGTATCAGCCCCTATTATTCAACCGCCAGATTGGGAGATACCATTCGAAATCATGTGTGATGCCAGCAATTATGCGGTTGGAGCAGTACTGGGGCAGAAGAAAGGTAAGGAAAGCCACGTTATATACTACGCCTCGAAGACTTTGAATCCAGCTCAATGTAGCTACACCACAACTGAGAAGGAATTGTTGGCAGTGGTTTTCGCAATCGAGAAATTCAGATCATACCTTCTGGGCACAAAAGTGATCATTTACACCGATTTCGCTGCTTTGAAATACCTCATGGCGAAGAAAGAATCAAAACCACGACTTATCCGGTGGATATTGCTGCTCCAAGAGTTCGACTTAGAAATAAGAGATAAGAAGGGAGCCGCCAACCTAGTAGCTGATC
Organism: Schizonepeta tenuifolia; assembly: GCA_029490685.1. Taxonomy (NCBI): domain Eukaryota; kingdom Viridiplantae; phylum Streptophyta; class Magnoliopsida; order Lamiales; family Lamiaceae; genus Schizonepeta; species Schizonepeta tenuifolia. Next base: position 79,837,354 of record CM055959.1, read on the forward strand.
ATTTAAGCAGGCTACAAATGGGAAAGGATGATGGCGAACCAATAGAAGACGCTTTTCCGGATGAGAGGTTGTACGCCGTACGAGATCATATGGAGATGGAGACTCTGTATGCCCTGACCGAGAAGGAGTCCTGGTTTGCAGACATAGCAAATTATCTTTTTACTAAGGAAGTGCCACCAGGGAAGACCAAGTTTGAGAAATAGAAATTGGTGACACAGGCTCGCTCTTACTTTTGGGAAGCACCATATTTGTGGAAGATTGGCACAGATCAAATCATACGGAGGTGCGTTCCGGAGATTGAACATGCTCAGATATTGGAGATGTGCCATAGCACAGCATGCAGTGGACATTTCGGTGGAAGAAGAACAGCGCAAAGAATATTGGATAGTGGATTCTATTGGCCTACAATCTTTGCTGATGCCAAGAAATGGGTACAGGGCTTCCCGAAGTGCAAGATGGTAGGGGGTATCACCGCAAAAGATGAAATGCCTCAAATGCCTATTATGCCTGTGGAAATCTTCGATGTATGGGGAATCGACTTTATGGGACCATTCCCTAAGTCAGGAAATTATGAATACATTTTGGTGGCAGTCGATTACGTATCCAAATGGGTCGAAGCAAAGGCTACAACCAGTAATGATGCTCATACGGTGGCAGAATTTTTGAGAGAGCAAGTGTTTAATAGATTTAGAGTTCCAAAAATCCTCATCAGCGACCAAGGATCTCATTTCTGCAATGCCGCCATTAGAGCACTCACCAAAAGAATGAGGGTGAAACATAAAGTCACGACTGCATATCACCCCCAGGCCAATGGGCAGGCTGAAATTTCTAACAGGGAGATCAGGGCATATTGGAGAAGGTGGTTCATCCCAATCGTAAGAATTGGAGCAATTACCTGGGAGATGCGTTATGGGCATATCGCACTGCCTATAAGACTCCAATTGGCATGTCACCATTCAGGCTTGTGTTCGGAAAAAGATGCCATTTACCAGTAGAAGTGGAACACAAAGCTTACTGGGCGATCAAGAGAATCAACTTCAGTATGACTAGGGCCGGAGAAGAAAGGAAGTTGCAAATGAATGAATTGGAGGAACTTCGGTTGGAGTCATACGACAATGCAGTTTTGTACAAGGAAAGAACAAGGAGAATCCACGATGCAAAGATTAGGAAGAAGGAATTTTGGTCTGGCCAAAAGGTGTTGTTATTTAACTCTCGATTTAAGTTGATGAGTGGGAAGCTTAGATCAAAATGGGGAGGACCTTACATCATGAAGGAATTATTCCCAAATGGAAGTGTCGAAGTTTATGATTTGAATGGAAAAGATACTTTTGTGGTGAACGGTCATCGCTTGAAGCCGTACTTCGATTAATCAGAGTTGAAGAAGACCAATGAGAAATGTTCTTTAGTGAATCCTATTTATCAGTAAAAGCCAAAGCTGGAAGTCGAGCTCAAGACATTAAACAAGAGCGCTGACTGGGAGGCAACCCAGGAGTGGTCGTCGGTAAGACCACAACCGCTTTCCCTTAATTAGTTATTAAAGAGTTTTTTTTTTAGTTAAGTTAGTATTGGACTAAGTCAGAACTGGAGAATGTGGGCCAAGGTGTTTTTAGAGTCTATTTTGAGATTTGAACCCACTTCGCGATGCAAAGTGTGTAGGTGGCAGACCGGTGTGTGGAATGGAGACGGTCTAACCAGGAAATGACGTTGAGGCGCATCTGACAAGAACGGCTGGATATAACTGCGGCGCTTGGGATTTCGCACGAAATTTGAATTTCAAATTTGGTAATGATTTTATTCCCTTGAACGTTTCAACTTCTCATAACTGTCACCTCACCATTCCATCAGTTAAAAGGAGAAAACCCTCCTCCATTAACCCTCGCAGCCTCCATAACCGCCACACACTCAGCCACTCTCTCCACTTCGCCATAACCGCCGTCCACAAACCTGCCATTTAAACACTTAGTTCCAGCTTTCACTTCACATACCTTCACCAGCCTTCGCCGTCTTTCTGAAAACCCCAAGTTTCCAACCATCACCATGGTCAGAATCAAGAAAGTCGCGCACAAAAGAACGAGCAAAAGTATCGCCGCCTCCGGCAGTACTCAGACCAAAGGCCCAGCCGCTACAAAATCTGTACCGGTGGGGGAGAAGAGAAAAACACGCAGCACCACCTCCGAGGAAACTCCTGTGCACAGTTCAGAAAAGACCACACCTACTCGGGGTGTGGAAGAAGAGGAACATGAGAAGATTCCCTCGCCGGAGAAGCAACCCACCGGAGAAGGAGACGCTGCGGGTGACCAAGAGCAGGTACAGGTTGAGGAAGAACTAGATGTTCAACCGCCTAGAAAGAAAGAGAAGAAGAAGCCTGCGGTCAAGGACACCACTACCGCAGCAGTAGCGAAGAAGAAGACCGCCGGAAAGAAAGCAGCTAGCCCTCCACCAAAGGAGCCTACTCCAGACCCCAGTTCTTCCCGCTCCCAATCTCAATCAAAGGAGGGTGGTCTGACCACTTCTGACCACGAAGAGAAGGAACAAGAAGGCGAGCAAGGGGGAGAGCCAGTTGGAGAGGAGGAGACAGAAAAAAGTATTCCAGTGCGGGCCCTGGAAGATATCACCCCGCAAAGCAAGGAGAAAGGGGTGGGAACAAAGAGGAAGCTCGAAACCTCGAAACCCCCCTTATCGCAGAAGTCCAAATAGAGCAAATTAGGGGGCAAGGTTGGTACTACGAGCACGGTGAGAAGGGTTACAGCTGAGGAAAAAGGGAAGGCAAAGGAAGGAGAAAAAGAAGGAGAAGCAAAGGAAATCGAAGAGGAAGAAATAGAGAGAGTGGAGATCATCGACAGCTCTAACTCGGGGGAGATTCAAGCGCATGTGAAGTCTACACCCAATGTCACCACCAAGAAATCAGGAACCAATAGGAAAGGCGTACTACGACCTGCATCATCTGGAGCAACCATACCGCGAGACAGCCAGCGGTATGCCATCCTGTAAAACAGGGAGATCTTCCCTTGGTACTACCTGTTGACAGAAAGCTTGGAAGCATTTGGAATCAAAGAGAAGGTAGAGGGATACTTCAAGGGTATCGGCTGGGGAAAGGTTTTGGAATGGAACTACCCTGCATTCAAGAAGCTGTCGGAGGAATTCATGGAGACAGTGGAGTTCAAACCCAGCGGATAATAAGGTATCGAGACTCCGGGCACCCTGCGCTTTCAACTGCGGGGCAGGATGTTCCCTCTCGCCATCAATGAGTTGAACATTCAACTCGGAGTACTCGAGCCACGGGAGGTATATGAGGATGAGTATAAAGAGGCAGAAACGGTGGCCTCGGATGAATGGAAGTCTCAGATTGACCACTACTGGTCAATCATCTTCACCAGGAATCGCTATGTGAAGAACAACAGCAAGTCCAATGAGATCAGAGATCCAGCGCTACAGATTTGCCACAGGTGGCTGGCTTACAACCTCTACGGGCGTTTGGAGGGGTCCAACGTGGTGACTCAACAGGAGCTGTTCATTTTATGGTGCATGATGGAGAAGAAACGGGTGAACTTTGGGTTCATAGCAGCGCAGCAGTTTCAGTTCGGCGTGACCCACCACAACAAATACCTCTCACTCTGCCCTTTGGCGACGATTCTTGCAAAGAATCTCACCAATTTCGACTTGGAGAAGCCAGATGATCTCGCAGTTGCTGATACAAGATTTCTGGACCAAGGGCGCTTCGTGAGGTGGAGGATTGTTGAGGTGGAAGAGCATGGGAATTACTCGCTGGTCTACCCAGAAGGTACATCAGGCAGAGCAGAACTGAGCAAGGCGAATGAGCAGGCGGTTCCACGCCGCTCAAACAGCGAGATGGTGGCCGTACTGGCAGAACTGAAAGAGCTACGTGCAGAAGTAGCAATACTAAGGGCAGAGATGACGGAAATCCATACCAACATGAAGAAAGGCTTTGAGGCGTTGATGGCAAAAGCGGACGGAGAGGAGGAGGATGCCTCCGACCAAGTTTCCTTTCCCCTATCTGTAGTTTAGGTTTTGTTTTTCTTTTTGTTCTTTTCATTTCTGACTTTTACGTTTTGTGTCAGTTGGAGTCTAGTGTAAAGTAAGTCTGTGAGTCTGTGTGTGCGCATGATATATGGATTAGGGGAATGTGTGCATGTTGTTTGGTTTGACTGGTTTGAATGGTATGCTGAGCAACATTACATGTATAGCAGTAGAGGGAATACAGAAGTCCATACCTGTGAGAATTGAGCCTATTTATTTCTATCTTCTGTGTGTTCATACTGCTTAGTAATCCTAGAACTTGTTAGTGGATTTTAGCTGGTGGTGTAGATTAAAGGATAAGGGCAGTTTATTCATGATTAGAAGCCCCAGAATTATCTAGCTAAGCATGATAAACCATTACTAACCACTTTGAGCCGAAGCACTTTTTCTTTCATAAGCCATTGTAATGATATTTGATTAAGAGTGTGTCTCCCACACTATACAAGATAAGAAGGATACATAGATGCTCTAAGTGGAAAGATACAAATAAAAGAGGGGTAACAAAAGGGGTAGTCAGCGTTTAAGAAGAAGGCATAAATGAAAAGAATGGAAATTTTAAGTGTGATCAAAGATCAATACATGCCTAAGGAAGAAATAAACCCCAAAGAAAGAAAGGAGTATGAGGATTAGTGGGAGCACTTATATTGAAAGAGTAGTCCATGTGACTGGAATCAGGTTTTAACCCACTGTCCAAAAGTCCTTACCCTGCTCCGTATACCCCATTACAACCAAATTAAGACCCTTTGATAAACTACACCAGACTAACTGATAGCCATAAATCCTCGAACGAGCTAATAGGAAAGCTAATGCAGCATGAAATGAGAGTAAACACTAGCCAAACACTTGAGTGTGTGAGGAAGACTGCTAATATGATCATGTGGTGTATTTGCTCAATGGGTTGTGGAATGTTAACTTGGTTGATACATGCATGCACGAACTAATTCATTTGATTGCGCACTTTCGTGTCTTGAAGTTTTATTTCTTTATCGTTCATCTCCCTTCTTGGTGTCTTTGTGAATCCACCAACATACTTGAGGGCAAGTATGGTTTAAGTGTGTAGGTGTGATGCGTCTTCGACTTTTGGGCCATTTGGCCCTATTTTTCATGTCTTTTTGTGTAGTTAGAGTCTGTCCAGGGGAAGGAAGTTATTTTTCGAAGGAAGGAAGCTCAGTCCGAGTCAAACAGAAGAAATGTGGTCAGAATGAGCAGAACTGGAGTGAATTCAGTCGGTTGCAAGGACCACGCAAAGGAGTATGCAGCGCAGGAGATGAATTGAAGCAAGAGACGAGGTTGAAAGGAGGATTCCATGTGAACCCTGAAGCTAAGTTACTGTTCATCATTCGCATTCATGGTATTAACTCAATGCACCCAACAACAAAGAAGATCTTGCAACTGCCTTGCTTACGAAGAATCAAATCATGAAGCATGCAACCAGTTTGACCACTACAGCAATTGCCAGTCAGTCGCCAGAGCTAAAGAAGGAAAGCCGCGTGGAAAAGATTCACAGCATATCTGCCGAGCGTTTATGGAAAGAAGGATCTTGAAGTCAGCGCATCACCCTAAATCAATCAATTAATCGGAGATTGCCAATCACCAATCAAGTCAATCAGGAATAATCAGCATCTCGCTCAACATGGAAAGTGCCAATCATGCCGATTCAGTCTACTCGCTTAGGGTTTTGCTCGCTGCCATTGATACTAAAAAAGTCCAGCCAGAGCGGCTGACACAATGTTGGTTACTTCGCCATTCTATAGTTCTTAGTCCAAGAAACAATTTTAATCTCAGTTTGATATTTTCTTTACGATCGAAACAGTTTATCCGCTTAATTTACATTCTGTAGTGAAGAACGAATCCAAGGCTGTTAGCCTTATGTATTTTTAATTCAAGTATTTCGTATTTCTTTTCATTCATGTGTTCTATTTCGCTTATCATTATATATTTAATTATGTGTAAGTAATCTACTTGGTGAGATTTGGGTATAGGAAATGATTGACTGTTGATATGTGAAACATTCGAGAGGCACTTGTGCCATCGGTTGAGTCCAGTAGTTCTGGAAAGATTGGAGCAGACCTCATGGGCAGTCCTGACTTAACGGGTGATCACCGCTCGGTTGGAGCTGTACCATGTCAAGCAAAGGCAAGGCATGACAGACGGCAACGTTCGATGTGCCCATGACAGAGTAGCTAAGCAGCACCTGACATGGTGCTGTAGATCTGGATGGTGAGGAATGGACAAGAGGATACTGCGTCCTTCTTCAGTCTTGGGCTTCTCTAACAATCACCCATCAACTGTGACGAGGCATCAAGCCATGGTTATTGACCAAAGGACTCATCTCGCGTATCGTAGACATATCGATGACCGGTTGGACGTAGTACCGGAAATGGATATCCCGCGAGTTATGTCTACTCTGTAGGTGCGGACATGGGAAGTTTGGAAGAGAAGGTTGGTGAGGGTCATACTTGGAGAGATCGGGTATGACTACTATCTAAGGAGGAGTGAAGCACGGCCTTGTGACCGGGGTGAAGCGTGACCTTCGGACCGAGACGACAACAAGGGATTCAACCATCCCAAGTGTGGAGTATGAACTCTTGAAACGCCCCAATGTCTTTGGGCCACGCCTTGAGTTTATATGAAGCATGGACGGATCTTCAGTGTGCCCATGACCGAATTAACATATCAACAATGATCATAACCTACCCCAAATCTTACCCCCCCTTTTATATTTGAATTTCGTTTAGTTTATTTTGTGCAGATATACAGATTGAGACCGTGACAACTCGATTTGTGCACTGAAGAGTAAGGTGGTTCATCACTCTCCGTGGGATCGACCCTAGCTTGCCACGAAGACTAGCCAGTCCGGTAGTGGGCTCAGGAGCGTGTATTGCCCGTCCAGAGCAAACACAGGTATTTTGATCGTACCGCACGACGGGTGCGTGTCAGTGACTCGAGAGGAATATCCCCTGAGGGACATTGTCGTTGATCAGAGAGGGTATTGTCTTCAGAGAGTGAGCCGGAGTTTGCCATATCGGAATTACTTTCGAGAAAATGGAGGAGGACAAGAAGAGTAAGCCTGGAAAATGAAAATGAGAAGTTATGATGGTAGAAAAATATTATATTAAAGGTGTATGGACGGTTGAGGAAAAGAGGGGGAAAACCGAAGAGGCGGCTGTCTAATCCTCTCTGAAAAGGCGAGGGAGGGATGACGTCATCTCGGATAAGGGCAAATTTTTTTCAAAATAGGCAGGTCTCATCAAAGGCCCTCACTCTACACGTGTACATAGTAATAAATGCCTGTCAAATTGCATTCTTTCATAATCACAACTACTCTACATTTAAGAAGATAGAAGATCTCTTCCTTTTAAACTAGAGTAGGAGGGAGTAGATGTTATGGTATAAAAAGTTCAGGTCTCTCCGAAACCTATAGCTTTTATTTACGTACAGATGGCGTGGAGATGGCTCATCAGATATAGGTCAGGTAACTGAGAGCTAGAAAAGAAGGAGACTGATGAGTGAACCCGTGAGCTATCTATTTTGATAGCTCAGAGAAGGACGCATTTGGCCAAACATGATCAGGTGTCATAAGGAACCCTCACCTGCTATAATACGGGTTAGCAGATAAATGTCAGAAATTTCAACCAATGAAGTGAGTTTGTACCAAAAGTGGATAGCAGATCCTTAGTCTATTTACCAATGTACCCCTAAAAGGTGGGGATATAAGTATCGTTTATTCATCTTTGCAACACAGATCATTCACAACACACATAAAATACTCACGCACTCATCTCTCCATTTTCCTTTCCGTTCAAAAGCTAACTTGAGCGTCAGAGAGGGTTCGCCGGAAAACCTTCGGTCCCTTCCTTTTTTGCAGGAGGTGGAGAAGCCGTTTCGCTGAGTTTAAGTCTGGATTTCTCTCCCTTACGTGGTTCCAATAGGTGAGCAGGAGTTAGTTCGTTAGAGGTGTGCTGTTCGTGAAACTCAAATGTTGAGTCACGGTTTTGGACGCAACAAACACCACCCTTTCCCAAGCCCATTATCAAGTCTCGCCAGGTATTTAAGGAACTCAAGGAATACGATTCAACATATTCCCTTTCCCCACCCACTTCCCCAATCTCTGTTGGGATTGTGTGAGACCTGCTCTGGGGTCCCACGTTTCTTTTGATTTTGCTCCTTTGTGCTACGAAGGTTTTCGAGGTTCTTCCTCTGGGGATTATCTATTTTCAAGCCGTTTTTCAAATAGCTCATAATTCCCTTTGTCCCGCTGTGCTACTCATAACTCCCTACCAGATTGCGAACTAGAGAATTTTTTTTTTTAAAAAGAGAGCGTGAAAAGTGAGTGAAGCTTTAAAAGGTTCTACCAGAATTTGAAAAGAGATTCAAAACACGAAGGTCTTGAAACGTACCAGCCCTTCCTTTAAAAACAGTGAGAGCTATTTCCAAAGGAGAAACGCGAATTAACTAAAATATTCAGACCCATTTTCCTAATGCTCTTTCTTTTTCTTTCGAGTTTAAACTTTAAACCGACATCATTGGAAGAAAAACACATAAAGAGAGTTTTAAGATGAGATTTCGATGAAAAATTCCGTTCCCACAGACGGTGCCAGATAATGTAACCAGAAAAAGTACATTATATAAAATCAGAACAGAGAGATGGCGCTGACACCTACCCAAATTGCACTTATTTTCCCTTTCCGATGATCAGAATCGTCTCCAGTTGTAATGCTCTATCACAACTCTGCAAGAAAAAGAAGGGTCGAGGATGTTTTCCGGCGAACCACCTCCGAAGCCTAAGTTAGTATTCTGGGTTTTTTCTTTGGAAGTGAATGTAACAGGAAAAAGAAGTCTGAAAAAATTGTGTTTGTGTATGTTGGATAATATATACTCGTGAGTTTTTTTTAGAATAAAGCTGAATTGCTGCTCCATCTTTTTCCTTCACATTTACACGCGCTATCGCCCTATTAGCTGAGAACCGATGTACTTTCTGAGTGTAGCTTACGAGCATTAATTAAAGTGTCTTTGTTCGTCAGGTATATAACTGAGGAAGAGTTTTAAAGAGAGACCTCAGGGCAGATCTCTAACAGGAGACCTCAAGGCAGATCTCTTAAGAGAGATCTCTCCGGGAGACCTCGTCTCCATCATTATGCTACTTCTCTAGCTGAGTGCTCTCAACACCTGTATAAGGTACTCAAGTCTCTTAAAGAGCTGGATATTTTTATCTCTATCACCACCGGTTGAAGGCACATCTGAAGAAAGAAGAGGGAAAATGGATTAATAGAAGAAGCGAAAGGTTATAATAGTAGACACGAAAGTAAGCATGTGAGAGCAGAGTAGGGTGTGAGATACCTGATATCTTAACAGCCTGAAATAAGTCTTTTGGAAAGAAATCATAAATGGGCTCAGGCGGATCAGAGAAAGCCGCTTGCAAATCACAAGACGCAGTGAGAGCCTCGAAGGCTTTCTGCATAATTGGAAGCCACCAAGCCGTTCCCAGAGGAGCAGAGGGATCACCCTTGAATGAAGGAGGTGGAGGAAGATGTTTCACTATCGGATCTACCTCTATAGGCTCCTTGAAACCCAAGTTGTGAGCTTTGGCTAACACAGTCATGCCACACCTCTTTGCTAGGAAGGCGATATCTTGACGGATGGCAAGCAGATACTCAGGTGAGGCTCGGAAGGATTCTAGGAGGCCTTGATGGAGGATTTGCAGTGCTTGCTGGCCTGAAGAAGTCTGAAGGATGTAGCTGCGGCAATAGTGAACCCCTTCAGTATAACCTGATTGGTAAGAAAGGTTGGCAGCATGAAGAAGACTCTTGGTCCCTTCAAGTTCCTTGCTAACTTGAGACAAATGATGACTGAGTTCGGCATTGACATTGCTGAGGGAGGCATTCTCGTCGGATAAAGCAGACATCTTCTCTTGAGACATGAGCAGTTCATGATTCTTTCTTTTTAAATCGTCATTGGCTAGGGAAAGCCTGCTGCTGGTATCCAAGATGTCTTGGTTCTGGTGTTGCAGGTCTTCATTCACCCTGGTCAGCTCCTGCAGCTGCACTTGGCTAGCCACTAGCGCCTCTCTCAGTTTTCTCATCTCTTTCTCTTGAGCGGAACTTTGGAGTTGCAGTAGTCGACCATGAGAACTGATTAGCTGCAACGATATCAAGGGAAAGGGAAAAAAAACATTAGACATGTGAAAGTAAGAATGTGATAATACTTAGGATGAATGTTTTCTGAAAATGAAAACATGATAACAACAATACCTGCACCAAGTCGTGAGCGCTCTCCTCCTGGAGTTGATGCAGAGAGGGAGGGCTAGACTCAGCCTCCTCCTCTGAAAGGGGAATAGCTCGTAGCAGGGAAATGCACTCAGAAAGAGGTAACTTGCGAAGGGAGCTGGAGGTTTGACCTCTAAAAGCATAACCCAATGAATCAGTACCCTTAGGAGGGGAGCCACTGAGAAGAGGGGTATGCTTAGACTTCTTGGTGATGCCAGTAGGAGGTCGAGGAAAAAGAGGTCTCTTAAGGCTGGTAGAGGTGTCCACTTTAGCTTTTTCCTTTTGGGATGAGGAGGGAAGCCTAACAGAAGTAGCCTTATCCTTGCCAAGATCCTGGGAGGGCACACCCGAGCTGAACAATTTAGTGGCTGTAGGTTTGACGAGGGTTCCCGGAGCTACAGAGGGTTCCTTTTGGAACAATTTAGTGGCTCGTCTCTGCGTCAAGTAGGGTGCGAAGGATAAAATGCATGTTAGGAAGACTCGAGAAACAAAAAAGGAAAAGATAAAAAGACAGTTGATACCCACCCTCGATGGAAAAAGAATGATCTCCTCGAGGGGATAATCCAAAGAAGGAAAGCACGCTAGAGTCAAATAGCAATGAATTGAATGGAATGGGGGTAAGCCGCGCCCTTTGAGTTAGCTTTGCTAACACTTTGAGAGTAATAGGAGAGATATCCTTAACGGCCGGACGAGGCTGCTTCAGGTGAAGTGTTTGCCATGGGGGATAGGTGAAAGGCTAGCGACCCAGTTTGGGAGTGACGATGAAATACTTGTCTCTCCACTCTTTCCCCGCCGTGCGAGGTACACACAAGTATTGGGAAGGGCCCTTGGGTCTAGCGCTAGCATAATAGAACGCACCAGTGGGCTTCACATCATAAACAGTTTGGAATAGAGTGGGAGTTGGGATGCCCCCGTTTTCGCAAAGCAAAATGAAGAAAGTCAATAGGATTTTGACGAAAGAAGGGTGAAATTGGTTAGGCCATAGATTATGCAGGTCACAAACTTGAATCACGAAGTCAGGGATGGGAAACCTTAAACCTACCTCTATTTGGTGATACCAAAAAGCCACTGAGGGATAATCCATTAGATGAGGATGGTCATATGGTTCTGGCATGCTAATATCAAACAACTCATCACAGTTCAACAGTGACTTTACTAATGCTAATTCTACAGAAGTTAGGGAGGATTCACCTGCTATAGCATTTGGAGCCATAATAGGAGGAGCAGAAATCTTCAGAGAAGAAGAGGTCTCAACAGAAGGGAATGATGAATCCACCTCTTTGACCCCTTGGCCAGACGGGGGCGAACCCTCGGTCAGGTTGATGACTTCTTCAGGGTTGGAAGGAGGTGTCGGACTTGAGGGATTCCTGATGGCTATTCGTCGGGAGCGACAGGCAGAAGGTTGCTTCCTCTTAACTTGAGTGTGAGAGGATGTGTCCGACTGGCAGTCTTCATGTGAGGAGAGATGGGGTTGGGTATCAGATGCGTGAAATGCAGGTTGATCGGAAATGGTATCCTCTGCGGAAGGAGAAGGAGTTCGCGCCATAAGAGAATTACAATAAAATTGAGAAGAGTGCGAAGGTAAAAGAAGATAAAGATGAAAACCTCAATGTAAAAGAGAGAAGGGGACGGTTGAAATAAAGTGGGGGAAGTTGCAGAGCTTCCCTATTTTTGCTCAATAAAATAATAGCAAACCGAGACCTGGTTTAAAAATTTGAAATAGGCAGGTCCCTGGTGAAGGAAAGTGGGACTGTCTAAAGAAATCTCATGTCTCGACAGCCGCGTGGGATAAATTACTCTGTATTTCTCAAAGGAAGACCTCTCGAAATTCAGAGTAAGGGGGAGTAGATGATAGGGATAAAAATATCCAGGTCTTTAAGAGACCTGAGTACCCTGTGCAGGTGTTGTGAGTACTCAGCTAGAGAAGCGACATAATGATGGAGTTGAGGTCTCCCGGAGAGATCTCCTTTCAGAGACCTGCCCGGAGGTCCCCCGCCAGAGATCTGCCCTGAGATCCCCCCTTCAGAACTCTTCTTCCGTTGTATACCTGACGAACAAAGACACTTTAATTAATGCCCGTAAGGTACCATTAGAAGGTACATCGTGCCTCAGCCAATAGGGTAACATCGCGTGTAAAGGTAAAAGTAAAATGTGGAGCAGTAACTCAGCTTCACTCTCAAGGAAACTCACGAGTATATATCGTAAAATCCAACACACACAAACACACAATTTTTTCAGACTTATTTCCTGTTACATTCACCTCCCAGAGAAAGAAACCCAGAATACTAACTTAAGCTTCGGAGGTGGTTCGCCGGGAAATATCCCCGGCCCTTCTTTTTCTTGCAGAGTTGCGAGAGAACACTACAGCTGGAGACGATTTTGGCCACCGGAGAAGGAAGCGAAGTGTGGTCTTGATAGGTGCTGGTGTTCGCTCATCTCTCTGTTCTGATTATGTATGATGTACTTTTTCTGGTTACATTTGTGAGATTATGAGATAAAGATTTTAAGAGAAGATGAAGGAACTCATACACAAAAAAGAAGAGGATTACAACATAAGAATTTTCATGATACTTTGTCCTTTCCAAAGAAACAGCCTCCACCATCGATGGGTTCCCTTGAAAGGGGGAAATCTCTCCTTCCTTCGGGTTTAGCTGAAATCCAACTTTTATTGAGAAAAGGAGTATAAAGAACTCTCTATAAAAACATTTTTAAGAAAAAATTTCAAGGAAAAACTCCGTTTCCCACAGACAGCGCCAGTTGTTGCGTCCTAAAAATTAACCCAACATTTCATCTCCATGCACAGCACACCCAGAACGAGCTGACCACTTACTCACCTATCAGATGCACGTTAAGAAAGAGAATGTAGATCCAGACTTAGCGGATGATCTTCTCTAGCTCCTGCAAAGAGAAATGGCCCGGAGATTTTCTGGTAAACCCCCTCCGACGATGAAGTCAGCCTTTAGAAGTAAGGAAATGGAAAGAAGAGTGTGTGAGTATATGGTGTGTGCATGTGTGAAGAATCTGACTTGTAATGAGGAATGTAACGATATTTATACTTCCTATCTTCACCTTTAAGGATATATTGGTAAATTAATTAGAGATTTGTTATCTACTTTAAGTACAAATCCATCCTATTGATCGATACCACTAACCTTTATCTGCCGAATCTGTATTGTTGCAGACAGAGGCTCTTTATGCTACCTGACAATGTTTAGCCAAATGAGTCCTTCGCTATGTCGAACTGGATAGTCTGCTGAAATGTTGACTCGCCAGCTCTCTTCTTCTTTAGCTCTCCATTATTCAACCCATACCTGGCGGGCTACCTATACGTCTTCTATAGACGGATAAAAAGTTTAGATCTCTCTGAGACCTGAACTTTTTAGACTACAACAAATATCCATGATATAGAAGAGAAGGACGATTGGAGAGCACCCATCCTGCATTTTTTTAGAACAGAAGAATTATTAGGAGGAGAAAGACCTGGAAAGAAGAAAATTTATGCTAAGTATTGCGTAATTAGAGGATGTTTGTTTAAAAGGGCTGTTTCACAGCCGTTGCTCAGGTATGTTACTGGGGTAGAAGGTTTACAAATGATGAAGGAAGTACACCAGGGAGAAGCCGAATGCCATACGGGATTCCAAGACCTGATACAGCGAGTGCTGAGAGCTGGGTATTATTGGCCCTCTTTGAAGAAAGATGTTGAGGCTTTCGTGAGAAAGTGCCTTAGTTTTCAGAAGCATGGGCCGCTGATTCACAGACCTGCGGAGGAATTGGGGGTACAGTATGCAGAATGCCCATTTGACAAATGGGGCATAGAACTAGTGGGAAAGCTCCCTATGGCGGCAGGGAAGAAATGTCACAATATAGTAGCGGTAGACTACTTTAGTAAATGGGTAGAAGCGGAGCCCTTGTCCTCGATAACAGAAGAGAGCATTATAAAGTTTTTATGGAAAAATATCTGCTGCAGGTACGACTTACCAAGAGTGCTGATATTTGACAATGGAACGCAGTTCTTCGGTAAGGGAATAGAGCAGAGGTTTGCTGATGTTGCTCATCCTAAAACCTACGGTCATGTAGAAGTCACCGATAGGACCATAGTAAATGGTATCAAGGCGAGGCTGGAGAAGAAGAGGTCTCAATGGGTGTAAGAATTAAATTTGGTGCTGTGGGCATACAGAACGGGGCAAAGGACAGCTACGGGGCAATCTCCTTTCTACTTGATGTATGGTGCTGATGTTGTCATGCCAGTAGAAGCGAAGGTCCCGACGCATAGAATTTTGACCTATGACAAAGACCTGAATTGTCACACCCCGACTCCCGAGGTGCGACGAATGATACTAACACTACTAAACCATACACTAACTCAACTCACATAAGAAATTCATGCTCGGGAAATAAGGGGATATTAAGTTAAAGCGATAACAAATAAAGGCATGCTTCCAAGTCACAATAAAACATCCAACGAGCATAGATAATTTTACATAAGAAAACCCAAAAAGGAATAAGTATGTCAAGTTCACATCATTCGGAAGTTGAGGAAAAACGGTAAATAATTTCGAGCACATCGCTCTTGAATTCAACAAAGCATCAGAGTGTTATTCAAAAACATATCAAAAGACATCATTTAATATGTCACAGCGGAAACATCGACTTAATTCCCAACAACTACATGTATGAAGACATGTAATGCCAGCCAACTTTCGACTCAACCAAAGAAACACACCACCAAGCTGTCCACGCCATCCACATCCCGCTAACCTGCATGTTTAGAAATACATGCAGGACTGAGTACTTTGTACTCAGTGAACACATGCCAAAAACATTTTAAAACTCTGCTCATTAGAGCTATATGATTAGGCTTGCCTCTCTTGCTGCATCACAAGGGTTAGATATAAACATTTTAAAAGAGTTTACCACTTGTGAGCCATAAAATCATTTTCATACTTTTTCTGAAATCGTCTGCAGACATTTATACTTAGGTATGTTATCAATCTACAGTTTATCTTTCTGTGGTGTCGAGAAATAGGCCTCCTCCTCGAACACCGTGACCGGCCCAACCGAAGCAAGACTCACAGTCACCTTAACTAATGCATGCATTGTCCTGTATCTTACAGGACCTTTATCCCGTGCGTCCACAGGACCTTTATTATCCCATGCGTCCACAGGACCTTAAATAACTTTAACACGTAGATGATTGCATACCAAAATATTTAGAATATCTAGGCAAGTCAATCGATTTGAAAAGCGCACGTAATACATAAATAGTACACGCATTCATCATTTGGTTTTAGTTTAGAAAGCCCACCTGACTTCCGAAGATTCTAGCTAGGCGGCTTACTCTTTTGTGTCCTCGCTACTCGTTCGTCCCGCTCGGTCCTTCACAATTTGACATCAAATAATAAATAAGATTCTCGAGACGTAAGACATAAAGTAGACGTTTGTCTCGGCTGAAGGATTTCTACTTAACTCGGGTCCTTCTATGTTTATCTTTTTCTAAGTCATTATCTATTCTTGACTTTCTCGTTCTCGATTCGTCGACTCTACTTGGTTACTAAATACTTCATCTCATATTCTCGTTTCTAAATCATTTCTACTTTAGCATTTCTCACTAGTTAAGGAAATATTACTTATCTCGACTGCATTACTCGAATTCTTACTTGAATACTTGATTCAACTAACGTCATTTCAGTCAATCATGTTGCATATATAAGCATCCTCAACAATCGAACAAGTCATTTTATCATAACGAATTATAGCATTCCACTCAAGCACATAGGTGCAATCAAGCATACTATATTCAACATAGAAATTTAATCAAACATACTATCTCACATGATTCAGATTTCAAATTTAATTAACAATTACTCGATATTGCTCGGCTCTAGTTTTGGAAAAGATGTTAACTTCGATCTCATGAAATAAATCCATGTCTTTCTAATAAAAGTGAATAAAAGTTCAAGTAATAAGAATTTTTGAATTTAAAACTCAAATAATTATTTAATATTTCTTGGTTTAAAACACAACGCTATTTCAAAAATACGTCGTCTTTCTTCAACTACGTACATGTACTCGCATACGTACTATTATCTTATTTACTTATTCTATTATTATAATATCTCTTTTTATTCTCAATTAAACTCTTATTTAATAGGAATTCGTTTTCTATTTATAACTCGACTCTTAGAATTTCGTTTCCTTTAATAAAATTCTTGTTTCTTTTATTTTATGAACTCGATTTTTAACTTAATATTCAAGACTCGATAACTTCATCGTCTTGTTTCAAATTAAAATGATTTGCAAAACAAACTCAATTAATTTCATTCAAGCATTATCAATCATTCAATACTCGACATACTATCAATAAACGAGCATTTAAACACTCATCATTTAATAAACTCAATTCTCATATCAAAACAATCCTTATTAAATTTTCTCTTATTTTTCTAACACTTCTTATTTAATTTAATAATTAAGTATTTAAAACACTTTTAATTTTCTTAATTTAGTGAACAACTCCTACTCGATCCTTACTCATAAGCTTCTCTTACTCGGCTTATCTCTTCGTAAATTATTATTCCATTATCTAAGCTCAACTTAACTCTTTATTCCCATACATTAACATTTCTTATTTTATTAAGAAATTATCCCTTTATTAAATTCTAATTCTATTATTTTTATTTCAAAACTCTTCGATTAATCTTGTAGCTAAACTAGAACTCGAACTCGAACTCGACTTAACTCTTTATTAAACTTCTTATGCTCGACTCTATGATTAGATGATGTATGAATTGATGAGATTAAAGATGTTAAAATAAAAAGAAATAGAAGAATGAATTCTTAATGAATTTTTAGGAATTTTTATTAGTAATATTCGAAATAAAAATGATGAACATGGTTGATAGTTCTTGATGATTCATGTTAGATTTGATGAATGTGATGAATCGATGACGAAGATGAAGTTAAAATAATTAGAGTTTCTCTTCAAAATTTTTGAATCCGAGTTAAGATGAAGAAGTTATCGAGAAATGGAATCGTTAATGAAAAATCGAGTTAAAATAATAAGAAACGAGAAATAATGTAAAGAAAATGAAAACTAAGAAGATTAATTGAGTTAATAAGTAATTAGAAGTTATTAGAATTTTTTTAATCGAGTTTAATAAGTTTCTGAGCGATGACACGTTTTACGAGAAAAAGACGAAAACCTTATTTAGTAAAGTTAGTTTCGAATTTTAATTTCCGATTAAATGATTAAAGTTTTTAAATTAATATAAGAGAAATGAAGCTAATTTCATTTAAGTTTAATAACTTTTTTTTCTAGAAAACCGAGCAGAATCGAGTTAGCATAATTCAATAGCCGAATCTTGAATGAAAAACCGAGTCTTGAATGAATAACCGAGTTTATAATTATGATTAAATAATTGATTTAATTTTCTAGAATTTCCTAGAATATTTTATTAGATTTGGAAAATTTTTCTTTTTCCAACTAATTATCGAAGTCGATCATTTACCTGTTTGTGAATGTTCGATTCTTGATTTGAAAGTTTGTTTGTGAATAATTTGTGATGTTAGAAACCGAGAATTTATTTCATAATTTTCTGAGTTCGTTTAACTCGAGAAATCGAGAAAAACGAGACGTAAAGTGTGAATAGTAATTTTTGTCCTTTTTGGATTATTTTATTAATAAAATATTTAGATATGTTTAAAGTCAAGTACTTGAGTTCAGAGTCAGTTGTTTTAGTACTTGAATAGAATCGAGAAGTCGAGAAAGATCGAGTCACATAAGTCGAGATAAGTTAAGAAACTCGAGTCATGTAGAAGTCCTTCAGCCGAGCGTTAGAACTCATTTTTCGTTTTCGAGAAATAAAACTCATCCTTATAAGAATGTTAACCTTGAAGGAACAAGTGAAGTTCGATAGTAAGAAGCGAGTGGAGTCCAGAAGTAAGGAGCGAGACGAAACGAGGTATTCCGAACAAAACCACTGGATGACAGGTGGGCTTTCTAACCAAAACAAATCCATGAATGTGATTACTATTATCATATTATGTGAGTTTTTAAATTAATTAACTTGTCACTTTAACTGAGTTTTGGTATGTTTAATCATCTACTCGAGTTATTATTGTCCTGTGTGAGATAGGAACACACATGTTGTAATTGTTTGAAGTGACTGTGAGCCTTGCTTCGGTTAGGCCAGTCACCATGTTTGAGAAGAAGGCCTACTTCTCAACACAAGAGATTATGTGGTAGATTGATTCATACCTACTATATATTATCGTGCGCGCGCACATTTTTAAAAGTGAAATGATTTTCCTGCATGCACAAGTTAATTGTTTTATAACTCTAACACTTGTGATGCAGCAAGAGAGGCAAGTTCAATTATATAGCTCTATCGAGCAAGCTTTCAATTTATTTTGGTATGTGTTCACAGCTTTGAATGTTATTTCTAAAACGTGCAGGTTAGCTCGGATGATGATGGTGCAGTGTGCTTGGTGGCGTTCGTTGTTTCGAGTCAAGAATTGTTTAAGCTTGGGTTATATGTCTTCATACATATAACTTTGGGATTTGATGTAATATTCCGCTGCAACACTAATACTGATTCGTGTTTTAAATTCTTCCAACTCTAATATTTATTTGATGAGTTTCATGCTCGACACCTTATTTGATTTCCTCTCGACTCTTACATAACAAGTTATTTAATTGAGCTTCTGAGATGAATAATTGAAAGCAAGTTAATCATTCGTTTTCGCTTTCAATAAATAATCCCTTGTTTTTGAGTAAGTTCCTTTGTTATTTTTCGTTGTTTCACCTTCACTGTCCAATGAATTTTAGTCGTTCTTATACATTAGAGTTCGGGCTGTGACAATAACCAACAAGAGGTAAATCAATAAGACCACTTTCCAAAACTGTTTTGCCGACATCTTTGAAATTGTTAGGAATTGGGTACTTGCTCGTGTAGATAACAATGGACAATACTTCTTTATTGGTTGACTTGAATACGAACAAACTTATAGTATTACAATGAAACTGAAGAACTAAGTTTAGAATAAACCAAAGATCGTCCGAAGTAAAACTTCTGCCCGCAAGACGAGAATACGCCCCGGTAGTGCTCACGGTAAGGCGGCTCGTCCCCAAAGGTTCAAACGATCTTGACGTCTCGGTTGTAGTAGCACCACAAACAGAACCGAGCTCCGGCGAACTGAACAGGAACGAAGACTGAACTAGTGTATGATATGCTATGAAATGCTATAGATTAGTGCAGATTGCTTGGAATGAGTCAATTCTGCAAATGAGGATGCTCCTATATATAGCAGCTCTCGATCAAGTGAAGGGACTCGTCGCCCAAACACCAGCCCAAAGCACCAATTGCCAAGTCCAAGTCCAAGTCCCAGTCCCAGGCCTGAGCCCGCCCGCCCGCCCGGACGGACGGCGGCGGCGGCGGCGGCGCGCGTGTGTGTGTGTGCGCGCGTAGGCACCCATACACACCAACCCAACAAGTTATTAAGCCCATACAGACATAGCCTTAAATACTAGTCAAATCATCCATATATAACCGATGTGGGACAACTAACATTTATTATAATTAATAATATGTTAATTACTACTTCAACATCCAACCTTTAGCATATAATATCTCACTCACCAGAAATCGGTTTAGAGATATTAAATATACCACGTTCATCTACTCACGGCGTAGATTAACATCCAATAAATATTTTAATTAAATAACAAGTATTTAATCAACAATATTCATCCTCAATCATGGTTAACATTTAAACCATTTCCAACAATCCCCAACATGAGTGAGAATGCCAATGCAAAATGAATGCAAATGCAAAGTTCAGTCCTCAAGAGACAATACTGCATTTGGCTAGGTAGCTTGTGACCTTGAACCTATCCATAGTCAACATTATCGAGTATACCGGAGGCATAGTGGTTATGAAAACCTTGAACTAGTCCTCCATGGTGTATACCGAGACAACAATATTGACACAATATCATCTCAATTCCGTTCGTTCTAACGTTTTGTGTCCTTTTCGACCTTGGACACCCCTTTGGATTCATAAGTGTATCAATTGAAGCGGCCCTCACTTCACACTTATATAGGTGATTCTTATTTCCAAGTATCCTACTATACTTGACCTCTCCGAGATATCCAAGAATCATTAAAAGTCATAAGACTTAACCTCACCACTTGTAGGTAAACAAACACTCACTGTTCTCAAAGAATAGGTATGTTCGAGTGTTTAACACACGGATTCATATAACTTCGTTGTCCCATTGAACCAAGCTCTTGGGATCCTCCAATCTGCAAGGTTGGGTATCCGCTATAATCATCCTTAAGATGTGGATTTAACACCCATTCCCTCTAACAGTTTATACATTTGATCTCGATTAATGCTCTTAGTCAGCGGATCCGCTAAATTATCTATTGACCTCACATAGTCAATTGAGATAACCCCACTCAAGATCAAATGTCTTACGGTATTATGTCGTCGACGAATATGTCGAGACTTACCGTTATAAAACATATTCTGTGCTCGTCCAATAGCAGATTGGCTATCACAATGTATCAACACAGACGACACAGGCCTCATCCAACATGGAATATCCTCGAGGAAATTTTTAAGCCATTCGGCTTCTTCACCAGCTTTATCCAAAGCTATGAATTCAGATTCCATGGTAGACCTGGCAATACAAGTTTGTTTCTTAGACTTCCAAGATACTGCACCACCCCCAATAGTGAACACGTATCCACTCGTAGAAAACGAGTCTTTGGAGTCAGATATCCAATTAGCATCACTATACCCTTCAAGTACAACAGACTCTCTTGAATAGTGAATCGCAAAGTTTTGAGTATATTTCAAATAACCCAGTACGCGCTCTAGGGCTCTCCAATGTTCTTTACTTGGATTAGCAGTATAACTACTCAACTTGTGAACCGAGCATGCTATATCAGGTCGGGTACAGTTTGACAAATACATCAAACTCCCAATGATCTTAGCATATTCATCTTGACCCACAGGTTCCCCCTTGTGCTCACTTAGATGAACATTCAGTTCCCAAAGAGTCTTAGCAATAGGTTTCTCATAAGTGTTGAATCTCCCCAACACTTTCTCAACATGGTGAGATTGCGACAATGCAATTCCATTGGGCGTTCTTAGAATCTTAATTCCAAGAATAACGTCAGCTAAGCCCATATCTTTCATGCTAAAATTCATACTTAGCATCCTCTTGGTTTCACCAATCACACGAGAGTTACTACCCATGATTAACATGTCATCTACATAAAGACAAACGATTACATAATCGTCACCCGTTTTCTTAATATAAACACATTTGTCACTTTCGTTGATCTTGAAACCATTTGACAACATCACTTCGTCAAACTTCAAGTGCCAACGCAAAGGCGTTTGTTTCAATCCATATAAAGACCGTTGTAGTTTGCATACCATGTGCTCTTTTCCAGGTACAACAAACCCTTCCGGTTGCTTCATATAGATTTCATCATCTAATTCCCCATACAAGAATGCAGTCTTAACATCCATTTGATGAATCTCAAGATTGCGCAAAGCAGCAATAGCGAGAAGCACCCTAATAGAAGTAAGTCTCGTCACGGGCGAATAGGTATCAAAGAAATCATAACCGGCTTTTTGTCTAAAGCCTTAAACTACAAGTCTGGCCTTATATTTATCAATAGTACCGTCAGACTTGTACTTCTTCTTTAGGATCCACTTGCATCCTAATGCCTTACAACCTGGTGGTAGTTCAACTAACACCCAAGTGTGATTAAGCATAATAGACTCAATCTCGATGTCTATAGCTTCTTTCCACAAAGCCGCATCCGAACCAGATAAAGCTTCTTT
This sequence comes from Schizonepeta tenuifolia, assembly GCA_029490685.1. Taxonomy (NCBI): domain Eukaryota; kingdom Viridiplantae; phylum Streptophyta; class Magnoliopsida; order Lamiales; family Lamiaceae; genus Schizonepeta; species Schizonepeta tenuifolia. Next base: position 79,859,520 of record CM055959.1, read on the forward strand.
TACGGATACCGGTTCACCGTTTAGCATTAAAACGACGTAGTCCGGTCCATAAATTTTTGCTTTCCGTACTCTAGTACCACGTCTAGGCTCATTCACAGGCATAGACCTAAGTCGCTTTCTATTCGGCGGTCCCTAAAATACCGGATTAGAACTCGATGCAACATTTTTATCTATGGGTTCAGAAATCATAGACTCATCTACAAGTTTAGAGCTCGTAGCTTCATCCTCAACTCTCTTCCTAGAGTTAGGATCAACCTTATCCTTATTAGGATAGATGTTCTCAAAGAATACAGCATTCCTTGATTCCATCGTCGTACCCACATGAATGTCGGGTATATCGGATTTGTGTACAACAAACCGATACGCGCTGCTGTTAAGTGCATAACCAATAAAGATACAATCTACCGTTTTAGGTCCAATTGTAACTTGTTTTGGTAAAGGCACTTCAACCTTAGCTAAACACCCCCACACTTTGAGGTATTTATACGAAGGTTTCCTCCCTTTCCAAAGTTCATAAGGAGTCACGTCCTTCCCTTTGAGTGGAATCTTGTTCAAGATATAGTTAGCTGTCAAAACAGCTTCCCCCCACATGTTCTGGGGTAATCCTGAACTAATCAACAAGGCGTTCATCATCTCTTTAAGAGTACGATTTTTACGTTCAGCAACGCCATTTGACTGTGGTGAATAAGGAGCAGTTGTTTGATGGATTATACCACTTTCGTTGCATAATTCAGCAAAGGGAGCAACATACTCTCCACCTCTATCACTTCGAACCATTTTGATTCGGCAACCAAGTTGATTTTCGGCTTCATTCTTGAAATTTCTAAAAGCTTCAATAGCCTCATCTTTACTTCTTAACAAGTAAAGGTAACAATACCTTGTGCAATCGTCAATAAAGGTAATAAAATACCTTTTACCACCTCTAGTTTGCACAAACTTAAAGTCACACACATCGGTGTGAACAAGTTCTAGAGGTTTAGTGCTTCGTTCAACCGACTTAAACGGTAACTTAGCCATTTTTGCTTCAACACAAACTTCACACTTGTCTTGTGTCTTAGATAAATCAATTTTTAACATGTCCATGTTCGCAAGTCTTTTTATAGCATTTAGATTTACATGACCAAGTCTACAATGCCATAAATCACAACACTCAAGCAAGTAAGCAGAAGTAGTAGCTTTATTATCATTAGCAACTGCCTTAGAAGGCTTACAAGTACGAACACTTAACTTGAACATATCATCAACAATGTGACCTTTTCCAAGAGTCTTATCAAACTTACGTATGATTATAAAATCACTACGAAGATCTATATCAAACTTAGCCCTAACTAGTTTGACGCCTGACACCAAATTCTTGCGGATTGCCGGAGCATGCAGCACATCCTTCAAAGTTATCTCCACACCGGAAGTGAATTGGAGTACAACAGTCCCAACTCCAAGAACAGGTGAAGTACAGTCACTCGCCTCGGTGACAAAACGGTCTTGAACTTCCTTGTAGGTATAGAACAAGTCCCGGTTCATGCAGATATGAACGGTCGCACCTGTGTCAAGAAACCAAGTAACAGGATTAGGGTCCGAGACATGGTTTACCTCGGTGATCATGGCAACAAGGTCGTCTTTGTCCCAAGTGTCGAAGTCCTTTTGGACATGGTTAACCTTGTTCTTTCCTTTCTTCTTCGGCAGACGGCAGTTCTTCGCCATATGTCCGGGCTTATCACAATTGTAGCACGTTCCGGTGAACTTAGTCGGAGGTGCCACTTCTTTTCCTTTGCCTTTGGCAGGATAAGGACGCTTCTTTGAAGGTCTGCCCCTACCATCGGTCAAGTTTGCCTTAGCCTCCATTGGAGCCTTGGCCTTCATGTCTTGATCACGGACTTGAGCTTCGGTTTGAAGCTTAGCCACCAACGTCTCAAGGGTCATCTCCTTTCGCTTGTGCTTAAGATACCCCTTGAACTCCTTTCAACTTGGCGGCAACTTGTCAACCAAGAGCGCCACAGTATACGCCTCGGGAAGAGGCATCCCCTCGGAATGAACATCGTGTATAAGAGTTTGGAACTCTTGTACTTGGGGCATCATAGGACGACTGTCCACCATTTGGAATTCGGTGAGCCTCGTCACTACGAACTTCTTCGTGCTAGCAGGATTAACACGGTACTTCAACTCAAGAGCATCCCAAATTTCTTTGGCGGTCTCCTTGATGTTGAACACATTGAACAAGCCATCATCAAGCCCGTTCAACAACATATTCCGACACAGATAGTCAGAATGCACCCAAGTATCGTAGTCAATACGAACTTGCACATTTGCCTCGTCCTCGGCTGGGACACGAGGTCTTTCGTCACGCAGGAAGCTAGCAAGCCCCATTGTGGTGATGTAAAACATTATCTTTTGGGACCATCTTTTGAAATCAGTTCCCGAAAAACTGGGAGGTTTCTCGGCGATAGGCATTAGCCGAGCAGCAGGTTGAACAGGAGCCATAGTTGAGCTCGATGAGCCAATGGTTCCAGACATGGTGGAAGAAAGAGTGGAAGCGCCAGTGCTCGAATTGGTAGACATTTTTTTCCAGCAGTGAATCAGGTGAACTTCAGTTTTGAGGAAGCACACGAACAAGTAACTTTGTTATTCTCGTCTTGTGATTGTTAGGAATCGGGTACTTGCTCGTGTAGATAACAATGGATAATACTTCTTTATTGATTGACTTGAATACGAACAAACTTATAGTATTACAATGAAACTGAAGAACTAAGTTTAGAATAAACCAAAGATCGTCCGAAGTAAAACTTCTGCCCGCAAGACGAGAATACGCCCCGGTAGTGCTCACGGTAAGGTGGCTCGTCCCCAAAGGTTAAAACGATCTTGACGTCTCGGTTGTAGTAGCACCACAAACAGAACCGAGCTCCGACGAACTGAACAGGAACGAAGACTGAACTAGTGTATGATATGCTATGAAATGCTATAGATTAGTGCAGATTGCTTGGAATGAGTCAATTCTGCAAATGAGGATGCTCCTATATGTAGCAGCTCTCGATCAAGTGACGGGACTCGTCGCCATCAAATCAGCCATGATGGCCGGCGGTTTCAGACACCAAAGGTTGCCGGATGTGAAGAGTCTCCGGCGGTTACAGCAGCCAAGAGTCTCTCTGCCGATGGGCTTCACACACTGGGCTTCCGGATTGGGCTCAACAATTAATCGAATTGGGCTTGTGGGGTTGGTCCCAGTTCCGAGCCCGAGCCCGCCCGGACGGACGGCGGCGGCGCGCGCGCGTGTGTGCGCGCGCGTAGGCACCCATACACACCAACCCAACAAGTTATTAAGCCCATACAGACATAGCCTTAAATACTAGTCAAATCATCCACATATAACCGATGTGGGACAACTAACATTTATTATAATTAATAACATGTTAATTACTACTTCAACATCCAACCTTTAGCATACAATATCTCACTCACCAGAAATCGGTTTAGAGATATTAAATATACCATGTTCATCTACTCACGGCGTAGATTAACATCCAATAAATATTTTAATTAAATAACAAGTATTTAATCAACAATATTTATCCTCAATCATGGTTAACATTTAAACCATTTCCAACAGAAATAACCAATTTAGATGCTCATGTTGGCCCCGTTTATCAATAACATTTAGTAAATCGTTAAAATCACCCACCACAATCCACGATAAGGTGTTAATAGCGCTAAATTTTGCGAAGTAAGTGCCAAGAATAACGTCTGTGATTTCTTTCAGGAATACCATAAAAACCTGTAGGATTACCTCATTAGTTACTTTTAATATATAGAGCTTCGAAAAGTTAATGAATGATTTTATTTTATTTTTACTTTTTTACCTTTTTTCCCGACCAAAAAAAAAAAAGAATGGATTGGTTTTTTAGAATGACTTAATGAAATCATGTAACTATTTTTTTTGCCGTAATATATCCAAAATACATTTATGAAACAATGCATCTAATTTTCAGTTTTTATTTTTCAAAAGGCATCTAATTTTCATATTTATTTTTTTGAAACAATCTAAGATGCCATTTTAAAACTTTACCCTTTTTGGGCAGATTCTCGCCGCCGATTAAAACAGAACGAGGAGAGAGCACAGCTTCTTCTGCAACTAATAATTTTGAAAAGATGAATTGCGTATAAATCTTCTCCTGTAATCGGTAATTACTCCCATTCTGAAAAATTCCCCTTTTTGATCAGCAGGTTCTTGCCGCCGATGAAGATGAGCAGAAAAACAGCGGCTTCTGCAATTGATTTGGTTCTTAGAATCGGTAATTATGTTCGTCCATTCTCTTCTTTATCTTCGCATTTCCAAAATTTCTGTCGCAAAGATATACCCCTTCCACCTAAGTGTCAGAAAATAGATTTCAGTTGTATTAAAGAGTTAGACGATGCTATTCACTTGTTTCAAGAATTGGTGAGAATGGAGCCGCAGCCTTCTATTCGTTTGTACAACAAACTTATGAGTGTTACTGCAAAGATGAGCAATATTCATTTGCCCTTCACGTGTTCGACGAAATGCGTCTTAGGGGAGTCCCTTTGAATGAGTACACGTTTACTATTGCGATTAATTGTTATTGCCTTCAGAAACGTGTATGGTTTTGCTATAATGACCATCTTCTTAAAGAGCGGTTATGAACCAGATGTTGCCATATTCATCACTCTGATTAAAGGGTTGTGTTTAGATGATAAGGTCGCCGACGCTGTGAAATTGTTTAATGAAATGGTGAGAATGGAGCCGCATCCTTCTGTTCGTGCTTACAACAATCTTTTGAGCATTGCTACAAAGATGAAGCAGTATTCCTTAACCCTTTACATGATTGATCAAATGCGTCTAATGGGAGCCCCTATGAATGGATACACATTTTCTATTGCGATTAATTGTTATTGCCTTCAGAAATGTGTAGGCTATGGTTTTGCTGTAATGGGCATTTTGTTCAAGAGCGGTTATGAACCAAATGTGGCCGCATTCGCCACTTTAATTAAAGGGTTGGTTTTAGATGATAAGGTCGCTGAAGCTGTGAAATTGTTAAAATATGTTATGGATTCAGAAAGATATGAACGTAATGATTTCATGATCGTGACGGTGATAGATGGGCTTTGTAAATCTGGACAGGTCATTGCAGCCCATGATTTGATTCGTAGAGCAGAAAAAACAACGTGGAGACCCAATGTTAATGCTTATAACGCATTACTCCATGGGTTATGCAAAGGTGGAATGGTGGATGATGCTCTAGAGCTTCTATCTGAGATGGTTGGCAAGGGTGTTTTGCCTGATGTTATATCGTACAGTTCGATGATTCATTGGTTGTGCGACGTTGGCAGATTGAAGGATGTGGAAGCTTTGTTAAATGAAATGGTTGATTCTGATATCCCTTTAGATGTCTTTACTTATAATATATTGATGCATGCGCTATGCAAGGCAGGAAAGATGAAAGAGGCTGAGTATTTTCTGAAGATTATGAAAGAACAACATATATGTCCTAATGTTGTGAGTTATAATACACTTATAGATGGGTACTGTTTGCAAGGGGAAATCGAAAGAGCAAAGCAATTATTTGATTCCCTAGCTGACATGAACCTTAAGCCTAATATTGTTAGCTATGGCAGCTTAATTAATGGATACATCAAGCGAGGACAAGTGGATGAAGCTTGGCTTCTTTTCCTCGAAGTTCCTTGTAATGGCTTGGCGCATAATACATGTATTTATAATACCATGATACATGGATTGTTTAGTAAAGATAGAATTGTCGATGGGTGGAAGCTTTTCAAGGATATCGAAGCTCGAGGAGTAAGTCCTGACATCTCTACTTATAATGTATTATTAGATGGGTTGTGTAAGAATGGGGAAATTGATGAAGCTGTCTCATTGCTGCACATGATTGAAGGGAAAGGGGTTAATCCTGATGTAGTCACGTACCGTACTCTGATTGATGGATTGTGTAAAAAAGGAAAACTTGATTTTGCAAGATATCTTTTCGACAAACTTAAGCCTGATATTGTGTCCTACAACAGCTTAATAGATGGATACTGCAAGCATGGTAGCGTGGTCAAAGCTTGGCATCTTTTCTGTGAAATCCCCTTTAATGGTTTGGAGCATAATACACGTACCTATAGTACCATGATCCATGGATTGTTTAGTATTTGTAAATTTGCTGACGGCTGGAAGCTTTTCAAGGATATGGAAGTTCAAGGAGTAAGTCCTGACGTAGTTACTTATACTATATTAATGGATGGGTTGTGCCAGAATGGGGATACTGATGATGCTATTCGGCTACTGCACATGATTGAAGGGAAAGGGGTTAAACTTGATGTAGTCGCGTATGGTACTTTGATTAATGGTTTATGCGAAAATGGTAAACGTGATGTTGCAAGAGATCTATTCAACCAACTTCCTTCTAGAGGTTTGCATCCTGATGTTTGGATGTATAATATGATCATTGTTTCGCTCTGCCGAGAAGGGGCTGTGGAGGAGGCAAACCATTTGCTTGTTGAGATGGAGAACAGTGGTTGTATGCCCGATGGTGTGACATACAATGTTATTCTCCGAGGTTTGCTAAAGAGAAATGCACTTCACAAGGCAATACTATTTGGGGAAGTAATGCATGAAAGGGGGTTCTCATTAGATTCAGGTAATGTCTCGATGCTACTCTATCAAGTGCGAGGACTGAGTGAAGATCATTTTCTTCTCAAATTGATGAAGGATGTTTTTCCCAATGAAGGATGCTTTTCCCAAGGAGCTGATCTGTCGGGGTTAATAGGTACTTATCCAAAAACTTGGCTGTTTTGCCATGACTTGAGCTTAATTAGTTTCTGTTATTTGTTAAGTTTTATGTTTCGTAATTGACAAAAGTACTTCGAATTAATAATTTTAAAATTGTTTCATGATTTCATTTTGCACATTTTAGCACACAATATGTTTCTTGTCTTCGACATAAGTATGGTATTTCCATTTTCAAAACTTGTTGATATCGACAGAGGGTTACATAAAACCATTTCTAAATTTTAAGGTTTTCCACTTTCCAGATTTTAAAGTTGTTGGAATGTTTTTCGTTTTATTGTTCTTAACAAATTTTTTTCGCTTATTCACAATTGTTAATTAGAAGTTGGCAAAGAATTTACAATCATATAGAATCTTTACAATTGTTCTTAGTGAAAGAAGAATATAAGCCTAATAAGCAATGCAAATATTCTAAGGAAATCCATCAAATTAATTGTATCTTATGTACTAATTAATACAGAGTTCTTTACCTTACAATCTAATAGTAATTTTAATTTTGTGATAATTAGTGGACATTGTAATTTTTTTTATGGAAACACAAACTTTCATGAAACGATTTCTTCTCAATATCAATGTGTTCCCTGTTCCATTCTATCCCTCTCTGTGTGAATTTTCTGGTATTTAATTTGAAATGTTGTTGAAACAGTGGGATGATATGTTTTCAAGCATTCAGCTTTGTCAAATTCGCCAAACTGCCAGATTCAGTATGGATTTTCGGTAGCCCTCTTCAGTTCAATAGGTTTTTTATTTGTATTTTGTAACTTCATTTTATTCAGTTTTAACAAACATTCTGTTAATTTAGAATGAATTCTCCTATTCACAGTTCACATCTTTTCATTTGAAAAGTGGCTATGAAAACCGACGTGTTCAAACTCTATATAAAGACTTTTAGGATGACTCAGCCTCCGGCAATCCATCGCTTCCTAGCGTCGATCGGCAACTCTGACAAAGGTGATTGAGGACAGGGTAATAATGGGAGTTCGAAGGAGTTTGCTGAGGATTAAATTCAGGCGAAAATTTATCAGAATTTGCTCTTTGATCTGATTTTGGTTATTCATGTTCCAGATCATAATATTTGGATCTTCCTTTCATAAAATAATTTATAGATTGGGGAAAACTCTGTTACATCTCTCCATTGTTAACGAAGTTTGTGCGGTTATTGCAAAGTTTGTTGCTAGCAATTATTTTTTAGGAGTAGATTTCTTCTTTTCAATTTAACCTGTTTTTAAGTAATGTTTGTCAAGAAATTGATATAATTTACTTTTATTTCTGTAGCAAAGGGAAATACGTAGCCTTTACCTGTTTGCAAATTTCTTGTAATTTCTGAACATTGTATGGTGATGTATTTTAAATTTTTGGTGGTAACATTGTTCATCCTTCCAGGTGAAAATAGGTAAAATTGGCATGGACTATTATGATACGTGAACAAAGAAGATGTAAAGCTAGTAGCTTCATGCAATATATCATACTTTGCCAGAGCTTGTGCGCTTGTTGTATGCATATTATACGAGTGACTTTCTGCTTTGTGATTGTGATTTTGTTGTACAAAGTGTATATACTTATACTCAATCAACTTTGTTAATGTTTGTTCCATCTTTCACAGGAGATGTGCGAGTGAGGGTTCGCAAAGAGCGCTAGAAATACTTGTGATGGCTTTTGGGGTTAGCCGTCGGTTCGGAAGCTGGCCGTTACGGGATTAGATTCCATTGTGATGGATCATAAAAGCTACATGGAAATATAATCGTTTGAAGTTACAATAGTGAATGAAAAGAAAAGACCTGATCATGGATCACTTATGTGATAAATATGTATTTTGAACTTGAACGTTCCTCATTTATATAATTATTCTCCATTTCGTCGAGATTCGCAGAAAAAGTCTAAAAACCAGAATATTTAGAAATTACTTGAGGCGAATGGGATCGATCACTAACCTCATGGACATCAATTGCATTCCGAGATTTATAAAGTTCAGTTGATCCTTTGCCTTCAGCAAAATAGAGGGAGTAGAATATAAATGAACAAATTTTTTGAAAAAAAAAAGTATATAAAAGCAAACACATGAAAAAGAAGCTGGACTCCATAGGTAGATGACCGAGTAAAACCTTGCCATCATACTTATTGCTTTCTTCATAAGCAAACTCGACTCTCCACCGGTAATAAGTTCACCATTACGGAGACAACAAAAGCTAGAAAATGACAGATTGCAGATGAGTTTGTTCTTAATTTGAGATTATTATTAAAAAGGAATAAATGAACATTATAAGAAAAGGGAAGCGATAAACGGAAAAAAGAAAGCTACCCAAGGGGCTAATTAAAAAGAAAGAAAAGAGAAAAGGAAAAAAATAATATAGCCGTCCCTGCCATCGAGACGACTAGAAAGCTAAGCTAAGATCTGATTCTTCATCATGTGCCTTTAAAGCATTGTCCTCCTCAGTATCTTTTCCAGAAAATACATGCTTACTCCTAGTATCATAGATCTGAGTAGGAATCTTCGACTTCCTATTTTTCTTCCCCTTCTGCTGGGAGGGAGGTTCTTCCACATAATATGACTCCTTATACGGAGAAAAAAGACGTGTATGATCAACCTTAGAATGCGTATAGTACTGAAATCTGGCTACCCATCTCCTCTGTTGCGTCTTAGGTGATGGGGTAGCGCCTCTTCATTTGTAACTGAATTATCCGGAGATTCAGGAGAGGCACCCGAAAAGGCCTCCTCCAAATTATTATCCCGCTGGTCGGAAACCGCTTGAGCAACACCACCTTCTCCCTCCACCTACTGCCCCTGCTGTTCTGGAGGAGGCTCCATTTCTATCTCCTCTACATCCTCCTCATCACTGTCATGGCCATCAGTTGCAACGAGTTCCTCAAGGAGACGAGCTTCCTGATCAAGAACCAAATTCCTTACTCCGCCAGAATAAATGAGCTGTCGTCGCCCTCCAGACTCCAACTCGGCATCATTAGACAACATCTCAAACCTATTCGAAACCTATTCGAAGTTGCAGGAGCATCCCCCGCCTTTTTCCCTTGCCGGTTTCCTTTAAAGGCACCCTCGACCCACTGTTTTGTAGATTGATTTCCGATCACTTTTAGATCACCATCTTTTCTTGCTTCCTTTTCTCCCAACTGGATTCTAGGTCGTTCAACCAAAGTAGAATCTGAAGTCTGGTCTTGACGAGCTTTCACCCTTCCTGCCAACTTCTACCCACTCCTGCTGTTTCATTGGGAGTTTTTCGTCCACCTTCTTTTGAATCCGGCGGTAGTTGGTAATTTTATGCCCAACAATATGGCAATTTGAGTAGAAAAAAAGGCAAATTTTCATACTCATATTCTATAGTGAAGGACTTGGAACCACGATCTACCCATAGCTCCCTCAAACGATCTTTTGTCATGTCCAAATCAACGAGAACCCGAACATACAGCCCAACATGCCCATTCACGGATGCACCATCCACCTCCAAAGGTTCTCCAACTGGCTTGATAACCAAAGCTATCGTTTCAGGCTCCCACAAATAATATGGAACATTTTTAATACGAACCCAAACCTGCGCAATGTGGGAGCGAATAGCTTGTGGGTCAAAATTCGGAGTCCATGTACCTCCCTTAATTGAAGAAGGACAACGAACTCTTTTCATATCAGCCACGTCAGAGAAACGGATTGTGAAAAATCCTTTCCCCATGGCTATAAGCTTCCACGGCTGTTGAAGCTTCCAAATCCCTTGCAGCTCCGTTTGAATATGTAACGTTGGTCGTAGCTGCTCACCTTTCCGGAGCAGCACCCGTCCAAGCAACGCTATTGAAGAAAACAACTGCTCTCTTTTTTCAAAAACTGATTCTGGAAGCAACAAAGTCAAATACACCCCTTTCATCATCGTGGGATAGAAGGTAGAGATGTTGTGCATAGGGATATTTGGGATTCTTCTAGAATCCATATGCAACGGAATGTTGACTCTCCGCTGTTTTGGAGCAACAACAGCCATGTATGAAGTGGGCTGCAGCACATTCTTAGTATTTGCGGAAGGATCCGTCGTAGACGTTGATACCTGCACCTCCGCAGCCAGAATTAAAGACATCTGATGCAAAGCAGGAACAGAAATCTGCTGCTGCAAAGATGAGCCCTGCTGCTGCAAAGCCGGAACAGCAGCATGCGTCGCTGCTAAAGGTGAGAATGTCTCGACTAGACGTCGAACGTTGCCTGAAATCGAAGAAGGATGATGTTTCTCTAGCAAGTTAGCATAAATGAAACATAGAATCATGACTTAGCATCAAACCACTTGTAAAGTATCCAAAAAGGATCTCAGTTTTCTTCCACATCCCCAAACTTTTTCACATAAGCATATTATTGCTATATTAGAGAGAGAAATAACACATGGATGTACACAGTCTGAGCTCGTAGCCAAGCTTTCTGAAAATGAAGAACAATGAGCTTGAGATACTGACACAGTGATTACTAAATTCAAATTTGAACAATGCAACAAGATTTCCCCAGCGTTGATCCAATCGGGGAAAAAAAAATTATTTGCCTCAGATTTCCTTGAGAGTTGTATAAAACAAAAACATTAAAAAGAATAGCATTAACCATAATCGATTTGTGCATTTGAGTTCGGGGTATATTATATGTTTTCGTTTTGGGGTATATCCTTTTCTTATTGTCATGCTCTGATTGCCATAATCGAAAATTAGAGGATTTAAATATGTGGATAATATTGCAGCCGTGTTATTCCTTGAACAATTTGTACAACTTTATCATGAGTATTAAATCAAATCATTTTGAAAAGTACTCTAATTAATTTGATAATCAATTTGTACAACTTCAACATGTGATGCAAGGTATTAGATCAAATAATGAGTTTCACTCTAATGTATGGCCAAGATTGGAGTATTTAAATGTTCAAATAGATGCTATAGGTCTGCACTTGTGTAAACTTGTTTATGTATATCAAAGGTAGTATATTAGAATCTTGCAACTTTTCACTAATAATGGATCTTAAGGTTCTTTTTTATTTTACAAGATAAAGTAGGTATTAAACTCATATTATGAGAAAGTGCGCAGTCATATAGATTCTCACTAAGAATAACTCCTTTCACCAAAGAAAATAAGTAGATATAAAAGCAAATATGTTTGTAAAACAACACATTGATGGAAATAAGAAAATATATTTATATATATCAAACACCATCACTATTTTTTCCTCAGCCGTGCCAAGCAAACATCATGTACGGAGTTGGTGGCTATGTCACAATAGTGCATGGCAGCCGAGCCTAAATTACAGGATTGTATTCAATCAAGAGTCTATAGGATTTTTAAGGAGTTTGAAAGTCTTGGTGTATTCAATCCAGACTTTTCAAACTCCTTAAAAATCTGGGGGTATTCAATTAAAACTTTTCAAACTCCATAAAAATTTGGTGGTATTCAAAACTCCACAGACTTTCTAATGTTGTTGACTCTGGTGGAATTTAACTTGATTTCAATCAATTTTTGTACTGAACAAATTCCGACCTTCAACCACAAGATTTTGAAATTCCATGAAACACCAGCGCCGGAGCCTTCCCAGAACCCGCTGGGTCTATTTGGCCCTCGACTGGCACCCAACCGCGGCTGGAATCATAGCACTTAATGATATTTTGATGTTTTAATTGGTTAACAAGATGAACCTCAGAATATAGCTTTTCCAACCCCTCAGGTGACCGCAAAACATCATCTATTGTGATTCTGTTCCATGCAACTTCTATCCCCTCAACTTCTATCGCCTCAAGAAATGAACACTAAACTGATCAAACTACAACACAATGGAATGATGCTCAAGCTCCTCAGTACTAAGTTTGAGACATTTCTCCACATAATCAACCTTAAGATATTCAAACACATAATCACATTTACAAATCAACAGATAATTACCACTCCCACTTCCAGAAGCCATCCACGTATCGTAAATAACGATAACAAAAACAAACAAAAATTAGCAGAAGCAGAAATGACCCTTCAATCCAATGACAAAAATAAAGGATTGGAGACAAAGATTCATGTCACTTTGAATGTATGTATGCTTTTGTAGCAAAGACAAAGCTTGTTTTTATGTTTAAGGTGTTCTCATTTTGTAAGTGAGAGATGTGTTTAAAATATATATTTATTGGAGAAAAAGGAAACAACAACAGAAAGTGTGGGGTATGAATGTTGTACCCATAATTTATGATCGTGATGTGATACAAATACAGAGAAAGGAGAAAAATAAAAATCCATCGACCGCTGGCTTTAATTGACGGTGGCTGGCCAACCACTAGTTAGTAATCTCCTCAACAAAAAGTTCAGTACAGTTAGTTAGCGACGACGGCTGGCGACCGCTGACTTTAAGTGCCGCGATCGCTGGGGTCCAGCCAGCGCTGGAATCCATCGACTTCAACTCCAACGAAGTCGTCCAAATCCTACGTGAACTCCATCAGAAATTCCTCCCGACTCCACGCGGAGTCAATCAACTTCAAAACTCCACTGACTTTTCAAACTCTTTAAAACTCCCACAGACTCCCTAACCAATACATCCCCCTAAGTATAAAAATACTATCAATTGAAAGAAATAGACTTAATTATTCATAAATAGAATTCTTGAAATAATTAAATAATAGAAATTGGGTTTTTAAATAATAATGATGATATTGATGAATTGAAAGCATAAAAGTGAAATTGAGAATTATTTAAGTATACTACAAAGAGAAATTGAAGAAATAAATTCATATGTACTAAGAAGAAGAAAATTCGAACTAAATAAATAAGAAGAAATTATAAATTTAGATTTCTTAAGTCCAAATTGACAATATAGATGTGAAATAATGAAATTGAGAATATTAGAAGTGAGATTATATGAATAATTGAAGAATATAAGTAAGAAGGGAAAAAGCCCAAAATAATCGAAAGGTACGTAGATGTAAAATATGATTTTTGGTATTAAAGAGATCAATAAGATGAATTGATCCTTAGATAATGAAATTAGAATTATTTGGAGTATAACTAAGCACTAAGAAGAAGATGATGAAATTCCATAAAGAAAACCCAAAATTATCGATTAAATAAAAATGAAAAATAGGAATTTCAAAGTTTGAAGCATTAAGATGAAATTGATGAAAGGAATGAGTAATTAGAATTTTTATGAGTATAGTAGAGCTTTGAATTAATAAGTCTGAGTAAGAATTAATATAGTTCTTAAAAAAATTCAAGGATATAAGAATTGGAAAATGAAAACTTGTTTTTTGAGTGTTTATGGTATAATTGATGTTATAAGTGATCAATTAGAATAATTCTAAGAATGATAGAACTTAAAAATATTGAAAAAGAGCAAGTGTAAAGAAATTAAGATAGTGCAGAAAATTAAAGACAAAAATTGGGGAGAAATTGATGAATTTATGATGTAATTGATAACTCTAAGATGAAATTGAGATTAAAACAAGTATAATAGCCACTTGAATTACTAGATTTGGAGTTCATATGATAAAATTATTGAAAAGTCAATAATTTATAAATTAAAAGTTGACTTCTATGAAATTGAGTGAAAATGTATGAAATAATAAGCTAGATAAGCTTAAATAAATAAATAAATAAATAAAGTACAATAGAATTCGAATAGAGTAAAAACGAGTCTTAAGAATGAAATGAGGAACAAAATTGAGAATGTATCAGGAAAGAAATAAAGATTTAAATAAATTTAAAAGTCGAAAGTTGATACATAATCAATTATCAATTATCAAAATAGTCATTTGCTTCAATTTCCTGATTAAAACTTGAGAACTCAGCATGATAACATCTTCTTTGTTGGAATGCACAATTGTTTGATAAAACCACAATCAATTAAAATGTCAAGGGTCCACTGTTATCGAAGATTCCATTCAATCCAATAATCTCCATTGTTTAATCATATGATTTAATTGTTAAATATTTTTCCTTGTAAATTCCCTAATTCCCGAGCAGGTTTTTCCATGAATGTTAGTTGCTCCACCCTCACTACCTTTGTATTCTAGTTGTTTCAATACCCTAGGATTCGGGCTGTGACAAGAATTCATCCTTGAATTCTACTATGATGGATTTTATGGGAAGACAATTGCCAAAGAGGCTTGGTTGCTGCACATCCTCTCCTTTGCCATGGAAGATGTAGTTGGCGGATTCCTTGTGACTATTCTAAAGAAATCTGGTCACTTCCCTCCTGTAGTTCCAAAGAGGAAGACTTTCCCTCCTCCTATGATGCCTAGTACCAATATCATCGCCAACAGTATGATCGAAAAAGAGGCAGAAATTCTGGCCGTAAAACTAAATATCAACTCAGTCGAAGAACATGAAATATTCCAGGAAGTCAGGAAACATATCCACACCAAGTATAACTTGAAATGTCAAGAGAAGAAGGATTGATGCTGCAAAGAGAAGATTTTACAACTGATGAACTTAGTTCTTGATGTCTTGAATTCCTAAAATCAGTTGTAATGTAATCTCCCCTCTTATTATCAGGATATAATAAGATGTGGTTTTTGTTCAATCCGTTTTTGAAAGTTTCTTTTTATCTTGTGCTTTTTCTTTCCTTAGACTAGAAGTGAGTTCTCCTTTAGTCTCACTGGTGTCAGCTTGTAATATCTGTTAGGAAAGTAAGGTGATGTCGTTTAGGGTTTTGGCATCATCAAAAAGGAGAAAATTATTGGGAAAATGAGAAAAGGTTTTGAAAGATACCAAAACCCTAACTGACCCCAACTGAGTAGGTGATTGCCTTTAGTCTGCTCTTTGCTAGAGCTCACTGTTTGAGCATAGGATTTTATCTTTATAGAGTTCAAGCAAAAGAAGTCAGCCAGATTGAAGATGGGAGTTCATGGAAGAACTCAGCTGAGACCCAAACTCAGTTGAGACCCAGAACTCAGCTGAGGGTTCAGACTCAGTTAGGACTGGAAGTCAGTTGAGACATCAACCTCAATTGGAGCACGGACTCAGCTAAACAGCAACTCATTTGTCTCCCCAACTGATCCACGCAACTGAAGACGTTCAATTCATGCAAGGAGAAGTTGTCAGTCGTCACGAAGCGGAAAAGAGAAGATCTTGAAGACGCTGAAGACTGAGGAGTTGCAGTTCAGAATCGAACCTACTTGGGAGCACAAGTCAGCTGGAAAACTTACCATAAATGGACCGACAACAACGACGTACAAAAAGCAAAGGTCCCAGGTACCATCTCTGGAAAGTTACCACTAAGGCATGTGGAGTGCCATACTTTTGGCAGAGGTTCAACAATTCTTTTCAACGACTAGTTTGACCCTTTCTTCTATAAATAGAGGTCTTCACATCAAAGCACGGTGACACAAATCTTCACATTAGAAGAGTAGAGAGAAGAAAAAGAGTAGTTGCAGCAGCAGCAAACTACCTCTCTCCTTAAGCAACAAAATCTTCTCCTATCAAGAAGCCTTCCTTGAAAGAGTTTTGAGTGCAGGTTCTTGCTTGGTTTGTGTCCCAGCAAACTCTTTCACAAGAGATCGAGTTTGATGTCTTAATGTAACAAATGAACTCTCAGTTGTCTTTCATCATAACTGATGTTCTATCTGAGTAATGCCTTGTTGCCATCTTCAGCTGGAGACATGTAAAGATAAAATCTTAACTTTGCTCAAACAGCGAGCCTAAATTCTAACATTAGGTTCTGGCAGCATGTACTCGGTTGGGGTCAGTCGGTTTTGGAATTCATCAAAACTCTTACTAATAAATTTCCCAACAATTTCCCCCTTTTTGATGATGCCAAAACCACTTACAACTTTAAACCCACTATTGATCTAATCCTCACTAACTGACCTAAAATCTCAGCTGAAATTCTAGACAGTCTATAAGATAAAACATCAAAGGGTTAGCACAGTTATAACATGGTATTTAAAAGACTGCGATTCATAGCTTGGACAATGAGATATTGTGCGTCAAGTTGAATCGTATATATACTTTGAAGTTTTTGTTACAACTGAAGGTTACAAGGTTAAGCACAAAAAAAAAATACAACAGTTGTTTCAAAAACTACAACATCCAAAAAGAAGACTTCATTAGCTCAAAACTTTGACAGCTCAAAAATACTGTTGACCGTACTTGCTGAAGATACGGTCAAAGATCTCCTTCTCCGCATTCGACTCAATCCCAGTGTTGACGCCGTATTCCTTGCAGAATTCTCACCTCAGCCATGATCGCATTTCTGTTTGGCGTGCTCGTGCCTTTGATCATCTGATGGCGGTATCTGCACATCTGTGGAACTGGAACGGTGTTGGGATCGAGCTGAGCACTCAGCATGGCTCGCTTAAACTGATTAAACATTCCAGGGTCTCCAGATCTGAGTTCCCACAGGGCTTCCTTGAAGGCTTGCCTTGGGTCTTCAGTCGAGTAGACTTTCCTGTAATAGAAGTCATTGATGAATTCATGCTTGAACTGCTCCCAGTCATCGTTCCACTCAGCATTCATCCACTTGTCAACATGTGGGTACCGAGACGGGAGCGGAGCATTCTTCTACAACTGATGGGTCAAATTCCTAGCCTCAACCTTCATCTGGTGCTTGTTGATTCTTCGCACACTCCGGCTGGCTTTATTTCTATCGACGTTCTTCTCCACCTTGGCGAGTTCCTTTTCGAACTTGGCCACCTTCTTGGCCTGATCGGCAGCGAACTTCTTGATCCAGGAAGGATTCAAGTATTTCTCCTTGGACTCCCCCATAGCTTTGGCAGCTTCGATGCAGTCTTCAACAGATATCCCGTCAAGTTCTGCATCGAGCTCGACCGTAAGCTCGGCTACGAGGTCGTGGGAGACTTCCAGTTCGGGCTGCGATCCTTCAGCTTCAGCTTCAGCTCCTTTAGCTGGCACTCCTTCTTCCTGCTGAGCTCCTTCAGCTTGCTGGAGAACAGCTTTCCCTCGTCCAGCACCAGCTGCTGGCTCCTTGTCTTCCCCCTTTTTGGCATCATCCAAAAGGGTGGCAACAGTGCCATCCAGGGAGGTCAGCTTGGCTTCAGCTTGTTGAACGCGGGAAAACAGCTCGTGAACAGCGTCCTTCTCTTCCACCTTCTTAGCCAACTCCAGGTCTTGGCGCTCCTGCTCAGCTCGCTGCACGGCTGCAAAGATCGCAGAGACCTCTTTGTGGAGGGCGACGAACTCAACTCGGAAAGATGCGAACTGAGACATCCACTCCTGGTCTTGGGTCTGCTGGGACTTTGCCAGGTCTGATTCAGCAACGGTTTTGAAAACGTTGAAATCCGAGCTGAGGCCCTGAACGGCCTTCCGTAGAGCTGAGATCTCCGAGCTGAAAGAAGTGGAGAGATCTTCGAACTTCTGCTGCAGAGAGGAGAAAAGGTGTTCCAGCTGAGTCTTCAAGCTGGCATTCTCTGCCATCAGCAGCTGCATCCTGTCAACTTCCTCCTCCTTGCTGTGCGGGATCTTGGACAACACTTCCTGCCTTAGCTGGTTGACCCTCTCCGAAATCAGCTCACAGATAGCATCGGATGAGAGAGCTAGCTGATCGGAGGGTCCAGGCAGGTGTTGTGGTTGTGGCTGGGCAGATGGCTCCGAGACAACCATGGCAGATCGGCTGGCGAGGTAGGCCTTGAGCTTGTCTTCTTCTCTTTTGGCCGCCTCATCAGCTGCGTCGACGTCCTCCATGCATGAGGCATTCTTGGCCAGCATCTCGTCAAGAAACTGAACAGCTCCAGGATTGTTGCACAGTTCCCTGGTGTCTGTCCCTTCTTGGATGCTCTTGTCCAGACGTCGTCGTAGCACAGCCACCTTCTGGTTGTAGGCCACCTCCAGGTTTTGGTAGTCGAAGTATTCCCTCAGGTTGGACTCTTTGACCTTCAACCTGTCCCAACCATGGATCCTGAGGGTTTCCTCCTTTACATACCAATAGCTGAATATGACGCTGAATTAGTAGAGCAGTTCCGTCCCGAAAACAGTGAATATGGGCATCGAGGCTGCCTCGGGGAACATACCAATCAGCTTGCGGAAGCAGTAGCTGAGTCTTCCTTCATATTCAGCCAGGATCGCCTGGCGGTTGTCTTCTTCATCAATGGGAGGGGGGTCGATATCGAAGGTAACGGGTTCGATGGTTTCATCAACTTTGGCCAAAGGAATGGTCACAACGTTGGCATCGAGCGAGAGGCTCGGAATATCTGACTGAGGACCAGTTGAGAGAACTGGATCCTCTTTGGGTGGTGAGTCGGCTGGCTCAATGGTTTCTTCAGACACAGGTGGAATTACCTGGCTGGCATCAGCTCCAGTTTGACTGTCATGGAACTCCTCAGATGAAGAAGAGTCATCTGAGGAGGAGCGAGAATCCTCCACTTGGATCTCCATGCCTTCAGCCGCTTCCTCCTGGCTAGGTTGAAGAACAAACCCAGCTGGGTCAACCGATTGGCTGGATTCGGTTGACTCCTTCTCCTCAGCTGGCTTTACCACCACTGGACTTGTTGTAGGTGGTTGAGCCGCTGGCTGGATGATCCGGATCCTGGGCCTCTTCTGCAGAGGTTCCTCCTCTTCTTCTTCTTCGCCTTCCTCTTCCTCAGCCACCTCCTCCAGATGGCGCTTCGCTGGCTTGGACCTCGATGGGCGGCGAGCTGCTGACTCCACAGCTGGCTTGGGGGCACCCTTGGGAGTATAGACGGCCTCCACAACGTCCCTGGCCTTTTTGGCTGAGGGAACAGCGTCAGCTTGCTGAATGGTGTGTCCTCACTCCCTTCCCATGTCAGCGGCAGTCCCTTTGTGGCTTGGAGGATGAAGGCAGAGATCTTTGTCCCGAAGTTGAGTGTCCCCTTGACACTCAACAGCAGTTCTCCGGACTCAGCTGTCGTCTCGAAAATTTTCTGCTTCTCCAACAACAGCTGGCCTTCAAGATAGCCCAACCAATCGACCTGGTACAGCTCTTCCAGTGCCTTCTGCTGCTTGAGCTTAGGTTGGCTAATGTCACCGAACGCTCCACCATACGCGAAGGCGCACTTGGAGATTACGTCGAAGAGAAGTCGGTGCGCTGGCTTCAGCTTCGTCCTTTGCATGCTCCCCTTCAATGGCTCGGGAACAAGAAGGATGGTTTGAAGGAAGGCATCAGCTTCCTTGTCAGTGAAGTTCCCCAGCACATCTGTGGCTTCGCGATTTCTGGGGATGATCTTCTCTAATTCCTTCGATACTTTTATTTCTACGACGGTGTCTTCTATCGTTCGGGAGGTTCTGTGTCGTTGCTTGCATGGAATGATCGTGACAAGCCCATCATCTGCAACTCGCTGCAGATTCCAGTATAAGTGTACGACCTGCTTCCTGAGCAACTGGGACGGAGAGAGAGTTGCCCAGTCGAGGAGACGGTGGTCGGAGAGAATGGAGGTGACGGGAGCAAGTTCCGGCGATGTGAGAGCCGCTTTGGACAGGATCTGTTCGAAATGAATCTTCGACATCACCATGTCGAAAGATTCCTGGAAGGTAGCAGGCTCTGCGGAAACCATCTTCTTAGAAGCTTTGGATTTGGGCGCCATCTCGAGGAGATATATATGCAAAGAAGAAGAAAAAACTTTACTGAAATTGGTGAAACAAATGTGGAGAGGATGATGAATAGTATGTAAAGATATGCACGAAATAAGAAGGTAAGGATCACTTCCTGATTTGCCGTATTATATAATCTTTGACTCGGATAATATCAACGGCTGGGGTTAAATGGCGCGAATCCATCAACGGCTGAGATTACGCGACTGTTGGGTAATTTTGACTGATACTCCACGCGCGCGAGTGAGAAGGTGAATAGTTTAGGATGTCAGCCCAGTCGCACTATAAAGTAAGGCTATAGGAGTTCAGCCAGACTTTACATTAAATGCGATATGATGGCTTGTTTAGTTTAGCTGACATGTTCAGGAATGTTTGAATTTATTTCAAACATTCTCATTTAATATCATAACACCTTCAGTCATAAATGATACCTGCCAGCTGATGTGGAGATCAGCTGTATACCTCAGTCGAGTTCTTCAGTTGCCGCATACCATCAGCTGACTCGAGTTCGTCTGTTCAGCTGATGTTTGATGTCTTCAGTTGGCAATTCGTATCTGAGATTCCCCCTTCATTTGAGCTTCCCCCTCAGATGGATATCTGACTCTTCAGCTCGGATGGATCCTCTGCAGCTCGGATGACTCTTCAGCTCGGATGACTCTTCATCAGCTCGGATGACTCTTCAGCTCGGATGACTCTTCAGCTCGGATCCAAGAGTCCTAGAAGATCACACAGCATCTTGAACCGAGCTTCAGGAAGAGGTTTGGTGAAGATGTCAGCTCTCTGAATCTCAGTTGGGATCTTCTCCATGGACACATCTTTCTTCTCAATATGATCTCAGATGAAATGATGACGAATGTCGATATGCTTAGTCCGAGAGTGGTGAACAGGGTTCAGAGAGATAGCTATGGCACTTGAGCTATCACAATGAATGGGAACCTGTCCAGTTGCAACTTCATAATCTCTCAGCTGTTGCTTCAGCCACAACACTTGCATGCAACAGCTTCCGGCAGCCATGTATTCTGACTCGGTTGTAGAAGTGGCAACACATGCTTGTTTCTTGGAGAACCATGAAACCAGCTTGCTTCCCATGAACTGACAGTGTCAAGAAGTAGACTTCCTGTCCAACCGATCTCCTGCTAGGTCCGCATCTGAGTATCCAGTCAGCTGGATATTGTCATCAGTTGGGTACCACAACCCAACATTGATAGTTCCCTTCAGATACTTAATGATGTTCTTTGCTGCCAACATGTGTGCTTCTCTTGGTTGGACTTGAAAACGAGCACACACTCGTATGATATATCTGGTCGGCTGGCAGTTAGATAGAGCAGCAAACCAATGATCCCTCTATACTGGCTGGCATCAACGAGCTTTCCCTCAGCTCCGGGTTCGATCTTCTAGTTCGTATTCATAGGGATTCTTGTTGTCTTACCTGTCCGCAATCCGAACTTGGTGATGAGCTCCTTTGTATATTTGAACTGGTTGATGAAAATCCCTTCAGGTGACTGCTTCACTTGTAATCCAAGGAAATAATTCATCTCGCCCATCATTGACATCTCGAACTTTTCCTTCATGAGATCTGAGAATTTCTTGCACAGCTCCTCCGACTTGGAGACGAAAATGATGTCATCGACGTAAATTTGCACAACAAGTATATCTTCTCCAATTTTAATGGTGAACAGAGTTTTATCAACTGAACCTCGTTTGAATCCCGAGTTCAGAAGAAATCCACAAAGAGTGTCATACCATGCCCGTGGCGCTTGCTTTAGACCATAGATAGCTTTCTTCAGCTTGTACACTCTTCCATCTCCAGTCTCAAAGCCAGGAGGCTGTTCAACATATACATCTTCCTTGATATCTCCGTTGAGGAATGCACACTTCACATCCATCTGATACACTTTGAACTTGTGATGTGCGGCATAAGCTAGAAAGATCCGGATGGCTTCCAGCCTTGCAACTGGTGCGAAGGAATCTTCAAAGTCAATTCCTTCTTGTTGGCAGTATCCTTGAGCTACCAACCTTACTTTATTCCTCACAATGAATCCAATGGCATCTCTCTTGTTTTTGAAAATCCATTTCAATCCAATCACCTTGACACCATTTGGTCTTTCTACCAACTCCCATACACAGTTGCGTAGAAACTCATTCAGTTCTTCTTGCATTGCTGTTGTCCAGTGGACACAGTTGAGATCTTCCCCAACATTCTTCGGTTCTGGTATATCAGCTACAAAGCAAGAAATCATGGCAACATCTCCAGCTTGCTCGAACTCTTCTAGAACTGCCAATTCCTCAGCATACTGGGCGTAAGTGTTGGAGTTTCCTTCAGTTGATTCTGGATTTGCGACTCGGCTCCATGTACGCACACCCTTGGTTGGATCTCCAATGATATAGTCGGTGGAATGGACTTCATACCATCTTCGGTTGCGTCATCCTTCTTCTTCCAACTGTGGCTGTTCTGAAATCTGAGTTGGAGTCGTTAGAGCTGGTGATTGATCTACTGTTGAGTCTGGATCCTCAACATTGGTATTAGGTTGAACCGGACTCGGTTGGGCTTCGGATGCTAAAGCAGTTGGAGGAACATCTGTTGAGGTTCCCCCTTGGGATGTGCTGAGGTCTTCGCATTCATCTTGAAAGGAGTATGGATCCTCATCCTCAGTTGCCCAAACCAGTGGGTCAGCTAGGTTCTTTTCCCTTAGAGCTTGCGATCTGGTGAGAACTGGTGGAACAGTTGAATCTGCTTGTTGTCCTTTTACCTGTTCCCTGCACTCAAAGGTAGATTCATCAAAACTAACATGAGGTGTTATTTCCACAACACGAGAGCTGTTATTGAAAACTCTATATGCCTTGATCCGAGCTGCATATCCAAGAAATATGCCCTTCGAAGCTTTGGCATCAAAAGTTTTCAACTGAGTCTTCTCATTGTTGTGAATATAACAGTTAGATCCAAAAACGCGAAAATAAGAAATATCTGGCTTTCTGCATCTCCACAGCTCGTATGGCGTCTTTCCCAACCGCTTGGTGAGAAGAGATCGATTCTGAGTGTAGCATGCTGTGTTGATCGCTTCAGCCCAAAATCTCTTTGGCAGAGCTGAGCTTGCTAGCATGGATGTTGCAGCATCCTTCAGCGTTCTGTTTCTTCGCTCAGCTACGCCATTCTGTTGCGGAGTATGCGCGGCTGATGTCTGATGAGTTATTCCATTCTTCTTGCAATACTCAATGATGGTTTCATTTAGAAACTCCGTTCCACGATCTGATCGGATAGAAATGATCTTCATCTCTTGTTGATTCGATATCCGATCCATCAGCTTGGGCAGCTCATCTCGGGTTTCACTCTTGTGACGCATGAAAATGGTCCACGTGTACCTCGAGTAATCATCAGTTACAACCAATGTGTATTCGTTGCCATTTATGCTTTTTGGTGTAACTGGCCCGAAGAGATCCATATGGATCAGCTGTAACACTCGGTCGGTTGAGGGAGTTGACTTCAACCGGAAGGAGGTTCTAGCGAGCTTTCCCAGCTGGCATGCACTGCAGATGTGTGTTGTTGAAAACACTCGGTTAGGTATGCCTCTTGTATGTTCTTGTCTGGCGAGTCGGTTCATTGTTTTGAAGTTCAGATGGTTGAGCCTTTTGTGCCACAGCCAGCTCACATCCGAACTGCTCTTTGATAACAGGCAAGTGTCAGAGAGGCTGTTGTTCCAGTCAGCGTAGTAAACATTCCCTGTTGGAGATCGATTTCCCAACAATATCACCTGCTTTGATCCGACATCTTTAACTCTGCAACCCTGTGCATCAAACTTGACAGAGAAACCATTATCACAGAATTGGCTGATGGAGAGCAGGTTATGCTTCAATCAATCAACATAAGAGACATTAGAAATTGAAACATGATTGGTTTCAAAGGTACCGTAACTTCTGGTATAACCTTTTGAGTTATCACCAAAAGTAACTGATGGACCTTCTTTCTCCACGAAACTTCCAAGCAAATCCTTCAGATTCGTCATGTGTTTCGAGCATCCACTATCCATCACCCACATTGTAGTAGACGCCTTCTTCTTCCTCAGCTGTTTCTCCTTCACCTGCAAAGAGAAACTCGCTTAGGTCCCCAATTTCAGTTGGGTCCTGGAGGGTTAGAACCAGTTCCCGCTGGAACTGTGCGTCGCTTTTCCCTGTAAACTCGGATGGATTTATCATTCCAGATTACTTTTCCTTCATCATCAACTATAACAACACCTCGGTTATCCTTAGGCTTGTTGTTAGTAGTGATGTTTTGTTTCTTGGGAGGAGTTGGATTTCTCCCATGTTGAGCTTTAGGAGGTGAGACTTTCCCCTTGTTTTGTGGCTGATTACGATTCCAACTTCCTGAAGGTTGTCTGTAGCTGTTCATGCCTTGTTGATGATTCATATTATGGCATGAATATCTCCAGTTGTTTGACCAGTTCCTCATTGGTTGACTCGGTTGGAACCTTTGGTTGAACTGATGTTGGAACCGCTGTTGATTCAGATGATTGAGCCCATGTCTGTTCTGAGGTCGGTTCCATTCCTTCTGATGTTGACTTTGAGGTTGATGCAGAGGTCGGCTCTGATTCTGAGATCGGTTGCGGTTGTGCCTTCGACGCCTCTGATTCCTCTTCCAACTTTTTGAACATTCCCCCTCGGTTGATACCTCAACCGATGGGACATTCTGTCCTACATCAGCTACTCTTTTTCCCTTCTCAATTGTAATCCTATTTGTCGTTTGAACTTGTTGAGAGGTAGAGGTTGAATTAGCTTCAGGAGACTCAGATGTGTCTGGCTTGACAGCTGTGACCTCTACAGCTTTGATGAAGGTTGCTGGTGGAATCCCAGTATCCTTCACAACATCATAGCCGAGACCTGACACGTCATCCATCTGTCTACTATAGCTGATAAGATTCTCTATGATCTTGGATGACTGATACAGCTTAATTAGATTGTCCTTCTCAGTTTGCAACTCCTTGATGAGTACAACTATCTGCTCGGTTTGTCCATCTGACTTTTTTATCAGCTGTTTGATCTGAGCATCTTGATTTTTCAACTGATCTTGCTGTTCCTTGTTCTGCTTTGTCAACTCCTCATCAGCTGGAGTCTTAGCCTCGTTCAGTTGACCCTTGAGATTCTCAATCTCCTTGGTTTGGCTTTTGATCATATCATCCTTTTCGGTTAAGGAATCTTCAAGTTTGGCAAACTGAGCTTGAAGACTCTAAAACTCAACCGATTGGTGATGCAGCTCCTCACTGAGTTCTTGAAAATCACTCCAGGAGGGTTCCAACTCATCGTTAAGAGATTCCTGCATGTTAGAAGTATTGGAAGAGATTAACTGAGCAGGATTAGATTGTACCTCAATATCATCTTGGTTGGTTCCAAGTGCCATGAGGCATTGATCCTGACTGATGACGTTGTTGGTAGAAGTCAGCTCATCTTCATCTTCGGTGTCAGTGAAGATATCCATATCGTCAGCTGCTTCTTCTGCAACCATGGCCTTATTCTTTCCAGTTTGTTTGGCCCTTAGAGCATCTCTCTCTTTCTTCGATAGATCTGGGCAGTCAGCCTTGAAATGACCTTTCTTTCCGCATTCAAAGCAACCATTGGTGACTAGCTTTGAACTGTCTCGAGTTCGGTTTGATTTATAGAAACGTTTATATTTGCCGAACCGAGTGTCCATTTCGGCTAGCTTCTTTGACAAAGCTGCAATGTTCTGTTGCAGTTCCTCTCTGCTTGGCTCCTTTGCAGTCGTGTCAGCTGATCTGGTTAGCCTTGATGATCTCGACTTTGAGTAATCAGCTCGGAGAGCAACTGACTTTGAGGCTGAGCCAACATCCTCAATTCTACTTGTCTGACCTGAGGGCTGCGATCTCCTCCTGTTGACCTTATACTCATTTCCTTTCAAGATTGAGAACAATCTTTCAGTTCCCATTTCACCAAGGTCAGCTCGGCTCTCGTGGATATTGGTGAAAGTATCCCACTCAGCCGGTAGAGCTTGCAACACTTTGAGATTGATTTCTCTTAGTGTGTATTTTCCTCTCCGGATGGACTGGATTCTTCTGATGATGTCCATAAACCGGAGCTCTAGCTGATCGATAGTCTCATCAGGTCGCAGACTGAAGTTGTCGAAATCTTGACATGCATGTGAGAACTTGTTTTCCTTTGTCTCGTCGCTTCCTTCACTTAGCGATGCCAGGACGTCCCACATCTCTTTTGCAGTCTCACATTCCTCTATCCAGGGCAGATAATCTTGTCCAACCGTGGACATTATTGTGCTCTGAGCCCAGATATCCAACTGGCTCATCTTGGCCTCCTCTGGAGAGTAGTCTTCTGGTTGTTTCTCCACATACTCCACCACTGTATCTCCATCGTTAGGATTTGTGGGAGTGCGAGCTATTCTTTCTTTAATGACTATTGGTCCGGAAGAGAGAACTTGTTGCATCCTGTGATGCTTTGACAGAAGGATCTTCTTCATTCGAGTTCTCCATGATGTATAATTGACTACTGAGAACATGACGACCTTGTCCTTGATGTCCATCTGCACAAAGAGAGACAGGACAAAAATGCGAGCAAATATGCACTAGCGTGAAAAGATCTGTTCAGATGACCACTAAAGAAAATTTCTCGAATTCACACCTTGTGAAACAGAGTCAGCAGTCTTTTGAACCACTGCTCTGATACCACTTGATGGTCCCGAAACGAGTTACTAGTGTATGGGGGGGGGGAGGGAATACACCAGTTAGAATTTAAAAACTTAACCTTTAAAAATTACTTCAACCGAGTAAAACGGACTCAGTTGGAATCTCACAGCTGAGTAAGCAACCTCAGCTGGAAGAGTGCGGCTGTGCGGAATGTGGTGGGAAATAAAACTCGTTATAGCAACTCACGCTTTTTAGTGCAGGGTTGGTCAAAAACCAAAACAGTTGAATATGCAAAGATGCAGTTGTATGCTGGTTAGTTTGATCAGATAAGAATGCAGTAAGCAACTGAATAAAAATAAACACAGACACACGGAATTTAACGTAGTTCGGAGATAACCCTCCTACGTCCACGGGGAGATGTGAATCCTCACACCTCAGTCCAAGTTCTTCTGGACAGTTCCACACAGCTTATCCGGGCTGTGCAACCGTTGCAATAAGTTTACGGGTACTTATCAACCTTACAGTTAAGTTTGCGGGTACTTAACAACCTATGTCAAGTTTGCGGGTACTTGACGACCTAGCTACTCAATTACAGGAAGAGTATGGTCCTAACAAACACTTTTTAGGGTGTGAGTGTGGGTGGGTTTTCCAACTACAGCTCGATCACGAATGAGAGCTGGATCTAAGGCTTGAACGAATAAACACTCAAACTAAGATCTAAGATAGATTATAACTCTATGAACCCTCAGCTACTGATGTTCTATCACTCTTGAACTCTCAGCTGTTGATGTTCTTAGAATAAGATTTTTGCAGATTTCTCTTGCGCTTGATTTTCTTGTGATTGCTCTTCTCTATCTCTTGTCTTGTGTATCGTGAACCTCTCGAATGAGAGAATGCCTCTATTTATAGGCGGAGAGTATCAACTAGCCGTTGGAGGAGCTGTTGATCTCTGATCGATGAAAGCGATGGCTTGTCTCTCATTTCTGCAGACTTTCCCGATATGGCATCTGTGCTCTTCTGCTTTCCATCTGAGACAGCCTTGTGTTGGGCCAGATAGGGTAATGACTGAACGGTCAAACCCTCATGTGACTTCTTTTTGAAATTCAAATCTTAAACCTTTCTGACAGTCAACCTTGATTAGTTGGTTGAAAATCTTGATCTTTATCTGAGTGGTCTTCAGCTGATGTTCTGACTGAACCGTTGAACTCTCAGCTGACTTTGAACTTCATGCTGTTGATCTTCTTGTTTGAGTTCTACAACTGAGGTTCTGAAACTGAACCCTCAGTTGTCTTCCTTGTATTTAGTCAGTTGAGTTGGAAACTTCAGATGACTTCCTTTTCATCTGATGTTCTCTTCCTTTTTACTGTTTCTCATCTGACGAATCCTCAGTTGGCCTTTACAACTGATGTTCTGAAGACTTCCCCCATATTCCATCTGAACAAATGAACTCTCAGTTGTCTTTCATCATAACTGATGTTCTGTCTGAGTAATGCCTTGTTGCCATCTTCAGCTGGAGACCTGTAAAGATAAAATCTTAACTTTGCTCAAACAGCGAGCCTAAATTCTAACATTAGGTTCTGGCAGCATGTACTCGGTTGGGGTCAGTCGGTTTTGGAATTCATCAAAACTCTTACTAATAAATTTCCCAACAATCATCATCATCATCATCATCATCATCATCATCATCATCATCATCATCATCATATTTCATCAAAAATTATTTTTCCTCATAATATCACATATTTCAAATTTTATGTAAAAATTCATAAAATTCATATTATGACTTAAAAACACATCTAAATTATATTTTCATATATCATCATGCTCATAAACATCATATAACTCAGAAAATTCATAAATCATAATTTATTCATATTTTCTCTATTTTTATTCGAATAAATCCATTAAAAATTCAATAAATTCACCAAAAAATATCATCAACACATATATGCATATAAATCACATGAAAAATCATAATAAGCATATATCATCATCATATCATCAAATAAGCATCAAAACTCATCAAGAACTTATTTTTTCTATTTTTTCTTTTTAGCTGATTTAGGGGTTTTATCCAATCTTAGGTTCTTTCATCTTGTTATTTCCAAAATCATGTTTATATCTTCATTTTGATCATCATTTCACCATCATAACCCTAAGGTTTGCCTATGCATAAAGTAAACCATGCATCTTTTCCTTATTTTCTTGGTTTACATATACATATATACATCTTATGAATGAAATAAAATCATACTTAAAATATATAACTTAAGCTCTTCTTTGGCTTGGATTTTGGCTTGATTGGAGGATGAAAGATGATGGATTGTAGCTCCTATCCTTGCATGAAAAGGTATGCAAGATATCAAGATCATGCTTTCAAAAATAAGGAACAAACCCTTACTTCCTTTCAAGAAAAATCGATGGAATAGGGTTGATGTTCTAAGCTTGTTTCAATCTTTGAAATGAGTGAAAAAAATAGATTCTTACTTCTTAGATGATCTTGTATATGAAGGAGATAATTACATCAAAGAATCCTCAAGCTAGGTTGCATGATTTCATCGATGAAACTAGGTATATGCATGGAAATGTCGAAGTTGAGTTGTTGCTGCTTGGGTTGAAGAACACGGCTGTGCAGCTGTTGTTTCTTCGATTTCAAGGCTATGGTTGATGATGGAGATGTAGGGGATGATCTCTAGAGTGTTATGGTGATGAGGATGAAGATATGAAAGTGATAAACAAGGGGAAAAGAGCTGCAAAACTGCTGCTGCTACTGCTTCGGTTTCAGCTTCTTCTCGGCAAGGAAGAAACAGAAGAGGAAAGAGAGATGAAGCTTTTGCTTGGTTGCTTGTGTTGATAAAGAGAGATGTGAGGTGATAGAGAGAGTGATGTAGTGTGAGATAGAGATGCAAGTGGAGAAGCATTTAACATGTGTTAAAATTGTGAAAGATTAGAGAGAGAAGAGAGAAGAGAGAGGAAGAGATTTGAGAGAGAAAGGGAGTACACCTTGTGGATGAATGAGAGCGAGAGTAGAGTACACTCTCTCTAGTGAGAGTGTTGGAGGAGATTTAGCTACTATTTTAGATAAGAATGAAAATTTTAACTGCTAATTATACCCGGAATTAAAAGTTTTCCGGTAGAAAATATCCTCGTCATTTTATTTTATTCCCTCAAACTTTTAATAACCCTTCTCGTCTCTTTCTCGACGTCTAAATTCTCTCTAATTCATCTTATATCTCCCAAAATAATTTAAAGAATCCAATGATCTAATTTTTGTGCCAAGATTCCTTCTAACAAATAAGTTCATAAAAACTGCTCGACTAAACGAGTCGTCATGCAATTTATTTTTAAACTTTACTCAAATAATCTTGGAAAATTCTCCGACTTATCTCAAAGGTCTTAAAATAAATTCTATATTCCAATGAAACTAATTAGACTAAATTCAGAGTCTGTCGATGAATAAGGATTTCTCGGTTTACGTTACTATTCATCTAAAATTCAAAGTTTTCAAAAAATTTCGAAATTCATACTCAAGCTTACACTCATATTAATAAGCTCAAACAATTCATCACATACTCAATTCAAATAATCGAAATGAGAAAAATCACATTAGAGCACATAAAGGCATCTTCGTCATTTCACAGAAAAATTTATTTTCGCGAAAATTTTTAGTGCTCAAAACTCATCATATAGGCATATTAGTTAAATTAATACGCACTTAAGAACTTAGAAAAATTTGGGGTATTACAGCTATTCAACTGAGTCCGTGCTTCAGTTGAGGTTGATGTCTCAACTGAACTTGAGTCTCAACTGAGTCTGAACCCTCAGTTGAGTCTGGGTCTTAGCTGAGTTTGAGCCTCAGCTAAGTTCTTCACGAACCTCCTTCTTTAGTCCGACTGACTTCTTCTACTTGAATCTTATAAAGATAAAATCCCTATGCTCAAGCAGTGAGCTCTAGCTAAGATCAGACTAAAGGCATTCATCTACTCGGTTGGGGTTAGTTGGGGTTTTGGTATCTTTCAAAACGTTTACTAATTTTTCCAACAATCCGTATCTCGAGTAATCGTCAATGAAAGTGACAAAATACGCATACCCTCCACGAGCTTGAGTAGATATAGGTCCGCACAAGTCAGAGTGAACCAGTTCTATCACTTCTTTGGCTCTATACCCCTTGTCCTTGAAAGCCCGAGTCGTCATCTTGCCTTCTATGCAGAATTCGCAGACTGAGATTGGTTCAACTTGGAATGACTTCAAGGTTCCATCGGAAACCAATCTTTGGATCCTACGCAGATTGATGTGACCCAATCATAGATGCCAAAGAAGAGTTTGGTTCTCAAGAGAAGAAGCCTTTCTCTTCTTTTGGTTTGAAGTTAAAGCATTAACAGATGAAGAATACATACATGTAATAATATAAAGAGAAATAGTTGTACTATAAAACAAACATTTCCGTCTTTCATCAATGTAACACGATCATCCAAAAGAACAAAATACCCGTCTTTCCATAACAGACGGGTAGAAATGAAGGTTTTTTGAAAACTCGAAACATATAGTACGTCTCTCAAAACTAAATCAAGATCCATAAAAGATAAATGAACATCTCCAATAGCAGCGACATCCACACTCGCTGCATTTTCCATGGAGACGGTCAGCTCGCCTCTACTCTGCTCCCTTTTCAGCAGGAACCCTGCAAGTGTAACATACATGATCAGTTGCACTCGAGTCCACCACCCACGAATGGGCAATACTCCAAGCTAAACACGTTTTAGTTACTAAAGCTAGAGACGTACCTTGAGCATTCTTCATCAAGGGACAGTCAACCTTCCAATGTCTAGTTCTCTAACACTTGTAGCATTTGCCCTTTCCCTTTGGCTTTTGCTTCTTAACACCACCGGTCGGGCCTACATTCTTGCTCCCACTTTTTTCTTGACCTTTCTTGCCACTTGGCCTTTTCCACTTTTTCCCACCTTTCGGTGCAAAGTGAGAGCCTTTGGTAGTGGCCAATGCCTGTGGACTTTTCTCCATAACTCCCTCAGCAACAACGAGTTCATTGAGCAATTCGTTCAAGGTGAACTTCTTCTTGCCCATCACTGCATTGAGACGGAAGTTCTCATAACTCTTAGGGAGAGAGTGAAGTATCATGTCGACCTTAGCCTCATTTTTTATTCCTCCACCTAGCAGATCTAGCTCATTGAGATGATTAATCATCTCGAGCACATGCTCGTGCACAGATGAACCCTCCGTCATTCTAGAAGCCATGAATTTCCTCATAAGCTCAAAACGGGTTGAACGGTCCGATTCACCAAAGAGCTCCCCGAGGTTCTTCATGATTTCAACCGCAGTCTGCATCGACTGATGTTGCAGCTGAAGGTTGGAGGTCATAATGGTCATCATATAGGCTTTCGCCATATTATTGGCCCTATGCCACCTCCGGTGAACCTCCCTTTGCTCATCGGAAGACCGAACAGTTGAGTTCACGGGAGCAGGAGTAGTAAGCACAAACTTATACTCCTCCACTTCTAGGACAAATCCTAGGTTGTGCTTCCATTCCAAAAAATTTGGATCGGTAAGCGGCTTTGCAGTAAGCACATTCAGTAGTGGAGTAACAGTTATATCTAAAAAACAAACAAATAAACGCATATAAGTTCCACTTTACTGCATAATATTTTAGTAACAAATAACATTGTAATCTTTTGATAAAATAATATTAATTGAAACCTCCGTTAGCCCAATCGAATTACACGTAAGCCGCGTTCGTGTGGACGTTTATGGCGCATCTCATGACAAGGCACCCAACTTTGACCCGTTCTCATGTCAACTTAATCTAATGACAAAACGAGATCAATAAACGGACCTTATCTAGATCACGGAAACCTTGAGAAGGGACTCCGATGGAGAGTTGTACTCAAAGTTGACGCCTAAGCTGTGACCACAAATTAGCCAACTCTGTGACTATCTTATTTCAATCTCTCCTAGAATAATCCACGGGAAATTACTACGTGCAAGCCACGTTCATGTGGACGTTTACATGCAAAACTCCCACTATTTACGAGATCAAAATATTTTATTAGAAGTTTAACCGACAAAATTTGCATGTTGTGAACGTGTGCAAGCCACGATATTGTGGACGTTTACACAAATCCCCAACTCACTTTGTCTTAAACCAATTGTGGAGGTCTAATCAATTTTAATAAATAAAATCAAATTACCGCTTAGTCTTTTCCTCGAAAAGTTTGTGCATGCGTATCACGTTGACACGGAATATCTAAACATGTTGTTCTAGAACTCACGTAGTAAAATATGCTCGCTTGAATTCTAAAACATGCTTAGAGAAAACGTAATAAATCCTAGCATGCTCTTCCAAACACATATATTTGCACATTATCACAAATAATCACATGCTTTAGAAGACCTTAACGGTGATTAAAAACCACGACATGCTAACATGCTTTTCTCGATAAAATAAATAAATATTTATTTGTCGTCTATTGTAGATATCTTGGAACCTGTCCGTCCCTACCTATTTTATTACATCGAATAAAATAAAAAATACAAATAAATAAATAAAGGAAAAAAAAATCCTAACTATTACACTAATGAATTACGTCTTGAAACCTTTATTAGGCCTTATGGATTCTGACTTGAGCCTTAATCTTAAAAAAAAAAAAAAAGGAAACAGCAATTTTGGGCCACCACAAATTAGCCCATGAACAAATAAAACCAGCCCAAAAATGAGATCATTGCCATCAGCTCATGAACAGCCGCCACATCTGGCAGCCACCACTGCTGCTACGATGCAGCATGCTCCAAGGGTTTAAACCTTGACGAGGCAGCCATTTTCCGGCACCGTCATGGCTAGATTTTCACTAACCACCGGTGCCGCCTCCCTCATGGCTTCTTTGGAGATGCCGCGACGAACACCAACGACGACCGCACCACCACCACTGTGGCGCAAGTCAGCCATGATGTCGCCACCATCCCCTTGCCGCTGCTAGTTTGCCGTCGAGCGAGATGTGCCACCGCGCACGCTTCTGCGCCGCCACAAGCACATCATCGACGATCCACGATGAGAAACGGCTGTCGAAACTCCTTCGCTTTCCGCCAGAATCTGCAAACGACAAGCATCACGGCGTGCTGCTACCACTTCAGCCACACCGTGCATCGTTGTCGCCCCGACAAGCAATAGCAGCCTTCGCTGCAACTTCCACTGATCATTGCCATCACTTCTCCCTTTGCTTTACTTTGTTCCTTTCCCTTTTGTTCTCGTACAGCAGGTACAACAAATACATGGGGAAAAAAAGTACATACTGAAAAAAAACAGAATACAAAGGGAGAACTCCTATGCTATTTTAAGGATTTTCTAGTGAAAGTTACAACATATTTGAGCCAAACCGGCAAAACCGATCGTAAACAATAACCCC
Organism: Schizonepeta tenuifolia; assembly: GCA_029490685.1. Taxonomy (NCBI): domain Eukaryota; kingdom Viridiplantae; phylum Streptophyta; class Magnoliopsida; order Lamiales; family Lamiaceae; genus Schizonepeta; species Schizonepeta tenuifolia. The sequence goes on from CM055959.1 coordinate 79,893,864, forward strand.
ACGATAGACGACGGAATCTGCTGCAAACCATTACAAATATACACGCATGCTTGCACATAAATAATGGATTTACTACTTGTTATCCGACAGAGCCAAAATTCCTGAACGTGACTCTAATACCAATTGTAGGAACATCATTTTGAAGGTCGGTTCGTGTGCCCACGATCTATTACGGTTTTCTAACAAGTACATACAAAATCCAAAACCTAAACATGCTCCTACGAAAGAATCAACGTCCATAGGATGTTTAGAACTGTTTACCTGCGAACTGAGAAGTTAATGACTCCAGAGTTTACCCACGGCAAGATTCGACGTTGGGTGGCAACGAGCTTCGAATCCTCTCCTCTCTTGAGCAATTGCCGTTTTTTCCCTCTCTCTCAATTCTCGGCAAGAATAATAAGCCCATCAAATAATTAATCCATAACAAAGCCCAAAGGCTTAAGTGAGAGTGTAGGAGGCGGCAACCCACATAGGAATAAGGCCTTGATTGGGCTAAACGGGGATCTACCGACTTGAATAAAGTATTGGCCTCTCAGTGCTCGATTTTCATATTCATCCCTAGAATATAAATCGAGACACAAGTATTAATTTATTCCACAAGAAAATTAATACTGAATTACCACTAAATTCATTAAGTGAGTCGGGGCTAGCATTTGACTTAATTAATCTCCACGTTTAAGATATTCAATATTCATTAACTAATTAATTCCTCTGAAGGCCAATTAATTAATCAACCCTTTAAATATAAACGACATCTCGATTGCTTCCACTTAAACTTATTATCGTATTGAAACTAATTCCACCTGCAGGGTTTAATACGATAAACTTATTATGTTCCTTGAGAGGATATTATCAGCCTGTTATTAACAAGACACGGACCCTTATTGCAATTCAATCACGTATCAAATAACAATCACTATCACCCAAGATATCGAGTATATTGAGCTTCAGAAAGAGCTCTCACCCTTGATAAATCAAAGCAATACATAATTAATTATTCACACCGATTAATTCAATCAAGGTTAAGACCACTTAAGTCACCGAGATCTTGATTCTTAATTAGTCAGAATATAAGAATACATCTCACTGTGATCCGTTCAATACATAAATGTACTAACATAAATAAATAGCCAAGACAAACTATTTTCCATTTATGCTATAGTCTAAAGCGACAACTCATTCGAAGTTGTCTCAAATGTGAACACGACTTCTATCTCAACTTTACCGATTATAAGATCTTCTATGATAAACCACCCACCATATGATCTAGGTATGAGATAATAGGACTATAATATAATCATGTAATAACAATATTTCAGATAGAAGAATAACAATGGATACAAGGTATTAATCTATACAAGCATAAAAGGCTTGCTTTCAGTATACAACCCTTCAGCATAAGAAGGATAAATCTATTCTTGAGAGGATGAGACTGATGACCCCGTCTCGAACCAAGGGAGAACTACCAATCCACACAGTTGTGAGTCAACTTCAACTCATACATCGACTGTACCAGTTGTAGTACTGCAACTTAGTTCAGAACCATCAAGTTCGAGACTAGTCAACTTCTCAGTCCGGCCTCCATCCCTAACTGGTGGTCGAACTACACCAGAAGATATACCACAGAGTCCAACACCATAAGTCTCTCCTAGAAGACTTGATTCCAATTCACTCTCTCATGATGCAGTTGAAGAAGCTTGAAGAAACAAGAGATGGTATAATGACTATCCAAGAGAAGCAGTGATTGGAAACCTAGAAGCAGGTCTTCGAATGCGAATAAATATACAAGTTGTTGATGCTACAGCTGTACCTCAGACTCAGTCCACTCAGTCGGAGGACCCAACTGATGAAGAACAAACTGCACATGCTCAGTATGTTGCAGAGCTCCTTGTGCTTGAAGAATTTGAGAGCAAGCTAGAGACGTAGCTATGAGTACATGTTATGTAGCAGATGTGCCAAAGCCGAAGGATATATTAGAAGCTTTGGGATGTGTTCATTGGACTCAGTCCATGCAAGACGAGCTGAATGAGTTCTTAAGAAACTGTGTTTGGGAGCTTGTCGAAAGACCATCAGGAGTCAACGTGATTGGTCTTAAATGGATCTTCAAGAACAAACGAGATGCCATCGGTTATATCATCAGAAACAAGGCTAGGTTGGTAGCTCAGGGATACTGCCAACAAGAAGGAATCGACTTTGAAGACTCCTTTGCACCAGTTTCTTGTTTGGAAGCAATTCGGATTTTCTTAGCCTACGCAGCTCACCACAAGGTCAAAGTCTATCAAATGGATGTGAAGTGTGCATTTCTGAATGGTGATATCCAGAAAGATGTCTATGTAGAACAACCTCTCGGTTTAGGAAACATGTGACGGTAGAGTCTACAAATTGAAGAAAGCCAGCTATGGACTGAAACAAGCTCCACGCACATTGTATGATACTTTGTGTGGTTTTCTACTAGAGTCTGATTTTGTTCGAGGCTCAGTCGACAAAACGTTGTTCACCATCAAAGTTCAGATGATATTCTGGTGGTGCAAATCTACGTCAACGACATCTTTGGATCCAAGTCCGAAGAACTGTGTGAAAAGTTCTCCAAGCTCATGAAAGACAAGTTTGAGATGTCCATGATGGGAGAAATAAATTATTTTCTTGTGCTGCAAGTCAAGCAGTCGTCAGAAAGAATATTCATTAATCAGTCCAAGTACACTAAGGAACTGATTACCAAGTTTGGACTTGAGACGAGTAAGACAGCTCGAATCCCGATGAACAAAAACTGGAAGATCGAACCTGACTATGAAGGAAAGCCAGTCGATGCAAGAAAGTTAAGAGAAATCATCGGATCGCTGCTCTATCTCACTGCAAGTAGCATAGATATATATTATGCATTGGAGTTTATGCAAGATTTCAAGTAGATCCCAAAGAAACACACATACAAGCAGCGAAGAATAACATCAAATACCTCAAGTGCACCGTTTACATGGGCCTTTGGTATCCATCTAACGATAACATTCAACTGACAGGATACTCAGATGCAGATTTAGATGGAGACAGAGTTGATAGAAAATCAATATTCAGATACTGTCAGTTCATGAGAAGCAAGTTGGTCTCCTAGTTCTCGAAGAAGCAGGTATGTGTTGCCACTTTGACAACTAAATCAGAGTACATAGCAGCAGATAGTTGCTACATGCAAATACTCTGGCGGAAGCAGTAGCTCAGAGATTATGAAGTGGAGATAGATCAAGTCCCAATCTATTGTGACAGCTCAAGTGATATTGCAATTACCTTAACCCAGTTCATCATTCAAGGATGAAGCACATCGACATTAGGCATCACTTCATTCGTGATCATGTCGAAAAAAAAGAAATCATTGTTGAGAAAATTCATACTGACATCCAGCGAGCTGATATCTTCATAAAGCCCCTAGTGGAGTCATGATTCAAGATATAGTGCCAACTCCTTGGATTGCTCGACCCAACTGAAGATGCTGAAAGGAAGATGGAGATATCAAGTTGAGGGGAAATCTTAACTTGAAGGGGGAACTAATCAAGTTCAAGGAAAATATTCAGTTCAGAGACATAAAGCAGTCAAACCTCAGCTGAATAGACGATTGAGTCAGCTGAGTGTATGCGGAATTGAGGAGTCAATCGAGTTCTACGCCAACTGAGAGGTATAAACTGTATCAACCCTTCCTTTAGCAATTAAGGCAGGTGTTTTAAATTCAAACATCCCCTAGCATGTTGATCACATATTAAAATGCCTTGTGTCTGCATTAGATGCAAGGCTAGACTTAATCATAGTCTAAGCTTTTTAGACTGCGAGTGGGCTGACATGGAAAGAGTTACACTTCTCCACACACGCGTGCCCTTCATTGCCAGATCCACGTCCTACCACGAGCACCTTTTTGCGTATCGTCTCCAAATCTCCACCGTAGATTTTGAAAAGATGAGAGTCAATCTCGATCATCGATCCTTATCGTCGTTCATCTATTTAAAGGAGTCTTCAAACCTTTAATTCTCTTTTACAAACTCTTCATACCTTCATATACTCTGCAAATTATTTATCTACTTTCTCTGTGATTGTTCTTACTTTGTGGCTTGTGCTTTTTTCTTGTTTCAGGATCATTCTCTCATATCGAAACAATGGCACCTAAAACAACAAAGGCTATCTCTTTCTCCGCTGCCACTATCTCTTCTACTCTGAACTCCATTCGTTCACAAGTGGTGTTCGAACAAATCATCTCTCTTGCCCATATTAAAAATGAGGCTCTCTCTAGGATGATGGAGATGATTTCTCGCACAAGATTGACGAAGTGGGTGTTTTTAGAACCCAGATGCCTTCTTCCCTTCGCTATTACTGAATTCTTTGTGAATCTTAAGAGGGATAGACATGGTTCTACTCATGTCCATTTCCCCATCCATCAAGCCAATAAATCTTACAAAAATTAAGTGACATTGATGCATGCCTAAAGGAGAGCTGTATGACCTCCCAACCACTAGAGATGTCATGTTAGACCTCTTGGAGTCCGCATTCAATAGAATCATCAAGTCCATCACCATAAAGAATGAAGAATTCAAGGCAGGAATGCAGCAAACATAGTTGCAGCCGACCACTCGACTGCTCTTCGACATTGCGGTCAACCGTGTCCACCTCCTTGTTGGCTCAAAACGAGATGTGAGCCGACCGATGATAAAGCCACAACATTGACTGGACAAGCCACCTCAAGCACCAGCATGAAACAGAGGCGTCGAGGATCGTCCACACCAACAACACCTTCACTTGTTCCCACAAGCTGATGTATGGGACGAAGGTGAGTGCCATAATTTTGCACTCAGTCCGAAACTTTGATGTGGACTGGGAGCACACTGATTCAGAGTCAATCTCTAACAAAGATAGGCTATTCTGCAAAGAGAGTCGCATCTAGGTAGTACTGGCTCTCCAGTTCAAAGGAGCCTCTACGTCCAAAGGAGAAAAGAAGAGGGCACGAACCGAACAACAGAAGGCTGCCACAATTTGTGTGCAACATCTCACTGAGTCCCCCACTGACGATGTTGACAACATAATCTCCAAAGAAGTCCCAAAAGTCGAGGACAACAAAGAAGAAACCATCTCCCTCAGCTCTCAGGGACGAGGATACAGAAGATGAGCAGGAGCCACATGTGGTATCTCTTATTAAGAAGAAGTCTAGGAGATTGGTGAAACATGGAAAGAGCTTGCCAACTGAAGCATGTTTCAACCAATACGGTACCCTGACCATAAGTCAAGTTGTCCAGGATGCGGCAATCTAGGCATCCACAGCTCACTTAACTGTGGTCTCCCCCAGCTTGTCGCCATCAGAGTAGTTCGAGAGGGAACTGAGAGATACCAGGCAGTAGAGTACTAAGAACCTCAGTCTAGAGATAGCTCTGGACAATCTACCTATTTCAGCGGTGTTGTCTCCTAAACCCCTCTTAGTCATTGCTCCATCAACTGAAGAAGTCGTAAATGCCAATGTAGAGCCTGCAACTGAGTTTGACAAGACTGAAAAGGATACTCACAATGTCATGATTGAGTATGAGAGGACTGAGAAGGAGACTGAGCATGACAGGACTAAGAAGGATGTTGAGAATCAGTCCTGGGCTACGACTAAACAAACTCAATGAAGAGTTGGTCCGAAATGCTGAACAACTATCTTCATCTATAGTAGAGTCGATCCAAAATGCTGAACAACTCTCTTCGTCGGGTGTAGAGACTGTCCAAGATGACTATCAACTCTCTCCACTCTTTGAGATTGAAGAGGATATAGAGGAGCTAACTCCTTAATAATTGGCCCAGAAGGCATTAGAGATCAAGTGCTCCAACCTGATTCTTAAAGCTACCATTGGTGATCTACTGGTATACTATTACATCGCTCTTGGAGACTACTGGCTTCTGAAGGACATGCTCAAGCTCTACACTATTCAGAAGATGCAGACATCTAAGGCAAAATTGAAGGATGCTTTTAACTTTAACACCACATATGAGCTTGTCCAAAAGCAGCAATGAGTTGATTGACAATTTGTTGGCTTCTATTAGCCTAGAACCCAATGGTTACTCCCCGACATCAAGAACTGTATGACAGCCATGTCCGAGAGTGCGGTTGGGTGCCTTCTTCCTCTGCCGAGATCATTCCTACCATCACTCCAGTTTCAGGGCAGTCTGTCGAGCCCAAACTATTGAGTGAGCCAATGACGGACACTCACTGGTCATGACTGAGGCTGCTACACCCCGTGATGCTGCTGAGCCAAGCCAAGACTCCGAAGAGCCTAGGACCTCTGTTGATCTTTTCACCACGCGCCTTGACATCAAAAATCTGATTGTGGAGATCAAAAGACTGAAGGAAACAGTCGACAAAATGGTATCGGAGAAACCTCAGTTGCTTGAAGAGTTGAAGAGTGCTCTGCTTTCCATCTGAGCTGATGTACAAGCCAAATTCGAGGAGAAGTTCAAGCTCCTACAGTCTACTGAAGCTATGCTGTTTGGGATCAAGAAAAAGCTGGATGCCCACATCGAAACCACAACTCCTGAAGTTCATGAAGAACACGAAGGCCATCTCAAGCTGATTGCCTCCAACTTCACCAAGTTCCGTGAGACATTCATGACAAAGCAGGAGTTCGAAGGTCTCTCTCCCAAAGTTTTTGAAATTAAGAACGTTATGGACAACAGGGAGCCCAGACTCCAACTGATGTTTGGACAGATCGCCACCCTTCTCACTGATGTCAAGTCTCTGTGGACTAAGAATGCGTCCCTCAAGTCTGAACAACTTACTCATTAGCTCAATCTCTCCGAGCTAGCTCGGTCCTCCACTTCTCACGATGAAGTGATATCCTCTCTGAAGAGTGCAGTAGTCTCCATTGTTGATGATGCCAACAAGGGGAAAGAGATACTGACACAGGATGCCTCAACGCAGACTGAGAAGGAAGTCGAGCATGAAAACACTCAGACTAATTAAACACCCTGAAGTTGACCCTGTTGAGGAACAGTCTGAGGAAGCAGTGGCATCAACAAAGGATGCAGGAGAAAAACGAAGATGATGATGATGAGCTATCTGTCGACCCTGATGATCAAGCTTGCCAAATTATCCGAAGCTACTAAGGAGCAACTAAATAATGCAGACTGGATGAAGCAGTTCGAAATTCAGCAGAAGGAAGTACACAGCGAGTTCAGAAAGAAAATAATGGAGGATTTGAGTAGGAAATTCATAGAGAGAGATAGAAAGATCTATCTGACAATGCTCAATCAAGTCGAAGGCAGAGATAAGAAAATGTGGAGCAGACAGATGAGAAGAGAAGAATCGAAGTAGAAGAACATCGACCATGTATTCACTGTTATTGATTCTCGGATGCCCCAACATCTAAGTGATGAATGGGAAGATATCACGGCCGAGTTTGACGAACTCTTCTACTACAAACATGCTTACGGCAACTTGAAGCCACATGATGCATTTGAACTGCATGTTGGGCTGGATGCAATTGATGAGCCCTTGTATGGAAAGATCTTGTTTGGAGCCTTAGAAGCAGCTGGTAAACTTCCTCCCAAGGCGCCCAAAAGATGAATCCATCCGTTTTTGCTGATCTTTGGCTCTAACCAGATCAACTACAGAGCCATTAAAAGAGAAGCAGAGATGCATGCTACAAAATTTAAAATCGATGAAATCAAAGATTCAGCTCAATTCAATGGGATCAGGAAGCTCATCTATGAGCGATACACATTGGAGTTACCTAATGACAAGCCGAGCTGAAGACGAAGAGAAGATTATGCGACTGATGAGCTTTGTAACTATGCTTTTAAATTCATGAATTGACTTGTACTGTAATCTCTCCAACTTAATATTCTTAATAATAAGTTGTCTTTTGAAAAATTAGTGAATCATTAACTCGACTTGAAGACTACTATCTTGTTGTCCAAGTGCAGGATTAATTTATATATTGTTTTCTTATGCTAACCCTCTAAATTTTATAGACTAGAACTCAGTTCATCATAGATTCTAGGTGGTGTCAGTTTAGGTTTTGACATCATCAAAAAGGAGAAAATTGTTGGGGAAATTAGTAAAGTTTTGATTTATATGAAAACTCAACTGACCCCAACTGAGTAGATGTGCCTTGAATCAACTAAAAGTGCACCTAATAGTTGCTTGCAAGAGAACGAGGTCCTAAATAGTACAATAAGCTAACTCAAGTCGTATCTCAAGGAAGGCTTAATAGGGCAACACATTCATGCTAACACGGAATATCCAAACATTAATCCTAAACATTATAACTAAGTTTTTCGTTGAGTTTTTATAGCTCAGAATACTTAATAAATTAAGAATAATGGAAATTCAATAATTGCAAACATCTAGGATTAAAGTCGTTCTCCTTGGAATTAACAAATAAGTAACTTGGAATGCTCAGACGATTAGTTTACTTAATAACATTAATGAAGTTCCATATCTATTAACCTTCATATTCATAGACTTGAACTGCACCAACGGAATTAAACAAACATGCTCAACAATTAATCTATGCGTCTCCGATTAAGAATAACTCTATCTCAACCACGATATGTAATGAAATCATCTCTCAATCTCATTCATTACTAAAACATGCAAACATTGATCAATTGTTCGAAAGAAACTAGAACCAATTGAAATATACAACGAGCATTTCCATTCCACAATTAATAAAACAATCCCAAGTCGAAGAACTAAATCATAGACTATTAAATCTAGTTTAACATGCTGGAAATGAAAACAACACAAATGCTGGAAACTAACATTGCATAAATGAAATTAAGATTCTTACAAAATTCAATGGAATCTCCAACGATAACCAAGAGTTAAATACTAAAATAAAATCTGAAATTGTTTGACAAAGGAAAGTAAAATAGACTAAATCTGCAGAGTTTCTTTTTCCAGCCTAAAACTAAAACGAGAGAGAGATAATGGATGTGAATATCGCATAGATAACTGGCAAAAAGCTTGAAAACTCCTCAAGTAACCGCCCGCCAACGGTGGCAGAAACCCAGTGCCGGCGAAAATCTAGTGCCGCGGAACATTCCCGCCGCGGCGGCTTTCCCGCGCCGGTGGGATTCCTTCTTCCTCAGTATTCCAGTGCCGGCGGGACTCATTCACTGCACTCATCTCTAGCGACCACTGGAATCTCAGTGCCGGCAGAGTAAAGTTTCCAGCTTCACGTCCTTGTTGGCTTCCTCCTTCTCCGATTGCACTCTTTTTTCTATCTTTTCAACCTGATGCTACATCATCAACCACCTGCGTACCAACACCCAACAAAACACCAAAGAGCAAAATATACGGCCACAACTCGTGGCAAAAAATGAACAATAAAATGCAAAACATGCACAAATAATAACACAAAAAACACAAAAAACGAACTAAACATGCCTTCAGTCGGTCTTTAGCTAGAGCTCATTGTTTGAGCATAGGAAATTTGTCTTTACAGGTTCAAACTGAAGAAGTCAGCTAAAGACCAAGGCGGTTCAAGTTCAGTCAGTTAACATCTTAGTCGACTCAAGAACTGAGCCATGTAGTCCAGCATGTTGGTCAGCTCGGTTGAAGTCACGCGTCAAGAAGTCTGAAGAAAAAGGCTTAGAAGATGAAGAGAAAAGAAGAACTTGAATTTGAATTTCAAATTTGCTTAAGTACAAGACAAGCTGGAAATTTTCTTTTATGGACCGACAATAGAGACATGCGTAAAGCAAGCCTCGCAGTTGTAATTTTAGTAAATATCACAACACGAATTCTAGTGTGTAGAAACGACTAAAGTTCGTTGGACAGTGAAGGATGAAACAACTAAATAAACACGACTCACAAGGGAACGTGTTCATATACAAGGGAATCTTTATTGAAAGCGATAACAATTAATCAACTTGCTATCGATTAACCATTTCAAAACTCAATGAAACAAGTTTGTTAATTAAGAGTCGAGAGGATATCAAAACAAAGTGTCGAGCATAGATCTCTTATTTAGATATCAGAGTTGAAAGAATTTAAAACATGAATAAATATCGGTGTTGCAGCGGAATATTACATCAAATCCCAAAGTTATATGTATGAAGACATATAACCCAAGCTAAAACAAATCTTGACTCGAAACAACGAACGCCACCAAGCTGTAATACCCCAAACTTTTACCAGTCTTTGAGTGCATTCTAAATGTGTTTATATGTTTAAATAACGTGCCTTGAGTGATAAAAGTTTTCAAGAAAATAAATTTTCTTGAAAATAACCGAAATGCCCTTACGTGCTTTGACGTGATTTTTCTCGTTTCGATTATTCGAAATGAGTATATGATGCATTGATTGAGCTTTATTATATGAGTTTGAGTATGAGTATGAATTTCGGAGAATTCTGAGAACTTTCACTTTTGACGATTAATGCCGATAAGTCGAGAAATCACTAATCACTAACAGACTCCTAATTTAACCTAATTAGTGTCTTTTGAACCTAGAATTAATTCTAAGACCCCTGAGATATGTTAGAAATCTTTCTGAGATCACATGAGAGAGTTTTAAAATTTATTCCTTAACGGTTTAATTAACTGATAGATTTTTAAGGTTTTCCTCGTTACTTAGAATTTTGACCTAAAAATTAGATATTCGGATTCCTTGATTTATTTCGTGAGACATGAGATAGAGTTGAGGTGTTTTCGATGTTGGAAACGAGTCGAGGAGACTTTTTAGACGTTTTCAGTGTTAACGGAAAAACACGGATATATTCTACTGGAAAACTTTTTCATTCGGAAAAGATTATACTAGTTAAAAGTGAGATATTTTTCTTATCTCTCTCCCTCTCTCTTAAAACTGACATAGCCTCTCTCTCTCCCCCTAATTTTATTCTCTTCTTAATTATATTCTCTACCTAGTTATCTATTTTCAAAGCCTAAGAGAGAATATCATCATTTCATTCATTTAATATATCTACCAATTCATTTCGTTCATAGCTAAGCATAGCAAATTCACTCATCTCTCTCTCTGCTCTCTCTCTCTATCGAAGAAACCAAGAAGGAGAAACAATTCTCTCTCCTCTCCCTCTCTTCACCGCACACACATACACTTAGAATTAGGAGAAAAACTCCATCAAAGTTCAAGTCCTCAAGCATTCATGCTCCAAGATCATCATCCTCTTCATTTCTCAAAACCTAATCAAGAAGGAAACTTAATTCTTCAAGCTTGGTGAATATTTCAAAATCAAAATCATCTCTCCTCTATTTTCTTTAATTCTCGGCATTAAGCCCTAAAAAGAGGTGATTGATTTTTGTTATTTTTCTTGAGGTCTAGAGATGAAATCCTCCATGAAAATCCAAGCAAATTCTTGAGCTCATTCTTCTCCCTTCACCATCGGTCCAAGCCAAGAGGAGAAGAAGTTTGATTTTATTTCATTTCAAAGTATGATTTTATTTCAAGTTCTACATATATGTAAATGTATAAAGCTAAAGAAAAAGAAGGAAGAATGCATGTTTGATTTATGCTTAGGCAACTAGGATGATCGATGATGATGATATGAGTATATATATAATCAGAAAAAACAAACCCTAGGATTTCATATAGGAATCAAGAATTAAGAGAGAAAAGAAAAGAAAAATAAACCTATAAAATTTGTGGTGGAAATCGAAAATAAGAAAGAAAGAGAAGAAAAATTAATTTTGATGAGTTCTTGATGATTTCTTGATGATATGTGTTTTGTGATGATGATTAGAATGATTTATATGCATAAGAAGTTGAGGAAATCATTTACCCTATTTCTTTAATCATTGAAACCGAAAATTTTGGTTTATGGGAGAAATATTTGATTTAATTGTTGTTTGATATTTGATTATGTTTATGAGTTTATTATGAGCATGAGAATATGATTGAGTGAATGATTTAAATTACTATGCTATTGTTCTTGAAGAAATCTATATATATGAGTTTATGGAAGAAATATGATTTTTGATGATTTTTGATGATTTTGATGATATGGATGATATGAATATGATTATGTGCAAATTAGAGTGTTGGATGTTTAAGAAGAATTTAAGAGATGAAAACAATGGAATTTTAGACATTAAAATGCATGAAAATCGAAAAAAAAAAGTTTGAAGGCCTAGTGTGTGTTCTAGGTGTTCTTGATGAAAATTTGAGTTTATGAGTGTGTGTTCTTGGTGTTCTTGGTGAAGAACATGAAGATTTGAAGATGAATAAAAATAATTATAAAATAAATTAATTATTAAATTAATTAAAAATTTGAAATTTTAAAAAAATAAAATAAAATAGCAGATAAAAAAATATAATAAATAATTTACTTATGAAGATATAAAATTGAGTAAAACAAAGAAAAATATTTCTTTGTTAAGAATTAAGTAAGTGAGAGAAGAAATTCTATAAGTTTAATAATAGAAATTAAAAAGAAAGATAAAGGTATAAGTTGAGAAATAAAAAGAGAAATTAGAATCGAGAAGATGAAATTTAAAAGATGAGTTTAAAATTTAAAGATGAGTCAGTCGAGGATAAGTCCGTTTAGTCGAACAAGATATCAGAAGGAATTAACCTAAGAGAAATAAATTCTCTTTTAAGGTGAAAAATATTCGTAGAGTCGAGTATAAGAGTTTAATGAAGCGATTAATCAAGTTTGAGTTTGTTATTTGTTTTAATTATGAGATTAATTGAAGAAGTTTTGGAATAAAAATAATAGAAATAGAAATAAATAAGTTAATAAGATAATTTCTTAATTAAATAAATAGTAAAGTATGAGATTGAGATTTAAGTTAATATTTGGAAGATTAGATAATGCTATGAAAAAATAGTTCGAATAAAAAAATCTGGTTATGAGTTGAGATATGGTAAGTGTTAATTACTAAAAATGTGAAAATCGAGTTTAAAGAGTTTCAAATGTTTGAATACTAAATGAAAATAAGAAGCGTTAGATGAATAAAAGGAAGTACGAGTTGAAATCAAATAAATGTTGTTTTAATATGAGAAGCGAGTTTGGAAAGTGTGGATGTTTAAATGTTCGTTTCTTGATGATGTTGAGTATGGAGTAATTAATAGTTCAGTTTGAGTGAAAATGATCGATTTTGCTTTTCAAGTATCTTTAAAACCGAGATAAGACGACGAAGTTATTAAGTGTCGAGTTATAGATGAAAAGCCGAATTTCTATTGAATATAGAAAACAAGAGTTTAATTAAGAAAAAGAAAGAAAGTATATTATTGTAAAATAAATTATTAAGAGTACGTATCCGAGTACATGTACGTAATTGGGAAAAGACAACGTATTTTGAAAATAACATCGTATTTTAAGTCGAGAAATATTAAATAGTTATTTGAATTTTTAAATTCAAAATTCTTATTATTTGAATTTTATTTGACTTATTAAGAGTTGACGAGATCATTTTTAATGTTCACTCGAAGATAATATTTTCCAAGAATAAGTCGAGCAGTGTCGAGTTAACTGTTGATTGTATTTGAAATATAAATCATGTTTTGAGTTTATTATGCTTGATTGAATTTATATGTTGAGTCAAATATTTATGTTATTCGTGAAATGACTTGTTCATTTGTTGTAAATGCTTGTCTATGACGTGATTGATTTGAGATGATGATAGTTGAATCGAGAACTCGAGTAGCATAATCAAGATGAATGGTATTTTCTCACTAGCGGGAAATACTAAAGTAATATTATTTCTAGCAATGAGAATGTGAGACGAAGTTTATCTAGTAATCGAGTAAAGTTAAATAACCGTGTAATACCCCAGAATTTCCGAACGATCTTAAAAATTTAAAGTTAATAATAAAAATGGCTTTGCACGCCTAAGTTTACGATTCTGAGTTCTAAGACTAACGGTGAAATCCGTTTCCGGAAATAAATTACGGAAGTCAGTTAGATGACTGCTGTATTTAGGGTTATCGCGTACGAAAACTTTTTAGTTCTTAAACTCAGAATGGAAAACCGTCTGATTTTTACATTCACGAAATCGCGATACGAACTCGCCCAAGAAAGTTCGTTTTTATGATTTTCGGACGAAACTCGGACTGTGTCGTCCCGAGTCTTTGTCGGAATTAAAATTTTAAATATTACTTTCCGATTAAGTTTAATACGTTAGAATTTTTGGACGAAACGGAATTTGACAATTTTGTGCCGAGCTACGTTTTTCGTCGTTCGATTTCCGTAACGTCGTATCTCTCCCTCATGACCAACATTGTCACTCTCTCTTAAGCTAGATATTTTCTTTTTATATCCTAAGTATTGGACACCTAATGTTAATACTATTCCTACTTTACACCTTAGTCTTGTTAGATTTTTATAACATAATTTTAGTCATCTTCCACCTCATTTCATCCCCCCCAAAACCGAAAACACACATACATACTCTATCTCTCTCTTTGTTCTTCATTTCTCCATTGAAGACATCAAGTTCTTGGACAAGAATTTCTTCACAAGTCATCATCCAACCATTGAACTTTAATTCTTCCTTTAATAAAGCTCAAGGTAATCTTCTTCTCTTCATTTATATCCAATTGGATTCCTTTTCTTTTTATTTTTCAAGATGGATCGAAATCTTGAGTGGATGAATTAGATGTTTGATCTTCGATTAGTGTAATTAGATGTGTTAGATATTATATTTAGGGATTAAAATTGAATGAAATCCAAGAACCCTAATTCCTAATGTGTACCGAAAATTTGGGGCAATCATGTAGGATTTGCGAATTCTACAATTGATGTTATGATCGTGCTTAGGAGGTGTTCGATTGAGGATTAAAACAAAAAGAAATCAAAACCCCCAAGTAATGGATGAGAACCGAGTTTAGGGTTTAGGGTTTGAATTGGGGATTTTTGTTTAATATTGTAATTAGACTTGTAATTGATCAATTGATAATATAGTAGAATGATAATTGGATTAATGAGGTTAATTGATGAAGAAAAACACCCCCTTTAATATTATGAGAATACCAAAAATTATGAAAGAAAATAGGGGTTTGCATGTAGTTTATCTAGTTGAGGATTTGTTGATGAAATAATGTTGTTGATGATATTAATTGATGTTATGAATTTAATTAGAATTTTCTAAAAATAATTTGTGAG
The DNA here is from genome assembly GCA_029490685.1 of Schizonepeta tenuifolia. NCBI lineage: Eukaryota > Viridiplantae > Streptophyta > Magnoliopsida > Lamiales > Lamiaceae > Schizonepeta > Schizonepeta tenuifolia. The sequence goes on from CM055959.1 coordinate 79,908,931, forward strand.
TCGTAAGAGACAAAGAACTCGATTTAAGATGAGATTTAGTAATGATATGAGGTAATGATATGGATAATAATGAATCGCATTAGATGATGTTTGATGACGTAGAAAATGAACGGAATCCGGTAACTTTTGAAATCTCGTAAGAGACGAACAAGTGGTCGTAGTTAATAACCGAGAAGTCGAGAAAGAATTCTAACTTGATAATATTGTTTATAATGGACTAAGGCATAACTTTGTAGTTGACGACATGAGCTTTCGAGCTATTATAATATGAGTTATAGTGATAGTCGAGAACTAGAAACGAGAAATGTTAACTTGATTTTGGTTTAGTAATTGGTAGTTGAAACGACGAGGTTTGATCGTCGTGGTTATAACCGAGTTTTGAAAAGGAGTCCTTCACATACGGGAATACGTGTTGACTGCCTTGAGAGTCCAGTTTCATGAGAAAATCGAATACGAGAACTTAGAACGAACCTAAGAAGTCATACGTCGATTCTATCGAGCAATTAGGGTTAGCCGCGGCAGTTTTGCGACCCTTCCCGGAAACTGTAATATCTCTTAGCTCGTTTATCGGATTTGCAATCCGTAAATTGGAGCGTAAGCTAGACTCCCCAAGCTTTCCAGTGTTACAGGGCTGATCCCCTGTTTCCAGTTCCTCTGTTCTGGGCAGTCCCTAGAACTACTGCCTTGCGCAGTGAAAATTCAGAAGTTGTTTTCTTAAGTTGTTTTCTTCGCAACTTAATTCCTTTCGATCGTTTAAGCCATAATAAGTTAACGACTACCTTCTCTACTGACCTAAGAGTCGAGTATGAGACCTTTCGAGTTCTAAACGAGATTTGTTCGAGTCTCGTTCCCGTTTAGTTAAAATGAAACTAGTAGCGTGTAAATGCATGCCTAAAGAAACAAAACGACTAAATCCTAATTCGAATTTCCATGTTTGATTATCTTTTATGACCAAGTTTAAAGTGTTATTATTTTACGATGAAGGAGGAAGCCAACAGTAAGGAAAGAACGGAAGAACCAAAGAACGGGAATCTGTTTTGTAGTTCTGTATCAACGAGGTGGGCTTTTATATATGAAATAAAACGAGCAATGCTCGAAAACCCTTTTCTTTATCGCTTTGATAATCGTGTTTTCAAAGTGATAATCATGGCATAAACTGTTTAAATATTTTATGTGAGTTCTCTTGTACCTATCTGAGTTAACCTTCGTGTTTTTCAGATTTATTAGTTATCGATCGGCTTTGAGTTAGCTATTAAGCGCTTTCCAGAGTTAGTGCACTTTGTAACCTGTGGTGTATGTGGTATCCTGTTGAGGGGTAACCAGCTACGGTGAATGAGAATTGGTCAAGATTTGAACGTAACATACTAGAAAAATGCTTGTACAAGCTAATTTATATAAATGAGTCAGAAAATATTTAGTAGACACGGGCCATTTTCAATAAAACCCCGATGTGCTACGATTATGAGATGCCTGATTATTTATACTTATGATTATATTTTCGGCAACGTGCCCACTAAGTACTTTTGTACTTAGCCCTGCATATGTTTTCTAAATGTGCAGGTTGAAGCGATGGAAGCGGCGAAGGTTGAATAAAGTTGTCATAGGAAGACTTTAGTTAGTATGAATCACATTTCCGCTGCAAAACTCTAGTTTTTTTTTTATGAACATGTATGTAATTACTGTAGACTAAGATCTGTCTTATAACTTAGTTTATCTACCGTGTACTTTCAGTCGAGTAATCCTTTGAGTTTAACTCTTCCTTTATGTAAATAAAGCCTTGTTCATAGAATGTATGACGTCTCCTATGTATGTTTAGTTCAGTTAGTCCCCTTCTTCCCCGCTTCTTTAATTCAACCCCAGTCGCACCCCGGTTTCTGCCGTCCCTCGGGATTTGGGGCTGTGACAGAGTGGTATCAGAGTAGAGGTTCGTTTTCTGCTCTGGATACTAGTCTTCCTTCGAGTAGTAGTATAGAGTATTCGTTCGTACTCTATATCGAGTCTTCTTTCGAGTCATAAGATAGACTAATTTGTATATGCTCCAAAACATAGTCTTCTCTCAAGTAAAGTTAAGAGTTAAGTTATAACATTAGAATTTAGAATGTAGACGACAACTCAACCTCCCGCTACGTCGACTCAACGAGGAAAGAATTTTAATGATGTGATTTCTTTTAAATAAGAAATTTGAATAAGTATTCATTGAGTGAAAAGTGATAATGGTGCCAAGATACCCTTCGATCATGAAAGTATAATAAATTATACTATGATTTGTTTATGTGATTATGTGATAGTACAAGTACTATCTTACGTGAAATTATTTGCGCGATAATTTCTATTTATTTTACCTTGGCACGAGAACCTAGAAGGAATCTAGGGATTTTTCCCGGTTCAATAAGAATGTAGACTTGAAATCTAAGGTCTTTTCCGATACCTCGAGAACTTAGACGTTTTTAAGAAACGTTATTCCAAATGATTTCGAAAAGAGATCCACAACACGAGAAGGACTTCTATTGATGGATGTTACGTGCGTAAAGTGACATGAATAAAGACTCGGCGAAGTCGATCTTTGTTTTAAAACCGATAAGAATTTCCTTCGAGGGAAACGAAATAAATATTGATAAAATAAGGTAAATATGTACGAAGTGAACGAAAGAAACAAATAGACGTGTGAGAAAAAATGTGACTCCAAATTATTCGAGAAAACAAGGAGGATAAATTGAAATAAACGGAAGAGCCGAATGTTACCTTAGTTGTAAGGGGCATGAACAAAGTCTCTTGGAGATGACTTTGTTTTACTTATTAGGAGCCGTTCAAGTATTCGATTAGCTTAAAATTTGTATCTTCCTCAAGAAGATTGAGTATTCCGAGCTAATTTGGAAAGTTTCCAAAAATTTATTTTTAAGAAGTAGTTATGTGTGCAATTCGAGAAATTGCTACTCGATTTAGGAAAGTAAATTCTGTATGAAGTGAACGATAGAACGAGACAGAAGTTCCATGTGATTGAGAGACTGTTATGTGGACTTGATCAACCCACATAATAAGAAACTCAGTAATATGGGTCTTATGCCCCGTTAGCAAAAACCTTTTCAGTATGGTATAAGTGGTTTAAAGAGACGAATGTTACTTACGTATAAGTAACATGTAACGATGTCGTTCCTTTTCATTTCATTTCGCTTTTCAGTAGAGTTCGCCTTGTTCGAACTTTACGAAGAGAATTGTTTTTACTATTAGGAGTCAAGCACGAAGCTTGATTAAATTTCCAACGATCGCTCGATTTTAGCATCGACGATTAGAACTTATGTTCTAAAAAGTCATTCTTAGGATATATTCCATTTCTCTTTTGAAGTTTATATTTTTATACTTTGTCCTTGAGCGAAGAATACGACACATACGAGTATTAAGAGTTGTAAACGACAAAGTCTTTTGTAAATGAATGTTACTTTTGCATAAATAACATGAACAAAGCAGACGTGCCTTGTTTTAATGAATGAGAATCGATGAAAAATTTTCTTTGAGAAAGAAATAAGGAATTTAAGTAAGAAATTAAAAGAATGAGATAAGAAATGGGAATAAAATCTTGAAATTTTATTTCTATATATTGTGAGTACGAGAGCAATTTTCTGTAAAATTGCTAGATGTTTAAGATAAGTTTGTTAGATTAAGTGTGGTGATATTACAATTGAATAAGGAATATTCATTTTGTAATCTAAGATTTTCCGTAAGATAAGATATCATCTTACCGTTACTGATCCGTGTTTCTTAAAAACTTTGTAGGATGGCTTCCAGTAGTGACACGGCTTTGGAGAGTCAGTCCCCGCCACAGCGTACTTGGGCAGATCAGTTATTGGATAGGTATAGAGATTATGAGGCAAACCCGAGACACAACGTAGGACAGAGGATTAGTTACTTTTCGTTAGTTTATCATCCAGTCCGGCGTTCTATTACAGAGGGTCAGGCTATACTTGACTTGGTTAGACGACTACCAGAGGAATGGCGTGGTTGGGCACACGATACGGCATGGTACTATCTTGGGATGTTTGGCGACGATACAGAGCCGACAAGGGATTACAAGGGATTTGCTTTAGAGATACACATGCGTTTCTTTCAGAGCAGACACATAGCAACATATCCTGTTCAGGCGCATCCTTCCTACACTCATTTCCCAGCAGATTCAGGGTCAGAGCATGACGAGATAGGTCTAGAGATGATTGCACAGTTGGAGATCCCTTCAGTGATGATACCCAGTGAGGGCATAGGGGAGTTAGTTGCAGAGACAGTTGATGGATTAGGGTTACCTGCTCCTATCCTACCCGAGCCTTCTGCGAGAGTTCAAGGACCATTCGAGATAGGATCAGAGTACTTAGACATGGACGCAGAGCTTACCGCCCTGTTACAGTTACCATCCTCATACAGATCCCTTGATGAGATTTGCACGGAGTTAGCCAGAGTTCGGGCTGAGTTTGAGGCAGGACCATCGAGGGTCCGTTCCAGGGAGGAGTACGAGAGGGTTCCCTTCCTGACCACCTGCTGCCTCCGAAGAAGCGGGCGTTAGTGACCTGCTGGGACTACCTAGTTTTGGATACCGAGACAACAGTTTCAAATGTGCCTGTACCGCCACCACTTACACTTACAGACGGCACTACTTTGAGGGTTGATGAGGCACTCCAGTTTACTTTCGGTTCAGAGTTAGAGGATGAGGATCCGGACGAGGACCCCGAGGAGGATTAGGCCATAGAGGGCAGTGGTGACTTGACCGCAGTTTGTTGAGCAAGGCGTCGGGGACGCATAGTAGTATAGTAGCCTTTTGTTATGTACATAGTCGGATCAGTAACTAGATAGTTTTGTAGTACTCCAACGGATACGAAATTTTATGATTTATTTCCGTTCTAGTACTTCCAGTAGTACAACAATGCAATATGTTAGTGCATCCTGTACACGTAGGCAGTTAGCCTAGCTTAGACTCGTTGTAGTCTAGTTTTGTATAAGTCCTTGTTAAAGGTAAAACTAACATATTCTTTTTGATGTATATATAATATACATGACCCATGAGAGGGTTTTAGTCACAAGAAAGTTTCTTATGAATCGTATAACTAAACCAGAATGCCAAATGAACTCGTATAACGAGTGTTTAATTTAACCTTGGAGGTTAAAAGTTGAAGGAAATAGAGTCGAAGTTAAATTGTTATTCTCGTTTACGTGAAAGTATTAAGTGGGAAAAGAAAAGGGTTAGTGAGAAAATGAAGGCTTAAAAACAAGTACTAATAAGAAAATTTTTGTATCTTACAGTTTTAAAAATGTCGCTGAGAGTTGTTAACGATCGAAGAGGACCTGATAGTCCTAGAGAGTCTGATAGAGGTCAAGAACAACGTATAAGCGAGGAAATGCAAAAATACCCAGCAACCTTTTCACTTCTCCTATCTTCGCAACGTCATAGCATTAAGGATTTATTCTTCGAAAGTAAACCACCATATTTCGATGGATCTGGTAATCCGAGTGAGGCCGAGCAATGGATACGTTCTATGGAGAGAATCTTTGAGCCGATTAGACTTAGTGATGAGGAGCGTCTAGCATGTGCTGGGTATCAACTAACCGGACCAGCTAAATATTGGTGGAAGACTAGACAGAGAATTATGCCGGTAGAGCAAGCGACTCCAACCATCTGGAATGGTTTTAAGGAGGCATATTATGAAAAGTACGTATCTGATCAAGTCAAAACTGAGGAGGAAATAGCCAGGAAGCTTCAGGGAGAACTTAAGTATGAACTGGGAATAGCAGTAGCCAGACAGGAGGGACTGAGTTATGCAGAACTACTAGGACGAGTCCGTGAAATAGAGGCATTAGTGCCTAATAAAGGAAAGATGGTAAAATCCACACCAACACCAAACCAGACTTCAACCCAAAACCGTCCCAACAATAATATCAACTATAAGGGAAAAAGGAAATGGGAAGGGGGTAGTAGTGATTGTTACCAGTGCCACAACAAGCAAGGGAAACAGAATAGGGCTCGGCAGGGTTTCCCCCAGCCAGGAAAAGGAAGTAACTATGAAAAGAAAGCAGGGCAAAGGAATAACCCACAAAGGAATAAACAATCAGGACATGGCAAGAGTAACAATCCATTAGGTCAGCTACAAGGGCAGCATGGAAACAGAAATCAGGGAGGAAATCCCACAGTAAGGGTTAACATTCCTGTTTGCTCCATATGCAATAAAACGCACCCTGGTGTGTGTCAGATAGGTACTAGCAACTGTTTCAATTGTGGACATAAGGGACATACAAGGAAAACTTGCCCGGAACCACTGATGGCAAAAGAAATCAACCAGCACGGTCAACTCCCAACTCCGAAAAGACTCAAGAAAAGATCCCTTCTCCAGCTTGCCCTAAATGTGGTAAGGAACACCCAGGTGTTTGTCTAGCAAAAACTGGTGTTTGTTTCAACTGTTTGCATAAGGAACACGTTAAGAGGAATTGCCCAGAACTGAGGCAAGCGGCAGGACGAAAACAGGAAGTTTCTGCATGTCCTAGATGTGGTAAGAAGCATGGGGGTGTGTGTCTAGCAAACACGGATAGATGTTTTAAATGTATGATGCTGGGGCATATAAGTAAGGATTGCCCAACGCTGTTGCAAATGATGGTACCAATTCAGTACGGCCAGCCTCAACCACTAAATACAGCTCGGGTCCAGTCACAGCCACAGCTGATGCAATCACAACAGAATGCAAGCGCATGCATGATTAGGCAGGAGAGGCTTGATGAAGGAAAGGGAGATCTGGCAGGTATTGGACGAACCTTATAAATTACCCTGCCATAAATTTTGCTTCGTTTTAGAGCCTTACATTCGGTTATAATTAGTACCTGTTAACCTTTGGGAGTAGAACTAGGACGCTCTAATTGTGAAATAGGAACAATTACGCTTCAGGGAGTGACGATAATCTCATAGTGTTATTCCCTTAGCTTCGTCGAGCATAGAATTTAATTTAGGGTCTTTTTGTTAGAACATAGCAATCGATTGGGAAGTAATAAAATGTACGATATATATAATTTTAGGAATAGATTAGTTGTTTGAGAATTACAACGATTCTCAACAACGAGAGAAAAATCTCTTTTAAAAGCCCCGAGTAGAGTACCTATAGAATTATATGAAATATCTAGTTTATCACCAGATTGTCGTGTAGGTTTCACGATCGACTTAGAACTACGAGCAGCTTCCAAATCAAAGGCCTTATGAAGAATGGTATCGAAGGAGTTAGATGAGCTTAAGATCCAACTGCAAGAGTTGTTAGATGACGATTTCTTTAGACAAACGTTTTCATCATGGAAAACATTTTAGATGTTCATCATCGAAGAAGGATGATTCTGCGAGAATATATATAGGTTGTCAAAGGTTAAATAAAGATAATCCTTAAGGATAAGTATCCTTTAACGAGAATAGAAGACCCCTTGATAAGCTTAAAGGAAACAAGTGCAAATGCGAGGATAGACTTAAGGACTAAGCATCACTAGTTAAAGGATAAACTGGTGAGATACCCAAAATTATCTTCCAAACCAGATATGACCATTACGAATGCTTAGTTATGCCATTTGGTTGACAAACGCTCCCGTAGTATTCATGAACCACGTGAATAGAATTTCCACCTATACTTAGAGAAATTCAGTTTAGTATTCCTCGACGATAATTTCATTCACGCTAAGAATGAGAAAGAGCACGAAGAACACTGGCGGATAGTACTAGAAACGCCTAAAGTCGAGAAACTATATGCCAAGTTCGGTAAGAGCAAGTTCGATTGAAGAAAGTGATGTTTTATGGATATGTAGTATCGACAGAAGATGTTAAGATAGATTCATGCCAAGGTAGAGGCAGTACTCAAATGAAAAATCACTTACCAGTCTGAATGAAATACGAAGTTTCCTAGGTTGGACAGTTATAATAGAGGTTTCCATTAAGGAATTTTCTATGATTACCAAGACTTACGACACGACTACATAGAAGAAAAGAAGTATGAATGTACAGACAAGTGTGAGGTAGGTACGTAGACGTTCAAGGAAAGGTTGATCATTACCCCAGATTTAGACCTCCCAGAAACGACAAGGAATACGAGGTAGATATCAATGCTACGAAGAACAGGTTAGGATGGTATAAATGCAAGATGAGAGAGTGATAGCTTACGCTTCACGACACATTAACCTCAGGAAATTGAGTATCCAACCCACGACTTAGAGCTTGCAGCCGTAGTACATGCAATGAAATTTGGACACACCATCTATATGGTGTAAGGGATGAGATCTTCACAGATCATAAAAATTTGGAGTGTGTATTCGAGCAAAGGAATTAACATAAGACAAAGGAGATGGCTCGAACTAGTAAGATATTATGATTGTGAAAATAATTACCATCTAGGTAAAGCTAAGGGTAAGAATAGATACGCTGAGTCGTAAGACTCCAACTAAATTTAAGTATCTCTACGTCGGAGAAGAAACGCTTATACGAGGATTTGAGATGATGGGTATAGAAATGCAAGATACATCAACATTGATTGTAGGACAAATAACGACACAAGTAGCTATACCAAATTACGAGAGAGATTATAAGTATCTAGAGAAAGGACGAGTCAATGGATAAGCCTCGACTAAGGAAAAGAATGGATAAACCAGACAGCGACTCTGAAGCAATGAGTATTATGATAGAAATTAAAGAGTGGACTTAGTATTTCCAATGACAACGAATTTAAGATTTAATAAAGGATTTTCAGTGGAATAGAGTGAAACGAGACGTTGTTTCGTTGATAGAAAGATGTTTAGTTTATAAGTAGGAGAAAGCTTTTCACTGACAACTATACGAGTTGTGATAACCGTTAAGGTATTCCGGAATGGAAATGGAAGGATATAGTTACGATTTTATGACAATGAGATGTTTGTAGGTCATAAGGCAGAAAAGTTAGATAATAAACTTAACGTTAGTACCGCTTCTCACCTCCAGATGAATGGACAGTCCGAGAAAACGATTCAGATACTCGTTGATAAGCTAAGAACGATAATATTAGCTGAAGAGCGAATTGAAGAGCACTTAGCCAACAACCGAATTGTTATAACAATAATTATTAAGCTACGATAGGTATTACGACTTATGAGACCTTACATAGCTGCCTTATTGTTATAAGGTAGGTGAAAGCAAGAACTTAGAACTAGACGCGGTCAATGAAATGATCGAGATCATTCGATAGATTCGAGTCAGAATAAAACGAGTTTAACAAAGACAAAAGTCTTAAGTATATACGACAATTCAAACTTAATAATCGAGAAGGAAAATAAAAGCTCCTTAAGATTTTCTCAGTTAATGAGAAACCTTAGTTTCGTGTCAAGTTCAGACTTCGGTAAAGATTTATATAATAAGCAAATAGCTTGGAAAAGATAGTTTCCAATACGAATAGTTATGGCTTTATCGCCAAGTTTATGGAATGCTTATTTTAAGTATATCTCATTTTGAGAAGAAGTATGTACGTTCGATTCTATACACATAGTTGGTCAGCAAGACGTTGATCTTGACATCGACTTAAGTTATTAGGAAAGATCGAAAACGATCTTGGATCAAAAAGCGCAAAAGTTAAGGAGCAAGTCGAGACGATTAGTAATAACGTTGTAAGATCATCACAGGAAAGAGGAAGCCATGTGAGAATTCGGAAAAGAGTTGAGTATGAAATACTCCAAGCTGTTAAAAAGGATAAGCAAATTTCGGGACGAAATTTTTCGCAAGGGGGTAGGATGTAATACCCCAGAATTTCCGAACGATCTTAAAAATTTAAAGTTAATAATAAAAATGGCTTTGCACGCCTAAGTTTACGATTCTGAATTCTAAGACTAACGGTGAAATCCGTTTCCGAAAATAAATTACGGAAGTCAGTTAGATGACTGTTGTATTTAGGGTTATCGCGTACGAAAAAATTTTAGTTCTTAAACTCAGAACGGAAAACTGTCTGATTTTTACATTCACGAAATCGCGATACGAACTCGCCCGAGAAAGTTCGTTTTTATGATTTTCCGGACGAAACTCGGACTGTGTCGTCCCGAGTCTTTGCTGGAATTAAAATTTTAAAATTACTTTCTGATTAAGTTAAATACGTTAGAATTTTTGGGCGAAACGGAATTTGACGATTTTGTGCCGAGCTACGTTTTTCGTCGTTCGATTTCCGTAACGTCGTATCGCGCCGGAAAAGTGCGTAATTTCTCTCTTTCTCTCCCTCATGACCGACATTGTCACTCTCTCTTAAGCTAGATATTTTCTTTTTATATCCTAAGTATTGGACACCTAATGTTAATACTATTCCTACTTTACACCTTAGTCTTGTTAGATTTTTATAACATAATTTTAGTCATCTTCCACCTCATTTCATCCCCCCCAAAACCGAAAACACACATACATACTCTATCTCTCTCTTTGTTCTTCATTTCTCCATTGAAGACATCAAGTTCTTGGACAAGAATTTCTTCACAAGTCATCATCCAACCATTGAACTTTAATTCTTCCTTTAATAAAGCTCAAGGTAATCTTCTTCTCTTCATTTATATCCAATTGGATTCCTTTTCTTTTTATTTTTCAAGATGGATCGAAATCTTGAGTGGATGAATTAGATGTTTGATCTTCGATTAGTGTAATTAGATGTGTTAGATATTATATTTAGGGATTAAAATTGAATGAAATCCAAGAACCCTAATTCCTAATGTGTACCGAAAATTTGGGGCAATCATGTAGGATTTGCGAATTCTACAATTGATGTTATGATCGTGCTTAGGAGGTGTTCGATTGAGGATTAAAACAAAAAGAAATCAAAACCCCCAAGTAATGGATGAGAACCGAGTTTAGGGTTTAGGGTTTGAATTGGGGATTTTTGTTTAATATTGTAATTAGACTTGTAATTGATCAATTGATAATATAGTAGAATGATAATTGGATTAATGAGGTTAATTGATGAAGAAAAACACCCCCTTTAATATTATGAGAATACCAAAAATTATGAAAGAAAATAGGGGTTTGCATGTAGTTTATCTAGTTGAGGATTTGTTGATGAAATAATGTTGTTGATGATATTAATTGATGTTATGAATTTAATTAGAATTTTCTAAAAATAATTTGTGAGTCGTAAGAGACAAAGAACTCGATTTAAGATGAGATTTAGTAATGATATGAGGTAATGATATGGATAATAATGAATCGCATTAGATGATGTTTGATGACGTAGAAAATGAACGGAATCCGGTAACTTTTGAAATCTCGTAAGAGACGAACAAGTGGTCGTAGTTAATAACCGAGAAGTCGAGAAAGAATTCTAACTTGATAATATTGTTTATAATGGACTAAGGCATAACTTTGTAGTTGACGACATGAGCTTTCGAGCTATTATAATATGAGTTATAGTGATAGTCGAGAACTAGAAACGAGAAATGTTAACTTGATTTTGGTTTAGTAATTGGTAGTTGAAACGACGAGGTTTGATCGTCGTGGTTATAACCGAGTTTTGAAAAGGAGTCCTTCACATACGGGAATACGTGTTGACTGCCTTGAGAGTCCAGTTTCATGAGAAAATCGAATACGAGAACTTAGAACGAACCTAAGAAGTCATACGTCGATTCTATCGAGCAATTAGGGTTAGCCGCGGCAGTTTTGCGACCCTTCCCGGAAACTGTAATATCTCTTAGCTCGTTTATCGGATTTGCGATCCGTAAATTGGAGCGTAAGCTAGACTCCCTAAGCTTTCCAGCGGTACAGGGCTCATCTCCTGTTTCCAGTTCCTATGTTCTGGGAAGTCCCCAGAACTACTGCCTTGCGCAGTGAAAATTCAGAAGTTGTTTTCTTAAGTTGTTTTCTTCGCAACTTAATTCCTTTCGATCGTTTAAGCCATAATAAGTTAACGACTACGTTCTCTACTGACCTAAGAGTCGATTATGAGACCTTTTGAGTTCTAAATGAGATTTGTTCGAGTCTCGTTCCCGTTTAGTTAAAATGAAACTAGTAGCGTGCAAATGCCTAAAGAAACAAAACGACTAAAACCTAATTCGAATTTCCATGTTCGATTATCTTTTATGACCAAGTTTAAAGTGTTATTATTTTATGATGAAGGAGGAAGCTAGCAGTAAGGAAAGGACGGAAGAACCGAAGAACGGGAATCTGTTTTATAGTTCTGCATCAACGAGGTGGACTTTTATATATGAAATAAAACGAGTTAACCTTCGTGTTTTCATGAACTGTTTAAATATTTTATATGAGTTCTCTTGTACCTATCTGAGTTAACCTTCGTGTTTTCCTGATTTATTAGTTATCAATCGGCTCTGAGTTAGCTATTAAGCGCTTTCCAGAGTTAGTGCACTTTGTAACCTATGGTGTATGTGGTATCCTATTGAGGGGTAATCAGCCACGGTGAATGAGAATTGGTCAAGATTTGAACGTAACATATTAGAAAAATGCTTGTACAAGCTAATTTATATAAATGAGTCAGAAAATGTTTAGTAGACACGGGCCATTTTCAATAAAACCCCGATGTGCTACGATTATGAGATGCCTGATTATTTATACTTATGATTATGTTTTCAGCAACGTGCCCACTAAGTACTTTTGTACTTAGCCCTGCATATGTTTTCTAAATGTGTAGGTTGAAGCGATGGAAGCGGCGAAGGTTGAATAAAGTTGTCATAGGAAGACTTTAGTTAGTATGAATCACATTTCCGCTGCAAAACTCTAGTTTTTTTTTTATGAACATGTATGTAATTACTGTAGACTAAGATCTGTCTTATAACTTAGTTTATCTACCGTGTACTTTCAGTCGAGTAATCCTTTGAGTTTAACTCTTCCTTTATGTAAATAAAGCCTTGTTCACAGAATGTATGACGTCTCCTATGTATGTTTAGTTCAGTTAGTCCCCTTCTTCCCCGCTTCTTTAATCTAACCCCAGTCGCACCCCGGCTTCTGCCGTCCTTCGGGATTTGGGGCTGTGACAACCTGAGAGCGAGAAAGTCGAGAAAAGACAAAAACGTAGAAAAGTTAAAATAATAGGATGACCCGAGTCAAGTAGAAGTCCTTCAGCCGAGACCAAAATCTACTTTACGTCTTACGTGTCGAGAGTCTTATCCTTATTCAGTGTTAATGTCACAGTGCCAAATCCCGAGGGACAGCAGTAGCCGGGGTGCGACTGAGATTGGATTAAAGAAGCGGGGAAGAAGGGGGCTGACTAACTAAACATACATAAAAGACATCATACATTCAATGAACAAGACTTGACTATTATAAAGGAAGAGTTAATCACGAAGGATTACTCGACAAAAGGTACTTGAAAGTATCTAAGTTAAAGTTTACAGACTTATACTACAGTGATTCACCAAATGTACATATCCTCAAAAGACTTAGAGTTTTGCAGCAGAAAGTAGGTCCTAGCTAAAGCAATCCTAACTTCTCAACTCGACTCAACTTCAACCATCGCCGCTCTCGTCGCTTCAACCTGCACATTTAGAAAACATATGCAGGGCTAAGTACAAAAGTACTTAGTGGGCACGATGCCGAAAACATAATCATAAGTATAGATAATCTGGCATTTCATAATTTGTAGCACATCGGAGTTTTATTTAAAATTAGCCCGTGTCTACTAAAACATTTTCTGACTCATTTTCTCAATTTACTCGGCCGAGCATTTTCTGGTATGTTACATTCAATCTTGACCAATTCTCATTCACCGTGGCTGGTTACCCCTCAACAGGATACCACATACACCACAGGTTACAAAGTGCACTAACTCTGGAAAGCACTTAATAGCTAACTCAGAGCCGATCGTTAGTTAACCTATTTGATTAACTCATAAAATCTGGAAAACATGAATGTTAACTCGGATAGGTACAAGAGAACTCACATAAAACATAAAACAGTTCATGCCATAATTATCACTTTGAAAACACAGATATCAAAGCGATAAAGAAAGGTTTTCGAGCATTGCTCGTTTTGTTTTATATATAAAAGCCCACCTCGATAATACAGAACTACTAAACTGGTTCCCGTTCTACTATTCTTCCGTCCTTTCCTTAGTGCTGGCTTCCTCCTTCATCGTAAAATAATAACACTTTAAAATCGATCGCAAAAGATAATCAAACATAGAAATTCGAATTAGGTTTTAGTCGTTTCATTTCTTTAGGCATTTGCACGCTACTAGTTTCATTTTAATTAAACGGGAACGAGACTTGAAAAAATCTTGTTTAGAACTCGAAAGGTCTCATACTCGACTCTTAGGTCAGTAGAGAAGATAGTCGTTAACTTATTACGGCTTAAACGATCGAAAGAAACTAAGTTGCGAAGAAAATAACTTAGGAAAACAACTTCTGAAATTTCACTGCACAAGGCAGTAGTTCTGGGGAGTGCCCAGAACAGAGGAATTTGAAACAGGGGATGAGCCCTATACTATTAGAAAGCTTGGAAAGTCTAGTTTACGCTCCAATTTACGGATCTCAAATCCGATAAACGAGCTAAGAGATATTACAGTTTCCGGGAAGGGTCGCAAAACTGTCGCGGCTAACCCTAGTTGCTCGATAGAATCGACGTATAACTTCCTAAGTTCGTTCTAAGTTCTCGTACTCGATTTCTCACGAAACTTGACTCTCAAGGCAGTCAACACGTACTCCCGTACATGTAGGACTCCTTTTCAAAACTCTCTTAGAACTACGACGATCAAACCTCGTCGTTTCAACTACCATTTACTATACCAAAATCAAGTTAACAATTTCTCATTTCTAGTTCTCGACTATAACTACAACTCATATTATAATAATCCGAAAGCTCATGTCGTCAACTACAAAGTCGTACCTTAGTCCATTATAAACACTATTATCAAGTTAGAATTCTTACTCGACTTCTCGATTATTAATTACATTCACTTGTTCGTCTCTTAAGGAATTTCCAAAATTATCGGAATTCATTCAAATTTTACGACATCGATCATCATCTAAGGGGATTCATTATTATATACATCATCACCTCATATCATTACTTAAACTCAACTTAAATGGGATTCTTTGTCTCTTACGATCCACAAAATATTTTTAGAAAATTCCAATTAAATTCATAACATCATCTAATATCATTAGCAACATTAATTCATCAACAAAACATCAACTAAATCAACTACATGAAAACCCCCAATTTCCTCATATTTTTCGGTAATAACATAAAATTAAAGGGGGTGATTTTCTTCATCAAACATCATCATTAATCCCTTAATCATACTACTATATCATCAATTGATCAATTCAAGTCTTATTACACCATTAATTTGAAAATCCCTAACTCAAACCCTAGTTCAAATTCGGTTCTCACTTATAATCATAAGTATTTCGATTTCTTTTTGTTTTAATCATCAATCGAACATCTCCTAAGCAATATTATACCATCAATTGAAGAATTCAAACATCCTACATGATTCCCCTAAATTTTCGGTATTCATTAGGTCTTAGGGTTCTTGGATTTCTTTCAATTTTAATCATAGATCCATAACTAATACACCTAATTACACTAATTAGAGATCAAAACATCTAATCTCCATCATTCATAATTTTCGATCCAACTTGAAAAAGAAAAAGAAATAGAATCCAATTGGATAGGATTAGAGAGGAGATGAATACCTTGAACTTTACTAAAGGAAGAATTAGAAATCGATGGTTGGATGATGTCTTGTGGAATTTATTGTCCAAGAACTTGAAGCTTCTTCAACAATGGTGAAAAGAAAAATGGGAGAGAGAGAGAGCGTGTGAGTTCGGTTTTGGGGGGGGAAGGAATAAGGAAGATGACAACTTAATTTAACAAATATCTCATACTTAGGTGTAAAGTATAAAGTAAATATCTATATGGTGAATCATTATGAAAAGTACTGTATAAAATGAAATATCTAGCTTAGTGAGAGAGGGAAGTCGGTCAAGAGGGGGAGAAAAAGAGAAATTACGCGATTTTCCGGCGCGATACGACGCTACGGAAATCGAACGATGAAAAACGTAGCTCGACACAAAATCGTCAAAATCCGATTCGACCAAAAATTATAACGTATTTAACTTATTCGGAAAGTAATATTTAAAGACTTAATTCCGACAAAAACTCGGGACGACACAGTCCGAGTTTCGTCCGAAAAATCAAAAAAATGAAATTTCTCGGGCGAGTTCGTATCGTGATTTCGTGAATGTAAAAATTAGATGGTTTTCCATTCTGAGTTCTAGAACTAAAAAGTTTTTGTACGCGATAACCCTAAATACAGTAGTCATCCAACTGACTTCCGTAATTTATTTTCGGAAACGGATTTCACCGTTGGTTTTAGAATTCAGAATCGTAAACATAGACGTGCAAAGCCATTTTTTATTAATAACTTTAAATTTTTAAGACTGTACGGAAAATCTGGGCTATTACAGTTAAATTGTGAAGGACCAAGCGGGACGGAAAAGTAGCAAGGACACAAAAGAGTAAGCCGCCTAGCTAAAATCTTCAGAAGTCAGGTGGGCTTTTCTAAACTAAAACTTGATGAATGTTATTTATAATCGAGTATGCCTATGTGAGTTTTTAAATCAATTGACTTGCCATTTATTTGAGTTGGTATGATTTGTCATCAGCTTGAGTTATTGTTGTCCTGTGTGAGACAGGAACCCATGTGTGGATATTTGAGTTATTTGAGGTGACCGTGTGCTTTACTTCTGTTTAGCCGGTCACAGTGTTTGAGAAGGAGGCTTACTTCTCGACATAGAGATAATGTGGTAGACGATTCATACTTGTATGTTTATAATATAATCTAATTTTTATAAATCTCATTAATACTTGTAATGCTATAGCAAGGCAAGTTCAATTGTATAGCTCTAAGAGCAAGTTTTTAAAATGTTTTTGGCATGTGTTCACTGAGTACGAAGTACTCAGCCTTATTTTTCATGTATTTCTAAACGTGCAGGTTAGCGGAATGTGGATGACATGGACTGCTTGGTGGTGTGTTTTGTTTTTAGTCGAAAGTTAGCTGGCAATTACATGTCTTAATACATGTAGTTGTTGGGAATTGAGTCGAAGTATCCGCTGCAATGTGATACTATCTTTTGATATGTTTATGATATTACTCTGATATTCTGTTGGATTCAAGAGCATTTTTTTTAGTTTCCGCATGATGTGAACTCGACATACTTATGCCTTTTTGGTCTCCTGATGTAAATTACTTATGCTCGTTGGTTGTTTTATCATGATTTGAAAGCACGCTTTTATTTGTTATCGCTTTCAGTCATTATTCCCTTGATTCCCCGCACATGAACCCTTATGTGAGTTGAGTTAATGTATGATTTAATATTGTCCGTCGCACATCGGGAGTCAGGGTGTGACATAGTGGTATCAGAGCAGGTTTTCTGCTCTGAAGCTTAACTTTCTTTGATGAGTCGAGTCTAGATTTATTTCCTAGACTTATTTGAGTTAGTAACACACCAAGCAATTCCCCCATCTCATCCGGCAACCAGGTACGCCTATTTTCAAAAGCTTTCAAGTTTAATATAATAATTGAGTTTCTCGGTTTATGATATGCGCTCATTTAGAGATAAAAGATTGATAAGTAGTTTGAATAACTAGATTTCTTTAGAATGTCTTCCCTAATGTGTGTTTTGTGTGGAAATCGGAAAAGATGGAATGTTTGTGCAAACGTTTTCGTGAAATGGAATTGCCAAGTACCCTGAGCAATAAAACATCTGTGGAAAGCAAGAACGAGTATGTGGTGGTTGGAAATTTCAACATGCCTGTTTAACTGTTTTAAGTGTGCTTAACTCGTTTAAAATTCATATAGGATGGACGATCGAGAGTGGATGCAGGAGTACCTCCATGTTAGGAATTTGTATTACGAGACGATTGCTGAGTTTCTAGCTCGATATCATAAGATCTGGGAGAAAGTCAAGTACATGGATGTAGGAGCGCTGGATGGTATGATTCATTTGATTCATGCCTTGCCCCATGAGTGGCGTGATTAAGCAGCATCGCTTGTGCCCAAGTTTCTTGGACACCATTACCTCGGTGACTACCTTTACGGCGACTGCAATGCATTTATTGCTACTATTTCCGGGTAGTTTATCCAGTACGGTGCCCAGCCTCCAGGACCGTATGACGTTGACCTCCCTGCCATGCCGAACGGTTTTGCCCTCAGTCCCCCGCCTTTGCTTTAAGACGGACCAGCTCCTCCCCGTGTCCCTTCACCGCTCCGTTCTGAGCCAGAGCCCCGAGCCGTCTACCAGGACTACCTGTACTCGGGAGGTGTGCTTTCTATCCGTGCGTTTGACCCCTTTGCTTCGTCTAGCTCGACCGTCCCTCAGTCAAACGGTTTTCATAACCCCATCAGAGTCTTGCCGTCTTCACATGATCAGCTTGAGGAATTTATGCGCTGCAACCATACACATTCTCCGATTCAGCCCTTAGCTGAGCCCTTTAGGCCGACCCGCACAGGCGATAGTAATGACGACGAGTTTTTTGAGGATCCGGCAGCCGATGCTACAGTGGGCAGCGGATACCTCCAGGCTTTGCCAAACGACTACTTCTCTGTTCTGTATATATTTGCTCCGACCCCAGTAGTGAGGCTCGATCAGTTTCGTGGGCCAGAGTTTAGCATTTCAGCCGATGTGGCATCTTACCTCTACCGTTACGAGAGCAACCCCGAGACTTCCTCATGGGACGAGTCAGAATTGGAGGACGTCAATGCTCGATTTAAGGACGAGGACACTGGAGACATGACCAATCCATTGGAAGCCATCAACTATACTCTCCGCGACTTTGAAGAGGAGTTAAGGACAGCCGAGCGTGAGCGTTTTGCCATTATCAATGGAGATACAGATGCGGATCCCGAGGAAGATCCAGAGGAGGAAAATCCCGAGGAGGATCTAGAGGAGGATCCTGAGGAGGACCCAGACGAGGAGCAGCGTAATGATTATGATCCGAGTGAGGACGGTTCCGATGTTTAGGACCGGTTCAAGGAAGTTGTGGAAATCTCAAACAATATTTACTTTTCTGTCTAAGAGTTGAACTCTTTTTATTTTATTGCAGTGATGTATATATTTATGACTCGATGCTTGGGTAGCTAGTAGAATCGGACGCGAAGTGGTAGCTCATGTTTAGTCCGATTCGAGGCATAGAACGTCTTGTAGGCGTATAGGGAAATTTTTCAGTTGTGAATATTTATCCCTTATTTTGTTGTAAGTCCTCAAAAGAGGCCATCGTTCAGATGATATGAAAGAGAAGCCGTTAGGCTGCTAAAATCAATTTTGAGTCTCCTAAATATTTTGAGACGAGATTGAGTAACGAGATAAGAGTTGAGCTAATTGAATAAATTATTCTTTGACAATGTTCTATAAATAATAAAGTTGAGTAAAAAGATAATGCAATATATGTATTAATTGTAATAATATTTGAGTGCATGATTGCTTTGAGTATTGAGAAAGATTTATTTTGAGAATATGAGAATAATGACGTGATGATGCTTGAGATTATAATTGTTTTGAATATTGAGAAATATTTGTCTTGAGAATATATGAATAATGGCATGCATGTCAATGATGATTGATTATTTTTGAGTTGAGAAATTGATTGATTGAGATATATGAACTTGAGATGATTGAATTGTAGTGATTGCTAAAATTAAATTTCTTTCGATGAGTTGATAAGTACCGATCGAGAATCATATTCCTCTCAAAAGGGAAACATTTTCAAAATCGAGAAACGTTCCGAGTGAGTTAATTCGTTCTTTCAGAGTTGCTTAAAATTTTCTTTTGTATTTCTTTAGAATGCCGTCGAGACGAAGAAATATAAGAGTCGAAAGAAATGAGGAGGAGGGACATCGAGACCCTACTCCGTCCCCTCCAAATGAACGTCGAGTGGAAGAACTTTTTCTTCACCAAAATCCCCCAACCTTCGACGGTAAAGGCAGTCCGGCAGAAGCTGAGGACTGGATTCGTTCTCTGGAGTAAATTTTTAGATTCCTCCGATGCGACGATCGTGAACGTCTCGAATGTATGATGTATCAACTGAAAGGAACAACCGACTACTGGTGGAAAGCTCGACAAAGGACATATACTCCAGAAGAGCGTGAAAACTTGACGTGGGAACAATAATGGTCCCGATACGAGTTACTGGTGTATGGGGGGGGGGAATACACCAGTTAGGATTTTTCAATTTTGAAAGCTTAACCCTCGAAAAACTTCAACTGAGTAAAGAAAGTCTCAGCTGGATTCACAACTGAGTAAGAGACCTCAGCTGTGAGAGTGATGCCGTGCGGAATGTGGTGGAAATTATACTCGTAAAATAACTCAGGTTTTTGTGCAAGGTTGGTCAATAACCAAGACAGTTGATATGTAAAGATGCAGTTTGTATGCCGGTTAGTTTGGTCAGTTGAATATGCAATAAGTAACTGAACAGAAATAAACACAGACACACAGGATTTACGTGGTTCGGAGAGAACTCCTACGTCCACGGGAAGATGTGAGTCCACACACCTCGGTCCAAGTTCTTCTGGACAGTTCCACACAGCTTACGCGGGCTGTGCAACCTTTGCAATAAGTTTACGGGTACTTATCAACCTTTACAGTTAAGTTTACGGGTACTTAACAACCTATGTCAAGTTTGCGGGTACTTGACAACCTATGCTAAGTTTACGGGTACTCAACAACCTATCTACTCCGTTACAGAAAGAGTAGGATCCTAACAAACACTTTTTAGGGTGTGTGTGGGTGGGTTTTCCAACTACAGCTCGAACACGAATGTGAGCTGGATCTATGGCTTGAACGAATGAACACTCAAACTAAGATTTAAGACAGATTATAATTCTATGAACCCTTAGCTACTAATGTTCTACCACTCGGAACTCTCAGTTGTTGATGCTCTTAGAATATGATTTTGCAGATTTTCTTTGCTCTTGTTTCTCTCGTGGGTGCACTTCAAATTTTCTCTGTCTCGTGTGTTTTTTTTTTAATGAATGAATGCCTCTATTTATAGGCGGAGAGAATCAACTAGCCGTTGGAGGAGCCGTTGATCTCTGTTCTTTGATAGCGATGGCTTGTCTCTCATCTCTGCAGACTTTCCCGATATAGCATCTGTGCTCTTCTACTTTCCATCTGAGACAACCTTATGTTGGGCCAAATGGGGTAATGACTAAACGGTCAAACCCTTACGTGATTTCCTTTTTAAATTTCAAATTCAAACCTTTCTGACAGACAACCTTGGTTAGTCGGTTGAAAGTCTTGATCTTCATCTGAGTGGTCTTCAGCTGATGTTCTATCTGACTGAACCGTTGAACTCTCAGCTGACTTTCAACTTCATCCTTTTTGTAACCACTTTGTTATACCTTCCCCCTTGGTCGGATGGCTTTCTGTAACTGATGCTGAACCGTTGGCTTGAACTCTCAGTTGTATAAAAGTCTTCCTCCTTTTTGGCATAACTCTATCATCAGTCAGAGTCTTGTAACTGATGTTCCATCTGAACGGTTTGACTTGAACTCTCAGTTTCAACTGATGTTCCTCATCCGATCTTCCATCCTGGGTTGTATCCGAGTGTTGTTATGTCGCCGTCTTCAGCTGGAGACCTGTAAAGATAAAATCTTAACATTGCTCAAACAACGAGCCTAACTGCTAATATTAAGAGCTGGCAACATCTACTCGGTTGGGGTCAGTTGGTTTTGGAATTCATCAAAACTCATACTAATAAATTTTCCAACAATTTCCCCCTTTTTGATGATGCCAAAACCATTTACAACTTGAAACCACTACTGATCTAAACCTTACTAACTGACTTAAAATCTCAGCTGAAATTCTAGACAGTTTATAAGATAAAACATCAAAGGGTTAGCACAGTTATAACATGGTATTTAAAAGACTGCGATTTAGGGCTTGGACAATGAGATATTGTACGTCAAGATGAATCGAATATATACTTGAAGTTTTCATTACAACTGTTGTGTTTACAAAGTTAAGCACAAAACATTAAATTACAACAGTTGCTCAAAAACTAAATAATCTCAAAAATACTCTTGGCCGTACTTGCTGAAGATACGGTCAAAGATCTCTTTCTTCGCCGCTGACTCGGTCCCGGTATTAACTCCATGTTCCTTGCACACTTGTCTCGCCTCAGCCATGATTATATTTCTGTTAGGAGTACTTGTGCCTTTGATCATCTGAAGGCGATATCTGACCTTCTGTGGGACCGGAACTGTGTTAGGATCGAGCTGAGCTTCTACCATGGCTCGCTGGAATTGCCTGAACATCCCTGGATCCCCAGATCTAAGCTCCCACAAGGCTTCCTTGAAGGCTTGCCTTGGGTCTTCAGTTGAGTAGACCTTCCTGTAGTAGAAGTCGTTGATAAACTCATGCTTGAACTGCTCCCAGTCATCGTTCCACTCAATGTTCATCCACTTGTCAATATGTGGGAACCGTGACTGGAGCAGGGCATTTCTCTGTAGCTGCTTGGTCTTTGCTCTAGCTTCAGCCTTCATTTGGTGTTTGTTGATGCGTTTGACGCTCCGGCTGGCTTTGTTCCTATCCACGCTCTTAGCAATTTTAGCCAGTTCCTTTTCGAACTTGCCCACTTTCTTGGCTTGGTCAGTAGCAAACTTCTTGATCCAAGAGGGATTCAAGTAGTTCTCCTTGGACTCCCCCATAGCTTTTGCCACTTCGATGCAATCTTCGACTGAGATTCCGTCAACATCGATATCCAATTCGGCTGTAAGCTCAGCTACGAGGTCTTGGGAGACTTCAAGTTCCTGCTCTTTTCCTGCTGACTCCTTCAGCTGAAACTCTTTTTGAGCAGCTCCTTCCCCCTGAGCTCCAGGTGGTACTCATTCTTTCCCTTGTCCAGCAACAGCTGCTGGCACATTTCTTTCCCCCGTTTTGGCATCATCCAAAAGGGTGGCAATTGAGCCGTCCAGGGAAGTCAGCTTGGCTTCTGCTTGTTGAACTCGAGAGAAGAGTTCTTCCACAGCATCTGTCTCTTCAACCTTCTTCGCCAGCTCCAGGTCTTGGCGTTCTTGTTCGGCTTGCTTCATGGCGGCAAGGGTTGCAGAGACATCCTTGTGAAGGGTGACGAACTCAGCTCGATAATTTTCGAACTGAGACATCCACTCCTGGTCTTTTGTTTACTGGGACTTTGCAAGATTGGATTCAGATACAGACTTGAAGCTGTGGAATGCTGAGCTGAGTCCACGAACTTCTTTCTTCAGCGCAATGTCGGTGGTGCTGGTTGAGGAGGAGAGGTCATCTAGCTGCTTCCTCAGAGAGGCATTCTCCTCTATCAGCTGATCTATCTTGGCATTTTGAGCCTCAGCCAGATACTGTAGATCTTCTTTGTTGAGCTCGATGGAGGACAACAGCTCATGCCTCAGCTGGTTGACCCTCTCAGATATTAGCTCACTGATAGCATCAGTGGAGAGTGCTGGCTGAGCAGAGGGTCCAGACTGTTCGTGCTGTTGAGTTGTGGCTGGTGGATCCACAATGACCATGGCTGTTTGATTTGCCAGGTATTGTTGGAGCCTCTCTTCTTCTGCTTTAGCCGCCTCTTCAGCTGTATCCACATCCTCCACGGGTTCGGCAGTCTTGGCTAGCATGGACTCTAGGAAGGAAACAGCTCCTTCATTGTTACACAGCTCCCTAGAGTCAGTTCTTTCTGCTCGGCTTTGATCCAGGCGGCGTCGTAGCAGGGCAACCTTCTGGTTGTAAGCAACCTCGAGGTTCTGGAATCCAAAGTATGTCCTCAGGTTGGATTCATCAGTTTTCAACCTGTCTCAGCCGTGGATCCTCAGGGTGTCCTCCTTTACGTACCAGTAACTGAAGATGACGTTAAACTGGTAGAGAAGTTCGGTCCCGAACATTGCAAAGATGGGCATGGATCGTGCCTCCGGAAACATGCCTGTCAGCTTTCTGAAGCAGTAGACCAGCCTCCCTTCATACTCAGCCAAAATTGCCTGGCGGTTGGCTTCTTCATCAATCTATGGGGGGTCTATATCGAAGGCAATGGGTTCGATGGTTTTCTCAACATCGGCCAAAGAAATGGTCTCAACGTTGGCATCGAGCGTGAGGCTTGGGATATTTGACTGAGGACCAGTTGAGAGAACTGGATCCTCTTTGGTTGGAGATTGGGCGGGCTCATTAATTTCCTCAGACACAGGTGGGATTACCTGGCTGGCATTAGCTCCGGTTAGTGGAGAGGGTGGACTGTCGTGGGACTCCTCAGATGAAGAAGAGTCATCTGAGGACGAGCTGGACTTCTCATCATCGGTCTGCATCCCTTCAGCCATCTCTTCTTGTTGGCGGGGTTGAATCACAAACACAGCTGCATCAACCGACTGGCTGGATTCGGTTGATTTCTCAGCTGGTGTCTCCTCTGCTGGCTTTTCCACAGCTGGCTTCGCAGCTGGTTGCACAGTTGGCTGCTTGAAACGAATCCTCGGTCTCTTCAGTAGAGGTACCTCCTCCTCTTCTTCTTCATCTTCATCAATCTCATCCCTCAGCTGGCGTTTAGAAGATGATCTGGTTGTTCGGCCAACTGTTGCAGGAGGTTGAGACTTCAATTGTGCCTCAGCTGTGTCTGCTTCCACAGCTAGTTTTCCAGCTCCCTTCTTGTCCTTGGGAGTGTACACCGCAGACAAGACATCCTGAGCCTTCTTAGCTGATGGGAACAGCAACAACTTCTTCAGGGGAGTTGCTTCGCTGTCTTCCCAGGTCAGGTTCTGGTCCTTGGTGGCACTGAGGATCAGCGCAGAGATCTTGGTGCCGAAGTTGAGTGAGCCTTTCACACTCAACGATCGCTCTCCGGACTCAGTTGTGACCTCGGAGATCTTCTGTTGCTCCAACAGCAGCTGATGTTCAAAGTACTGAAGCCAGTTGACCTCTTGTCTCTCTTCCAGAGCCTTCTGCTACTTTAGTTTGGGGCGGCTGATATCCCCAAACGCTCCTCCGTATCCAAATACACATTTGGATATAACATCGAACAAAAGTCGATGTTGAGGCTTCAACTTTGTTCTTTGCATGCTGCTCTTCATTTTCTCTGGGATAATCAAGGCCTGCTGAAGGAATTCATCCGCTTCTTTATCCGTGAAGTTGTCGACGATATCTGTGGCCTGAAGATTTCTGGGGATGATTTTGGCGAGTTCTTCAGACACACGAATCTTGACGGCGGAATCATGGACAGTCCTGGAGACTCCATCGCGCTGTTTGCAGGAAACTGTAGACACAAGTCCGACTTGTGAATCGTGATGGAGATTGAGATAGAACTCTCCGACTTGTTTCCTGAGAATGAGGGAGGGAGAAAGAGTCGCCCATTGAAGAAGGTCGTGCGCAGAGAGAAGACCGGCGAAGGGAGAGAGCTCCGGTGACTCTAGCGCGTCCGTCGATAGAATATATTCAAAGTGTATCTTCGATATCAACATATCGAATGACTCCTGGAAAGTGGCTGGTTCTTTGGAAACCATCTTCTTGGAGGATTTGGGTGCCATTGTAATTTTCAGTGAAGATATATATATGCAAAGAGGAAAGAGAAAATTAGCCAAATTTGGAGAGACAGAATTGAAGACGATGATGAACAGTTGTTTTGATATGCACGATCGAGGAAAGTAGGAGATAACTTCCTGATTTTTTGCCTTAAATAGGTTTTTGACTCGGTTGAAATCAACGGCTGGGGTTAAATGGTGTGAATCCATCAATGGCTGAGATTGCGCGACTGTTGACTAGCTTTGACTCGACGTTTTGATCCGAGTTCCAACCAGCGCGTGAGAAGGTGTACAGTTTCATGTCAGCCCAGTCGCACTATAAAGTAGGCTATGGATGTTCAGCCGTACTTTACATTTAATGCGACATGATGGCTGTTTTTAATGTAACTGACTAGCTCAGGAATGTTTGAATTTATTTCAATCATTCTCATTTAAGAACATAACACCTTCAGTCATAAATGTTACCTGCCAGCTGATGTCGAAATCAGCTGTATACCTCAGTTGTATTCCTCAGTTGCCGCATACCATCAGTTGACTCGAGTTCGTCTGTTCAGCTGGCGTCTGATCCAATGTTGCAGCATACCATCAGCTGACTCGAGTTCGTCTATTCAGCTGGCGTCTGATCCAATGTTGCAACATACCATCAGCTGACTCGAAATCGTCTGTTCAGCTGATGTCTGATGTTTTCAGTTGGCAATCCACATCTGCAATTCCCCCTTTATCTGAGCTTTCCCCTCAGATGGATATCTGACTCTTCAGCTCGGCTGACTCCTCATCTGATGGATCCAACAGTCCAAGAAGATCACATAGCATCTTGAACCGGGCTTCAGGTAGAGGTTTGGTGAAGATATCGGCTCTCTGAATCTCAGTTGGAATCTTCTTCATGGATACGTCCTTCTTCTCGATATGATCTCGGATGAAATGATGTCGAATATCAATGTGCTTAGTCCGAGAATGGCGAACAGGATTCAAAGAGATAGCAATGGCACTTGAACTATCACAATGAATGGGAACCTGTCCAGTTGCAACTTCATAATCTCTCAGTTGTTGCTTGAGCCATAACACTTGCATGCAACAACTTCCGGCGGCCATATACTCTGACTCGGTTGTAGAAGTAGCAACACATGCCTGTTTCTTGGAGAACCATGATACTAGCTTGCTTCCCATGAACTGACAGTGTCCAGATGTGGACTTCCTGTCCAATCGATCTCCGGCTAGATCCGCATCTGAGTATCCGGTCAGCTGGATATTGTCGTCAGTTGGATACCACAACCCAACATTGACAGTACCCTTCAGATACTTGATGATGTTCTTTGCTGCCATCATGTGAGCTTCTCTCGGTTGAACTTGGAACTGAGCACACACTCCAACCGCGTAGGATATGTTTGGCCGACTGGCGGTTAGATAGAGCAGCGAACCGATGATCCCTCTGTACTTGCTGGCATCCACTAGCTTTCCCTCAGCTCCGGGTTCGATCTTCCAGTTAGTATTCATCGGGATCCTTGTGGTTTTGCTTTTCTGCAATCCGAACTTTGTGATGAGCTTATTTGTATATTTTGACTGATTAATAAAAATTCCTTTCTCTGACTGCTTCACTTGGAGTCCAAGAAAGTAATTCATCTCGCCCATCATTGACATCTCGAATTTCTCCTTCATAAGATCTGAGAACTTCTTGCACAGTTCCTCCGACTTGGAACCGAAAATGATGTCATCAACATAGATTTACACAACAAGTATATCTTCTCCAACTTTGATGGTGAACAGTGTTTTATCAACTGAGCCTCGTTTGAACCCTGAGTCCAGTAGAAATCCACAAAGAGTGTCATACCAAGCTTTAGGTGCTTGCTTCAAGCCATAGATGGCTTTCTTCAACCTGTACACTCTTCCATCTCCAGTTTCGAAACCGGGTGGCTGTTCAACATAAACATCTTCCTTGATATCACCGTTGAGGAAAGCAGACTTCACGTCCATCTGATAAACCTTGAACTTGTGATGTGCGGCATAGGCTAGAAATATTCGGATGGCTTCCAGCCTTGCAACTGGTGCGAAGGAATCTTCAAAGTCAATTCCTTCTTGTTGGCAGTATCCCTGAGCTACCAACCTTGCCTTGTTCCTCACGATGTAACCAATGGCGTCTCTCTTGTTCTTGAAAATCCATTTAAGTCCAATAACTTTGACACCAGTTGGTCTTTCTACCAACTCCCAAGCACAGTTGCGTAGAAATTCATTCAGCTCCTCTTGCATAGCTGTTGTCCAGTGAACACAGTTGAGAGCTTCCATGACATGCTTTGGCTCTGGCACATCAGCTACGTAGCATGAAATCATGGCACCGTCTCTAAGTTGTTCAAACTCCGCGAAAACTGCCAACTCCTCAGAATGGGCATACTGGACATCCTCAGCTGAACCGGAAGTTGCAACTCTGCTCCTGGTTCGTACACCTTCGGTTGGATCTCCGATGATGTCATCCTTGGAATGATCATCATACCATCTCTTGTTGCGTCTTCCATCTTCTTCCAACTGTGTTGGTTCAGGGATTTCAACTGAAGGAGAATCCTGAACTGTTGGAGTCTTCATAACTGGGGATTTGTCAACTGTTGAGTCTGGGTCCTCAATGTTGACAATATTTCGAACCGGGCTCGGTTGGGCTTCGGTTGCTGATGCAGTTAGAGTGACATCAGCTGGAGTTCCCCCTTGATTTGAGCTGGGGTCCTCAGCTACCGCTTGATGATCTTCACATTCATCTTCTGAGGAACACGGATCATCATCCTCGGTTGCCCATATCAACGGTTCGGCCATATTCTTCTGCCTTTGAACCTGCGATCTGGTGAGAACTGGTGAAACAGCTGGATCTGCTTGTTGTCCTTTAGCCTGTTCCCTGCACTCAAAGGTAGATTCATCAAAACTAACATGAGGTGTTATCTCCACAACATGAGAGTTGTTGTTGAAAACTCTATATGCCTTGATCCGAGCAGCATATCCAAGAAATATGCCTTTCGAAGCTTTGGCATCAAAAGTTTTCAACTGAGTCTTCCCATTATTGTGAATATAACACTTAGAGCCAAAAACGCGAAAATATGAAATATCAGGCTTCCTGCGTCTCCATAGTTCATATGGTGTCTTTCCCAACCGCTTGGTCAGAAGAGAACGGTTCTGAGTATAGCATGCTGTGTTGATTGCCTCAGCCCAAAATTTCTTTGGCAGAGCTGAGCTTGTCAACATAGATGTGGCTGCATCCTTCAGCGTTCGGTTCCTTCTCTCAGCTACTCCATTCTGTTGTGGAGTTCGCGCAGCTGAGGTTTGATGAGTGATTCCGTGCTTCTCGCAGTACTCAATGATGGTTTCATTGAGGAACTCGGTTCCACGGTCTGATCGGAAAGAAATGATTTTCATCTCTTGTTGGTTCGATATCCGATCCATCAGCTTGGGTAGCTCATCTCGGGTTTCACTCTTGTGACGCATGAAAATGGTCCACGTGTACCTCGAGTAATCATCAGTTACAACCAGTGTATACTCGTTGCCATTTATGCTCTTTGGTGTAACTGGCCCGAAGAGATCCATATGGATCTGCTGTAATACTCGGTCGGTTGAGGGTGTGGATTTCAACCGGAACGAGGATCTGGCGAGCTTTCCCAGCTGACACGCACTGCAGATATGTGTTGTTGAAAACACACGGTTAGGAATGCCCTTTGCGAGTTCCTGTCTGGCTAGTCGGTTCATTGTCTTGAAATTCAGATGGTTGAGCCTTTTGTGCCACAGCCAGCTCACATCTGAACTGCTCTTTGATAACAGACAAGTTTCAGGTGGGCTGCTTTTCCAGTCAGCATAGTAGACATTCCCAGTTGGAGATCTATTTCCCAACAATATGACCTGCTTTGTTTGAACGTCTTTAACTCTGCAACCCTGAGCATCAAACTTGACAGAAAAACCATTATCACAGAATTGGCTGATGGAGAGCAGGTTATGCTTCAATCCATCAACATATGAAACATTAGAAATTGACACATGATCAGTTTCAAGGGTACCGTAGCCTTTGGTGTAACCTTTTGAGTTGTCACCAAAAGTAACAGTTGGACCGTTCAGCTCCACGAAACTTCCAAGCAAATCCTTCAGATTTGTCATATGTTTCGATCATCCGCTGTCCATTACCCACTTTGTCTGTGTCGCTTTATTCTTCCTCAGATGTTCCTCTTGTACCTGCGCGGAGAAACACGCTTAGGTCCCCAATTTCAGTTGGGTCCTGGAGGGTTAGAACCAATTCTCCCTAGAACTGTGGGTCGCTTTTCCCTGTAGACTCGAATAGCCTTGTCATTCCAAATGATCTGCCCATTTTCATCAACTATAACAACACCTCGGTTATCCTTAGGCTTGTTGTTATTATTGATGTTCTGTCTCTTTGGAAGAGATGGATTTCTCCTATGTTGGGCTTTAGGAGGAGTGGGGTTCCTTCTATTTGGTTGACGTCTCTGACCCTTTTGATTTTGCCAATGAGGTCGGCTGTCATTGTGGAATCGTCGTGGTTGATTCTGATTCCATTGCCCTAGCTGTTGACGATAGCCGTTCATGCCCGGATGTTGATTCATGTTGTGGCATGAGTATCCATAGCTGTCCTAACTGTTCCACATCGGTTGACTCGGTTGGAACCTCTGGTTGTTGTGGTGATGGAATTGAGGCTGATTTTGTCGGTTGAAGTTCTGTTGGTTCCATCCCTGCTGCGGTTGGTTCCTTGGTTGGTTGTGCGGTTGTCTTTGAGGTCGGTTCTGTCGTCGGTTGTATCTTCGACGTCTCTGGTTCCTCGTCTGAGTCTTCGAACATTCCCCCTCGGTTGTCTGCCCATCCGACTGAGTCTTCGGTTTTCCATCTGCAGCTCCTTTGCCTTTCTCAGTTGCAGTTGCCTTAGCCGGTTGTGAGGGTGGTTCTTCAGTTGCAGACTCAACTGTGTCTGGTTTGGCAACCGTGACCTCCTCAGCCTTGGTGAAGGTAGCTGGTGGAATTTCAGTTTCCTTGGCCACGTCGTATCCGAGTCCAGACACGTCATCCATTTGACGTCTGTATCTGATGAGATTCTCGATAATCTCGGATGACTGATATAGCTTTGTCAGGTTGTCCTTCTCAGTTTGAAGGTCTTTGAGAAGAACAGCTATGTGTTCGGTCTGGGCGTCCGACGTCTTCATCAGCTGGTCGATCTGAGCCTCTTGCTTGTTCAACTGCTCATTCTGTGCCTTGATCTATTCCTTCAACTACTCATCGGTTGAAGCCTCAGTTTGGTTGGCCGCGGTCAGTTGACTTTTAAGATAGTCAATCTCCTCTGTTTGACTCTTGATCAGATCGTCCTTTTCGGTTAAGGATTCTTCCAGTTTTACAAACTGTTTGTGAAGATTCTTAAACTCAACCGTTTGCTGATTCAGTTGTTCACTCAGTTCTTGGAAATCATCCCAAGATGGTTCCAGCTCATCTTCTAAAGTATCCTGCACGGCAACATTAGAAGAATTTAAATTAGCTGGGTTAGAAGTTACCTCAGCTTCATTTTGGTCAGTTCCAATCGCCATGAGACATTGATCCTGTCCGCTCGCGTTGTTGGTGGGAGTCAGCTCGTCCTCATCTTCAGTGTCGGTGAAGATGTCCACGTCATCAGCTGCTTCCTCTGCAACCATGGCCTTATCTTTTGCGTTTTGCTTGGCCCACAACGCATCTCTTTCTTTCTTTGAGAGGTCTGGACAGTCAGCCTTGAAATGTCCCTCTTTGCCACACTCAAAGCAGCTGTTGTTCACAGGCTTTGAGTTGTCTCTTGTTCGGTTGGATTTGTAGAACCGCTTGTACTTTCCGAACCGAGTGTCCATGTCAGCTAGCTTCTTTGACATGGCGGCAATGCATTGTTGCAGCTCTGCTCTGCTTGGCTCCTTTGCAGTTGTGTCCGCAGATCTTGTTGCTCTTGATGTTCGCGGCTTGGAATAGTTAGCTCGAAGGGCGACAGTCTTTGTTGCTGAACCAATATCCTCATGTCGACTTGTCTGAACCATCGACTGGGATTTTCGTCGGTTCACTTTGTACTCATTTCCTTTCATAATTGAGAACAATCTTTCAGTTCCCATTTCTCCTAGGTCAACTCAGGTTTCATGGATGTTGGTGAAGGTATCCCACTCAGCTGGAAGTGCTTGTAACACTTTGAGATTGATTTCTCTCAAAGTATACTTTCCTCTTCGGATAGACTGGATCCTTCTGATGATCTCCATGAACCGAAGCTCCATCTGATTGATGGTTTCGTCCACTGTCAGAGTGAAGTTGTCAAAATCTTGACATGCATGGGAGAACTTGTTCTCCTTGGTTTCGTCACTTCCTTCACTCAGAGATGCCAAAGTGTCCCACATCTCTTTAGCAGTGTTGCACTCCTCTATCCATGGAAGATAGTCTTGTCCAACTGTGGACATGATAGTGCTCTGAGCCCAGATATCCAGCTGGCTCACTTTTGCTTCCTCAGAAGTGTAGTCTTCTGGGTTCTTCTCGACTATCTCCTCATTTGCATCCCCAAGGGTTGGATCTGTAGGAGTACGGATGACCTTTTCTGTGATCTTGATAGGTCCGGATGAGAGTACTTGTTGCATTCTGTGATGCTTGGATAGTAGCATCTTCTTCATCCGAGTCTTCCAGGCTGTATAGTTCACAACCGAGAACATAACCACGATCTTATCTTTAATATCCATCTGCACACAACAACAGACAACAAATGCAAGCAGATATGCACTAGCGTGAAAAATGATCTATTCAGTTGACCACTGAAGAAAACACCTCGATTCACACCTCGTGAAACAGAGACAGTAGTCTTTTGAACCACTGCTCTGATACCACTTGATGGTCCCGATACGAGTTACTGGTGTATGGGGGGGGGGGGAATACACCAGTTAGGATTTTTCAACTTTGAAAGCTTAACCCCCGAAAAACTTCAACTGAGTAAAGAAAGTCTCAGCTGGATTCACAACTGAGTAAGAGACCTCAGCTGTGAGAGTGGTGCCGTGCGGAATGTGGTGGAAATTATACTCATAAAATAACTCACGCTTTTGTGCAAGGTTGGTCAATAACCAAGACAGTTGATATGTAAAGATGCAGTTTGTATGCCGATTAGTTTGGTCAGTTGAATATGCAATAAGTAACTGAATAGAAATAAACACAGACACACAGGATTTACGTGGTTTGGAGAGAACTCCTACGTCCATGGGGAGATGTGAGTCCACACACCTCAGTCCAAGTTCTTCTTGACAGTTCCACACAACTTACGCGGGCTGTGCAACCGTTGCAATAAGTTTACGGGTACTTATCAACCTTTACAGTTAAGTTTACGGGTACTTAACAACCTATGTCAAGTTTGCGGGTACTTGACAACCTATGCTAAGTTTACGGGTACTCAACAACCTATCTACTTAGTTACAGGAAGAGTAGGATCCTAACAAACACTTTTTAGGGTG
Source organism: Schizonepeta tenuifolia (assembly GCA_029490685.1). Taxonomy (NCBI): domain Eukaryota; kingdom Viridiplantae; phylum Streptophyta; class Magnoliopsida; order Lamiales; family Lamiaceae; genus Schizonepeta; species Schizonepeta tenuifolia. The sequence goes on from CM055959.1 coordinate 79,941,866, forward strand.
TGTGTGGGTGGGTTTTCCAACTACAACTCGAACACGAATGTGAGCTGGATCTATGGCTTGAACGAATGAACACTCAAACTAAGATCTAAGACAGATTATAATTCTATGAACCCTCAGCTACTAATGTTCTACCACTCGGAACTCTCAGTTGCTGATGCTCTTAGCATATGATTTTGCATATTTTCTTTGCTCTTGTTTCTCTCGTGGGTGCACTTCAAATTTTCTCTGTCTCGTGTGTTTTTTTTTTGAATGAATGAATGCCTCTATTTATAGGCGGAGAGAATCAACTAGCCGTTGGAGGAGCCGTTGATCTCTGTTCTTTGATAGCGATGGCTTGTCTCTCATCTCTGCAGACTTTCCCGATATGGCATCTGTGCTCTTCTGCTTTCCATCTGAGACAACCTTATGTTGGGCCAAATGGGGTAATGACTGAACGGTCAAACCCTCACGTGATTTCCTTTTTGAATTTCAAATTCAAACCTTTCTGACAGTCAACCTTGGTTAGTCGGTTGAAAGTCTTGATCTTCATCTGAGTGGTCTTCAACTGATGTTCTATTTGACTGAACCGTTGAACTCTCAGCTGACTTTCAACTTCATCCTTTTTGTAACCACTCTGTTATACCTTCCCCCTTGGTCGGATGGCTTTCTGTAACTAATGCTGAACCGTTGGCTTGAACTCTCAGTTGTATAAAAGTCTTCCTCCTTTTTGGCATAACTCTTGTAACTGATGTTCCATCTGAACAGTTTGACTTGAACTCTCAGTTTCAACTGATGTTCCTCATCCGATCTTCCATCCTGGGTTGTATCCGAGTGTTGCTATGTCGTCGTCTTCAGCTAGAGACCTGTAAAGATAAAATCTTAACATTTCTCAAACAGCGAGCCTAACTGCTAATATTAAGAGCTGGCAACATCTACTCGGTTGGGGTCAGTTGGTTTTGGAATTCATCAAAACTCATACTAATAAATTTCCCAACAAACAATTTAAGGAAACTTTGTACAAGAAGTATGTACCGAGGAGTTATCATAAGCAGAAGGCGAACGAATTTGCAAATCTAAGACAAGGAAAGAAGACAGTGGCCGAGTACGACCGTGAATTTTGTGAGTTAGCTCGTTTTGCGCCCGATAAGGTGGATACCGATGAAAAGATGTGTGAGTTGTTCCGAGTAGGATTAAGGCAGGATATTCGAGTAGTTCTCGCCAGTTAAAGTGATCTGACTTATGCAGAAGCCCTTAATCGAGCCCTAGTTATGAAGTTGGCTATGCAGCCAGAAAAAGGATCGCATCCTTCAGCGAATCCTCAATTCCAAAGCCAAACGACGACGACTGTAACTACCCATCAATCGCAGTTCGGTCAGCATGCAAAGAGGAAAGGAAAATAGAGTGGTGGAAGCCACCCAAGCAAAAGGCCATTGCAAGAAAACGGACAACAACAACCTCAGCAAACTCAGAAAGCGAGAGTTCCGCAAATTAATCGAAGCAACATACCTACAGGACCCCAAGGACTCCCTCCTTGTTCAAAGTATGGCTGGATGCATCAAGGCACCTGCAAAGCTGGAAGTAATGTCTGTTATACTTGTGGACAGCCTGGTCATTTTTCGAACAGGTGCCCAAGTAAACAACAGGGAATGAGCAGTGGAAGGCCAAGTCAGTTTCAGCCTTCGCAGATGAAAGCAGTTGAAGCGACCCGATAGCAAAAGTTTCTTTAGCATCAACGAAAGCCACAACCGCCAAAGCATCAACTTTCTCAGTAGGAATTGCCGTATTTCCAAAGAGCGTTTGCATTTGAGCAAAAACCTGGCACTAAGGACCAAGGAAATCTCGCAGGTATGGGAAAGCTTAACGGCATACCTGTTGTTGTTTTATTTGATATCGGTGCTTCGCATTCATTTATATCTAGTGCTTGCGTAGAAAATCTTGGTTTGAACTTAGAAGAATCGAATCAGGTGCTTAGAGTGGCAACCCCTTTAGGTAAATCGACGTTAATTTCACGTGTTTGCTCAAACTTAGAATTTGAATTTGGAAACCGCAATTTGTCTGCGAAATCCCTAAACCTAGTCCAGATGTGGGACATAGACATAATCTTAGGAATGGATTGGCTAACCGAGAATTTTACGACGATTCGATACGACCATAGGTAGATTTTGTTTCAACCCCGTGGAGAAGAACCGACAGTAGTCTTCGGAGTTGAAACGAAAGTCAAGAAAAATATGCCGATTATTTCAGCCATGAAAGCAGAGAAGTTAATGAGAAGAAAGGATACGAAGGCATATCTGATTTATTTAAACAAAGATGAGGAGCAAGAGTTGAGTGTTGACGACATAACCATTGTGCGAGAATTTAAAGACGTATTCCAAGAAGTGCTACCAAGATTGCCTCCCGATAGGAAATTGGAATTTACGATTGATCTCGAACCTGGATCAGTCCCAATATCGAAAGCTCCGTACAGAATGGCCCCAAAGGAACTCCAAAAGTTAAAGATTCAGCTGCAAGAACTTTAGATTTGGGTTTCATTCGGCCAAGTGTTTTCCCCTGGGAGCCCTGATTCTGTTTGTGAAGAAAAAGGACGGTAGTCTAAGAATGTGCATAGATTACCGAGAGCTTAACAAGATTACACTAAAAAACAAGTATCCTTTGCCAAGGATAGATGATTTGTTCGATCAATTAAAAGGAGTAGGTGTTTTCACCAAAATTGACTTGAGGTCTGGGTATCATCAATTGAAGATCAAGCAAGAAGATGTTCCAAAGACTACTTTCAGAACAAGATATGGACATTACGAATTCATAGTAATGCCATTTGGATTGACCAATGCCCTAGCCATCTTCATGGATTTGATGAATAGAGTTTTTCACGAACTTTTCATGAATTTTTGGACAAATTTATGATTGTCTTCATAGACAATATATTGGTGTATTCCAAGGATAAGGCAGAACACGAGAAGCATCTGCGAATCGTGTTGGAAAAGCTAAGATCAGAGAAGTTGTATGTCAAGTTTAGCAAGTGTGAATTTTGGTTGAAAGAAGTGAATTTCTTAGGACACGTTGTTTCGTCCGAAGGAATTAAAGTCGATATAGAAAAGGTGAAAGCTGTTCAAGAATGGAAATTACCGACGTCAGCTCATAAAATCCGTAGTTTTCTCTGTTTAACAGGTTACTATCGGAGATTCATAGAAGGATTTTCCAATATTGCAAAGCCGATGACAAGTTTGTTGAAGAAAGAATCCAAGTTTAAATGGACAGAAGAATGTGAGAAAAGTTACAAAGAGCTTAAGACGAGATTGACTTCAGCCCCAGTATTAGCCCTTCCTGAAGCAGGAAAAGACTATACCGTTTATACAGACGCATCAGCTCAAGGCTTAGGATGTGTGTTAATGCAAGATGGAAGAGTAATAACATATGCTTCAAGAAAACTTAAACCCTATGAAGAGAAGTATCCGACTCATGATTTGGAATTAACAGCCGTAGTGCATGCCTTCAAAATTTGAAGACACTATCTTTATGGAGCTAAGTGTGAATTTTTTTCGGATCATAAGAGTTTGAAGTATTTCTTTGAGCAAAAAGAGCTAAACATGAGACAAAGGAGATGGCTAGAGTTAGTGAAAGATTATGATTGCAAGATATCTTATCATCCCGGGAAAGCTAACATTGTAGCCGATGCATTGAGTAGAAAAAGGAGATCAAAGAATTCATAAGAAACCGAAGAATTCAGAAAAAGGAGATCGAAGATTATGGCTAGAATTTTTGCTATCTAAGGAAGAAAAGTTAATTGAAGAATTTAGAAGAATGAGAATTGAAGTAGTTCTACCTCCAACAACGGTAGAACAAGTGATTGCTACATTGGTAGTAATGCCAGATCTAAGATCTCGTATCATAGAAGGTCAAATGAAAGATGAGGATTTGGAAAAGTTAAGATTGAAGGTTAGAAAAGAAGGAGTCAAGGATTTTTCAGAATCGAGAGACAACGCTTTGTTGTTCCGAGGAAGGATTTGTGTGCCAAATAACGAGAAGTTAAGGAATGAGATAATAACTGAAGCTCACGAGACCCCGTATACAGCCCATCCCGACAGTACGAAGATGTATCAAGATTTGAAGCAACAGTTCTGGTGGGAAGGATTGAAAAAGGACGTGGCCTTGTATGTTGAAAGATGTTTAGCTTGCCAACAAGTGAAGTCTTTGCATCAGAGACCGTATGGACCCTTAAAACCACTACCAGTTCCAGAATGGAAGTGGGATGGTATCACTATTGATTTTGTGACGGGTTTGCCAAGGTCAAGAAAAGGAAATACAATTGTGTGGGTGATTTTGGATAGATTAACCAAGTCCACTCACGATTTATATTAAAGAAATTGTAAGGTTGCATGGAGTTCCAAGCACGATCACTTCCGATCGAGATTCGAAGTTTACAACACGTTTTTGGGAGAGTTTCCAAAAAGAATTGGGAACACAGTTGCAGTTTAGTACCGCTTATCATCCTAAAATGGAAGGCCAGTCATAAAGGACGATTCAAATTCTTGAGGACATGTTGAGAGCTGTGTTGTTAGACAAAGGAGCCGATTGGGAGAAGATCCTACCTCTTATCGAATTTTCCTATAATAGCAGCTATCAAAATACGATTGGAATGGCCCCTTATGAAGCTCTATATGGAAAGAAGTGTAGATCTCCGCTCTACTGGGACAAAGTAGGCGAGAGAAAAGTCATAGGGCCAGAAGCGATTGAGGAGATGATGGAGTCTGTTCGTCAGATTCGCGAGAAGATTAAAGAAGCCCACAGAAGTCGTACTCTGATAATCAAAGATCCGAGCTAGAGTTCGATGTAGGAAGTAAGGGCTTTTTGAAAGTATCCCCTTCGAGAGGAGTACACCGCTTTGGTGTTAAAGGAAAGCTAAAGCCTCGATTTATAGGACCGTTCGAAATCCTTGAAAGGATTGGAGCTGTCTCGTATAGACTAGCTTTGCCTCCCAGTTTTAGGAATTTGCATAACGTTTTTCACGTGTGACAATTGCGAAAGTAAATTTTCGATCCAAAGCACGTGATTCGCCAAGAAAATGTGGCTTTGAAGCCAGATTTAAGCTACGAAGAGAGGCCTGAGCAAATTCTAGATCGTAAGGTTCAGCAACTTAGAACAAAATCGATTTCCTTAGTTAAGATTAAGTGGTGTCACCACGATCTTGAAGAAGCTACGTGGGAAGTTGAAGAAAAGATGAGAGCGAAGTATCCTGAGCTATTTCTCAAGGTTAGTAAATGTCGGGACAAAATTTGTCTTAAGGGGGTGAGGATGTAATACCCCAAACTTTTACCAGTCCTTGAGTGCATTCTAAATACGTTTATATGTTTAAATAACGTGCCTTGAGTGATAAAATTTTTCAAGAAAATAAATTTTCTTGAAAATGACCAAAATGCCCTTACGTGCTTTGATGTGATTTTTCTTGTTTCGATTATTCGAAATGAGTATGTGATGCATTGATTGATTTTTGTTATATGAGTTTGAGTATGAGTATGAATTTCGGAGAATTCTGAGAACTTTCACTTTTGACGATTAGTGCCGATAAGTCGAGAAATCACTAATCACTAACGGACTCTGAATTTAACCTAATTAGTGTCTTTTGAACCTAGAATTAATTCTAAGACCCCTGAGATATATTAAAAAATTTTCTGAGATCACATGAGAGAGTTTTAAAATTTATTCCTTAACGGTTTGATTAACCGATTGATTTTTAGGGTTTTCCTCGTTACATGGAATTTTGACCTAAAAATTAGATATTCGGATTCCTTGATTTATTTCGTGAAATATGAGATAGAGTTGAGGTGTTTTCGATGTCGGAAACGAGTCGAGGAGAGGTTTTAGACGTTTTCAGTGTTAACGGAAAAACATGGATATATTCTACTGGAAAACTTTTTCATCCGGAAATGATTATACCAGTTAAAATGAGATATTTTTCTTATCTCTCTCCATCTCTCTCACAACCCACATAGCCTCTCTCTCTCCCCCTAATTTTATTCTCTTCTTAATTATATTCTCTACCTAGTTATCTATTTTCAAAGCCTAAGAGAGAATAACATCATTTCATTCATTTAATCTATCTACCAATTCATTTCCTTCATAGCTAAGCATAGCAAATTCACTCATCTCTCTCTCTACTCTCTCTCTCCATCAAAGAAACCAAGAAGGAGAAATAATTCTCTTTTCTCTCGCTCTCTTCACCGCACACACATACACCTAGAATTAGGAGAAAACCTCCATTAAAGTTCAAGTCCTCAAACATTCAAGCTCCAAGATCATCATCCGCTTTATTCCTCAAACCCTAATCAAGAAGGTAACTTAATTCTTCAAGCTTGGTGAATATTTCAAAATCAAAATCATCTCTCCTCTATTTTCTTTAATTCTTGGCATTAAGCCCTAAAAAGAGGTGATTGATTTTTGTTATTTTTCTTGAGGTATAGAGATGAAATCCTCCATGAAAATCCAAGAAAATTCTTGAGCTCATTCCTCTCCCTTCACCATCGACCCAAGCCAAGAGGAGAAGAAGTTTGATTTTATTTCATTTCAAAGTATGATTTTATTTCAAGTTCTACATATATGTAAATGTATAAAGCTAAAGAAAAAGAAGGAAGAATGCATGTTTAATTTATGCTTAGGCAACTAGGATGATCGATGATGATGATATGAGTATATAAATAATGAGAAGAACAAACCCTAGGATTTTATATAGGAATCAAGTATTAAGAGAGAAAAGAAAGGAAAAATAAACCTATAAAATTTGTGGTGGAAACCGAAAATAAGAAAGAAAGGGAAGAAAAATTAATTCTGATTTCTTGATGATTTCTTGATTATATGTGTGTAATACCCCGGATAATTATTCCGTCATTAAAATAAAAAGTTAATTAATAATTAAGGCTTTGCACGCCTAAGTTAAGGATTTTTTATTCTAAGATTTACGGTGAAATCCGTTTCAGAAAATAAATTCTAGAAGTCGGTCGAACGACTACTGTATTAGGGTTTTCGCGTCCGATAGATTTTTCGTCCGAAAACTTAGAATTAAAAACTGTCAGAATTTACATTCACTTTTTCTTCGATGCGAGTTCACCGGAGAAAGTTAGTTTTTATGATTTTCCCGGGCGAATTTTAGACTGTCTAATCCCGACTATTTTTTCGGATTTTGAAAAATGAATTAGGTTTTCTGAGTATGTGATTTATTTCTAATCTAATGGACGAATTAGATTTCGTCGAATTCGTAACTATCTAAGAAATTATTTCTCGACTTTTATAACGTCGTTTAAAACTCGGAAACGAGATATTTCCGTCAAATTTTCGCAACCAAACGCGCCTTAACAACTCACCACTTTCTTTGCTAGATATTTACCACCTTTATGTAAGTATACACCTTGTCATCACCCTCCCTCTCCCACACCTCATCACCCTCCCCCCTCCCCCCCCCCCCCCCCTTCAATCCCTCTCTCTCATTTTTCTTCTCATTTCCTCCATTAGAGTTCATCATCCAAGCTTTCTCAAAGCTCACAAGTCTCCCGTCTACCGATTAAATTCATTTCCGAGTTCATATTTCGCAAGGTAAGAACATCGTCTACGATATGAACCGAACAAAAGCTTGATTCCATCATCTTCATTTTTTTCGAAATTAAGAGGATAAAGAAGCATGATGATCCCTTGTTTAATTCATGTTCTAGTATGCTTAGGAATAGATTCTATGGATCGAATACATGAAGAAAATCATCCCTCCCCTTAATCTTGTTAATATCGAAATTTTTAGTAGTTTTAGGGGTTTTTCCTAGTTCGATTTTCTTATTGTTTGATTGATGAATTAGTGATCTACATGTTGTTAATTGACTATATGAATTAAATTAGAATTTTCTAAAAATAAAAGTAGAAATGTAAGAGAAGAACAAGTGAGGTTTTGATGAAGAAGATGTTATGATATGCATGATTTGTTCATGGAAATGGTATGTAGTATGTTGTAGGATGAATATATAATTAATTGAGATTTTTCTAAAAATAAATTGAAAAACGTAAGAGATGGAAATCTATCGATAAGTTGAGGCTCGTTAATGTTTTGATAATATGGTTTGCATATTAGTGATGCTCGTTAGATGATGATCGTTGTTGTAAAATTTGAACGAAAACGGAGAACGTAGGATATTTAGTAAGAGACGAACAATCGTCGATAAGTCGAGCATGAATAATGATTAGGGTTTGTAATTTGAACCTATGTTAATCCTATTAGTTGATGATCGTAACCGTAAGGTTTGAACGGATTCTAAGAAGATTGAAATTTCGTTAAGAGACGGAGAATCGAGATTAAAAGCCGATAGAAAAGTCGAATGAGGAAAACCAATTTGATAAAAATGATTGTTATGAATTAACGAACGATATTGTAGTTAACAACTTTTCCATCCAAGATACATGATGTTATGAGTTATAGTTAAGAATCGAGAAGTTGATAAACGAAAATGAAATAGGATTTGAATTTGAAATTGTTTTGGTATAGTAAGTGGTTAGTTGGAAATGACGAGGAAATGCTCGTCGTTTGTTTAATCAAAAGACGTGAATGTGAACAAGATTAAGGGATACTGCATATAGACTGTATTGAGATGAAAATTTCGTGAAAATAAATGTGGAATAGCATTAATCGAACCTAGGGAATCGTGCGTCGAATTTTGTCGAGCATTAGGGTTTCGCGCAACTGTTTTGCGACATTTCACGGAAACTGTCATAACTTTTAGCTCGCTTAACGAAATCAAGATCCGTAAATTGGAGAGTAAACTAGACACCCATGGCTTTCTTTTGGTATAAGATTCATCCCCTGTTTCGAAGTACCCTGTTCTGTATGAACTTACTGACCTGTGCAGAAATTTCGAAAGCTTAAGTTTCTTAAGTTGAATCCTTTTTAACTTCGTTCCTTGTGAACTTTTAAGTCGTTATAAGTTATCGAAATTCATTACCTACTGACCTAAGTGTTGAGTAATGAGCCGAGTCAGTTTGTAGACGAGAATTGATCGAAGTCTCGTTTATTAGTTAATCAAAAGAATGTAGTTAAGTGCAAAGGCCTAAAAGTCTAAAACGAATTCAATTTCTTTCCTTTAATCGTCTTGATCGATTACTAAAGTTTGAATATTTGCGATAAAAAAAGGAAGTTGCAGTTGAAGACAGGATGGAAGACAGAAGGTTAAAATTTGTTCTGTAAACGATTGAGGTGGGCTTTTCTATATACAAAATAAACTGAGCGATGCTCGAAAATCTTTACTTACAGCTTTGATAACTGTGTTTTCAAAGTGATAATCAAGGCATGAAATATTTGTTTTATGTGAGTTCATTTGTGCCATTCTGAGTTAGCCGACTGCTTTCCAGAAATTATGAGTTAGATACAATGGGGCTAACTAAATCGATCGTACTCTGAGTTAGTATACAAGGGGGACTTTCCAGAGTTTGTGTACACGGTAGCTGGTGTGTGTGGTACCCTGTTGAGGGGTAGCCAGCCACGGTGAGGAATGTTGGGCAAATTGAACGTAACATCTGTCAGAAAATGCTCGCGCGAGTGATTTATGAGAAAAGAAAATGTTTAGTAGACATGGGCCTTTATTGAAAAACCACGATGTGCTATAGAAATGAGATGCCTGATTTATCTATAATTATTATATATTTTCGGCAACGTGCCCACTAAGTATGTTTATACTTAGCCCTGCATATGTTTTATAAAATGTGCAGGTTGAGCGACGGGAGCGGCGGTGGTTGATGTTGAGTTAAGAAGTCGTAATTAGAATAAGAACTTGTATTCAGCTTTACGCTTTCCGCTACCAATCTCTTTTTGAAGTTAATGTATCTTTCTGTTGGGTCTAAACCCCGTACAATTAACTCAGTTTCTTTTTGAGAACCTTGTCGAGTGATCCTTCGAGATCAACTCTTTCTTTTTAATTGAAGTCTTGTTCATAGTAGTTACTCTGTCATTAATGTCTGTTTATTCGTTCATTTTATTCATTCCCCCTTCTTCCCCGCTTCTTTAATCCAACCTTAGTCGCACCCCGGCTTTTGCCGTCCCTCGAGATTTGGGGCTGTGACAATGTGTTTTTTGATGATTATTAGAATGATTTATATGCATAAGAAGTTGAGGAAATCATTTACCTTATTTTTTTTATCATTGAAACCGAAAATTTAGGTTTATGGGTGAAATATTTGATTTAATTGTTGTTTGATGATTTGATGATGTTTATGAGTTTATTATGAGTATGAGAATATGATTGAGTGAATGATTTAAATTATTATGCTATTGTTCTTGAAGAAATCGATATATATGAGTGTATGGAAGAAATATGAATTTTGATGATTTTTGATGATTTTTGATGATTTTTGATGATTTTGATGATATGGATGATATGAATGTGATTATGTGCAAATTAGAGTGTTGGATGTTTATGAAGAATTTAATAGATGAAAACAATGGAATTTTAGGCACTAAAATGCATGAAAATCGAAAAAAAAATTAGTTTAAAGGCCTAGTGTGTGTTCTAGGTGTTCTTGGTGAAAATTTGAGTTTATGAGTGTGTGTTCTTGGTGTTCTTGGTGAAGAACATGAAGATTTGAATATGAATAAAAATAATTATAAAATAAATTAATTATTAAATTAATTAAAAATTCAAAATTTTTTAAAAATAAAATATAATTGATGATAAAAAAAAGAAAATAAATAATTTACTTATGAAGATATAAAATTGAGTAAAACAAAGAAAAATATTTCTTTGTTAAGAATTAAGTAAGTGAGAGAAGAAATTCTATAAGTTTAATAATAGAAATTAAAAAGAAAGATAAAGGTATAAGTTGAGAAATAAAAAGAGAAATTAGAATCGAAAAGATGAAATTTAAAAGATGAGTATAAAATTTAAAGATGAGTCAGTCGAGGATAAGTTCGTTTAGTCGAACAAGATATAAGAAGGAATTAACCTAAGAGAAATAAATTCTCTTTTAAAGAGAAAAATATTCGTAGAGTCGAGTATAAGAGTTTAATGAAGAGTTTAATCAAGTTTGAGTTTGTTATTTATATTAATTATGAGATTAATTGAAGAAGTTTTGGAATAAAAATAATAGAAATAGAAATAAATAAGTTAATAAGATAATTTCTTAATGAAATAAATAGTAAATGTCACAGCCCCGAATTCCGAGGGACGGTAAAGCCGGGGTGCAACTAGGGGTTGGATTAAAGAAGCGGGGAAGAAGGGAGAATATATACTGAATAGATGCCTTAACTAATAATAATAAACAAGATGATAACTATGAACCGATTTCATTAGCAAAAGAGAGTCGATCTAGAAGGATCGCTCGACGAAGTTGTTATCAGAGTAGACTAGGTTTAAAGTGGGAAACTTAAACCAAAAAGTTGTACAACAAAAAGTGGAATAGTTTTGCAGCGGAAAAAACGTAGAACTGAATACATTATTCTTCAATCCTATATATAATCTCTACTCAACTTCTGCCGTCTTCGTCACTCAACCTGCACATTTATAAATACATGTAGGGCTAAGTATAATCATACTTAGTGGGCACAGTGCCGAAAACATATCATAAGCTTATAGATTAATCAGGCATTCTCAAAGTAACACAACGGGGTTTTTCATCAAAGGCCCGTGCTTACTAAACATTTTCTTTTCATAAACATAGCTTGCAAGCATTTTACTATTGTTACGTTCAACTTGCCCAACTTCTGTTTCAACGCCGGGGGAGAGTTAACTTCTCCCGCACACGTTCCTCACCGTGGCTGGCTACCCCTCAACAGAGTACCACACACATCGGCTACCGTGTACACTAACTCTGGAAAACCCTTCCGGTCAACTCAGAATTCGATCGCTTAGTTGGCGAACCAACTTAGAATGGCAAAAAAGAACTCACAAAAACAAATTCTTTTATGCACTGATAGTCATTTAGAAAACGCACTTATAAAGCGATAAGTAAACATTTTTTAGCAACACTCACTTGGTTTTGTTATATAGAAAAGCCCACCTTAACCGGTTACAGAACAAACACGAACTTCTGTCTTCGGTCTTCCATCCTTTCTTCTAATTGAGACTTCCTCCTTCTATCGCAATCAAACATGCTTTAGTAAATCGGTCGAGACGATTAAAGAAAAAGCAATTCGAATTTGGTTAAGTCTTTTAGGCATTTGCACTTTAATTAATCTCCTTTGGTTTAAAAAGAAACGAGATTCTAACACATCTCGTTTAGAACTAACTCGGTTCCTTACTCGACATTTAGATTAGTAAAAGACGGAAGTCGATATCTCTTAACGACTTAAAAGTTCTTAAAGAATTAAGTTGAAAAGAATTCAACTTAAGAAAATGAGTTTTAGAAATTTTCTGCACAAGGCAGTAGGTCTGGAGCCTCTACAGAACAGAGAATCTCGAAACAGGGGATGTGCCTTATGTCAAACGGAAGATACGGATGTTTAGTTTACTGCCTAATTTACGGATCTCGATTTCGTTAAACGATCTAAGAGTTATGGCCGTTTCCGTGAAGGGTTGCAAAACTGCCGAGAAACCCTAATCGTTTTAAAACTCGACGCACGATTCCCTAGGTTCGATCAATGCTATACAACCTTCATCGCATGAAATTTCTATCAACTTAATAGTGAAAACACACAACCATTTAACGTGATTACTTTCACGTTCCTCGATTAAAAATACGACGAGCACTTCTCGTCTTTTCAATTAATCAATTACACTTAGCAATTTCATTTCAAATTCAATTCAATTTTCATTCTCGACTTCTATTTCATAAATTTTATAAAATCATCATCAACTACATTCATGCTTCTTAATCATCAATTAACTCAAATCATTCAACATATACTCATAATCATCAAACACGTCGTTTTTATGAGCAACGAACATCGTTGTCGATTTTCTTAAACATTTTTATAAAATCTAAGCAATTCAAACTAAGTACATGTAATCATGCATATCATCAATACATCAACCATATCCTCAATCGGAAACATACAAACCCTCGTTTTCTCGTTTCTTTGTTTCTAGACTTAGTTACTTTCTTCGATTCTTGAAGTTTTACTAATTCAATTCAAATCAAATTAGTTTCTATCATCCTCTTACTTAATAATGATCATCTTAACACATTAACATCATCGAAACTATTACTTAACCAATTCACGTCATTTTTATCGGTTTATGAACTTGATTTTTCATAGTCGTTAATTAATTCTCAATTAATTCCACAACTAACCTAACATACCAACAATCACTAATATTCGATTAGTTTTCTCGTTCGATTTTCCTATCGATGATTATGCTCGACTCTTCGTCTCTTACGAAAAGTTCGACATTCTTAGAATTCATTCAAACTTTCCAATTATCATTATTAACTACTTAGATTAACTAATATGCAAACCATAAGTCCATATCAACATCAAAACTAATTCTATCGACGATTCTTCGTCTCCAACGATTTCGCTTTTATTTTTAGAAAAATCTAATTTAAATATACGTTGAACCTCATGCTTCCTACATCATATATATCAAATCTTATCATCAAAAACATAAGATTTACTTAATCAAAATCATGCTTCTTCATCTCTTACAATCTTGTTTTTATTTTTGGAAAATTCCTAAACAATTCATACAATCATACCTCAATACATACAAACATATTCCACAAAATCATATATCTAAATTCAAGCTAAATCTTCCTCAACTAGTTCATGTTTATTTTCAAAAATTACACAATTTCTTCCTACATGTTTTATTCTTGATTTTAACCACAGAGTGTGTCATTCCAAGCCCTGGGAGCTTGCTTCAAGCCATAGATAGCTTTCTTCAACTTATACACTCTTCCATCTCTAGTCTCAAAACCGGGAGGTTGTTCAACATATACATGTTCCTTGATATCTCCGTTGAGGAATGCACACTTCACATCCATCTGATAGACCTTGAACTTGTGAAATGCGGCATAGGCTAGAAATATTCTGATGGCTTCCAGCCTTGTAACCGGCACGAAGGAGTCCTCGAAATCGATTCCTTCTTGTTGGCAATATCCTTGAGCTACCAACCTTGCCTTATTCCTCACGATGAATCCAATGGCGTCTCTCTTGTACTTGAAAATCCACTTCAATCCTATGACTTTGACACCATTTGGTCTTTCTACCAACTCCCACACACAGTTGCGTAGAAATTCGTTCAGTTCTTCTTGCATGGTTGTTGTCTAGTGAACACAGTTGAGAGCTTCCACAACATTCTTTTGCCAGGAAAGAACATGGACATCGGTCCATGTACTTTCTCTCTAATGATGATCAGTCCAGATGTAAGTACTTGTTGCATTCTATGATGTTTTGACAATAGAATCTTCTTCATCCGAGTTCTCCAGGATGTATAGTTCACAACCGAGAACATGACCACGATCTTGACTTTAACATCCATCTGCATACATAAACAAAAGACAACGAATGCAAGAAGATATGCACAAGCGTGAAAAAGATCTTTTCAGTTGACCACTGAAGAAAACACCTCGAATTCACACCTCGTGAAACAGAGTCAGCAGTCTTTTGAACCACTGCTCTGATACCACTTGATGTTCCCGATACGAGTTCTGGTGTATGGGGGGGAATACACCAGATAAAACTTTAAAAAAAAACAACTCTTGAAAAACAATCACAACCAAGTAAACCTGGACTCAGCTGGATTCACAACTGAGTAAGAGTACTCAGTTGGAAGAGTGGTGCTGTGCGGAATGTGGTGGAAAATAACTCGTATAAAATCAACTCACGCTTAAGTGCAAGGTCGGTCAATAAACAAGACAGTTGATATGGAAAGATGCAGTTTGTATGCTGGTTAGTTGGTCAGTTGAATATGCAATAAATAACTGAATAATAAACACAAACACACAAGGATTTACGTGGTTCGGAGATAACTCCTACGTCCACGGGGAGTTGTGAGTCCACACAACTCAGTCCAAGTTCTTCTAGACAAAAACCACAAAGCTTACACGGGCTTTGCAACCGTTAAGATAAGTTTACGGGTACTTATCAACCTATCTACTCAATTCCGGGAAGAGTAGGGTCCTAACAACCTTTTTATGGGTGTGTGTGAAGGGTCGGTTTTTCCAACTACTAGCTCGAACAAAAATGTGAGCTAGGATCTAACACTCTACGAACTCTCAACTAGTGATGTTCTCAAGGTTGGATCAAAAATACCAAGACAGAATCTAACACTCTAGAACTCTCAACTAGTGATGTTCTTAGAGGATAACAACAGCTTTGCTTGAGTGCAGTTTTTCGTTCTTTCTTTCGATCTTTGGTCTCTTCTTGCACTTGTCTGTCTACTATCTCATCGTTGTGTCGTATATCATGGTGAATGAATGAATGCCTCTATTTATAGGCGGAGAGAATCAACTAGCCGTTGGATGAACCGTTGATCTCTGTTCTTTGAAAGCGATGGCTTGTCTCTCATCTCTGCAGACTTTCCTGATTTGGCAACTGAGTGCTTCTGCTTTCCATCTGAGACAGCCTTGTGTTGGGCCAAATGAGATAATGACAGAGAGTCAAACCTTCACGTGACTTCCTTGTTTGAATTTCAAATCTTAACATTGTTCTTTCAACATTGGATGGTCGGTTGAGATGTTTGATCTTCATCTGATTTGTCTTCAGCTGATGTTCTATCTGAATAGGAACAGATGATTCCTCAGCTGACTTGAACTTCAAGTTGTTGATCTTCTTGGTTCGAGTCCTACAACTGATGTTCCATCTTGAACGCTCAGTTGTCTTTCTTGATGTTGTGAATCTGATCAGTTGGCTCCGAACGCTCAGTTGTCTTTCTTACAACTGATGTTCTCTTGCAACTTCCTTCTTTTTAATTCTCATCTGTTGTTCTGAGTCTTGAACGCTTAGGTGTTTTTCTTACACCTGATGTTCTGTCCGAGTGAAGCCTAGTTGTCGTCTTCAGCTGGAGACCTATAAAGATAAAATCTGAACATTGCTCAAACAGCGAGCCTAACTACTAACATTAGGTTATGGCAACATCCACTCGGTTGGGGTCAATTGGTTTTGGGATCAATCAAAACTTTTACTTAAATTTCCCAACACAACCTATAAGCAACATGTCCTACTTTTTCGAGAATCTCATAAGGTCCTATAAACCTTGGTTTGAGTTTACCCTTAACGCCGAATCTCACGATTCCTTTGGATGGTGATATCTTGAGGAAAACTTTATCCCCAATTTCAAAACTAAGATTGGTTCGACGATCGTCGGCGTAAGACTTCTGTCGGCTCTGGGCCTCTTTCATTCTAACTCTAATCTGCCGAATGATCTCGATCATTTCGTTGACCGCATCGGGTCCTAGGTTCTTTCTTTCACCTACTTCATCCTAATAAAGTGCCGATCTACATTTCTTTCCATACAAAGCCTCGTAAGGCGTCATTCCTATCGTCGCCTGATAACTCTTATTGCACGTGATTTCAACTAAATGTAAGATATCTTCCCAATTCGCGCTTTGATCCAATACTACCGTTCTTAACATATCAACGAGTATCTGAATCGTTCTCTCGGTTTTGCGTAAGGCGTAAAGTAGATTTTGGCTTCGACTGAAGGACTTCTACTTGACTCGGGTCTCTCCATTATTATCTTTACTAAATCAATCTCCTTTCTCGACTTTTTCGTTCTCGGTTATCGACTCTACTCGGTTACTAAATAATTTCGCCTCACATTCTCGTCTCAAAATCATCATTACTTTAGCATCTCTTACTAATTAAAGAAATATTATTTATCTCAATTACGCCGCTCAAATTCTTACTCGAATTCTTGATTCAACTAACGTCATCTCAAATCAATCATATAAGCATTCTCATCAAATGATCAAGTCATTTTATCATAAACGAAATATAAATATTTCACTCAAGCACATAGGTTCAATTAAGAATAATAAGTTAAACAAAATTTCAAAAAATAAGTATTTTGAATTTAAAATCTCAAGTAGTCACTTAACATTTCTCGACTGAAACACAACGTTACTTTATAAATACGTCGTCTTTTCTCAACTACATACACATACTCGTATGCGTACTCTTATCTTATATAATTATTATATCTCTTTTCTTATTCTCAATTAAACTTTTATTAGAAACTCGACTCTTTGAATTCCGTTTTCTTTAATAAAATTCTCGTTTTCTTTATTCTATGAAAACTCGACTTTTAACTTAAAGTTCAAAACTCGGTAACGTCATCGTCTTATTTCAAATTAAAAAGATTTGAAAAGTAGACTCGATTAATATCACTCAAGTATAATCAATCATTCAACATTCGACGTATTATCAATAAACGAGCATTTAAACATTTGAGATTCTTTAAACTCGATTCTCGTATTTAAACTCCATTATTAAACTTTCAACTCGAGACTTCATTTATTAAGCTATTTCTCTCATAACATTGTTTAATCGTCTAATCTCAAACTTAATACTTACTCTCATATTTACTATTTTTTATTTTATTAAGAAATTATTTCTTTAATTTATTTAATTCTAAATCTATTATTTTTATTTCAAAACTCTTTGATTAATCTCGCAATTAAACGAGTAAACGAACTCAATCTCGGCTTATCTCTTCATTAACTTCTTATGCTCGACTTTACAAATATTTTCTCTTCTTAAAAAAATTCTTTTTAACTTAAAATTAATTTATTATTATTTCTCGTTCGATTGAACGTCTTAACCTCGACTAGCTCGTCTCAATTTTTATACTTGACTTTTAAATTCTATCTTCTTAACTCTAACTCCTCTTTTATTTCTCAATTAATATTTCTTTTAATCTCTATTATCTAACTTATTTCTATGTCACACCCTGACTCTCGAGGTGCGACGAATGACATTAGCACTACTAAACCTCATACTAACTCAACTCACATAAGGGTTCATGCTCGGGGAATCAAGGAATTATTAACTGAAAGCGATAACAAATAAGGCATGCTTCCAAGTCATAGATAAAACACCAAGCGAGCATAGATAATTTACATATTGAATCCATAAGGAATAAGTATGTCGAGATCACATGAAATGAGAATTAAGGAAAGCGGTAAATTGCATCGAGCACATCACTCATGAATTTAAACAAAGTATTAGAGTGCTATTAAAAAACATAACAACAGAAACATATAATATTGCAGCGGAGACTTCGACTCAATTCCCAACAACTACATGTATGAAGACATGTAATTGCCAGCCAACTTTCAACTCAACCAAAAGAACACACCACCAAGCCGTCCACGCCATCCACATCCTGCTAACCTGCACGTTAGAAATACATGCAGGGCTGAGTACTTCGTACTCAGTGAACACATGCCAAAACATTTGAAAAAGATGCTCTTAGAGCTATACAATTGAACTTGTCTTGCCGTAGCATCATAAGTATTAATGTAATAAAAAACGTTTACTTGTGTATGCAAAAACATTTTGTTTTTCCTTGAAACGACAGCGCTGTCAAACATAATATATATACTCAACAGGCATGTATCATCTACCATATCCCCTCTGCGTTGAGAAGTAGGCCTCCTTCTCAAACACTGTGACCAGCTAAACAAAAGTAAAGCACACAGTCACCTCAAACATTTCAAATACCACACGTGAATTCTTGTCTTTCACAGGGCAATAATATCTCAAGCAGATGATGAAGCATACCAACTTACATAAAAACAACAAGTCAATTGAATTTAATACTCAAATAATAATACTCAGTAAACAGTAATAGCATTCATCGGAGTTTTGGTTTTAGAAAAGCCCATCTGACTTCCGAAGATTCTAGCGAGGCGGCTTACTCTTTTGAACGTCGTTGCTACTTTTCCGTCCCGCTCGGTCCTTCACAATTGGACATCGAATGAAGAATAAGACTCTTGACGCGTAAGACGTAAAGTAGGTTTTGGTTTCGACTAAAGGACTTCTACTTGACTCGTCTCTCTCTATTTTTATCTTTTCTAAATCAATATCCTTTCTCGACTATCTTGTTCTCGGTTATCGACTCTACTCGGATACTAAACAACTTCGTCTCACATCCTCATTTCTAAATTATTATTACTTTAGCATCTCTTACTAATTAAAGAAATATTATTTATCTCAATTACGCCGCTCAAATTCTTACTCGAATTCTTGATTAAACTAACGTCATCTCAAATCAATCACGTCACATTTAAGCATTCTCAACAATTGATCAAGTCATTTTATCAAAAACGAAGTATAGATATTTCACTCAGGCACATAGGTTCAATCAAGCATAATAATTTAAACAAAAGTTCAAACAATAAGTATTTTGGATTTAAAATCTCAAATAGTCACTTAACATTTCTCGACTAAAACATAACGTTATTTTCTAAATACGTCGTCTTTTCTCAACTGCGTACACATACTCGTATGCGTACTCTTATCTTATATAATTATTATATCTCCTTTCTTATTCTCAGTTAAACTTTTATTAGAAACTCGTTTTCTATTTATAACTGGTCTCTTTGAATTCCGTTTTCTTTAATAAAATTCGCGTTTTCTTTATTCTATGAAAACTCGACTTTTAACTTAAAGTTCAAAACTCAGTAACGTCATTGTCTTATTTCAAATTAAAAAGATTTGAAAAGCAAACTCGATTAATATCACTCAAGAATAATCAATCATTCAACATTCGACGTATTATCAATAAACGAGCATTTAAGCATTTGAGATTCTTTAAACTCGATTCTTGTATTTAAACTCCATTATTAAACTTTCAATTCGAGACTTCGTTTATTAAGCTATTTCTCTCATAGCATTGTTTAATTGTCTAATCTCAAATTTAATACTTACTCTCATATTTACTATTTCTTATTTTATTAAGAAATTATTTCTTTAATTTATTTAATTCTAAATCTATTATTTTTATTTCAAAAATCTTTGATTAATCTCGCAATTAAACAAGTAAACGAACTCAATCTCGGCTTATCTCTTCATTAACTTCTTATGCTCGACTTTACAAATATTTTCTCTTCTCAAAAGAAATTCTTTTTAACTTAAAATTAATTTATTATTATTTCTCGTTCGATTGAACGTCTTAACCTCGACTAACTCGTCTCAATTTTTATACTTGACTTTTAAATTCTATCTTCTTAACTCTAACTCCTCTTTTATTTCTCAATCAATATTTCTTTTAATCTCTATTATCTAACTCATTAAATTTTCTCCTTTTAATTTCTTCTTAAAGAAATGTTTTTCTTTACTTTTACTCAATTCTTTATCTCATAATTAATTTACTAATCTCTCTTTTTATTTTTTATTTAATTTTATTCTCAATATTTTTGAATTAGTTTATTAGTTAAATAATTAATTTAATTATTTTAAGATTAATTTTATTAATTTTCAAATCTTCATAATTCTCACCAAGAACACCAAGAACACCTAGAATACACACTAGGCATTCAAACCCATGTCCATCGATTTTTGCATAATTTTGTACCAAAAATTCTATTTTCTTCATCTTAAAATTTTCTATGGAACATCTAATACTTCAATTTAAACACAATCACATTCAAATCATCATATCATCAAAATTATCAAAATTCATCAAAATTATTTTTCTTCCATAAACTCATTTATTTCGTTTTTTTCCTTATAACATTAACATAATAATTTATATCATTCATTCCATCATAATCTCATACTCACAAGAAACTCATAATCATCATCAAATCATACAACAACAAACTAGATCAAAATTTTCTCCATAAACTCATAATTCTCGGTTTTGGCATGGAAATTAAGCAAATAATTTTCTTCAATTTCTCATGCATAATAATCATTCCAATCATACTCATAAGCACATATATGTAATAAATCATCAAGGAATCATAGGAATTATTTTTCCTTCTTTCTTTTCCTATTTTTCGGTTTTCATCATTTTCTTAGGGGTTTTATTTCTCTTTTCTCTTTTAATTCTTAGATCGATTCCTAGGGTTCGATTTCCTAATAATTTCCTCACTTCGATTTTCACATCTCAAACCCTAATTTGCCTAAACATAAATTAAAGCATGCATATTTTCTTTTCTTTAGAGATTAGGGATTACATATTTACAAAAAAACAAATAAATATCATACTTTTAAGGATTTAAATCAAAGCTCTCCTCTTGAAGATGGTTGGACCGAAAATGGAAGAATTGGGAGCTCAAGTCTCTAGCTTGGAATTTCCATGGTGGATCTCATCTTGAACCTCAAGAAAAATATAACAAAATTAATCATCTCTTCTAGGGCTATGATTGCCGAAAATTAGAAGAAAAGAGAGAGATGATATGCTTGGAATTGAACTCAAAGCTTGATGAATTTGTTTACCTCTAAATTAGGGTTTGAAGATATAAGGATGATGATGATCTTCTTTGGAGTTTGAAGGCTTGATCTTTGAGCTTCAATGGAGATTTCTCTAACTATATGTATGTGTGTGTGTTTCTCGGCATTGAGAGGGAGGGAGATGAGAAAATTTTCTTCTTCTTTCTTCTTTGAAATTCACGGTGGAGAGAGATAGAGTTTGAGAGAGATAAGATGAATGATTGTAATTTAATTTCTTGTCTAAGGTAGAAATGAAGCTTATTAGTTAAGAGAAATGAATGTAATGATTATATTCTCATAGAGTAGAAAATAGGGTAGTCTAGGGAGAGAGATTAGGGAGAGACAGAGTAAGCATGTCGGTTGAGAGGGAGAGAGAAGGAGAGAGATTTCCTTTTTTTTATCTGATATAATTTTCCCCGGATGAAAAAGTTTTTCGGTAGAATATGTCCGTATTATTCCGTTTATACTGAAAACAGCTATAAACGAAGATATTTCGGTAGAATAAGTAACGAAGAAAAACCTAAAATTGCTCGGCTAATTTATCCGTTAAGAACTAAACTCTTAGAATTCTTTCATGTGATCTCGGATGAGCTTCTAACATATCTCAGGGGTCTTAGAATTAAATCTAGATTCAAAAGACACTAATTAGGTTAAATTCTGAGTTCGTCGGTGAATAGTATTTTCTCGGTTTTCGTTATTATTCACTGAAAAGTGAAAGTTCTCAAAATTATCCGAAAGTCATACTCATGCTCATACTCATATAAATAAACTCAATCAATGCATCACATACCTGATTCGAATAATTGAAACGAGAAAAATCACATTTAAACACACAAGGGCATTTTGGTCATTTTCAAGAAAATTTCCTTCCTTGAAAAATTTTATCACTCAAGGCACGTTAATTAAGTATAGAAACGCATTTAAAATGCACTCATGTCACTGCCCGATTTCTAATGTGTTAAAACGACTAGAAAGCAAGGGGCAGTGAGGTGGAACAACTGACTTTTACTCAAAGAAACATGCTCGATAATTGGAGAATAACATCATCAACCAAACATGCTCACATATAAGGTGGATTATCAGTTAATGATTTCTCAAGAAATGAACTTTTGTCCAAGTTTTTGGATATCGATCCAAAAAGGAATTAGGTTTGGTTATCAATAAAAGTTTGCATTCAAAAAGTAAGTGGGCCAAATTTTAACTTTTAATCGTCAAGTGGTGGTGAAAGAAATACAATGAATAGTTACATGATTCCAACGAGATTTAGGTGGAATTTAGAAAAGTTTTAAGAAATTAATTGAGCTCATGGGCTCTTTCATCTTTTAGGGACCGAGCATGTAAAGCAAGGTTATTTAAAATGATGGAGTTGCAGCGGAATATAATCATCGACTTAAAATCCCAAAGTTATATGTGTGAAGACACATAACCTCAAGTTTAAACATTTAATTTAGAAAGTGGATCGCAATGAGTCACCCCAAGCACACCATATCCTTCCTCATCCGAGCTAACGTGCACGTTTTAGAAATAACATGCAGGGCGTGAGTACTTCGTACTCAGTGAACACATGCCAAAATATTTTGAAACTTGCTCGATAGAGCTATATAATTGAACTTGCCTTGCCACTGTATCACAAGCGTTAGATAAATTATTTAAAGAATTTACGACTTGTGGCAGTTAAAAACTTTTTCATTTTGTTTGTAAATCGACCGGTCATTTCCTCAGGTAAGAATCCATCTACGCATCTCGTCTTCTTGTGGTGTCGAGAAGTAGGCCTCCTCTACGAACACCGTGACCGGCCCAATCAAAGGAAAGCTCACAGTTTTTACATAACCAGCCCAACCGAAGCAAAGCTCACAGTTACTTTACGACCGGCTAGACTGTAACGAGGCTCACGGTCACCTAATCTAATGCATGCATTGTCCCGCTTTGAATAGGACCTCATCCCGTGCGTCCACATGACTCATTCAACTCATAACATAAAGTAGAGGATTACATACCAAAACATAAAAACTCAGGCAAGTCAATTAACTTTAGATAAAAGCGCATATATAAAAATAAATTGTACATTAATCGTTGAGTTTTGGTTTAGAAAGCCCACCTGACATCCAGTGGTTTTGCTCGGAATACCTCGATTCGTCTCATTTCTTACTTCTGGACTCCACTCCCTTCTTACTATCGAACTTCACTCGTTCCTTCAAAGTTAACAGTCTTGTAAGGACGAGTTCTATTTCTCGGAAACGATAAACAAATTCTAACGCTCCGCTGAAGGACTTCTACATGACTCGGGTTTCTCAACTTATCTCGACTTATCTAACTCGATCCTTCTCGGTTTCTCGATTCTATCCAAGTACTAAACCAACAGACTCTGAACTCAAGTACTTGACTTTAAAAATATCTAAATATTTTAGTAATATTTTATTAATAAAATATTCCACTTAAGACAGAAAGTTACTATTCACACTTTACGTCTCGTTTTTCTCGATTTCTCAAGTTAAACGAACTCAGAAAATTATGAAATTAATTCTCGGTTTTCTAACATCTCAAATCATTCACAAACAAACTTTCAGATCAAGAATCGAACGTTCACAAACACGTAAACGATAAACTTCGATAATTATTTGAAAAAAAGATAAAATTTTCTAAATATAATAATATATTCTAGAAAATTATATTAATTATTTAATCATAATTAACAACTCGGTTATCATCCAAAACTCGATTATTAAATTATGCTATCTCGACTCTGCTCGGTTTCTAGAAAATATAAATTACTAAACTTTTATGAAATTAATTTCATTCTCTTTCAATAATTTATAACTTTAATCATTTAATGAAAATCCAAAACTAACTTTATTAAATAAAGTTTTCGTCTCTTTCTCGTAAAATGTGCCATTGCTCGAAAACTTTTTAATTCGATAAAAAGATTCTAATGACGTCTAATTACTTTTAATTAACTCAATTATTTCACTTATTTTTCATTTTCTTTACATTATTTCTCATTTCTTATTATTTAAACTCAATTTTTCATTAACGACTTCGATTCTCGACAACTTCTTCGTCTTAACTCGAATTCAAAAATTTCGAGAAGAAACTCTAATTGTTTTAACTTCATCTTCATCATCTATTCATCACTTTCATCAAATCTAACATGAATCATCAAGAACTTTGAAACTTCTTCATCACTTTTAATTAGAATTTAATTAATGAAAATTCCTAAAAATTCATTAAAATTTTATTTTCTATTTTCTTTTATTTTAATACTTTCTATTCCATCAAATCATCATCATCTAACCATATATCATCAAAATATCATCTTTTCTTCAAGAATATCATAAAGAACATCAAGAACATCTTAAGAACAACAAAATCCAATTCTTAAATTCTTCATCAAATTTTCGGGCCTCACATATAAATATAATTCATCATTTTTCTCATTAAATCTCATTCATCAAAAGTCTTAGATCATAATCAAAACACAAATCCATCACTCAAATCATGCTTGAATCATTAACAAAAAAATACCTAAATTTCCTCAATATTTTCGGTATGAGCACATATATGTATATCTTTGATTTTCTCCTTAAATTTCACACACATAAACACACAATAATCATATTGATCATGCTTAAAACAAAAACAAAAATAAAAACTCCACCCTTAAACATCATTCTCGGCAGATTTCATAGGGGAAAAGGAATCGATTTTTATCTCCCATTTTCCTGCATAAAAACCACTCAAATAATCAAAGATTCAAGCTAGAAAGAAAGACTTCGATTTCCTTGAAGGAAAAATCATTTTTATCGAGCTAAAGAGAATAGAAAAAGGGGGTTTTCCTTGACTTCAATTACTAGAATCAAGAGAACTTACTTAAACTCGAAGACTTGATCAATTAAAGGGCTTTTAATCCTCGAAACTCTACGATCCACACAAGAAAAAGTCGAGCTTCATCTTTGAGGCATAAGCTGCCGATTTCCAAGAGAAAAAGAAATGAATGAAACCTAGTCTTAAATTGATCATTACGACAAGAGGATCTCGAATACCTTAACAGATTAGTCGATGGATGATCGGAGACTAAGTTGCCATTTTCGGAGCTCTTTGAAGCTTGAAGCTTGAGCTTCAATGGAGTGTGTGTGTGTGTAATGCCGTGAGGGAGAGGTGAGAGAGATGGGTGGGAGAGAGAGTAGCGAGATAAGAGAAACTTGGAGAGATTTTTTTCAAGGTTGAAATGATTAGGAAAGAAAATAATTAAGAGAGAGAATGAGACAGAGAAGGGATGTTGGCAAGGATTTTGAGAGAGAGAGATAAGGAATTTAATTGCATCCAGTGGTAAAAAACACGATATAAATTTCACCGGAAGAAAAAATTATCCGGTGCAATTTAACCCTGATTTCTCATTAAACTCTCAAACTATTTAAAACTCACCACGACTCTTTCTTGACCTCGGAATTCTCTCTACTTCGTCTCTAACATCACCAAATAAATAAGGATACTAGGAATTAAAGTTTCAGATCAAAATTCCAAATAACGAAGATAACGTAAAAAGTTACTATTCATATTCGTTTCCTTCAAAGAAATAAAATTCAAACTCGATTCAAACTAGCTCAGAAAATTCTCAAACATGCACCAATGGTCTTAGAATAAATTTTAGATTCGAAATTCAATAATTTGACGAAATTCGGAAACAGTCGGTGAACAGTGAATTCTCGTTGTCGGTTACTATTCACTGAAAAGTAGTAATTCTCAAAAATTTTCGAAATTCGAACTCAAACTCAAACTCACATCCTCATGCTCAATCAATTCATCACACATCTAATTCGGATAACCGAAACAAGAGAAATCGCGTAACGAAGTCAAGGGTATTTTGGTAATTTTGCAAGAAAATTTATTTTCTTGGAAATTATATCACACAAGGCATACAATTGAGCACATAAACACAATTAAGACGAACTTAAAGACTCATGAAGGATCGGGGTATTACATTGTCACAACTCCAAATCCCGAGGGACGACAAAGTCGGGGTGCGACTAGGGGTTGGATTAAAGAGGCGGGAAAGAAAGGGAAATTTACTGAATAAATGATGAACTGACATAACTTAGATAAGATGGTAAACATGAAGTACTTCGATTAATCAAAAGAGAGACAATCCCGAAGGATCACTAGACAAAAGTTGTCTCTGAGATCTCTAGGGTTTCAAGTACATAATACTTAAACAGAAAGGATTATACATCAAAAAGAAGTATTTTGCAGCGGAATAAAACGTAGGGTGATAACACATTTTTAGATGTGAAATCGAGGCTCAACTAAACTTCTTTCCTTAAGTACGACCTCTACTAACCTCCGCCGCCTTCGTCACTCAACCTGCACATTTATAAATACATACAGGGCTAAGTACAAAAAAAGCACTTAGTGGGCACTTTGCCGAAAATATATCATAGATTTTATATAGATTCATCAGGCATCTAAACAGTAACACAATGGGGGTTTTCCCTTTTAAAAACAATCCCGTGCTTACTAAACATTTTCTTATACTTTACTTGATATTAAGATTTTTCTGTTGTTTTGTTCATATTGCCCAACTTCTATTTCAACGCTGGGGAGAAGCCTTTTCTTCTCCCACGAACGCTCCTCACCATGGCTAGCTACCCCTCAACAGAGTACCATAGACAACGGCTACTGTGTACACTAACCCTGGAAAGTCCCTTTTGACTAACTCAGAGTCCGATCGATTAGTCAACGCCCTTTTGGCTAACTCAGAATGGCACAAGAGAACTCACAAAAATAAATTCTTTTATGCACTGATAGTCACTTTCAAAACACACTTATAAAGCAATAAGTAAACATTTTGAGCAACGCTCATTTTATTTGTTATATAGAAAAGCCCACCTTAACCGGTTACAGAACAAACACAAACTTCTGTCTTCAGTCTTCCGTCCTGTCTTCTAATTTCGACTTCCTCCTTTGATCGCAAACATTCAAACTTTAGTAAATCGGTCGAGATGATTAAAGAAATAGAAATCGAATTTGGTTAAGTCTTTTAGGCGTTTGCACTTTAACTAACCCCTTTTGGTTTAAAAGAAACGAGACTCGGACACATCTCGTTTAGAACTAACTCGTTTCCTTACTTGAAATTTAGATTAGTTAAAATGGAAGTCGATAACTCTTAACGACATAAAAGTTCTTAAAGAATTAAGTTGAAAAAGAATTCAACTTAAGAAAATGAGTTTAGAATTTTTCCTGCACAAGTCAGTAGTTTGGAGCCTTTACAGAACAGATTATTTCGAAACAGAGGATGTGCCTTATGTCAAAAGAAAGACACGGAAGTCTACTTTACTGTCCAATTTACGGATCTCGATTTCGTTAAACGAGCAAAGAGTTATGGCCGTTTCCGTGAAGGGTGGCAAAACTGGCCGAGAAACCCTAGACGTTTAAAAACTCGACGCACGTTTCCCTAGGTTCGATCAATGCTATACAACCTTTATGTGCACGAAATTTCCATCAATTTACAGTCAAGTCACACAATCATTTAACGTGAATACTTTCACGTCCCTCGATTAAAAATACGACGAGCAATTTTCGTCTTTTTAATTAACGAAAACACTTAGCAAATTTGGTTTCAATTTCAAATCACAACTAACTTCTAACTTCTATTTCATAACTTATATGAAATCATCATCAACTACACTCATGCTTATTAATCATCAACCAACTCAAATCAATCAACATATACTCATAATTATTTAACACGTCGTTTTTATCGAGCAACGAACATTGTTGTCGATTTTTCCAAACATTTTTATAAAATCTAACAAAACCATACTAAGTACATATCATCATACTCATTCATAACATATAAACCATAACATCAATTGATGACATATAAAGTCTCGTTTTCTCATTTCTTCTTTTACGAACTTACTTACTTTTTTCAATTTTTAAAGTTCTACTAATCCAATTCAAATCAAATTAGTTTCTATCATCTTTATACTTAACAAAGATCGTATTAACACACTAACATCATTATAACTAATACTTAATTAATTCACGTCATTTTTATTGGTTCACGAACTCGATTTTTCAAAGTTGTTAGTTAATTCTCAATTAATTCAACAACAAACCTAACACATGTACAATCACTAATATTCGATTAGTTTTCTCGTTCTATTTTTCTATCGACAATTACGTTCGATTCTTCGTCTCTTACAAAGAGTTCGACGTTCTTAGATTTCATTCAAACTTTCAAATTATCATCATTAACTACTTAGATTAACTAATATGCAATCCAAAAGCTTATATCATAATCAAAACTAATTCTATCAACGATTCTTCGCCTCCAATGATTTCGTTTTTATTTTAGAAAAATCTAATTTAATTATATGATCAACTACATGCTTCCTACATCTTATATATCACATCACATTATCAATAACATAAGATTTACTTAACCAAAATCATACTTCTTTGTCTCTTACAAACTTGTTCTTATTTTTAGAAAATCCTCAAACAATTCATGCAATCATATCTCAATGCATGTAATCATAATCTACAAACCATACATCTAAATTCAAGCTCAAACCTTATCTAAATGAACTCAAAATTTTCGAAAGAAACAAGAACATATATTTCGAAAATTATCAAATTAATTCTAACATGATTTATACTTGATTCAAACCATAGAAACTTAATCCTAAGCATAAATAATCATGTAATAAACTTAGAACATCAATCCTATACCTCTTACAATTTTCGAAATTTTCAAGAAATTAAAGAGATGGATTTTGTTTGGTTGGAATTAAAGAGGAAGCTCTCACCTTTACGAATATGCAATTGGAATTGACTTTAATCGAGAATCGAACAAGTTATGGAACTTAGAAGCTTGAAGAACTTGAAGAACAAGAGAGAGAAGAGAGCATATGGGGGGGGGGGTGGGCGGGAGGTTTTGGTGTGGAAAAGAGAGAGGAAAAAGTGAAATTGAATTTGGTGACTTCATGATAATATCAAGAGAGAGAGAGGCGGTTGGGAGGGGAATTTAATTCCAAAACATCTCATTTTACGGGTCTAATACTGCATACTAAAATCGATTAATTAATTTCTTAGACGGTTATATTTTCGGCGAAAACTAATTTGACCAATAGATTGGAAATAATTTACTTAGTCGGAAAGGATGATTCAATTTCCAAAATCCATCGAAAAGTCGAGACGTCGCAGTCCAAATTTCGCCCGGAAAAATAAATAAAACTGACTTCACCATTAGACTCGTATCGCAAAATAAGTGAATGTAAAGTCAGACTCTTTTTCGATCTGAGCTCTCGAACGAAAATTTTATCAAGCGCGAAAACCCTAATACAGTAGTCGGTTGAACGACTTCTGCAACTTATTTTCCGAAACGGACTTCGCCGTTATTCTTATAACTGAATTTCATTAACTTAGAAGTGCAAAGCCTTAATTTCTTAGAAAATTTTTATTTCTCGTCGGAAAAGAAAAGCCGGGTATTACATACATCCTCACCCCCTTAGAATAAATTTCGTCCCAAAATTTGCTTATTGCAGGAAAACTAATTCGAGAATACTTCATTTTTATCTTAACTCTTAAATCTCATGTCGCGTCTTAAAGATTATGGTGTCACCACCAGTTCCTAACTAAAGAAATTAACTTTGCTCTCGACTGTTGGATCTTATAATCCAAAATCTCCTCGGGTCTCTTCTCGCGACTCGAATCTGGCTCGAAGGCTGCGTCTTCTTGAAGGTCTACTCGCTTCGGATCGAAGATAAATTTACGCATCTAAGGTGCATGAAAACTTTTATGCTAATTCCCACAAATTGGCGGCAATGCTAACTAGTAAGAAATGATACGAATCCTCTCTTAGGATTTTGAATGGTCTAATATATATATATATATATATATATATA
This sequence comes from Schizonepeta tenuifolia, assembly GCA_029490685.1. Classification (NCBI taxonomy): domain Eukaryota; kingdom Viridiplantae; phylum Streptophyta; class Magnoliopsida; order Lamiales; family Lamiaceae; genus Schizonepeta; species Schizonepeta tenuifolia. The sequence continues at coordinate 79,972,094 of CM055959.1, forward strand.
TATATATATATATATATATATATATCTCGATTTAAACTTTCTCTTTGCGCTTAAATGGCGGACTTCTCTCGGAGGAAATACTTTCAGAAAACTTTTTATCTCTAAAGGCGAATTCCAACTCTAATCTTCATTCAACGATTTATGACTCTTGATCAACTCTCATCTTTACTTATTTTCTCTCAAATATGACAAACAGATTCTAACAGTTCTTTAACTCCTTCAGGTCTCATGACTTTTCTCTCGATTACTTCACTTTTAGTAAAGTGGAGAACAACACTTCCTTCTAAACAAAGATTCATACGAAGCTATCCTAATCGCTTTTGAATAACTCACTGCCATAGGCAAATTAAACAAGGGGTTTATCTTGCGTGCTTATCTTCTAGCATCGCTTACTCGACTCTTGCTTGAAAATCTTTTCAAAACGCGCAATGAATTTTGGAATCTCGATCTAACGTCGTCAAACTCAGAACTTTGTACAACGTATTGTAAAAATCGATATAATCTCATTTTTACTTTGGGATTGGAAAAAGGTTGCAACGGGCCGTAAAGGTTTTTATGCAAAGACTTCACTCTCTCACTTACTAACGTCTTTCTACAAACATCGCTACTTCGCGTTTCACTCCTTCTCACTCGAACTATTACTTCAAATTCTGATTCGTCATCGCTTTTTCTGGATTTCTGGGTCTAAGGAGTATCATGAGCTTTGCTCATAACTTTTTTTCTAAGCTCTTCATCATTGGGTACGCAAATGCTACTATAGAACGATAAAGCGTTAACATTCGCTTCTCGAAAATCTTCAACTCTTTTCTTTCAAATTTTAAGCTTCACTTTCTCCATCTCACTATCTTTTCTTGGCGATCTAACTCGAGATCTCATGCCTATTTCACTACCAAAAAGGTGCAATTTCTTGCTTCCTCGAAAACAGAAGCTAAACAACTTCTATTCTCATTCGCTCTAACTCTTCTATAAATCTTTCCTCTTCCAAAAGGATAAATCCTAGCTCGGGATTTCTTTTCTACTTAGGGCATCGTCCACTATCTCGGCATTTCGGGGGTACTAGGAAATCTTACGATTATCATCCTTTACTCGCTCACGTCATCTTATCGGTCTCATACTTATGTTCTTCTGCTCGAAGAAACATTCCACACTCTTGTGACCTGAAGATTCACATTTAACTTCTAAATCTCCATTTTGCTCACACTTTCATCTTTATGTGCTATGCCTCAGCCCTGGTATCATCAAAGGATCATACCTATCTTCAAAGTAAGAGGCTAAATTCTTACTCATTGGATGCACTAGTTATATGCTTAACACATGCCAGTCATAGGGTGTCCACGCATTAGTCCAGATTATAGGGCTAAAGGCTGATTGCAGTACAAGCAAACAACAGATAGCAAAGATAACGTAGGAAAATAGCTTAGCACCTGAAGGCAGAGCTCAACAGGGTAACTAAGGCAAGGTGGTTCGTATGCCTACTTGACGAAAGGGAACAAACTTTGTTTCATTTCCGTATTTATGGATTGGATCTTTTCTGCCAATGAAATGAACGCAGAACGTTTTTGGATCTCTAGTCTCTAAGACATGATCTTTCCATTGTGAACCATAAATAACAATCGAATTGCTTTGCAGTCTCAACTAAACAACCAACCAGGGATCTTCACCTAGATGATATCTTCATATCCCTATCACATGCGCTACAGCTGTTAATTTCAAATCATGATTAGGGTACGTTTACTCACAAGGTTTGTGTTGCCTTCACGTAGAGGCTATAACTTTTCCATCTTGCATTAGGACATAGTCTGGTCCTTTCATCAATGCATCTGTAGTTCTTTCAATCCTTAATAAGGTTAGCACTAGAGCTGAGGTTAGTCTCGGTGTAAGATCTTAGAAATTTTTCTCTCACTCTTTCGATCTACTAGACTTAGAATATTTCTTTAGTAGACTGATCATTAACTTTACTTCCTTTGAGGATTCTTCAATGAATCTCCTGTTGCATCATGCTACACCATTCGCAATTTCTTGGGTGAGGTTGGTGATTTATAATCTTAAATTGCTTGCAATTTTGTTGGATCAACTTTTATTCCTTCAGTTCCTTCGGACGACAGATTATGTCCTTGGAATTCCATTTCTTTTTAGACAAAATTCATACTCGCTGAATTTGGCATTCAACTTCTTAGATTTCAATTATTCTAGCACGATCCTGGGAGGCTTCCCACACTCGACTACACTTTTCGAATAACTAGAACATTGACTTGAATACGGTTTCTAACTTGTCTAATAATCATGAGAGACTTGATTTATTAAATCTATGTATGCTACTAGAGCATTCGTCAATCCAAACAATTGTGTTGTTGTTTGCATCTTGAACTAGAATAGTCCTTTGAATATCCTCTTGCGTATTCTTCAATTGGTGTTATCCAGGTCATAACTCGATCCTGGAGACACTACTGACTCCTTTAGGTCGTCTATTCATCACAAAGGGTACTTTTTCTTGAGCGGGATCTCGATAAGCTCTTAGCAATCCTTACGCATCTTCAGACTACAGTCTTTTGTCTTCATCCCATAATTGTCACTTCACGCAGGGCTGCACTCAGTCGAAGGAATCTAAATTCAACATCTCTTATGATGGAACCTTTCACTCTCGAAACTCCTTTGGTGCTATAGGCTGCTCCATCTCTAAATCAATCGTTTGCTTCTATTGCCTTTCAAGTGGCATCTCGACAGTACTTCTTGAAAAACATCTTCTTACTTTCTAACTACTGCTACATCATCGATACTTAACTCTTGGTCCTTATCTTTATTCTGATACACAAATGTATCTTCTCTCTCCATCACTCCTCTTCTTTTATAGATGGAATAATCGGCAATCTCTTCTCCTTTCTCTTCTCAATACTATGAACTTTGGTTAACTCTTTTCTTCTGGGTTATAACAAAATCTACCACTAATCGCATTTAATCGTCGCGAAATTTTCAATTTATTTATAGTAACTTATCCATGTTCCATAATTGAATCTGATTCAAGGACCTTGCGGATAACTTACAAATTCTAAATTCAAACTATAAATTCGAGCGAATACGCGAAACTATCGTAGTCCTACCCAAAAGGGTCGACACTCTAAACTCCCGATTCGACTCTTCTCTAACTAGGCCAAGGTATCTATGTAAACACTTGTTTAAAACAAGTGCGATGTACCAATATCAACTTGGCACATCTCGTCGCTTGATCATACTCATAAGGTTTTTTCCTAGTCCTTGTATCCAATTTTCTGCTTTATCACAATATTTCTCTTTTGGCGTGGTTACACTTGTCAAAGAAGTTGTTGCGGCTGGTGCTGTCTCTTTTTATGCCACATCCTCTTACTCTGGTGATTTTCACCACTTTACTTTTGTTTCCTCTTTATTATCTAACCGCATAGGGAGGGTTAGGGGTTGCGGCTTTCGTCTTCTATCCTTGAAGTTAAGAAGGTACTAATGAATGCAATTCTCATCTCGTCGGCATGGCCGAACTCACGTCTAGGGCTCGATCTAAAAATTTCGGCAAAAGTTAGACCACTCTGGCTTGCAAAAATTTATTTGAATATTACATCTCAAAGTAATGCAAAACAAACGCACGTCTTCTCGTCCGTATTCACCCTTTTGGGGCGGAACAAGCTAACTCACAAAACTCACCATCATACTCGGCTACTATCATTCTTCTCTTTGACTCAGACACGCAAATTTATTCACTTTTAGCTCTCGATAACTCTTCGGTATGTACTTCTCGATTATTTCGGGGTTTTCTGATTCGATTTTTTAACTCGAGGAAAACTTAATTATCGCGGCTTTTCCCCTCGTGGCTTCTAATTTGCCTCTTCTACTTTTATCTTGAAGATAACTACGCAAGCACTTATAAGCGACTACGATATGCTCTCATTTAATCAAGTTAGTTCTCAACACGTCATTAAACTATCACTTGTGATATTTCTTTGAATTTTAGCTCTAGCGTGATTACTTCGGAGAAAATGCATTACTTCGTTTGACGTTTGCAATTTCTCCTCCTCGTTTGATCTCAACTCTATCTATTTCTTTTATACCGCATCTTTTCTCTCGGATGGTTGCTATAAATCTATTTGTCCTTCTGTTGGATGGAAAAATGAAGGCGTTGCGGTCGTCGTCATCCAACTCTAGAATCAAGGAATTATGGAGAATGTGATCCTTTTTCCATCTATATATAACCATTCTTGCGTTACAGACTTCATTAAGGACTTAAGCGCAATTTAGTTCACTAGGACTTGCGAAAGATTAACTTATCAAACAGTTTGAATACCTTCCTTCTGATTATCCCCTTTCTATTTAAGGAAAAATAAAATATTTCTTCTTTCTCAACCGCACCAACATACTATGTAATCCAAACTATTTCTTTTTAAAAAAAATCGAAAGGAATTTCTCGAAAAATTAACTGAAATCAAATTATTATCAACTCAAAAATTTATTGATTGCTTTCAAAATTTTCAAAATTATTTTCTTAATCTGCCAAAATATCTTCTTTAATGGAATGAACGAATCTTTCATTTCTAAAACTCTGATTATTACTCTTTGCTCAAACTTATTTTCTCATTTCTTCAAAAATACTAATTATCTTTATTATAAACCTCTTCTACTTAATGCCTATACTCTTAAGTTTTTAATTAATCGAAGAAATGATACTGATATCATTCTCATTTTTTACCTTCTGATTTTAAGACAATTATAGCACTCAATCCCCTTCTTGTCTCAATTTAATATTTCTTCTCTAATAAAACACTTACTTATTTTCGCAAAAACTTCTTAAATCGATTTTAATACCTCATGCTTACTTAGGTATACTTTATTTTCATATTCTCATATTCTCATATTCTCATATTCTCAGAATATACTCCGATTGTTATCTCAAAATCTGTCGCAACTATTGGTTGAAAGAAATTTTTCGAAGGCGAAACATTTTATACTTATCCTCTAATATTGATCTCGATTGATTCTTATCTTTTCTCTTTTCTCGGTTCTCAACCTTTAAACACTCTCGCTTATATCTTAAATCTTATAATTAACTCAAGACCAAACTTACGATTACTTAATATTTCACCCGACAGTGGCCTCTTTTGAGGACTTTACGAGAAGAAGGAATAATTACACTCAAAATTTTTCCTAACATCTACGTGATGATTTCTCTTCTCCTTCGTGCGACCTGTCTTAATTTACATATAAACGTTGAATTAAATTCGATCGTCAGAATTTTAAAGATTGTTTGATTTTTCCACAGTTTTCTTGAAATTTTTTTTCTTAAGGACTTTCTCTCTCGAGTTATCTTACTTATTGCTTTCATCCACAATTGCTAACTAATTGGCACGAGTTTGATCATCCTCTAGTATCACTGGGGTAATCCATGATGGCGTCTTAATATCGTCACCGTTGTCGTAAGGAGGTGTATCATCGTTATTGCCAATACACAGTCGAAGGTTGGTTGACACGTCCTTATCATTTTCAATCTCAAGTGGAAACCCTTGCTCGGGTCTCGACATAGGGGCTTGAGGCGATCCTAGATGGATTTCGGATATTGGCTGAAGATAGCCTCTTCCTACCGTTGCTTCTTCGGCATGACTGTTAACGAACCTTTCTCGACTCAAGGGGTAGGTCGTATTAAGGTCAATACTTGGGGCGGGTAAAGCTGGGAAAGGATTGTAGGGTCCATCAGGTTGCATTCTTCGTGAACTCGATGCCCTGTTGAACTCGAATGGATAAGCATTACTTGCAGGCAGATTTCCCAATGCGTTGCTTGCAGTATTTGGGAGTGGTCGAGGCGACGGAGGCATCTCTTAAGGAACAAACCCATCTTGATTCTCAACAAACGGCCTTGGTGGGGGTTCACCAAAATGCATAAACTGATCGGTTATTGTTGCTATAAACCCTTTGCAGTCTCCTGGCCAGTATACGCTACCGCGCTACTGTCTCGCATAGGTGGGTATTAATGATGCTGCCCATTCGGCCCATTCGTCCGGGAGGACGTTGACTAGGTGAGTCATTCCCTCAATGTGACTAACTCCAAGGTACTGAACTACTAGCCATAACTTGTGATAACGAACTAGGAATTCGGCCAGATTTTCAAAATGACTTTTCTGTATACGATCGAATTCTTGCTTAATGGCTAAATTCTCATCGTTAGGCATCCTACATATTTTAAACATTCAAACTCAATCATTCTCAACAAAACATCTTATCATCACAATCATCACGTCCATCACAACAATTTATAGAAATATCTCATGATATTAATCGTTTTGCATAATTGCTTCTATAACTCAAACTTGCCTCAATTCTCACTTAATTTTTTTAATAATTTCACAATAGTTTGATTATTCGATCTCTTTGTCCAACTCTTTCTCTTTCTTACTCAGGAAAACTTTCTCTATTCGATTTTTTCATATTCACTTCAAATCTCACTTGATCTCATAAAATTGCACTAATCGAACATCGTCCTACTCTTTCCCTTTCTTGCTCGGATAAAATTTTGCCTTACTTTATAAAATTTTCTCTTTTATCTTGCTTTGGCAAGAATCTTTCTTTTCTTTTCTTTCCAATTTAATCTTATTAATACTTTAAAAGAAATTCTAAAGCTTCTGAAAAACTTAGAAATTTTTTCGTACTTGGCAGTTGGATGAGGTGGGGTGCTTGGCTCGTTCTCGACTCAGATAAATTCAAGGATTACTCAAATGAGTTTAAGGAATATTTGAACAAGTCTAGGGAATTCAAATCAGTGAGGTGGAACAACTGACTTTTACTCAAAGAAACATGCTCGATAATTGGAGAATAACATCATCAACCAAACATGGTCACATATAAGGTGGATTATCAGTTAATGATTTCTGAAGAAACGAACTTTTGTCCAGGTTTTTGGATATCGATCCAAAAAGGAATTAGGTTTGGTTATCAATAAAAGATTGCATCCAAAAAGTAAGTGGGCCAAATTTTAAATTTTAATCGTCAAGTGGTGGTGAAAGAAATACAATGAATTGTTAGATGATTCTAATGAGATTTAGGTGGAATTCAGAAAGGTTTTAAGAAATTAATCGAGCTCACGGGCTCTTTCATCTTTTAGGGACTGAGCATGCAAGGCTAGGTTATTTAAAATGATGGAGTTGCAGCGGAATATAATCATCGACTTAAAATCCCAAGGTTATATGTGTGAAGACACATCACCTCAAGCTTAAACATTTATTTAGAAAGTGGAACGCAACGAGTCACCCCAAGCACACCGCATCCTTCCTCATCCGAGCTAACCTACACGTTTTAGAAATAACATGCAGGGCGTGAGTACTTCGTACTCAGTGAACACATGCCAAAATATTTTGAAAACTTGCTCGATAGAGCTATATAATTGAACTTGCCTTGCCACTGCATCACAAGCATTAGATAAATTATTTAAAGAATTTACGACTTGTGGCAGTTAAAAACTTTTTTATTTTGTTTGTAAATCGACCGGTCATTTCCTCGGGTAAGAATCCATCTACGCATCTCGTCTTCTTGTGGTGTTGAGAAGTAGGCCTCATTCTCGAACACCGTGACCGGCCCAATCAAAGCAAAGCTCACAGTCTTTACATAACAGGCCCAACCGAAGCAAGGCTCACATTTACTTTACGACCAACTAGACTGTAACAAGGCTCATGGTCACCTAATCTAATGCATGCATTGTCCCGCTTTGAATAGGACCTCATCCCGTGCGTCCACAGGACTCATTCAACTCATAACTTAAAGTAGAGGATTACATACCAAAACATAAAAACTCAAGCAAGTCAATTAACTTTAAATAAATGCGCATATATAAAAATAAATTACGCATTCATCGTTGAGTTTTGGTTTAGAAAGCCCACCTGACATCCGGTAGTTTTGCTCGGAATACCTCAGTTCGTCTCGTTTCTTAATTCTGGACTCCACTCGTTTCTTACAATCGAACTTCACTCGTTCCTTCAAGGTTAGCATTCTTGTAAGTACGAGTTCTATTTCTCGGAAACGATAAACGAATTCTAACGCTCGGTGGTCAGAATGAGCAGAACTGGAGTGAATTCAATCGGTTCCAAGGACTACGCAAAGGAGTATGCAGCGTAGGAGATGATTTGAAGCAAGAGACGAGGTTGAAAGGAGGATTCCATGTGAACCCTGAAGCTAAGTTGTTGTTCATCATTCGCATTCGTGGTATTAACGCAATGCACCCAACAACAAAGAAGATCTTGCAACTGTCTTGCTTACGAAGAATCAAATCATGAAGCATGCAACCAGTTTGACCACTACAGCAATTGCCAGTCAGTCGCCAGAGCTAAAGAAGGAAAGCCGCGTGGAGAAGATTCACAACATATCTGCCGAGCGTTTATGGAAAGAAGGATCTTTAAGTCAGCGCATCACCCTAAATCGATCAACTAATCGGAGATTGCCAATCACCAATCAAGTCAATCAGGAATAATTAGCATCTCGCTCGACATGGAAAGTGCCAATCATGCCGATTCAGTCTACTCGCTTAAGGTTTTGCTCGCTGCCATTGCTACTATAAAAGTCCAGCCAGAGCGGCTGGCACAATGTTGGTTACTTCGCCATTCTATAGTTCTTAGTCCAAGAAACAATTTCAATCTCAGTTTGATATTTTCTTTACGATCGAAACAGTTTATCCGCTTAATTTATATTCTGTAGTGAAGAACAAATCCAAGGCTGTTTGCCTTAGGTACTTTTAATTCAAGTATTTCGTATTTCTTTTCATTCATGTGTTCTATTTCGCTTATCATTATATATTTAATTATGTGTGAGTAATCTACTTGGTGAGATTTGGGTATGGGAAATGATTGACTATTGATATGTGAAACATTCGTGAGGCACTTGTGCCATCGGTTGAGTCCAGTAGTTCTGGAAAGACTGGAGCAGAACTCATAGGCAGTCCTGACTTAAGGGGTGATCACCATTCGGTTGGAGCTGTACCATGTCAAGCAAAGGCAGGGCATGACAGACAGCAACGTTCGATGTGCCCATGACCGAGTAGCTAAGCAGCACCTGACATGGTGCTGTAGATCTGGATGGTGAGGAATGGACAAGGGATACTGCGTCCTTCTTCAGTCTTGGGCTTCTCTAACAATCACCCATCAACTGTGATGTGATACCCCGAGCCTTTATATCTTTAGAGAGCATAATAACAAACCGAGTAAGTTAAAAGATGAGAATTTAGGAATAAAAATTTTCTTTTCTAAACGAAGAGAAATGAGTAAAACGTTTAGAATGTTTTGTGAGTTTTGTGTGAATTTATCTATTCTCTTTCTTGAGATGATGATGATGTGATATGCTTGTTGAGTTGTTTATATGAAAATGAGTATAAAATTAAATTTCAGAAAAATCCCGAAGAATTTGTTTAATTGAGATAGAATAGTGTTGATCGCCGAGAAATTTATTTACACCGATGAACTTAGAATAGAGTTGAATTAGAATCTTTGAACCTAGAATTGTTTCTAAGGTCACTGAGATAGGATAAGAGCTTATCCGAGAATTGAGAAGAGTAATGAGGAATTGATCTTTAAAGGATTAATAAACGGATTAATAAGCCGACTAAATTCCTTTGAGATTTAAAAGACTAAATGATGGAATTCGTTAATCTTTTAATTGAAGTGTGAATTAGGATTGAGATGTTTAGTGTCGGAAATGAGATGAGAAGAGGTTAGACTCGTTTATAACATAAGTGAATTAATACGAATCGTTTTATCCGAAAAACCTTACGACCTGGTAATTAATACCCGTAACGACACGACGAGGACAAGTGTCACTCTCCCTCTCTCCCTCTCACCGCCACCTCTCTCCCTAATCTTTCTCCACACCTATCTACAAGGCTATACTTAGATGTCATCATGTTTATTCTCTAGAAATAAGCAAAATACTTAGTAAATTGTGTAATCAAAGTTTGCATGCAATCAACATCACATCAAGCCATCCATCCATGTCTTAATGCAAGTACCAACACCAAAACATCATCATTCTTATTCCTTATGTTGGAATTCAAATTCATGCAACCTTATACAAAGAAAGAAGAATTCATTCACTTACATACCATCTCTCTCTCTTTCGAATTCTCTCTCTCAAGCAAGAAGAAAAACAAAACACTCTCCCTCCCTATTCTCTCTCAATCTCACGGCAATCTCACACACACACACATTCATTTTGATTTTCTTCCATGCAACCTTGAATTCAAGCTTATCATCCATGGAAATGAAGTAAAGAACACCATCTTCCATCTAGTTCATCCTTATCTTCAAGAAAAAGGTAAAAATCCTCCAAGTTCTTGATTTAAATTCAATAATCATCCCCAATTTTCTTCATTTTTGGCTCTTAAGCCCTAAAAGAGATGGATGATTAATCTTTATGTTAATCTTTTCTTTGAGGATTCAAGAAGAGTTCTTCCTTCCATTCAAGTTCAAGTTTTGAAGCTCCAATTTCCTTCCATTCGATCCCAAGAAGCCAAGAGAAGAAATTCCTTTTAATTTTCAAGTATGATTATTCATTTGATTAATTGTATATATGTATATCTCTAAGTCCTAAAACAAAGAAACCATGCATGCATGATATTTAATTATGTTTAGGCAAACTTAGGTTGTGCTTGTGATAATCGAGTGAGAAGAAATCGTTAGGAAAATCGAACATTAGGTTTTAATCGGTGAATTAAGAGAAGAAAAAGAATTTAAAGCCCTAAAAATCTAGTGAATGCCGAAAATAATAAGAAAAATAGGAAAATGTGAATCCTTTGAGTTATTGAGATTTTGATGCTTGATTTATTATTTTTATCATGTTGAGAATGAGATTATATGCATGAAAAATTGAGAAATAAAATGCATAAACATATGCATGTATGCCGTGTATTTTTTAGAAAATTGGAGAAATTATTTTGATGATTTTGTTGATGAATTGAGTGATGTTTTGATCATGAGATGATTGTATGATATGTTGATGTAATCATACATATTGTTAAGTTAAGAAAATGAAATTGCATGTTAAGATTTTAAAGAAATTAAAATGTGATAATATAGAGAAGATTGGATGTTTAGATGTTATAATGTGTGTATAAATACTAGTTTAATTTGTGAATAAAGATAGAAGTTTTTATAATAAAAAGAATGAAGTCTAAAAGTTTTTAAAGTAATTGAGAATTGAAAAATGCATAAAAGATTTGTTAATAAATTTTCTTGTATTAAAACTTAAAGACTTGAAATTTTTAATAAACTAATTCAAAAAGATATTTTGTAGTTTAACTAATAAAATGAACTAGTTCTTATAAAAATGTTTATTGAATGATAAAGAAAACTATTAAGTAAGAAAGTGGTTTAAAAGTTAAAGAACAAAGAAGAAGACTTTATTAAATAAATAAGCAAGAATTGAGAAAACCGAGTTTAAAAGAATTAATCGAGAAGAAATAAAAAGGAAGTTTTAACCGAATGGAGAAAAGATGCTAGACGAGTTAAGTTAAATACTCGTATAAGTTAATCAAGAAAATAATAATGGAATAAGATGTCGAGTAATGGGTTTGAAATAAGCTAATTAAAAATAATTAATTGAGTACGTTGCTTTCAAACCATGTGAATTAAAATTAAACTGAGAGAAATTACCGAGTTAATAATTAGAAAAATAATAATCGAGTTAAGAAATGAGAATCGAATTAGAAATGGATAAGAAATTCCAATTTCATAAGAGTTTAATAATAATTAAAGAGAATTTATATTAATTGAGTAAAAGTTATAAAATACCTCATAAGATAACAAAATTAGAACAAAGCGTTGTCTATAAATTAAGAAAAGATAGAGTAAATGGTTTGAACCTTTATAAAAAGAAATGCATAATTGAGTCAAGTTCTAATGTTTAAATTAAATAAATGTTAATGTGTCTTGAAGTATGTTTGATTTATTTGAATTAATTATATGATTGAATAAGTGTATTGAAATGCATGATATTAATTATGACGTGAAGAATTACTAAATTATTTGTATGCAAGATGATGGAACTATTGATTTATTAATTAAAGTGAGAAAGTGTTAAGACGTTGATTAGTAGTATTAACCAATTCAAGTAGAGTTAATGATTTAAAGACGAGAACGCGAGATCCTTTAGAAAAGTTAAAGCGAAGAGAGAAACGACTCAAGTAGAAGTCCTTCAGTTGAGTCCAACGCCTTTGTGTCCATCTTTTGCGTATCTTATTTTTCCTTTATCGATGTCGAACTGTGAAGGATCGAGCCGGACGAATCACTAAGCAAGGACAAATAGCCCTTAAACCGCCTAGCTAAAATCTTCGGAAGTCAGGTGGGCTTTTCTGAACCAAAACTATCGATGAGATTTAGTTGCTATTGAATATTATGATATGATTTTAATTTCGATTGACTTGCCGTTTTTATTAAGTTGGTATGTGTTATCATCTGTTTATGTGAAGATGTTATTATCCTGTGAAAAGCAGGAAACCCACGTGTGGTATGTTAAATGTTGAGGTGACTGTGAGCCTTGCTTCGGTTAGGTCGGTCACAGTGTTCGAGAAGGAGGCCTACTTCTCGGCACAGTAAGATTGTTTGTGACAGATGATGCATACTGTTATATTAAATGTTATATTTGACTGCGCAGTCTGTTTTAAGAAAATGTTTTAACATGCTCAAGTAAACTGTTTTTAAACTGCTTAAATACTTGTGATGTTCGGCAAGGCAAGTTCAATTGTTATAGCTTTAAAAACCATCTTTATTCAAATGTTTTGGCTTGTGTTCACTGAGTACGAAGTACTCAGCCCTGCGTGTGTTTCTAAACATGCAGGTTGACTGGATGGCGATGGCATGGATACTTGGTGGTGTGGTGTGGTTCTTTTGGTTGAGTCGAATTGAATTTCAGACTGGCATTTGTACGTCTTCATACGTGCAAATGTTGGGTTTTGATGCAAGTTTCCGCTGCAACCCTTTTGAATTGATGTCTGTTGATGCTTATACTTTGATACTTATGTTTTTTAGTCCGAGTGTTGTGCTCGATGATTTTGAATACTTGTTGAATTCCTAACTTCTTGACTTGTGCTTTCGAGCTATAAGCTCGTTGACTTTAAACATTTTATTGAATCTGATTCTCTTGACTTGGTATATGTTTGTATTCTCGCATTGTCGAAATCTTATCCCCGTCAGCATGAAATACTTATATTCCTGTTATAAGTAAATTTGAAGATGCTCGGATATTACTTCGTTATGTTTTTGGAAACCTAATTCGATTGCCTTGTTTTTCACTATCGTTTTCCCCGAGCATGTTCCCTTATTTGAGTTGATTGTTAGATGCTTAGGTTGTGTTGTTATTCGTAAGTCGCACCTCGAGAGTCGGGGCGTGACATGTGACGAGGCATCAAGCCATGGTTATCGACCAAAGGACTCATCTCGCGTATCGTAGATATATCGATGATCGGTTGGACGTAGTACCGGAAATGGATATTTTGCGAGTTATGTCTACTCTGTAGGTGCGGACATGGGAAGGGTGGAAGAGAAGGTTGGTGAGGGTCATACTTGGAGAGATCGGGTATGACTACTATCTAAGGAGGAGTGAAGCACGGCCTTGTGACCGGGGTGAAGCGTGACCTTCGGACCGTGACGACAACAAGGGATTCAACCATCCCAAGTGTGGAGTATAAACTCTTGAAATGCCCCGATGTCTTTGGGCCACGCCTTGAGTTTATGTGAAGCATGGACGGATCTTCAGTGTGCCCATGACCGAATTAACATATCAACAATGATCATAACCTACCCCAAATCTTACCCCCCTTTTATATCTGAATTCCGTTTAGTTTATTTTGGGTAGATATACAGGTTGAGACCGTGACAACTCGATTTGTGCACTGAAGAGTAAGGTGGTTCATCACTCTCCGTGGGATCGACCCTAGCTTGCCACTAAGACTAGCCAGTCCGGTAGTGGGCTCAGAAGCGTGTATTGTCCGTCTGGGGCATACACTGGTATTTTGATCGTACCACACGACGGGTGCGTGTCAAAATTAGCGCCGTTGCTGGGGAGTGACGCGCAACAATTTTACTCTTCTCATTCCATCTTCCGCTACTAGTGTATGCGTGGAACTCGTCGAGTACAGAGAGCATTAATCTTTGATCCAGAAATTGAACAAATTGAACGACGACTGCGCGCACTTGCACAAATAGCGAGACGCGACGCTATGGGTGAACAACCACAGCCGCCGCAGACCCTCAAGCAGTTGGCTTACCCAACTAATCTGAATCTCAGGCCGAATGGGATCACCTTACCAACGAATCCTTTCGCACCTGAGCGGTTCGACTTGAAACCTGCATTAATACAGGTCTTACCGAAATTTAATGGATATCCAGGAGACGACCCGCATACCCATCTCCAGGACTTCGAAATGACAGTAATGCATCAGTCCAATGAGAATCAGCAAGAATATGTGAAACTGGTTCTTTTTCCATTGTCATTGGTGGACAGAGCAAGGAGATGGCTGTACAATCTACCTCAAGGAAGCGTTACCACTTGGGCAGAAATGCATCAGAGTTTCTTGGAAGAGTTTTTCCCAGCCACAAGAGTTGAAAGGATGCGATGGGACATCCGAAACATTAAACATGATGGGCTGGAGACTTTTTATGAGTACTGGACTCGCTTCAAACAGTTGTTAAGCAATTGTCCTCATCACCAGATCACTCCAAAAGATCAAGTGGAAAGCTTCGTAAAGGGCATGCGGAGGAGTGATCGAGGACTGGTATTGGCTGCATGTAATGGATCGTTGCTGAGCAAAACACCTCAAGAGATTTTCAAACTCTTGGGAACAATGGCAGAAGAATCCAGAGATGATGGACATAAAAGAAGCAGAGAGATACCAGAGAAAGGAGAGGAAAAAGATAAACTGACAAATCTGGAAAAGGAGATGAAGGAAATAAAGACACTGCTAAGTGGTCTGACCATGCAGAAGAAGGTTAGACAGTGTGGCCTATGCGATGCAGTGGGGCATCAATTTG
Organism: Schizonepeta tenuifolia; assembly: GCA_029490685.1. NCBI lineage: Eukaryota > Viridiplantae > Streptophyta > Magnoliopsida > Lamiales > Lamiaceae > Schizonepeta > Schizonepeta tenuifolia. Next base: position 79,987,108 of record CM055959.1, read on the forward strand.
AAAATTGCCCCAACTTTGGTGAAGATATAATGAACGTGAATGCCATGGGGGGAAATGAAGGATTTTAGAGGAAGTATGACCCGTTTTCAAATACGTACAACAGAGGGTGGAGGGATCATCCTAACTTTAGATGGAAATAGGATGGTCAACTACAACAGAACGGTACAGATCTACCGGGATCATCTCAATCATTTGCCCAGCACCAACAGCAAGGACAATATCAGGGAGGCCCACCACAACAACAACACTACCAACCACAGCAGCAGCAGGTGTATCAACCGCCTCATCAGAGGAGGGCACCATGGAAAGAGGCCATGGAAAGTATGGCTAAGGAAAGTGAGAAGTTCCGCAATGAAATCCGAGCTGGTATGAATCAAACCAACGTGCAGATTGGTCATTTGGCGAAGGCGCTGGCGAAAGTAGAAGAGAATACAGGGAAGCTCCCACCTCAAGGGATCAACCACAAAGAACAGGCACAAGTGATAATCACAGAGGTGGATGATGAGCAAGCTGAAAAAATTTTGGCGGAGGCAGAAGTTAACCGGCAAAGAGAGGAGGGAACCAGCAACAAAATTACAGGAGAAATAGATGGTGATGAGCAGACTGAACCCCCTTATCCTGGTAGACTTCGACAGAAAGCCAAAGAGAAAGAAGCCAATGATATGATGAAGATCTTTCGAAAATTGGAACTTAGCCTACCCCTACTAGACGCGATTAAGCAAATTCCAAAGTATGCCAAGTTCCTTAAAGATCTCTGCTCGAGGAAGGTGAAGATTGATAAAGATGTTCGATATATTATGGGAGAGAGTGTGTCAGCCATTATACAGCAGAAACTGCCACCAAAGAAGAAAGATCCGGGGATGTTCACTATCCCTTGCAACATCGCGGGCAGGAACATGGACAAAGCCATGATGGACTTGGGGGCATCTATAAACGTTATGCCCCTAGCAGTTTTCAACAGGTTCAACTTGGGGGAACTATGGAACACCCGAGTTGTCATACAATTAGCAAATAGGTCAAACGCGTATCCAGAAGGTGTTATCGAAGATGTGCTGATCAAAGTAGGAGAGCTGATTTTTCCTGCTGACTTCTACGTGCTGGATACCGGTTCAGAAGCAAAGGAGAACTCCATTCTGCTGGGCAGACCATTCATGATGACTGCAGGGACTAAACTGGACATGAAGACTGGAATTCTATCGTGTGAATTCGATGGCGTGGTGGAAGAATTCAACATTTATGAAGCCATGAGAAGGAAGCCTGAACTAGAGTCTGTAGAAATGATTGACATATTCGAACCATTGGTACAAGAGCAAAACCTGGAATTCAGCTCAAGCGACACTACAGAAAGGGTGATACAAGCCGGACTGACCGATCGAGATGCCGTGCAAACAGAGGACCTCGAGATGAAGGAGGCCATCATGGAATTGTACTCTTTAAAGGAAAGCACTTTGGAAGCAGCAGTGGAGGTTGACAAGAAGATTAAAGATATTATCTTGGAAGTGTACTCCATCGAAGGATCGGGACAGGGCAAACCGGAGTTGTTCTCTCAGTATGGGCAACACGAGAAACTGATGCCATCGATTATGAAAGCTCCAGTCTTAGAGTTAAAGAAGCTACAGAAACACTTGCAATATGCTTACTTGGGACCGGAGGAAACTCTCCCAGTGATTATCAGTTCTGATCTAACCATGGTGCAGGAAGAAAGACTAGTCAGAGTATTGAGAGAGAACAAGGAAGCCATTGGTTGGACCCTGGCAGATATAAAGGGTATCAGTCCAACAAAGTGTATGCATAATATATACTTGGAAGAAGGAGCACAACCAGTACGGGATTCGCAGAGGAAAATGAATCCTGTCATGAAAGAGGTGGTACTTAAGGAGATCCTAAAGCTTTTGGAGTTGGGCATAATTTACCCTATATCCGACAGCCAATGGGTCAGCTCGGTTCACGTCGTGCCGAAGAAATTTGGGATACAGGTTGTGGAGAATGACAAAGGTGAGCTTGTTCCAACAAGGCTACAAACTGGGTGGAGAGTCTGTATAGACTACCGGTAGCTGAATATGGTCACACAGAAGGACCATTTTCCATTACCCTTTATCGACCAAATGCTGGAACGGCTAGCTGGTAATGCTTATTACTGTTTCCTGGATGGATATTCATAATATATGCAAATATTCGTAGCTCAAGAAGATCAAGAAAAGACCATGTTCACTTGCGTGTACGGGAATTTCGCCTACCGAAGAATGCCATTTGGTCTTTGTAATGCACCTGGAACCTTCCAACAGTGCATGATGAGCATTTTTTCAGATTTATTAGAAAATTGCATAGAGGTGTTTATGGATGATTTCACGGTGTATGGTGATTCGTTCGACACATGCCTTAATTATTTGGAGCTAGTATTGAAAAGATGCGTGGAGAAAAGCCTGGTACTCAATTATGAAAAATGCCATTTTATGGTGAAGGAAGGCATCGTACTGGGCCATGTCATATCGGAGAGGGGGATCGAAGTGGACAAGGCAAAAATTGATTCCATCGCCAAGTTTCCGTATCCAACTACAGTCAAGCACATACGGACATTCCTTGGCCACGCAAGATTCTACCGCAGATTCATAAAGGATTTCGCAAAGGTTGCTCAACCCATGACCCGTTTGTTACAACAAGATGTACAGTTCGACTTTGATGACGACTGTAAGGAGGTATTTCTGAATCTACGGGACAGATTGGTATCAGCCCCTATTATTCAACCACCAGATTGGAAGATACCATTCGAAATCATGTGTGATGCCAGCAATTACGTGGTTGGAGCAGTACTGGGGCAGAAGAAAGGTAAGGAAAGCCACGTTATATACTACGCCTCGAAGACTTTGAATCCAGCCCAGTGTAACTACACCACAACTGAGAAGGAATTATTGGCAGTGGTTTTCGCAATCGAGAAATTCAGATCATACCTTCTGGGCACAAAAGCAATCATTTATACCGATCACGCTGCTTTGAAATAACTCATGGCGAAGAAAGAATCAAAACCACGACTTATCCGGTGGATATTGCTGCTCTAAGAGTTCGACTTACAAATAAGAGATAAGAAGGGAGCCGCCAACCTAGTAGCTGATCATCTAAGCAAGCACCAAATGGGAAAGGATGATGGCGAACCAATAGAAGACGCTTTTCCGGATGAGAGGTTGTACGCCGTACGAGATCATATGAGATGGAGACTTTGTATGCCCTGACCGATGAGGAGCCCTAGTTTGCAGACATAGCAAATTATCTTTTTACTAAGGAAGTGCCACCAGGGAAGACCAAGTTCGAGAAACAGAAATTTCTAAATCTATTAAACACTTGCTCTCTCGAAGGATCTCATTTTTGCAATGCCGCCATTAGAGCACTCACCAAAAGAATGGGGGTGAAACATAAAGTCACGACTGCATATCACCCCCAGGCCAATGGGCAGGCTGAAATTTCTAACAGGGAGATCAAGGGCATATTGGAGAAGGTGGTTCATCCCAATCGTAAGGATTGGAGAAATTACCTGGGAGATGCGTTATGGGCATATCGCACTGCCTATAAGACTCCAATTGGCATGTCACCATTCAGGCTTGTGTTCGGAAAAAGATGCAATTTACCAATAGAAGTGGAACACAAAGCTTACTGGGCGATCAAGAGAATCAACTTCAGTATGACTAGGGCCGGAGAAGAAAAGAAGTTGCAAATGAATGAATTGGAGGAACTTCGGTTGGAGTCATACGACAATGCAATTTTGTACAAGGAAAGAACGAGGAGAATCCACGATGCAAAGCTTAGGAAGAAGGAATTTTGGTCTGGCCAAAAGGTGTTGTTATTCAACTCTCGATTTAAGTTGATAAGTGGGAAGCTTAGATCAAAATGGGGAGGACCTTACATCGTGAAGGAGTTATTCCCAAATGGAAGTGTCGAAGTTTATGATTTGAATCGAAAAGATACTTTTGTGGTGAACGGTCATCGCTTGAAGCCGTACTTCGACTATTCAGAGTTGAAGAAGACCAAGGAGAAATGTTCTTTACTGGATCCTATTTATCAGTAAGAGCCAAAGCAGGAAGTCGAGCTCAAGACATTAAACAAGAGCGCTGACTGGGAGGCAACCCAGGAGTAGTCGCCGGTAAGACCACAACCGCTTTCCCTTAATTAGTTATTAAAGAATTGTTTTGAGTTAAGTGAGTATTGGACTAAGTCAGAACTGGAGAATGTGGGCCAAGGTGTTTTTAGAGTCTATTTTGAGATTCGAACCCACTTTGCGATGCAAAGTGTGTAGGTGGCAGACCGTTGTGTGGAATGGGGACGGTCTAACCAGGAAATGACATGGAGGCGCATCTGATAAGGACGGCTAGATATAACTGCGGCGCTTGGGATTTCGCACGAAATTTGAATTTCAAATTTGGTAATGATTTTATTCCTTTGAACGTTTCAACTTCCCATAACTGTCACCTCACCACTCCATCAGTTAAAAGGAGAAAACCCTCTTCCATTAACCCTCGCAGCCTCCATAACCACCACACACTCAGCCACTCTCTCCACTTCGCCATAACCGCCATCCACAAACCTGCCATTTAAACACTCAGTTCCAGTTTTCACTCCACATACCTTCACCAACCTTCGCCGTCTTTCTGAAAACCCCAAGTTTCCAACAATCACCATGGTCAGAATCAAGAAAGCCGCGCACAAAAGAAGGAACAAAAGTATCGCCGCCTCCGGCAATACTCAAACCAAAGGCCCAGCCGCTACAAAATCTGTACCGGTGGGGGAGATGAGAAAAACGCGCAGCACCACCTCCGAGGAAACCCCTGTTTACAGTTCAGAAAAGACCACACCTACTCGGGCTATGGAAGAAGAGGAATAGGAGAAGATTCCCTCGTCGGAGAAGCAACCCACCGGAAAAGGAAACGCTGCCGGTGATCAAGAGCAGGTCGAGGAAGAACCAGATGTTCAACCGCCTAGGAAGAAAGAGAAGAAGAAGCCTGCGGTCAAGGACACCATTACCGCAGCAGCAACGAAGAAGAAGACCGCCGGAAAGAAAGCAGCTAGTCCTCCACCAAAGGAGCCTACTCCCGACCCCAGTTCTTCCCGCTCCCAATCTCAATCAAAGGAGGGTGGTCTGACCACTTCTGACCACGAAGAGAAGGAACAAGAAGGCGAGCAAGGGGGAGAGCCAGTTGGAGAGGAGGAGACAGAAAAAAGGTTTTCCCGTGCGGGCCCAGGAAGATATCACCCCGCAAAGCAAGGAGAAAGAGGTGGGAGCAAAGAGGAAGCTCGAAACCTCGAAACCCCCCTTATCGCATAAGTCCAAACAGAGCAAATTAGGGGGCAAGGTTGGTACTATGAGCACGGTGAGGAGGGTTACAGCTGAGGAAAAAGGGAAGGCAAAAGAAGAAGAAAAAGAAGGAGAAGCAAAGGAAATCGAAGAGGAAGAAATAGAGAGAGTGGAGATCATCGACAGCTCTAACTCGGGGGAGATTCAAGCGCCTGTGAAGTCTACACCCAGTGTCACCACCAAGGAATTAGGAACCAAGAGGAAAGGCGTGCTACGACCTGCATCATCTGGAGCAACCATACCGCGAGACAGCCAGCGGTATGTCATCCTGCAAAACAGGGAGATCCTCCATTGGTACTACCTGTTGACAGAAAGCTTGGAAGCATTTGGAATCAAAGAGAAGGTGGAGGGATACTTTAAGGGTATCGGCTGGGGAAAGGTTTTGGAATGGAACTACCCTGCGTTCAAGAAGCTATCGGAGGAATTCATGGGGACAGTGGAGTTCAAACCCCGCGGCAACTACGGTATCGAGATTCTGGGCACCCTGCGCTTTCAACTGCGGGGTAGGATGTTCCCTCTCTCCATCAATGAGTTGAACATTCAACTCGGAGTACTCGAGCCGCGAGAGGTATAGGAAGGAGAGGAGGAGGATGCCTCCGACCAGAATGAATAAGTTTCCTTTCCCCTATCTGTAGTTTAGGTTTTATTTTTCTTTTTGTTCTTTTCATTTCTAACTTTTACGTTTTGTGTCAGCTGGATTCTAGTGTAAAGTAAGTCTGTGAGTCTGTGTGTGCGCATGATATATGGATTAGGGGAATGTGTGCATGTTGTTTGGTTTGACTGGTTTGAATGGTATGCTGAGCAAAATTACATGTATAGCAGTAGAGGGAATACAGAAGTCCATACCTGTGAGAATTGAGCCTATTTATTTCTATCTTCTGTGTGTTCATGCTGCTTAGTAATCCTAGAACTTGTTAGTGGATTTTAGCTGGTGGTGTAGATTAAAGGATAAGGGCAGTTTATTCATGATTAGAAGCCCCAGAATTATCTAGCTGAGCATGATAAACCATTGCTAACCACTTTGAGCCGAAGCACTTTTTCTTTCATAAGCCATTGTAATGATATTTGATTAAGAGTGTGTCTCCCACACTATACAAGATAAGAAGGGTACATAGATGCTCTAAGTGGAAAGACCCAAGTAAAAGAGGGGTAACAAAAGGGGTAGTCAGTGTTTAAGAAGAAGGCATAAATGAAAAGAATGGAAATTCTAAGTGTGATCAAAGATCAATACATGCCTAAGGAAGAAATAAACCCTAAAGAAAGAAGTATGAGGATTAGTGGGAGCATTTATATTGAAAGAGCAGTCCATGTGACTGGAATCAGGATTTAATCCACTGTCCAAAAGTCCTTACCCTGCTCCGTATGCCCCATTACAACCAAATTAAGACCTTTTGATGAACTGCACCAGACTAACTGATAGCCATAAATCCTCAAACAAGCTAATAGGAAAGCTAATGCAGCATGAAATGAGAGTAAACACTAGCCATACACTTGAGTGTGTGAGGAAGACTGCTAATATCATGTGGTGTATTTACTCAATGGGTTGTGGAATGTTAACTTGGTTGATACATGCATGCACGAACTAATTCATTTGATTGCGCACTTTCGTGTTTTGAAGTTTTATTTCCTTTTCATTCATCTCCCTTCTTGGTGTCTTTGTGAATCCACCAACATACTTGAGGGCAAGTATGGTTTAAGTGTGTAGGTGTGATGCGTCTTCGACTTTTGGGCCATTTGGCCCTATTTTTTCATGTCTTTTTGTGTAGTTAGTGTCTGTCCAGGGGAAGGAAGTTATTGTTCGAAGGAAGGAAGCTCAGTCCGAGTCAAACAGAAGAAAGGTGGTCAGAATGAGCAGAACTGGAGTGAATTCAGTCGGTTGCAAGGACTACGCAAAGGAGTATGCAGCGCAGGAGATGATTTGAAGCAAGAGACGAGGTTGAAAGGAGGATTCCATGTGAACCCTGAAGCTAAGTTGTTGTTCATCATTCGCATTCGTGGTATTAACGCAATGCACCCAACAACAAAGAAGATCTTGCAACTGCCTTGCTTACGAAGAATCAAATCATGAAGCATGCAACCAGTTTGACCACTACAGCAATTGCCAGTCAGTCGCCAGAGCTAAAGAAGGAAAGCCGCGTGGAGAAGATTCACAACATATCTGTCGAGCGTTTATGGAAAGAAGGATCTTTAAGTCAGCGCATCACCTTAAATCAATCAACTAATCGAAGATTGCCAATCACCAATCAAGTCAATCAGGAATAATCAGCATCTCGCTCGACATGGAAAGTGCCAATCATGCCGATTCAGTCTACTCGCTTAGGGTTTTGCTCGCTGCCATTGCTACTATAAAAGTCCAGCCAGAGCGGCTGGCACAATCGCCATTCTATAGTTCTTAGTCCAAGAAACAATTTCAATCTCCGTTTGATATTTTCTTTACGATCGAAACAGTTTATCCGCTTAATTTACATTCTGTAGTGAAGAACAAATCCAAGGCTGTTTGCCTTAAGTACTTTTAATTCAAGTATTTCGTATTTCTTTTCATTCATGTGTTCTATTTCGCTTATCATTATATATTTAATCATGTGTGAGTAATCTACTTGGTGAGATTTGGGTATGGGAAATGATTGATTGTTGATATGTAAAACATTCGTGAGGCACTTGTGCCATCGGTTGAGTCCAGTAGTTCTGGAAAGACTGGAGCAGAACTCATGGGCAGTCCTGACTTAACGGGTGATCACCGCTCGGTTGGAGCTGTACCATGTCAAGCAAAGGCAGGGCATGACAGAAAGCAACGTTCGATGTGCCCATGACCGAGTAGCTAAGCAGCACCTGACATGGTGCTGTAGATCTGGATGGTGAGGAATGGACAAGGGGATACTGCATCCTTCTTCAGATTTGAGCTTCTCTAACAATCACCCATCAACTAAAACGAGACATCAAGCCATGGTTATCGACCAAAGGACTCATCTCGCGTATCGTAGATATATCGATGACCGGTTGGATGTAATACCGGAAATGGATATCCCGCGAGTTATGTCTACTCTATAGGTGTGGACATGGGAAGGGTGGAAGAGAAGGTTGGTGAGGGTCATACTTGGAGAGATCGGGTATGACTACTATCTAAGGAGGAGTGAAGCACGGCCTTGTGACCGGGGTGAAGCGTGACCTTCGGACCGAGACGACAACAAGGGATTCAACCATCCCAAGTGTGGAGTATGAACTCTTGAAATGCCCCAATGTCTTTGTGCCATGCCTTGAGTTTATATGAAGCATGGATGGATCTTCAGTGTGCCCATGACCAAATTAACATATCAACAATGATCATAACCTACCCCAAATCTTACCCCCCATTTTATATCTGAATTCCATTTAGTTTATTTTGTGCAGATATACAGATTGAGACCGTGACAACTCGATTTGTGCACTGAAGAGTAAGGTGGTTCATCACTCTCCGTGGGATCGACCCTAGCTTGCCATTAAGACTAGCCAGTCCGGTAGTGGGCTCAGGAGCGTGTATTGTCCGTCTGGGGCATACACAGGTATTTTGATCGTACCACACGACGTGTGCGTGTCAAAGGTCCTTAAGCTCAAGCTCGATCTCCTTCTCTTCTTTAGGAGCCTCTACTATGACTGGCTCATCAACAGGCAGGTTGGTTGGCAGCAAGGCTTCCATAGTTGCTTCCTCTCTAAGTCTCTCCTCCAAGTCGGCGGAGCCTTCAAAAACCTCCTCAATCTGCTGCTCTTCCATAAAACAGGCCTCGGCAAGTGTGTCGATAGCATTAATGTAAGAGTAATTATTAATGCTATTGGCCGACGGAATCCCCTTATTGGCTCGGACATCGTAAGAAACTGACACCCAAGACTGACATCTTAATTATGCCGTTCTTTACGTTGATGAGAGTATTAGTTGTGGCCATGAAAGGCCTCCCCAGTAGTAGAGTGTGCTCTCGTCCATCTTCCTTGACGTCTCCAATTTCTAGAACGACAAAATCCATCGGTACGATAAGCTTTGCTACTCGCACCAAGACATCTTCAATAACTCCTTGTGGGTGGCGAACCGATCTGTGTGCCAATTGCAAGCACATCCTTGTCGGCTTCAACTCTCCCAATTCCAACTGCTTAAAAATTGAGTAGGGCATAAGGTTGATCCCTGCTCCTAAATCCAGCATTCCAGACGCTTCCTTTTCATTTCCCATAGCTATTTTGATCACAAAGCTCCCAGGATCTCGTTGCTTTTGGGGTAGAGTTTGCTGCATAATGGAGTTGGCACTGTCTGATACTAGAACTTGTTCTGGTTCATCAAATTTTCTCTTCTTGGATGCTAACTCCTTGAAAAACATCACATACGCAGGCACGTTCCTGATCACATCAAGCAGAGGCAAATTCACATTCACCTTAGATAACATCTTATAGAAGTCTGAAAACTGCTGGTCCTGCTTCTCATTCCGCAATCTGCTAGGAAAAGGCACTGGTGGGCGATAAGGCTTTTCAACTTTATGAAGTCGGATTTCTGCTTGCTCTTCCTCGCCTCTAGGCTGCACGACCTCTGATGGTGCGTCGCCCACCTTATTATCCACCGTCTTTCCACTTCTCAACACGGTGACGGCTGAAGCTTGATGTGGCTGTTGACCTTGGCTCGGAATCTTTCCAGTCTGTTGCTGCTGCTGCTGCTGCATCTGGTTCACAGTACCAGAAACTTGTCCCACCGCCGTCTCAAGACGCTTGATGGTTGCATCTTGAGCTTCTCTCGCCTGTCTGCTTTCTTGCATGAATGCATTGAGATTGTCTTCAAACTGGTTCTTCTGAGCAGGTGGTGGCGATGCGCGCTGAAATTGTGGTGGTCCCTGCTGGAACTGACCTTGCTGAGCTGGGGTCTGCCACTGAGAATTAAAGTTTTGCTGCTGCTGCGAGTACCACTACTGCTGCTGCTGTGGGTACCACTGTTGCTGATTAGCAAACTGATTGAATTGCTGAGCAGGATACTGGTTATACTGTTGTGGAGGACGACGATTCTGAAAGTTTCCTCCATATCCCTGGCCTTGGTTTTGATTCCGCCATCCAGCGGTAGGCTGATTCTGCCATCCCGAGTTCTACTGTCGCTGATTCTGACTAGACCCTTGGCCCTGATCAAACTGCTGTCGAGGAGGGAACTCCTGTGCCGCATACACTTCTGCGCCTCCTTCATAAGTCAACTCCCCCATTCTCTGGCACTCCTCAGGATTATGCCCCAATTCTCCACAAATACCACAAGGTTCGGGAATGATTTCACGTCTAACAAGCGCCGATCGAGGTGGAGACACCGCAGACTTATTCATCTTCAATTCTTGAAACTCTCTCATCATCCCTGCGAGTTGTTTCTACAGCTCATAATTTGGTGCCACTGCATTGGCGTCAACTCTTCTCCCACGGATCGACTTCTGTTGTGAACTGTCTGCCAAGGTCTGGAAGATCTGGTTGAGTTCCGTAGGAGTCTTCTTAGCGATGTTACCCCCTGCAATGCTATCCACCATGAACTGAGTAGTAGTAAGAAGTCCATCATAAAAGAACTGACTAATCATAATCGCAGACAACTGATGATATGGGCACTGTCGGAGGAGCTCTTGAAATCTCTCCCAAGCCTCGTGGAAAGGCTCATCGGTTCCTTGTGTGAAATTCATAATCTGAGTACGAATCTCCTGTTCTTGTGGTTTGGGTAGAACTTCAACATAAACTTCTCACAAGCATCCTTCCAAGAGTTTATAGAATTTGACGGAAGTGATAGAAGCCACACCCGAGCCCGATCCTTCAAGGTGTAAGGCAGGCACTTGAGCCTTAATTGATCCTCTGTAAGATCCGACAAAGGAAAAGTTTGCACTATCGAACAGAATTCTCGAATGAATTGGAGTGCATCTTCATTGGGCATGCCATGGAAGGTTGGAAGCATGCTAGAGTAATTATGCTTCAAATCATAATTCCTGATCCCGGCAGGAAGAACAATGGCCGACGTCGTGGCCTCAATAACTGGTCGGGAGTATTCTCCCATGAGCTGGTTTTCCTCGGTAGTCATATTTCTTTGAACGTTCAATTGACACTCTTCCTCGGAATCACAAAACAAATTCCCAAACAAAGCTTCGTCTTCAACTTTGTCAGGAAGCGGTTCGGTTACCTCCTTTGCTTGTTCTAAAACTGTGCTTCTCCTGTGTATGTTGTCAATATACGGTGCTAACAGTTGTTTCTGACTCCTGCGACCTCGCATACACAACACTAGCACACAGATTAAACGCACCGGAGGGAGAAAAATAACCAAACAAAATTAAAAATAAAATTGCAACACAAAAATCACCTAAAGCCTTCCCCGGCAACGGCGCCAAATTTGTTCGACTCAATTTATCCTAAAGTCGCCTGCAATTAAACGAGATCAAAGTAGCATAAATTAATCAACCCAAGTCGTATCTATCGAGGAATACTTAACAGGGCAATATTTGTATTGCGAAAAGAAACAGAAAATAAAAATAAAGCAGTAGAGATTGATTGGATTGGATGTTCTAATCTAAAGAAATTGAAAGACAAATTATCCTAGACAAGAATATAAACCCTAGTTCTCACGAGAAAATAAATCAATAGCATAAATTAAGAAAAACCGAAATAAACTTACAATAATTAAAATTGAATCCGTGGTGGAAGTCTGTCACAAAATCCGTACGAATTGAAAGCGATTAATCTATCTAGAACTGGAAGAATAAGAAGAAAATACTGTAAAAGAAAATATTCTTCGTTGTTCTCAGCGAAAGGGAAAAGAAAACGAAAATAAAAATAACGTGTTTTAGGAAAAATTCTGAACCCCTATTTATAAGCAACAGTCCCGCCGCCTCAGCCTGGGCGATCGCCCAACACAGGCGAGCGCCGGACAGCGCATGATTGTCCCCATACGGACGAGCGCCGGGCTCGGGCGATCGCCCAGGGTCTCTTTCTGCCGTGTTTCTCGTCCAGACATAAACATGCTGGACGAGCGTCCACTCCGAACGATCGCTGAGGATTGCTCTCTGAAGCTTTCTCGTCCATGTTGGACGAGCGACAAGGTTAGACGGTCGCCGAGGTAAGCCCTCTGTAGTTCTTGATCGCCCGCATGCAAGAGTGTCGGATGATCGATGGAGAAGGGCGATCGTCGAGATCTACTTCTTCACACCGCGACTCGGCGATCGTCCAAGGTGGACGAGCGCCCAAACCAAGCTCCTGTCTCCTTGCGTGGAAAATTCCCAAGTTGGGCGATCGCCCAACATAATACTTGGTGTCGGGCGATCGCCGGACCACAAGCACTACACGTTCTTGTCACACTTCTCTCCAAATCATGAATATTAAGCAAAGAACCTGCATTTCCGACACAACACTCGAACCGACACATTAGTGCATTCAACACTTTGAAAACGAACAAACCATGCTGAAAATCAACTAACATGCACCAACTAAACTATCCAAAATACAATAAAAAACAGGTGAAACAATTCCCAATTTTATTTTTCTCCAAAAGCCTCGAAATTTTAGAATCTGAGGCGTTACTCATCCGAACTAGAAAATTTGAGGCTCTAATGTACTTAGAAAAATTCCAATCGATCGATTTCTCAATCAATTTACTCAAACGAGTTTGATTACTACAAATCTTCATTTTATGCCCAATTTCATCGCAATTTTTTTGGGCTTTCTTCATAGAAATCTGATTTCAATGATTTCAAGTTCTATCGTGCATTAAATAAATCTAATTTCACTAATCTAACATCAATTTCATACTTAGAACGCATGAACATCAAAATCACAAGTTCTAAGGCTCTAATAGTTCGACTTTTTCAAGCTTTTAAGCAAATGGAATTCTTTCTTCGATTCTTCTCGAACTTAAGCTTAAATTATACTCGGTTTTACTTATCACTAATCAATTTAAGCTAACTCACAACATCAAAAATTCATCAAATTCCTTCATATATGGTTCGACTATTTTGGGGAAAATTGCATAATAATTCATACTTCTCTTCTAATCACTTATTCATGCATAAATCATCAATATCACTCAATCTTAACAAGTCTTCATCACCAAATCATCAACTATACTCATGCATATGGTTTGACTTTTTCAAGAGAAATAGCAAACCATTCATACTCTTTAATTTCTTCATATATCATGCATCCATACTACTCAAATTCATCACTAACATCATCAATTCAATCACCAAGAACATAACATTAAAACTCATAATTCTTTACTACATAATCTTCGATTTTCTCTAGGGTTATAAGCATATGATTTATTTTCTCAAATTTATTATTCACTCACACTTAGAATAATTTATAAGACTCAAATAAATCATCAAAACCATGATCAAGATTAAGGCATGGAAACCCCTAATTTCCTTGGAAATTTTCGATCATGAAGAAAATAAAATGATCAGAGTTTTTCTCTCTTAATTTCATGCATGGTAGACATAGAAAATCATGAATTTAAGCTCAAAGGTGGAAGGATCAAATCCCTTCTTTACATCATGAAATTTTCGAAGGGTTCAAGAGTTCTAGAAATGAAATTTCTTAACAAAATTCAAGGATTTCTTACTTGAATCCAAGGTTCGATTATTGAGACTTAATTCCGTGCAACTCTAGCTCATTTCTTGACCTTAAATTGAAGGAAAAATGATGGTATGGGGGTTGCTGCTGATCTCGGCAGCTTGAAGGAGATGGAGGAAGAAATTCTCTACAAGATTCAAGAGTTCTTCTTTGTAATCGAAGAAATATGGATTGAAGCTTTATTCCCATGCGATTTGGAGCTTCAAAACCAGCTCCAATGGCTGCTTTTCATGGCTGGTTTTGGTGTGTGTTTGCATGAGAGAGATGGGAGAGAAAGAGAGAGGGGGTTGCCGAGAGAGAGAGGAGAATGAAGGAGAGTGAGAGGTGTGAGAGTGGTGGTGGTTTGGAGAGTATGTCTCACTCTCTTGAGAGTGAGAATGGAGTTCAATATATTGAAGAGTGAAGGAGAGCCATGTCGGCTGCTAAAGAGGTTAATAATCTAATTTATATCAGATATAAATCCCCGGAAGAAAAGATTTTCCGGTACAAAACATCCCTCTTTAATTATTTAACTCTCAAACGGCTCAAAACTCACCACGACACTTTTTCGACATCCAATTTCACTCTAAATCATCACATTGTTAACAAAATAAATCAAGAATACTAGAAACCCAATTTTCGGATCAAAATTCTGAATAACGAAGAAAACGTAAAAATTTGTTAAACTTTTACTATTCATATTAGCTTCCATTTGAAATAAAATTCAAACTCGACTCAAATGATCTCAGAAAATTCTCAAACATGTATCAATGGTCTTAAAATAAATTCTAGACTCAAATGATACTAATTTGACGAAATTCAGAAATAGTCGATGAATAGTGAATTCTTGTCGACACGTACTATTCATAATAAAATCAACTTTATCGGAATCTCCCGAAATTCACACACATACTCAATTTCATATTCTCATGCTCATATAGCTCTTCACATCTTCATTTCGATAAATCAAGATGAGAAAATTATGTTTTTGCTCTTCACGGGCATTTTGGTAATTTCATGAGAAAATTTGTTTCTTGGAATTTTTTTTGGCACATAACTTCGCACATAATCACATATAAACACCTTTAATAACCACTTAGACACATTTAATCATAATTTGGGTGATTAATTAAGACTCAGAAATTCGGGGTATTACAGTAAAGTTTGCAGAGGTCAAATGATTCTTTCCAACGGCTATTTCGACCTTATCTCTATAAATAGAGACCTTCACTCTTACGAGAAGATTACAGAAACTACCCACAAGATTCACGTAAGTGTTCAGAACATTCAATTTCTCCCAGCAAGAAAAACTTCAAAGTGTTCGAAGCCAAAGTCGCAGAGAGTTTTGTCCTCCTCCTTTGGCTTCATTGTACCCTCTCAAGAATCTTTTCCTTGATCGAGTCTAGAAGTAAACACCATCTACTAACCAGATTCCTTGTAAAAGTTGAATCTCAAAGCCTTAGGACGAAATTTCTACTTCCCAAGTGTATAAGGTTTCAACAGTTGAAAAAAATCCCCAACCACATTTACTTAGGTCCCTTTGAACCCGTAATCAAAGATCTAGGTCATTGTGAACCCGTAATCACAACTTAGGCTTTGTTTCTGCCCGTAAAGAAACTGTAGGTGTTGTTAGAACCCAAAATTCTAACTGTTCAGGCTTATTGGTGCCCGCAAACCAACTCAACGTTTGAAAAATACGCGTAAACTTTCCTAGTGGATTATTAGCTTGAAAAGCTAGTCGGTGATGTAGGAGGTCTTCTCCGAACCACGTAAAAAAACTTGTGTATTTACGCTTTCAGTATTGCTTTCAGTTTCCACTAATTGCATACAAACAAGATCTCTCAAAACTGCACTAAGATTTTGCGAACTGACCTTCGCCAAAAGATTTTTCAGTTAAAGTAACGAGTCCAATCAACCACCAACTTCAGCACACAGTCACTCTATTTATCAGTCACGTTCATATAGTTGACCCTCAGTCTAAGAAGTCAATAGTATAACGAAGTGAGTGATCGCTCCAACTGAGTTTCATAGTTATTGAGCCAACTAAGTTCAATTTAGAAAAAGTTTTTAAAGACCTTACTGGTGTATTCCCCTCCCCCACACCAGTTCACTCGTTACCGGAACAGTCATATATATGTATATATTAATTTAATATTAAATGAATTAAGTCGAAATACCATAGGCTTCACTTTTTTTATTATTATTATTTTATCTATCATGCACTAATTATTTTAAAAATATTATATTGCAGTTATTATATTCACCTACATAAATATAACAAAAGACACACATGATGCTACTAACGTTACCAAGACTTGCAAATTGGAGGAGTTACGCAAAACAAGTTGTGAGTTACGAACTTTGTTTGTAATAGTTTAGGCATGTCCCACCTTTTCCGTCTATATCATTGATAGTGTGTCTTATTTTTGAGAAATTCCCTAGTACTTTTCTTATAATTTTTTCAAATTTTAGCACTAGTTATAAATTTTTAAAAATTTATCACTTTATGTCTTATTTACCCTTACTTTATATTTGTATTTCCAATCTTGTCCTCTTTTTTTTCTTATCTACTGTCATTCGAACTCCACCTCTCTCTGTGTCTCTCCACATCTCCCTTTCTCTCTCCCTGCAAGCCTTCCTCTTCCCACCGTCGCTCCACTCCACCTCCCCGCCGGGCGCGGGCGCCGGCACCTGCATCACCACCTCTCGAAGCAGATCTATCAGGAAAAGCCAACGAGATCCAGTAGTCAAATGTCTCGAGGCCGTCCCTCGTGCGAAAAACTTCCCTCTTTTTCTCCGCTGCACCGCCGCCGTAAGCCTACCGAGATTTTTATGTCGTCCCGTGAATTCCGGTGGTCCGGTAGCTCTCTTCTTCTCCGGTCTCTCTCTCCACATCTCTCTCTCTCTCTCTCCCTTCCTCTCTCTCTCTCTCTATCTCTTTCCCCGTAAGCCTTCCCCTTCCCACCGCCGCTCCACTCCACCTCTCCACCGGGCACAGTTCGCGAACAGCAGCAGCAGGTTAATATGAAGCCCAGCAGCACCTGACCGAAGGAAAGCCCACAAGCGACGACTCCGATCTGCAATGGTTGGCCGTTGAATCTAGGGATTTGAATTGGGGATTTTGTGAAATTGTAGAGAATTAGAGAAAGAAGAGGGTTGAGCTAAGAGGGGGAAGACGACGGAGGTGGCGGCTCCTATGCCGCTGCCATTTGATGCTACTGGTGAGGCGAGGCGGTGATGGCGCCGACTCAGACGGCGTGTCGCCGGATTTACAGAGTGAGGAGGGGGGTTTTTAAATTTATAAAAATTTCAGAAGGGTAGAAGAGAGTAGAGGGCTAAGAGGAGAGGAGAGAAGGTGACGACGGCGGCGCCGTGTGACGGCGAGGGGTGACCGGAGAAGTGCTGGAGGAAAGAAAGATAGTTGTGTGCTTCGGATGATGAGTTGGAGCAGAGTTCGCAGAGGAGTAGTAGGTCTGCTGCGGATGAGATCTATGAGGAGGAAGAGCCTCATCATAAGAGATGGTATGGTGTTGTTGAATTGTGATGTGTATTAAATGCAGATTGGTTAATTTCTTGAATATTTTGGGCTAATTATGATTGTTAATTTTGCAGGAAAGGTGAAAGTCAGAGTGAAGAAGTTTCTGCAGCTGGGAACAGAGCTGTAAGAGAACCGATGGTGGTAGTTCAGACGACCTGTGACATAGACATTCTTGATGATGGTTACAGATGGAGTTTCACATCATGTTATACAGTTGATTAGATTTTATCATATGGATTTTTGCTAGCATTATTGATGTTGATTCTTGGTGATATGGATTTTCGGTGTTGGTGTTATGGAAGGAGGTTGGACCTTTCCATTTTTTTGTGTGCATTCACAAATTTTTCCAATTTTTTTGTGTGACGTTTCAAATTTTTTTCCTTTTTTTTGTGACTTCACAAAATTTATCAAATTTTTTTGTGACTTCACAAAATTTTCAATTTTATTTTGTGACTTCACAAAAAGCGTGTAAAATAATTTGTGGCTGCCGATGATAGTGGCGGCGGCACGACAGCGGCGGTGGTGGCACGGCGGCGACGGCGACAGAAAAGTGGTGATTGAAGTTTTTTTTTTTTGTTCAGTCACAAAATTTTTTTGTGACCGCCGGCGACAGTGGCAGCAGTACGATGACGGCGATGGTGGCATGGCGGCGGAAAAGTGATGTTTGAAATTTTTTTTTGTTCAGTCACAAATTTTTTTTGTGACCGCCGGCGACAGTGGCAGCGGCATGGCGGCGGCGGCGGAAAAGTGGTGGTGGAATATATTTTTTGCGACTTCACAAATTTTTTCTGTTTTTTTTTCTGACTTCACAAAAAATTTGTGGCTGCCGGCGACTGTGACGGCGGTGACGGCGGTGGCGACGGCCATAGCGGTGATGGTACGGCGGTGGCGGCAATGGGTTTGTGGTGGTGGAATGTTTTTTTTTTTGTTCAGTAACAATTTTTTTTGTTACTAGATAGGTGATGAAAGGGCAAAAATGTCTAAAAGTGCTAAATTTTTAAATTTTTATAAGGAGTGCAAGATTTTAAAAAAACTATCTAAGAAGTGCTACTTATAAAATCCTCTCTTTATTTTTTATAAACAAAAATATTTAATCTTTTAAATAGAGCCTATCATTTTTTATTCTTTTATCCTTACTCTTAAATAACCGTACTAAAAAGAATAGGAGACGTTATTAATAAGTCGGAGGGAGTACTATTCATTACATACCTAGTCTTCTGTCTTCACTACATTGAACATTACTAGTTTTGCTCAACCACTATTACTAAGATGGCAAAAAATTGGATACAAACAATATCACAGTAGGTTGGTTGTAATTGAGGGAAAGTAAAAAAGATTAGAGGGTAATAGGGTGGTAGTGTGGATTACAATTAGAATTTATTAATCTTCAATTAAAATTTATTAATTTTAATTAAGGTTTATAATTTTAATTAGAATTTATTGAGTCCCAATCAAATTTATTTAAAAACTTACTTAATAAAATAATTACAGAAAACTAATGCACTCATGCAAGACTTGTCAAGCTGCTAATAGTTACTTAGTGTTGTTTACTTTGATTGTTAAAATAATCATGTGAAAAAAAGTAAAAAATAATGGAAAATAATTTAAAAAAGATAAAGTATCTCCTCTCATTTTTATATAAATAATAGTATATATAATAACGAGCTTTACGTTCATATTAGAGACAAATTTTGAAATAGCCATAATGACTATTAAAATATAAATTTTTGTCCACCTTCTTCAAAAATATATAATTTGGCTATTTTTTCAATTTGGGACAAAAATACCCTTAATAAAATGCGAAGCGGGTCGGATCTGACGCGGGCGGGCGTGGGTCGATTCGGGCCGAGTATTAGATATTTGGTACATTTGGTACAAATTTAGTCTTATTAGTACCAACTACATCTAATACAAATTTAGCCTTATTAGTGCCAATTTTTTCAGATTTGGTACAATTGGGACGAATTGTCGAATTAGTTCCAAATGTTCCAAGTTATGACATGGTACTCTTGGGACGAATATTCCAATTATTCCAGGTTATATTGCTCCGATTTTGGGACTCCGCCTTCGCTCCGATTTTACGGCTCCGTCTTCGCTCCCATTACTAATATAAGGATAATTGTCGGACAACAATTTAGATTTTTTCGGCTCGTTCCGAAGCCTTTGCTCCCCTCGCTCGAATCTTGACTAAAGAAGAAGCGACAAACAAAAAACGAAGAGGCAGACAATAAATGAAGAGGCAAATAAAAATTTGAAAATTAAAAGAAAATCTGGAAAATAAAAAAAAATAGAAAAAAAAAGAAAAAAGATCTGGAAAATAAAAAAACAGAAAAAAAGAAAAAAATCTAGAAAATAATAAAACAGAAAAAAAGAAAAGATTGGCAAATAAAAAAAGAAAAGAACTCTGGAAAATAAAAAAGGAAATAGAAAAAAAAATTAAAAAAAAAACAGAAAAAAATTGGAAAATAAAAAAAAGAAAAAAATGAAAGAAAAAACTTGGAAAGGGAAACAAGTGTCAATAAAACGAGTCAAGTGGTGATGGATCTAGATAGAAGAGTGAAAGGGGTCTTTAGGTCCTAAGTTAAAAAAATGGCCATAATTTATATTTATGAAGAGGGTGTGCCAAAATTTATATTTTAATGTTCATTATGACTATATCACATGATATTCTCTTCATATTATGTAGCGGACATTTGTTTCCCTACACTCACCACATACTATACACCCACTTTCTGTCTTTAGTATATATTTTTTTGGTAAATTAATTTATTTATTACCAAGTATGCAACGTCAGTACACAAGCAAGCAAACTGCAAAACACAGAATACTCATCCTAATTAGCTAACATATTAGCTAGATTAGGGTCCTTTCTACAACTAATAGCAATGGTTAATTTGCAAATCCTAGCCATAGTTGCAGAAGATTGGTATTTGCTCTGAAACCTCCTCAAGTTCCTCTCTGCCCATAGATAATACACAACAGTGGTGACGATAAGTCGATATAGCTTCTGCTTTCTCTCCCATCAAATCCTCCCCATGCAGACAAAGCCCTCCACACTTGAGCAGAAAAATCACAACTGAAAAATAGATAACTCATCGTCTCATCTGCGTTGTTACAAAGACAACATATTGGATCACACATGATGCCAACTTTCATCAAATTATCATAAGTGGCTAATCGGCCCAACACTACAAGCCACATGATAAAGATACACTTTGGAGGAGCAATATTATTTGAAATAATTCTTCGCCATGGCACCCTTTCCACCTCTCGTCTTAGCTGCTTGTACACCTTATTAATGGAGAATTTTTGGAGATCTAATAAACTTAAACTATCTTGACACTGTCGCAAATACTCCCTTGCACTGAAGATCTTCCTTATTATCCAAGATGCTTGCTCTGGGATCCGCAAAGTATCAAGGATAGAGTCCTTCACATAATACTCATGCAGCCACTTCACCCAACATGCTTTTGAGCAACATTCCACAACAATTTGCATATAACAGCCTTATTCCAATCCTGAATAGCAATAATATTCCATCCCCCAGCTTGCTTAGGTAAGCATACTCTCTCCCAAGCTACAAGAGCTTTCTTCGAACTACTACAAGACCCTGTCCAGAGAAAAGTTCGACAGATAGTTTGGATAATTTGAAGCACTTTCTTTGGGAGAATGAATATTTGACTCCAATAGCTTTGTATTCCTATAAGAACAGATTTTATGAGTTGCACTCTCCCTGCATAGGATAGTAGCTTAGTTGTCCAACACTCCACCTTTGCAAGAATTCTCCTGATAAGAGATTGATACTGAAGAATGTTCAGTTTTTTTGTAGATAGAGGCACTCCCAGGTATTTGAAAGGAAGCATCCATCTCCTCATGCCAAACTCCTCCAATATTTGATCTTGTACCTCAATATGAATCCCTCCAAAATACAAACAACTTTTGCTTTTATTTTCTTTCAAACCAGTTGTTAAAAGCTTTCATGAGCTGTTGAAATAAAGCCAAATCTTCTCTTGAAAACAATAGCAAGTCATCAGTAAAGCATAAGTGTAGTAACCCAAATTTCTTGCACCTTGGATGAAATCTAAAAATTCTGTCTGTCCTAAGCTCAATAAGACATCGATTAAGATATTCCATGCATAACACAAAGATGTATGGAGAGATAGGATCACCTTGTCTAAGCCCTTTCTTTGCAGCAAAAGTAATAGTCAAGTCACCATTTACATTAATGGAATAGGTAACAGACTTGATGCATGTCATTATCCATCTGATAAAAGTGTAGGGAAATCCAAGCTCAAGCATCAGCAACTCAAGGAATGGCCACTCTACTGAATCATACGCTTTCTGTATATCAATTTGAAGCAAGCACCGTGGTGATATTCCCCATCTAGTATAGCCTTTTACCAGCTCATGGCTCAATAGTATGTTGTCATAAATTATCTGGCCTTTTACAAAGGCTGATTGATGCTCACTAACAATGTTGCTCAAAACTCTGCATTCTGTTGGTCAAAACTTTAGATATGATCTTGTATATTACATTGCAACATGCAATAGGCCTGTACTACCTTATGGTTTGTGCATTTTCTGTTTTGGGTAAGAAAGTAAGGATTCTACTGTTTACTGCTCTTGGGATATAGCCTGTGGAGTGGAACTCCTGAACTGCATCAATTATCTTTTGGCCAATAATTCCCCATGCTGCTTTGTAAAATTCCACATTAAATCAACTCCTGGAGATTTATTAGAATTCATATTAAATAGGGCCTCTTTAATTTCTGCTGCACTAAACTCTTGAACAAGCTAAACCTGCTGAGCATGAACAAGCTTAGGTCCTCGAGCAACAATTTCCTTTTCAAGACTGGGCAATATTGGAGCTGCAGTGCCCATTAGTCCAGCATAAAATGACCTTACTTCATCTTTGATTTGAGCATGGGTGATGCATCTGGAACCATCTTCCTTGATCAATATTGTGATTGCTTTTGTTGACTGCCAAGCTTTAGCATATGAATGAAAAAATGTAGTAATGGAATTACCTAATTTTATTCAATTAACTCTGGCCTTCTGCTGCCAGATTTTTTCTTCAATTCCACTCCATTTTTCCAGCTCTTCAAGTTGTACTTTCTTCTCTTGTATCAACCTCTCATTTTGCACATTTTCATTTAGATTCTTTTGTATAGCAACTAATTGTTCTCTAGCCTTGACAACTCTCTCTGTAGTCTTCAAAAATAGATTAGTGTTAATATGCTTAAGAGGAGTCTTCAAATTCTTCAATTTTGGCCAGATTTGAAGGAGCTGATTACCATTACATGGCTCATCCCATATCATACTCACAATGCTTCTAAATTCCTCATGTTCTATCGTCACATTTAGGAACCTGAAAGGAGAGTTTCTTTTCACTTTCTCTATATGAAGATTGAGGTATTGAGGGCAGTGATCATAGACATTCTTATCAAGAATTTCCAACCTACAATGAGGATAAGTTCTACACCAAAATTCATTCCCAAAACATCTGTCAATAAGTGAAAATATTATGTTTTCCCCTCTTGATTATTAGTCCAAGTGTATTGACCTCCTGTCTTTCTCAAGCTATAAAGATTATTGTTCTGAATGCACGCTTTGAAATCCCTTATCTCAGCTTATGTGACCTGATTCCCATTAAATTTATCCTCTAAATTCAGAACTGCGTTAAAATCTCTCCCAATTAGTAAAGGTTTGGTAGTGTTTTGGCAGACATTAGAGAGTCTTTAGTGTATTTTGTCTTTGGTGTTTTTTTTTTCCATTTTTTTTTTATTTCCAGCTTTTTGGTTATTTTTTTCTTTTTTTTTAATTTCCAGGTTTTTTTTTTCTTTTTTTCTTTCTTTTGTTTTTTCCAGATTTCTTTTACTTTTTTTTTCTGTTTTCTTTTTCTTCCAGATTTCTTTTCTTTTTTTTTCCCCCATTTTTTCCTTTTTCTATTTTTTTAATTTTTCAGCTTTTTTTTTTCTTTTTTTTTCAAGATTTTGTTTTCTTTTTTTATTTTCTAGATCTTTTTTCTGTTTTTTTTTTCCAGATTTTTTTTTACTTTCCAATTTTTTTCACCTTTTTTTTGTTTCTCTCTTCGTTTTTTGTTTGCCTCTTCGTTTTATAACTTGTCTTGTTCAAAAGTAGACATTGTCGTGTTAAAAAGTAGACATTATCGTGACGAAATGTAATGATTGTGAAACATTACGTTTCTTAACGACAATGTTTACTTTTTCAACGTCAATAATTACTTTAATGTTAGACTAGAAGTAGAATTTGTCAAGTTCAAAAGTAGATATTGTCGTGACGAAATGTAATAATTGTGAAACATTACGTTTTCTTAGTGAAAAAGTTTACTTTTTCCAACGTGATAATTACTTTAATGATTGACTAAAAGTAGAAGTTGTCATGTTCAAAAGTAGACATTATCGTGACGAAATGTAATGATTGTGAAACATTAAGTTTCTTAATGACAATGTTTACTTTTTCCAACGAGTTAATTACTTTAACGATTGACTAAAAGTAGAACTTGTCATGTTCAAAAGTAAACATTGTCGTGGCAAAATGTAATGATTGCGAAACTTTACATTACTTAATGACAATGTTTACTTTTTCAACGACAATAATTACTTTAACATTTGAGCGAGCCGAAGAATTTATATTAGTAACCGGAGTGAAGGCGGAGCCGGGGAAAATAATTTGGAAATTAAAAAAAAAACACTAGAAATAAAAAAAATTAAATTAAAAAAAACTGAAAAACAAAAATAAAATCTAAAAAAAAAAAAAAAAAAAAAAAAAAAAAAAAAAACTGGAAAATTAAATTCTGGAATTAAAAAAACAAAAAAATAAAATAAAGACGGGCGCATGCACAACACGCGCCGCGTGTGAGGACGCGCCCACGCACCAGTCGCATACTATGCACTGGACTCATGGAAACACGCCTCTATGTGGCGCGCCCACAATTCTCCTTTTCTATTGATCTAAATTCTTGTATTTTCTGCATTATTATTTCATATAATCTAATTTTAATATATTTATTATATATGTATTTAATAATTAATATTCATTATATATTGTTACGTATCTTATACACACGTAAAATAATATGATCATATATCCAAGTCAAACTCTATTGTAAATTGATTATAAAATCATGATTACATTGATTAATATCAAGAATATATTTTTGGGAAAACAATATAAAGAATATTTACTACGAGTTCATCTATTATATTATTCTATATACTGCTATTAATATAAAATTTATATTTCATATTGCTTTTTAGTAAGACTCCAAATTTAGAGAAGCTATACAAATACTCAAAATAAATATATATTTTCTCATCCAACAATTGATTTACATTATCAATTTAATTTGACCAACTAATCAGTTGACCAAAATAAATAATTTTATTTTCATTTATTAATTAGTGGAGATTGAATCCTAGATATTCACTATTTATAAGTAAAGTATGTGCACCGCTTGGCTGTATCTTGCGGTTCATGCACTTATGTTTGTGGGGATTGAATCCTAGACATTATTTTTATTTTAGTATTTTATTTCATCACTTAATATTTGAGAACTTGAATACCACATTGAATTTTAAGCAGTCCTCACTTATAGGATGTCATATATACAAGGATGAGGTGGACTTGGGTGCTACCGGTTGCACTCTATGCAACCGGTTCGACCCAAAACCCAACCCGCGTGGCCCTTAAAAAAAAGTAAAAAACGCTGCTGTAACCTTATAGATTAAGTATTACGTCAAATAACTAATTCCGGGTTATTGCCTAGCGGAACAGGCTTCACATTTAGTTGTTCCAATATTGGGCCCACCAGACTTCAAGTCTTGAAGGATGCAGTTTTTGATTTTCTTCCCCTTTTTTCCCTTTTTCATTTCATTTTCGTTTTTTTGTTTCTTTTCTTTTTCTCATTTTCCCTTTTCCAAAATCAGTTTCGCTTTTTTGTTTCTTTTTCTTTTTCTCATTTTCGTTTATTTTTTTTCCTTATTTTATTTTCATTTTCTTTTTTGCTTTATTTATTTATTTTATCCTTTTTTTCTTTTCAATTTTCACTTTTGGCTTTTGTTTTTTCATTTTTCATTTTGTTTTTTCAATTATTTATTTTCATTTTTTAATTATTTATTTTCATTTTGTTTTTTCTTTTTTCTTCTTCCTTATTTTATTTTTGTTTTTTTCCTTTTTAATTTATTTTATTACTTATTAAATTCTAAATGGAGATTTAATAATAAATCTTAATTGGGGATTAATAAATTCTAAGGGGATTGATTATTATAAAAAAATTAATTAAAATTGATTAAACAAATATTTGTCCATAAAAATACGTATAAAAAAATTAAGTAATTATTGTCGTAATAAAAATTAATTATTGTTACAAAGATATGCGATGTTTCAAAAATATTACTTTTTTCATATCACTAATTATTTTACATTACGATGATAATTACTTTACCAAATAACTAAAAGTACAAGTTCTCGTGAATAAAAGTAAACATTGTCTTTAAGAAAAATAATTGTTGTGAAACAT
The DNA here is from genome assembly GCA_029490685.1 of Schizonepeta tenuifolia. Taxonomy (NCBI): domain Eukaryota; kingdom Viridiplantae; phylum Streptophyta; class Magnoliopsida; order Lamiales; family Lamiaceae; genus Schizonepeta; species Schizonepeta tenuifolia. The sequence continues at coordinate 80,013,094 of CM055959.1, forward strand.
TACATTTCATCATGTCAATGATTACTCTTTATCACGACAATAATTACTTGACCAAATAACTAAAAGTACAAATTGTCTTTCAGAAAAGTAAACATTGTTGTTAAGAAAAATAATAGTTATAAAATGTTATTTTTCATAAGAACAATAATAACTGACTACATAATTAAATGTACAAATTGTCGTGAATAAAAGTAAACATTTTCGTTAAGAAAGTAATATTTGTGAAACATTACGTTTTATCACATTAATGATTACTTTTCATCAAAACAATATTTACTTGACAAAATAACTAAAAGTACAAATTATCGTAAATAAAGACAATCATTGTCGTGAATAAAAGTAATGGTTGTGAAACATTACCTTTATTCATATCAATAATTACTTTTCATCACGGCAATAATTACTTGACCAGTAACTAAAAGTACAAGTTTTTATGAATAAAAGTAAACATTGTTGTTAATAAAAGTAATGGCTACTTTTTCTTACGACAATAATTACTTGACCAAATAAGTAAACGTACACTTTGTCGTGAACAAATGTAAACATTTTCGTAAAAAAAAGTAATAATTGTAAAACATTACCTTTTTCATATCAATAATTACTTTTTCTCACGACAATAATTACTTAACCAAATAACTAAAAGTATAAGTTGTCGTAAATAAAAGTAGACATTATCGTTAAGAAAGGTAATGATTGTGAGACATTACCTTTCTTCATATCAATAATGACTTTTCATCACAACAATAATTACTTGACCGAATTACTAAAAGTACAAGTTGTCGTGAATTAAAATAAACATTGTCGTTAAGAAAAGTAATAGTTGTGAAACATTACCTTCTCTTATATTAATAATTACTTTTTATCATAATAATAATAGTTACTTGACTACATAATTAAAGGTACAATGTTGTAAAAAAGTAAACATTGTTATTAAGAAAAATTTTAATTCTGAAACATTATCTTTATTTATATTAATAATTACTCTTCATTTATTTTATTTTATTATTTACTTTTAATCATGACAATAATTATTTTGAATTATTTATATTTTTAAATAAAGATAAAAAAGAAAAGAATAAAAAAGAAGGAAAAAAAGTTCAGAAACGAAAAAGAAGAAAGAAGAGAAGAATGAGGTAAAAATAAGAAAAGAAATTGAATGAAAAAACCGAAAAAGAAGAAAGAAAATAAAAGAAAAGAAAAAGAAATAAAATTATTGATGGTCCCGATACGAGTTCTGGAGTATGGAGGGGGGGAATACACCAGATAGGAATTTTAAAAACAAACCCCAAAAATACCACAACTGAGTAAGAAGACTCAGCTGGAATCACAACTGAGTAAGAACACTCAGCTGGAAGAGTGGTGTTGTGCGAAATGTGGTGGATACAAAATCAACTCGTATAAAATAACTCACGCTCAGATGCAAGGTCGGTCAACAACCAAATTAGTTGAAATGTAAAGATGCAGTTTTGAGTGTTGGTTAGTTGAGTTAGATATGCAGAAAGTAACTGAACAGAAAACACAAAAGCACAAAGGAATTACGTGGATCGGTGAGAACTCCTACGTCCACGGGGAGTTGTGAGTCCACACAACTCAGTCCAAATTCTTTAGGACAGCTACCACAAAGCTTACGTGGGCTTTGCAACCGTACAGATAAGTTTGCGGGTACTTATCAACCTTTCTACTCAATTTCGGGAAGAGCAGGATCCTAACAACCTTTTTAGGGGATGTGTATAAGGGTGGGTTTTCCAACTACTAGCTCTATCAAAGAAGTGAGCTAGGATCTAAGCTTGAACAAAGGAAGACTCAAACTAAGATCGAAAACACCAAGACAGATTCTAACTCTCTATGAACTCTCAGCTGGTGATGTTCTTAGAAAGAGAATAATTGCAGTTTAGCTTGTGCGCAGTATAACGTCGTTCTTTCGCTCTTTTGTCTCTTATCTTGATGAATGAATGAATGCCTCTATTTATAGGCGGTGAGGATCAACTAGTCGTTGGAAGAGCCGTTGATCTCTGTTCTATGAAAGCGATGGCTTGTCTCTCATCTCTGCAGATTTTCCCGATTTGGCAACTGTGAACTTCTGCTTTCCTTCTGAGACAACCTTGTGTTGGGCCAAATGAGGTAATGACAGAACGTCAAACCTTCACGTAACTTCCTATTTGAAATTCAAATTTCAACCTTTGTCTTTCAACATTGGTTAGTCGGTTGAGATGTTTGATCTTCATCCGAGTGGTTTTCAGCTGATGTTCCATCTGATCGCTACCTTCATCTGACATTCTGTCTGAAGAGGAACAGTTGAACCCTCAGCTGCCTTGAACTTCATGTTGTCGATTTATCAGATTGAGTCATGCAACTGATGTTCCATCCGATCAGGTGGATTGTCACATATGACGAACAGTTGATTACTCAGACGTTTTCTTTCATCCGATGTTCTATATCCGAACGGTTGGCTTGAATGCTCAATTGTCTTTCTTACATCTGATGTTCCACATCCGAACAGTTGGCTTGAACGCTCAATTGTCTTTCTTACATCTGATGTTCCATCCGAGTTTCCATCTGTAGTTATATCCGAGTATAGCTATGTTGTCGTCTTCAGCTGGAGTCCTGTAAAGATAAAATCTGAACATTGCTCAAACAGCGAGCCTAAATACTAACATTAGGATATGGCAACATCTACTCGGTTGGGGTTAGTTGGTTTTGGAATCAATCAAAACTTTACTAAATTTCCCAACAATTTCCCCCTTTCTGATGATGCCAAAACCCTACTGATCTAAACCCTACTGACCTATCTATAATCTCAGCTGAAATTCTAGACAGTCTATAAGGTTAAACATCAAAGGGTTAGCACAGTTACAACATGGTATTGAAATAACTTTGCGATTCAGAGCTTGGGCAACTGGAAAATTGTACGTCAAGATGAATCGGATATATGATGAAAGTTTTCATTACAACTGATGTGTTTACACAGATATGCATAGAAATCAATTACATCAGTGGCTCAAAAACTCTATCTCGGCTAATACTTCAGCCCATACTTGCCAAAAATCCTGACAAAAAATTTCTCTCTTGGCATCTGATTCCTTTGAGATATCCACTCCATGTTCCTGACAGACTTTTCGGGCTTCAGCTGCGATCTTCTGCCTGTTAGGATTTCTTGTATCTGGAATGAATGGAGGAAGATATGTAACCTTCTGAGGGATAGGGACGGTATTCATGTCCAGCTTTGCATCAATCATAGCTCGTTTGAACTGGCTGAACATGCCTGGATCCCCAGAGTGAAGCTCGGTTAGGGCTTCTTTGAATGCTCTTCTTGAATCCTCAGTTGCGTACACCTTCCTGTAGTAAAAATCATTCACAAATTCTTGTTTGAATGATTCTCAATCATCATTCCATTCTTCCGACATCCATTTATCAACATGCTTGAAGCGTCGCTGGAGCTTGATCTTTCCCGGCAGTCTTTGCTCCTTCATTTTTGCTTCAGCCTTCACTTGATGTTTCTCAATGCGTCGTCGGCTTCGGGAGGCAACATTTCTATCCAAGTTATTGGTAACCTTGGCAAGTTCTTCCTCGAACTTGTTAACTCTTGTTGCTTGGTTGGTCGTGAATCTCTTCACCCATTCCGGATTCATGTAATCCTTCTCCGGGACATCCATAGCTTTAGCAGCAGCAATACACTCTTCGGTTGTAATACTGTCAAGTTCAGCATCGATCTCGGCTGCAATCTCGGCTATGGAGTTGTAGGAAACTCCATACTTCTTCGCCTGCTCCATGTCCTTAGCCATTTCTTCTCCTTTGACAACAATAGATTTCAGTTGTTCTTGTTTCTTGTCGGTTGGCTTCTTCGGAACGAACTTCTTCGGAGCTGTCTTCTTCAGCTCGGTCTTCTTCAGCTGAGATTCCTTTCCGGCTGGCATACCTTCTTTAGCTTGCGTCTCATCTTCCCCTTTTTTGGCATTAGCAATAAGGCTTGCGACTGAGCCATCCAGAGAAGTGAGGTTTTGTTCAGCCTGCTGGATCCGGTTGAAGAGTTCATCTAAAGCACATTCCACATCAACCTTCTTCGCGAGATCCTTATCATGACGCTCTTGATCAGCTTTCTTCATTGCAGCGAAGGTTTCAGTGACTTCTGTTTGAAAAGCGACGAACTCAGCCCATTTTTGTTCGAACCGAGAATCCCATTCTTTGTCTTGCGTCTGTTGAGATTTTGCAAGATTGGATTCTGAGATGGATTTGAACACGTTCAGGTCTGATCTGATTCCAAGAAATGTTGTCTTCAGGTCATTGATGTCTTTGCTGGTGGATGTTGAGAAGTCATCCAGCTGCATCTTTATCGCATCATGTTCTTCCAGCAGCTTCCTATGTTTCTCATCCTTAGCTTCTATCATCCTCTGCTATTCTTCGTGGTTGAGCTGGATGTTGGCTATCATCTCCTTCCTCAGCTGATTGACTCTCTCAGCGATCAGCTCGCATATTTCATCCGAGGAGGGTGCTGGCTGATCAGATGGTGTTGGTTGTTCAGATGGTGCTGGCTGTTCAACAATAACCATGACTTGGCGATTGGCCAGGTATTGTTGAAGTTCTTCGTCCTCCTGCTTTGCTACTGCTGCAGCTGCGTCAATATCATCCACAAAATCTCCAGACTTGGCCAGCATGTTGTCAAGGAAGGTGACACATTCTCGATCTGCTGTCAACTCTCTTGTGTCTCTTCCTTTGGCCTTGCTGATATCCAGACGGCGAGTCAGTTGTGCGATCTTGTTGTTGTACGCAACCTCGAGGTTGGTATAATTGAAGTATTCCCTCAGACGAGACTCATCTGCCTTGAGCTGGTTCCAGCTGTGTATCCGGACGGTATCTTCCTTGACATACCAATGATTGAAAATGATGTTGAATTGGTACAACAGCTCAGTTCCGAGCGTGGAAAAGGTGGGCATGTCGCGCGCCTCGGGGAACATACCAATCAGCTTCTGAAAGCAATATACCAACTTGCCTTCATGTTCCAGCGCGACAGCTCGGCGATCAGCTTCTTCGTCAATGGGGGAAGGAGAGAGATTTTCATAGGAAATAGGTTCAAGAGTTTTCTCAACATTGGCCAAAGAAGAGGTCGTAATGTTGGCATTGAGTGGAGAGCTCGGAATTTCTGACTGATAATCAGTTGTGAGAACCTGTCTGTGCTGTACGGCATCAGCTCCTACCGTGGGGGAGGATAGAACATCTTCGGATTCCTCGGATGAAGAAGCTGCATCCGAGGACATGTTTGGCTCATCTTCCGGATCGGTTTCTAGCTTTTCTATCCCATCTTGATGGAAAGACCTCTCCTTCCTTGTTCCACTTACGTGAGGAACAATTTCTAAAGCAGCCGCGTCAATTGAGTGACTCGACTCAAATGGTACCTCCTCAGCTGGTTTTGCAACTGACTGTTTGATACGAACCTTCAACTTCTTCTTAAGCGGCTCTTCCTCTTTATCCTTATCTGGCTCATCTCTGAGTCGGCATGCAGCTGTCGATTTTGAAGAGTGGCCGACAGCTGGAGGCAGCTGAGATTCCATCTGCTCCTCAGCTGTATCTTTCTCCACAACTGATTTCACAGCTTCCCTTTTGTCTTTTGGAGTGTAGACACTTCGAATCACATCAAGAGCTTTCTTGGCTGTTGGGAACAACATGTGCCTTTTAACTGGTGTCTCCTCACAGTCTTCCCACACCATGTTCTGATCCTTCGTGGCGAGAAGTATCAGGGCAGAGATTTTGACTCCAAAATTGAGAGTTCCCTTAACACTCAACAATTTTGCCCCAGAATCATTTGTAGTTTCTGAAATCTTCTGCTTCTCCATCGTTAACTGGTGTGCGAAGTACTGGAACCAGTTGATGTTGTGCTTGTGCTCCAAAGTTATCTGCTGCTTGAGCTTGAGTCGGCTGATATCTCCCAAAGCTCCGCTGTATCCAAAGATAACCTTGGATACAACATCGAACAGAAGTCGATGCTCGGGTTTCAGCTTTGTTCGCTGCATGTTGCTCCTCAATCTTTTTGGGGTGATAAGAGCATTTCTGAAACGAGGCCTATCACCTGAAACACGGCGGATAGTTCTGGCAGGGACGTCGCGCTGTCGACAGGAGATTTCTGAAACGAGGCCTACTCCTTCTTCGTGTTTTAGGTTCATGTAAAATTCTCCGACCTATCACCTGAGTAAGTGGTGGGAAAGAGCGTTGCCCACTCAAGAAGACGATTATCCCTGAGAAGATCGGCGAGAGGGGATAACACCGGTGAGTTCAGTGCTTCTTTTGACAGAATCTGCTCAAAGTGGATTCTGGATATCATCATATCATAAGATTCCTCGTACGTCGAAGGGACAAGTGCTGGTCCTGATGATGCCATCTTCTTTCCTTGCGATGAAGCTTTCGGTCTCATTTTGTATTCCAGTGAAGTTTATATATAGAGAGAAGTAAAGAAGAACTTAGCCGAAAATGGTGATACCAAATCAGAGACGAAGATGAACAGTTTTCAGATAAACACAAGTATAGAAGGTAAGAAATCACTTCCTGATTTTCCGCCTTTTATAGGTTAGAGGGTCGTTTGAAATAGATGGCCAAGATTGAATGGCACGAATCCATCAACGGCTGAGATCTCGCGACTGTTGACTAACTCTGACTGACGTCACATTCCGAGTTCCAACACATGCGTGTGAGAAGGTGAACTGTTTTTGTGTCAGCCCAGTCGCACTATAAATTAAGGCTATTGATGTTCAGCCGTACTTTACATTAAATGCGCTATGATGGCTATTTTAATCTATCTGACATGCTCAGGAATGTTTGAATTTATTTCAAACATTCACATTTAAGACCTAAACACCTGCAGTCATAAATGATACCTGCCAGCTGATGTCGGAATCAGTTGTGTTCCAATGTTGCGGCATGCCATCAGCTGACTCGAGTTCATCTGTTCAGCTGACGTCTGATGTCTTCGGATGGCGATCCGCATCTGAGATTCCCCCTTCATCTGAGCTTCCCCCTCAGATGGATATCTATCTCTTCGCCTCGGCTGATTCCTCATCTGATGGATCCAACAATCCAAGGAGATCACATAACATCTTGAATCGTGCTTCGGCTAGAGGTTTGGTGAAGATATCGGCTCTCTGAATCTCAGTTGGAATCTTCTCCACAGATACATCTTTCTTCTCAATATGATCTCGGATAAAATGATGTCGGGTGTCAATGTGCTTCGTCCGAGAATGGTGAACAGGATTCAAAGAGATAGCAATGGCACTTGAGCTATCATAATGGATGGGAACCTGTCCAGTTGCTACTTCATAATCTCTCAGATGTTGCTTAAGCCACAACACTTGCATGTAACAACTACCGGCAGCCATATACTCTGACTCGGTTGTAGAAGTGGCAACACATGCTTGTTTCTTGGTAAACCATGAAACTAGCTTGCTTCCCATGAACTCATAGTGTCCAAATGTGGATTTCCTGTCCAACCGATCTTCGGCTAGATCTGCATCTGAGTATCCGGTCAGTTGGATATTGTCGTCAGTTGGGTACCACAACCCAACATTAACAGTACCCTTCAAATACTTAATGATGTTCTTTGCTGCCAACATGTGTGCTTTCCTCGGCTGAACTTGGAACCGAGCACACACTCCAACCTCGTAAGATATATCTGGCCGACTGACAGTTAGATATAGCAAAGAACCAATAATCCCTCTATACTTACTGGCATCCACGGGTTTTCCCTCAGATCCAGGTTCAATCTTCCAGTTAGTATTCATCGGGATCCTTATGGTTTTACTTGTCTGCAAACCGAACTTTGCGATGAGCTCCTTTGTATATTTGGACTTATTAATAAAAATCCCTTTTGGTGACTGCTTCACTTGTAGCCCAAGAAAATAATTCATCTAACCCATCATCGACATTTCGAATTTCTCCTTCATGAGAGTTGAGAATTTCTCGCACAGCTCCTCCGACTTGGAACCGAATATGATGTCGTCGACATAGATTTGCACAACAAGTATGTCTTCTCCAACTTTTATGGTGAATAGTGTTTTGTCAAATGACCCTCGTTTGAACCTCGAGTTTAGAAGAAAACCACAGAGAGTGTCATACCAAGCCCTAGGTGCTTGCTTCAATCCATAGATTGCTTTCTTCAACTTATACACTCTTCCATCACCAGTCTCAAAACCGGGAGGCTGTTCAACATAAACATCTTCCTTAATATCACTGTTGAGGAAAGCACACTTCACATCCATCTGATAAACCTTGAATTTGTGAAATGCGGCATAGGCTAGAAATATTCGGATGGCTTCCAACCTTGCAACAAGCGCGAAGGAATCCTCGAAATCAATTCCTTCTTGTTGGCAATATCCCTGAGCTACCAACCTTGCCTTGTTTCTCACGATGAGTCCAATGGCGTCTCTCTTGTTCTTGAAAATCCACTTTAATCCAATGGCTTTAACACCATTTGGTCTTTCTACCAACTCCCATACACAGTTGCGTAGAAATTCATTCAGCTCTTCTTGCATTGCGGTTGTCTAATGAACACAATTGAGAGCTTCCATAACATGCTTTGGCTCTGGCACATCAGCTACGAAACATGAAATCATGGCAACATCTCCGGCTTGCTCGAACTCCTCAAGAACTACCAACTCCTCAGCATATTGGGCGTAAGTGCTGGAATCTTTCTCGGCTGAATCTGGATTTGCAACTCTACTCCTAGTACGCACACCTTTGGCTGGATCTCCGATGATGTTGTCCTTGGAACGATCTTCATACCATCTCTTGTTGCGCCTTCCTTCTTCTTCCAACAGTGGCGGTTCCGTGATTTCAAAGAATGGGATAACCTGAGCCGTGGGAGATGCTGGGATCTTCAGAACTGGTGATTTATCTGCTGTTGAGTCTGGTTCCTCAACATGAATAATATCTCGAACCGGGCTGGGTTGGGCTTCGGATGCTGATGCAGTTGGAGTAACATCAGCTGAAGTTCCCCCTTGAGATGAGCTGGGGTCCTCACATTCATCTTCAGAGGAACAAGGATCATCATCCTCGGTTGCCCATACCAATGGTTCAGCCAGATTCTTCTGCCTTAGAACCTGCGATCTGGTGAGAGCTGGTGGAACATGTGGATCTGCTTGTTGTCCTTTAGCCTGTTCCCTGCACTCAAAAGTAGATTCATCAAAACTAACATGAGGTGTTATCTCCACAACACGAGAACTGTTGTTAAAAACTCTATAAGCCTTGATCCGAGTGGCATATCCGAAAAATATGCCCTTCGAAGCCTTGGCGTCAAAAGTTTTTAACTGAGTCTTCCCATTGTTGTGAATATAACACTTAGAACCAAAAACGCGAAAATATGAAATATCAGGCTTCCTGCATCTCCATAGTTCATATGGAGTCTTTCCCAACCGCTTGGTCAGAAGAGACCGGTTCTGGGTGTAGCATGCTGTGTTGATTGCCTCGGCCCAAAATTTCTTTGGCAGAGCTGAGCTTGTCAACATGGATGTAGCAGCATCCTTCAGCGTTCGGTTTCTTCGCTCGGCTACTCCATTCTGTTGTGGAGTACGAGCAGCCGATGTTTGATGAGTGATTCCGTACTTCTCGCATTATTCGATGATGGTTTCATTGAGGAACTCGGTTCCATGGTCTGATCGGATAGAAATGATTTTCATCTTTTGTTGGTTAGATATCCAATCCATCAGCTTGGGTAGCTCATCTCGAGTTTCATTCTTGTGACGCATGAAAATGGTCCACGTGTACCTAGAGAAATCATCAGTAACAACAAGTGTATATTTGTTACCATTCATGCTCTTGGGAGTAACAGGCCCGAAGAGATCTATATGGATCAGCTGCAATACTCGGTCGGTTGATGGAATCGTTTTCAACCGAAAGGAGGATCTAGCGAGCTTTCCCAGCTGACACGCACTACAGATATGTGTTGGTGAAAACACACGGTTCGGAATACCCTTTGCATGTTCCTGTCTCGCAAGGCGGTTCATTGTCTTGAAATTCAGATGGTTGAGCCTTTTGTGCCACAGCCAGCTCACATCTGAACTGCTCTTCGATAAAAGATAGGTCTCAAGAGGACTACTATTCCAATTTGCATAGTAGACATTCCCGGTTGGGGATCGATTTCCCAACAATATGACTTGCTTTGTTCTGACATTTTTGACCCTGCAGCCTTGCGCATCAAACTTGACAGAGAAACCATTATCACAGAATTGGCTGATGGAGAGCAAGTTATGCTTCAATCCATCAACATATGAAACATTGGAAATAGACACGTGATTGGTTTCAAGGATACCGTAGCCTTTGGTGTGACCTTTTGAGTTGTCACCAAAGGTAACAGATGGTCCTTCCTTCTCCACGAAACTCCTAAGCAAATCCCTCAGATTTGTCATGTGTTTCGAGCATCCACTGTCCATCACCCACATGGTATGTGATGCTTTATTCTTCCTCAACTGTTCCTCCTACTCCTGCACAGAGAAACACGCTTAGGTCCCTAATTTTAGTTGGGTCCTGGAGGGTTAGAATCAGTTCCTCCTTGAATTGTGGGTCGTTTTTCCCTGTAGATTTGGATGGATTTGTCATTCCAAATTATCTTTCTTTCTCCATCAACTATAACAACACCTCGGTCATCCTTAGGCTTTTGTTATTATTGACGTTCTGTTTCTTGGGAAAAGATTGATTTCTCCCATTGTGGGCTTTAGGAGGAGAGGCATTCCTCCTGTTTTGTTGATGTTTCTGACTCTTTTGGTTTTGCCGATGAGGTCGGACGCCATTTTGGAATCTTTGTGGCTGAGTCTGATTCCATTTTCCTGGCTGTCTACGATAGCTGTCCATGCCCGGTTGTTGATCCATGTTCTGGCATGAATATCCGCAGCTGTTGGAACTGTTCCACATTGGTTGACTCTGATGGAACCTCTGGTTGTTCTGATGATGGAACCGATGTTGATTCTGATGGTTGAATCCCTGTCGGTTCTTGTTGATTCCATCCCTTCTGAGGTCGATTTTGAGGTCGGTTCTGATTGTATCTCCGATATCTCTGGTTCCTCTTCTGAGTCCTGGAGCATTCCCCCTCGGTTGTTATCCCAACCGATAGATTCTTCAGTTCTCCAACCACAGCTCCTTTTTCTTTCTCAGCTGTAGTTCCCTTAGCAGGTTGTGTTGCAGGTACTTGCTGTGACGTGGAGGTTGGATTAAGTTGGGGAGTTGCAGATTCAATAGTATTTGGTTTGGCAACCGTGACATCCACAGCCTCGATAAAGGTTGCGGGTGGAATTCCAGTGTCCTTGACCATATCGTAGCTGAGTCCAGACACGTCATCCATTTGTCGTCAGTAACTGATGAGATTCTCGATGATTTTGGATGATTGATATAGCTTTATCAGGTTGTCCTTCTCAGTTTGTAGATCCTTGAGAAGAACAGCTATATGCTCGGTCTGTGCGTCTGACATCTTCATCAGCTGGTCGATCTGTGCCTCTTGCTTGTTCAACTGCTCATGCTGCTCCTTGATCTGCTCATTCAAATCCTCATCGGTTGGAGCCTTAGTTTGGTTAGCCACATTCAGTTGACTTGTGAGATCATTAATCTCTTTGATTTGATTTTTGATCAGATCATCCTTTTCGGTTAAGGATTCTTCAAGTCTGGCAAACTGTTCTTGAAGATTCTTAAACTCAACCGATTGCTGATGTAATTCGTCACTGAGTTCTAGGAAGTCACCCCAAGAGGGTTCCAACTCTTCATCTAATGTTTCCTGCATGTTAGTAGTATTGGAAGAATTTAAATTATCTGGACTAGAATGTACCTCAACATCATCCTGGTCGGTTCCAAATGCCATGAGACATTGATCCTGTCCGATAGCGTTGTTGGTGGAAGTCAGCTCGTCGGTGAAGATATCCATGTCATTAGCTGCTTCTTCTACAACCATGGCCTTGTTCTTTGCATTTTGCTTGGCCCTCAACGCATCTCTATCTTTCTTCGAAAGATCTGGACAATCAACTTTGAAGTGTCCCTCTTTGCCGCATTCAAAACAACCGTTGTTCACAGGCTTTGAGTTATCTCGAGTTCGGTTGGATTTGTAAAACCGCTTGTATTTTCCGAACCGAATTTCCATGTCGGCCAGCTTCTTTGACATGGTGGTAATACTCTGTTGCAGCTCTTCTCTGCTCGGCTCCTTCGAAGCTGTGTCCGCAGATCTTATTGCCCTTAATGTTCGCGGCTTGGAATAGTCGGCTCGAAGTACTACTGTCTTTGTTCCGGAACCAACATCCTCATGTCGACTCGTCTGCACCGAGGACTGAGTTGATCTTCGTCAGTTTACCTTGTACTCATTTCCTTTCAGAATTGAGAACAGTCTGTCCGTTCCCATCTCTCCAAGATCAGCTCGGCTTTCATGAATGTTGGTGAAGGTGTCCCACTCAGCTGGTAGGGCTTATAATACTTTGAGATTGATCTCTCTCAAAGTATATTTTCCTCGTCGGATAGACTGAATCCTTCGGATGATATCCATGAACCGAAGCTCCAACTGATCAATGGTTTCATCGACTTTTAGATAGAAATTGTCAAAATCTTGACAAGCATGGGAGAACTTGTTCTCCTTGGTTTCGTCACTCCCTTCACTAAGAGATGCCAAAATGTCCCACATTTCCATAGTTGTGTTACACTCTTCTATCCATGGAAGATAGTCTTGCCCAACTGTGGACATGATAGTGCTCTGAGCCCAGATATCCAGCTGGCTCACTTTCACTTCCTCAGGAGTAAAGTCTTTTGGCTTCTTCTCGACTATCACCTCAGTTGCATCCCCATCATTGGGATTTGTAGGAGTGCGAATGACTTTTTCCATGATGGTGATCGGTTCGGATGTAATCACTTGTTGCATTCGATGATGCTTAGACAGTAGAATCTTCTTCATCCTAGTTTTCCAGGATGTATAGTTCACAACCAAGAACATGACAACAATCTTGTCTTTAACATCCATCTGCACACAACAAGCAGACGACAAATGCAAGCAGAAATGCACTAGCGTGAAAAAGATCTATTCAGTTGACCACTGAAGAAAAACACATCGATTCACACCTCGTGAAACAGAGACAGCGGTCTTGTGAACCACTGCTCTGATACCACTTGATGGTCCCGATACGAGTTCTGGTGTATGGGGGGGGGGAATACACCAGATAGGAATTTTAAAAACAACCCCCAAAAATACCACAACTGAGTAAGAAGACTCAGCTGGAATCACAACTGAGTAAGAAAACTCAGTTGGAAGAGTGGTGCTGTGCGGAATGTGGTGGATACAAAATCAACTCGTATAAAACAACTCACGCTCAGATGCAAGGTCGGTCAACAACCAAATCAGTTGAAATGTAAAGATGCAGTTTTGAGTGCTGGTTAGTTGGACAATTAGATATGCAGAAAGTAACTGAACAGAAAACACAAAAGCACAAAGAAATTACGTGGTTCGGAGAGAACTCCTATATCCACGGGGAGTTGTGAGTCCACACAACTCAGTCCAAATTCTTTAGGACAGCTACCACAAAGCTTACGCGGGCTTTGCAACCGTACAGATAAGTTTGCGGGTACTTATCAACCTTTGTACTCAATTTCGGGAAGATCAGGATCCTAACAACCTTTTTAGGGGATGTGTATAAGGGTGGGTTTTCCAACTACTAGCTCTATCAAAGAAGTGAGCTAGGATCTAAGCTTGAACAAAGAAAGACTCAACCTAAGATCGAAAACACCAAGAAAGCTTCTAACTCTCTATGAACTCTCAGCTGGTGATGTTCTTAGAAAGAGAATAATTGTCATTTAGCTTGTGCGCAGTATAACGTCGTTCTTTCGCTCTTCTGTCTCTTATCTTGATGAATGAATGAATGCCTCTATTTATAGGCGGTGAGGATCAACTAGTCATTGGAAGAGCCGTTGATCTCTGTTCTGTGAAAGCGATGGCTTGTCTCTCATCTCTGCAGATTTTCCCGATTTGGCAACTGTGAACTTCTGCTTTCCTTCTGAGACAACCTTGTGTTGGGCCAAATGAGGTAATGACAGAACGTCAAACCTTCACGTGACTTCCTATTTGAAATTCAAATTTCAACCTTTGTCTTTCAACATTGGTTAGTCGGTTGAGATGTTTGATCTTCATCCGAGTGGTCTTCAGCTGATGTTCCATCTGATCGCTACCTTCATCTGACATTCTGTCTGAAGAGGAACAGTTGAACCCTCAGCTGCCTTGAACTTCATGTTGTCGATTTATCAGATTGAGTCATGCAACTGATGTTCCATCCGATCAGGTGGATTGTCACATCTGACGAACAGTTGATTACTCAGACATTTTCTTCCATCCGATGTCCTATATCCGAACGGTTGGCTTGAACGCTCAGTTGTCTTTCTTACATCTGATGTTCCACATCCGAACAGTTGGCTTAAACGCTCAATTGTCTTTCTTACATCTGATGTTCCATCCGAGTTTCCATCTGTAGTTATATCCGAGTATAGCTATGTTGCCGTCTTCAGCTGGAGTCCTGTAAAGATAAAATCTGAACATTGCTCAAACAGCGAGCCTAAATACTAACATTAGGATATGGCAACATCTACTCGGTTGGGGTTAGTTGGTTTTGGAATCAATCAAAACTTTACTAAATTTTCCAACAATTATACTACCTCCGATCCCCAGGTCTTTTCTTAGGAGAAAATGGTACGGGTATTAAGAAAAACGTTGTTGAGTTAGTTGTAAGTAGAGAAAAAGTAATTAAATTTGTTGTGAGTGGATAAAATGTCCCACATTGAAGATAGTGATATATTAATTAATTGAGATAGTGGTGGACCATATGTGGTATTTTAGGTAATTAAGTTGATAAAGTCATATATTAATTAATTGAGATAGTAGTGGGCCATATGTAGTATTTTAGGTAATTAAGTTGATAAAGTAAAGATAAAAGATAATAATTTATTGTGGGATAATGTCCAAAAGTAGCTAGGAAAAAACTTAGGGACCGAAAGTAGTAAGTTTGTTACTGGTGGGAGTCAAACTCTAGTCCATAAAGAGCATAAAGAGCTCTATCCACTAGGCTAGAAGCCCATTTAGTATATAAATGTCGAAACTATTTATATAATTGAACATGTTGAATTCAACAAAAAAAAAAGAAAAAAATTAACAAAAGATGTAACAGCCAAGATTCGATCCTTGGCTAACGAATGATTACAACGCTCTAACAACAGCAACCAAACCACTCCGCCACCATCCACACTCTACATATTGTTCCAGTATATATTATATACGGTGCAAACCGAATGCACTGTATGCAACCGGTTGCACCGAAAATTTTGCGTAAAAGGATTAGACATAATGAGTATTTTTCCAACCAAAATAATTTCATATATTTAATTCAGTAATAATTTTGATCAAATAAATATTTTTTCCATAGCTATTTTCACGATCATTTTTATCTAAGTTGGATGTATCAATTGGGTTAATATTGGATTATAAAATGAAAGCTAAAAATACGTTAAAGCTCAAACTTGAAATTGAAAGTAATATATATGTCATTTACATTTTAATATTTATTTCATAAACAAAATAAATTTAGCATGTCATCAGTACATGAATAAAAAGAAAATATTTAAGAAAGAGGATTTGAATTACGCGGTATATATGATTCTTAAATTAATGAATTTTATTTGTGCTTGAAATATAAAAATCAATGACAATTGCATAAGACGTGTGTTAAACGATCTCAGTATTTTATTTTTTATTTTCGTTGAGCAAAAGATTATCTATATACAATTCTATCTCACTCAGTTCTTAAACATATCTATCACTAATAGTTTATAACCATGAGATTATTCTTATTTTATTCACACATTTATAGATAATTTAATATTCGAGGTTTTAATGAATTAAATCACGAATTTTAGATGTTTTTGCTATTTAAACCCGAACTTTAAACTTTAGCGAATTAAATCATGAACTTTTCAACTTTTACAATTTAAACCCGAACTTTAACATTTGGCGAATTAAATTATGAACTTTTCAATGTTTGCAATTGAATATATCTAAAAAAAATTCTAAATATAGCCCATTAAATTTTCTATATTATATCTAAAAAAATTCCATAAATTAAATTTTCCCACATGGCATTTCTTAAAAAAGATATATGGCAGAATTAATTTAACAAAAAATATAAAGATCCCGGTCTAGACATTTTATCAAGAGAAAATTTCCTAAACTAGCACTTTTTTGATAGTTTTTTTAAAATTTAGCACTCTTTATAATTCTTTTAAAATTTAGCATTTCCTCTCTTTTTTACCCTCACATACATTTTGTATTTCCCATCTTATCATCACCTTTTCATTTCATCTTTAACCTTTTATCTGTTACTTCTCTCTCTATTCTTCTCGCTGTTATTCAAACTCTCACTTCCAGCGTACAGTCTTCGATTTTGGAGGATTTTTTCCGGTAACCATTCTCGCTCTTTCTTCAATTTCATCTTATCTTTACATTTTCTTTTTTATCTCTTACCTCTTACCAGATTCTTCTCTCTCTATTCTACTCTCTCTTTTTAAGGTCTTACTTTCCAGCGTGAAATCTTCGATTTTGGAGGATTTTTTCCGGTAAACATTTTGTCTCTTTCTTCAATTGCATCTTATCTTCACCTTTTCTTTTTTATCTCTTACCTCTTACCAGATTCTTCTCTCTCTATTATACTCTCTCTTTTTTAAGTTCTTACTTTCTAGCGTGAAATCTTCGTTTTTGGAGGAATTTTTCATGTAAGCACTTCTCGCTCTTTCTTCAATTTCGTAGTCTCCCTAACTCTGTGCTTATTTTCTACTGTTTTCAACTCCATTTGTCATTCTTAATTCCTTTTGACAGTCTTAATTATTTCGTCATCTCTTACATTTTGTGTTTTCGAATTTTTTTGTTTTGGATCTGAGTATATAATGGTTTATTAATCTTCGTTTATGTAGTTTTTCACTGTTTTTTTAATGTTGTTTTTTTGAGTTTCGTACTCCATTTGTCTTTTATTTTTTTGGGTGAAGCATTCTTCTGGTTTATATGTGTCGATGTTTTGGTTCCACTGTTATTTTTTGTTCTTTGTAATGGTGAAAATATGTATGTTTTGTTACTGTACCTTGGATATTTATCTATTTGTGTTGTAACAAAATGTCCCTTGTTTTTTTGTACAGTCTTATTGTTTATCTATCTTTGTTTTTACCATTGTTGTTGTTTATCTCCATGGATCTGTTTGTTTCCATTATGCTGTCATCGATGAAATTTTTGTGCTGTAACAAAATGTAATGATTATTTTAGATAATTGTATCTAAATTTTGTGTAAGTTAATAGATACTTGTATAGGCACACTTCTAAGTTTTTTGGTCTTATGAAACCATGATTTTTTTGTATATGCACTTTTTTACTTGTACCTTTTTTTTTATCAGTCACATTTTTTTTTATTTAAAGCACATAGGTCATGGCTGATAAGAGGTGTAAGCATGGTCTGAAAGCTATTGTTAATACTTCATGGTCTGGTGAGAATTCGGCACAACGGTATTTCAGTTGTCCCAACGCTGAGGTATATGTAGTCTGTTTTCTTTGTTATCTGGTATTATTTTTTGAAGAAATTTCAACCATAATCTGATATTAAAATTTTGATTTATGTCTATTTTAAATATTTTACAGAAAGATGTTTGTTTATTTTGTGATTGAGTTGATCCAAATGTTACGTATATTCAACGTGAATACATCAAAGAACTTCGTATTGCTAGGGATATGTATGAAGAGCAGTTACTTCAGCTCAGTAAAGAGCATCGTAAGCTCCAATTAACTGAAAATGTTGCATCGAGCATTGTTGTGCAGTACCGTAAGGAGATCGATGATCTTCACCAGAAGCTTCAATCCATGGAGATTGAGTGTCGTGAACTCCAAAAAGCTAACAAACAACTTGATGATGACTTTGTACAAATTGTGGAAAGCAATTATCAGTGTCGTGAGAAAATTGTTGCGCAGAAATCTGAGATCGTGTGGAAGAACTATATCATTGTTTCTTTGTTAATCTCTTCTTTTGTTATTGCTCGTTTGATTGTGATCTTGTATTTGTACTTATAACCTATGTATTAGGATACTGCATTCTTAGTTAAACTGAATATTTGCTTATCTATGTCAACTTGCTCGTTTTCATTTTTCGTTAAAGAATGATTGTTCTGTCTCTCTTTTCATTTTGCTTATCTCTCTTTTCCATTTCATTACTTGCTCGTTTCATTTTTTGTTAAGGAATGATTGTTTTGTCTCCAAGCTATTAGTTCCTTGTATATTATCATTTGTTTGTACCTATATCTTTAATCCTTTTGCAAGTGTTAATAAAATTTTAAAAATCTTGTTACAACAGAAGGTATAAATAATACCAACCAATGCTA
This sequence comes from Schizonepeta tenuifolia, assembly GCA_029490685.1. Classification (NCBI taxonomy): domain Eukaryota; kingdom Viridiplantae; phylum Streptophyta; class Magnoliopsida; order Lamiales; family Lamiaceae; genus Schizonepeta; species Schizonepeta tenuifolia. The sequence continues at coordinate 80,031,487 of CM055959.1, forward strand.
TAACTTTTTTGAGGATTCACTAAAAATCTTGTTACAGCACTAAAGGTTTTGAGCAGTCATAAAAATTATCTTAATTTTATATGCAGTAACAAAAATTTATCAGTCACAACAATTGAATTATATTTTTTGAGCAATCACTAAATATGATATAAATTTTTGTCACAGCACAAAAAAACAAAAGAAGCCATCTCCAATGCTTAAACCTTTTGTTACTCCACAAATGATGTAAAGCAGTCATAAAAAAAAGGAACATATTTTTAGCAGTAACAAACAATGTATATATTCTTTGTTCAGTGTTACTAAATTTGATACCCCCAAAATATTTGCATAGTCACAAAAGAATTTTACAGACAAGTTTGGAGCTTCAAATATTAATGTTTCCAAAATGCTTCTTTCAGACTTAAAAAGTGTATTTTTGTGTATTGCACATTGTACTAATTTCTAAAATATTTTTACATAAGTTATTGTACCATTTATTCCTCGCCACGCCTATTCCATTTCAGAAGCCCCAATTTGAAATTGCATTTCGTGACCATGGCCTGAAATCTGTTCTTCAACACCTCTCATGTCTCCTCAAATACCTATTTCATAATTGTTTTGAACAATCGAATAACTACCAGTGCTGTTCATCGTCTTCACCACTAAAACATACACTAATTAAAAAAAATTACAATAATTAAAAACTGGAACATTACAATAATTAAGAAAAAAAAAATTAGGACAACTACTCTTCCCAATTGAATTCCCTTGCAAGTTTGTGGCGAACATTTTCGTACCTCGCCTTTTGCTCGGGACTCATATTCGACGTGTCGGCAATATAGATATTGAACGCCCACTCCTCCCTCGATTGCTGGTTGAGGGATGCCAACTCTTGTGCCGCCTGCTCCCGAGCGCATTTTTGCCCTTCCTCCCCTTCTTCGCCGCTTTCGCCGCTTTCACTCCTTCGGGTCGAACCTGCAGAGTGTTTGCATCGCTCGCGGATGTGGTGGATGCGGTACCGCTAGCAGACGAAGTATACTCGCCGGATTCATTTATCTTGGTCCGCTTTGGAGCAATTGGCTTCTGAGGGTTGGTGAAAGTCGGGATATGCCTCAAGAGCTCCCACGCAGCCCTATACGGGAACGGTTTCCCATGCTTCTCGGCGTACAGATCTTGGGCCCTTGTGTATAGATCGAAGTCGTTCTCCCCGCTTCCGAGCTGGTTTTCTTCTTGGATGTAGATGCCGGCGAAGTTCTGGATCTGTTTCTTGGCGCGGCCCCATGCGCTCTTCATCGCACTCTTTTCTCTTGGGTGGGTGGGAGCTATGTGGGCGTTGAATGAGGCCATTATTTTCTCCCAAAACGCGTTTGAGGTTTGGTAATTGTTGGTGATCGTGTCCATCACGAAGTCAACGTAGCACTTTGCGAGGTATTCAATCTCAGCGGCCGAGTAGTTAGGACCTCGCAGTGGCTTATTAGGCTCGTCGGATGAGGCCGCGGCAGCTTTCCCCTTGCGGCGTGCCTTTCCCTTCCCCTTGGCCGGAGAAGTGGCCGTGCTTGAGGTCGCGACAGCTTTCCCCTTGAGACGGGGCGGGGGCGGTGGTGTTGGCTCACGTTCATCCGATTCCTCTTGGTGGGAGTCGTCGTACGCCTCTTCCTCTTCCTCTTCCTCCATCTCAACATGGTGGTCGTCGTTGAGGTTGAAACGTCTGAGTCGAGCCGTACCCGCTGGCTGCTGCGAGAATTGGGAGTACCCAGATGTAGCCCGTACTTGAGAGAGCCCCAGCGACTGCGAGAAGCCCGGCGCAGGTGAGAAGCCCAGCGACTGCGAGAAACCCGGCGCAGGCGAGAAGCTCGGCGACTGCGAGAAGCCCAGCACAGGTGGGAAGCCCGGCGACTGCCAGAAGCCCGGCGCAGGAGAGAAGCCCGGTGACTACGATAAGCCGTAAGACGGAGGAACTTGGGAGAAACCAGGCGTCTGCGAGAACCCAGCCGACGGGGGGAATTGGCCATACCCCTGCGGCTGTGAGAACTGCGAGTACCCAGTCGCCGGAGGGAATTGGAAGAAACCCAACGACGGAGGAAATTGGGAGAAACCCGGCGTCTGCGAAAAAGCTACAAACCCTGCAGAGGCCGAGTATTGGCCGAAACCGGAAGAATGGGAGAATTGGGAGGTTGGATTCGTCGGATTGGAGGTTGGATTCACCGGATTGGGAGATTGGTTCGGTGGATTTGAACCAAAATTTTGCGCGTACCACGAATTGAACCTGTCTTCAGCCATTTATTTGCACAAAATAAATTGAATTAGTGAATTTTTTTGTGGAGAAGAATGGATGAAGAAATAATTTTGTGTGGAGAATGAATGAAATGAAGGAATATATATAGGGAAAAATTAGAGATAATCGTTGCTCCTTCACATATATACGTTGGAGACAAAAAAAATACAGTTGTTGCTTTCTTTATTTTTTAATCAGAAAATGAAAAAAAAAAAAATAGGCGCGGACCAATGGGGACACGCCACGTGTCCCCATATTGCAGCCATGTTGAGTCGAAAGGTGTGTCGAAGGAACGACACCGCCATCGCCACCGCCATCGACACAGAGGGGTGTCGATCCCCCACTGTAGCTTCGACACAGGGTGTGTCGAGTGGGGGGTGTGTCGATCGCGTTCGACACCACCCTTCGTTCCTTGTAGTATATGCTCTTAGGAACTAGACAGAAACGAACCTCTCCAGCTTCCTGGGCAGCTTCCACCGCCTTGGCCAAGAACTCCTCCATGAAACCTGAAATCCAATCACCGGCAGATGAACACGGTAGCATGAACGAAGGAGAAAATGAAGGAGAAAGAAAAGGAAGGTTGGGAGATGAACGCGGCAACACTTTGAATGAATGAAATTGGGGATTTACAAAAGGGGACGTATTCATATTCACCAAGGACGGAAATAATCCGTTAGGAACTTAAAAAAAAAAAAAAATCATTAAATTATTAACAACGGATTGAATACGTCGTAGATATTTTGAAAATTTAAAAAATAAAGTTTGAAATTATCAATAACGGAAGGTTTTCCGTCGTTGATTTTAACGACTGAATATCCGTTGTTAATAGTAGCGCGAACATTCCCGCCAATATTCCGTCATGAATCTGTCGCCATTTCCGTTGTTAATGCTGCTTTTTACAGTTCGTCGTTGTTCCGTTGAATTTATTGGTGACAGATTTCTTTCCGTCACCGATTCCGTTCATAGTTTTGATTTTTTTTTTGTAGTGAAATTTGTAGCCCGAAAAATTATAACCAAATTGCTAGAACCGAAAATAATGTGTTAAGCTTAACATGTTCTTAATTGTTCTCAAAATCAACATTAAGTTTATTATTATTATTATTATTATTATTATTATTATTATTATTATTATTATTATTATTATTATTATTATATAAAGTTTGTGTTCTAATATTCTAGATAACCAATGAAATATTATAACAACTTATCATTTATAAAAAAAATATGTCATGAATTTAGACTAGTTTGATAAGCACTTAGGGGGAATCACTTTTTAAAAAAAAATACGGGCTTGGAACAAGGACGCATAGTGAAATCAATTTTAAATGACTAAAATTTTGATATAACGGTTGTACTTAATACACTCACTTTTTATAAGTGTATTTTGCCTTTTTGTGTTTTGTGTTTAGTGTTTTTTGTCTTCTTGTGCCTTATTTTTTTTTCCAGAATTTTTTACTTTTATTTCCAGTTTTTTTTTTTTCTTTTTTGTTTGCCTCTTCATTTTTTGTTTGCCACTTCTTCTTTGGTCAAGATTCGAGCGAGAGGAGCTGAAGGCCTCAGAGCGAGCAAAATAAATCCAAATTTTTGCTCGACAATTATCCTTATATTAGTAATCGGAGCGAAGGCTCTGCCGGAAAAAAATTTGAAAATTAAAAAAAAAAAAATCAAGCGCCCATGCGCCCGTGTGCAATAGGTGTGCAGAAAAGTCAAAAATGGGTGTATTAGGTACAACCATTGTACCAGAGAGTCCCTCTTTTTAAATTGGGTTTGTGACATATACAAATATATATATATATATATATATATATATATATATATAAATTATAATTTATCTTTAACAATATATTTAATTTAATAACTTTAAATTTTTTTAATATGAGTATTTAAAATGATCTTCTGTCGATTTTCGATGGAACTTATTAGATTTTTGATATATAAATTTACATAATAAATTTAAAAACAAAAATAATCGTAGCGTTAAAGGTTAAGAAAATCTTAAATGAGTGAAAGACCCATATAGCAAAATCCCCCCTTAGATTACAATAGTTGTCAATGAACATAATATGGTAAAATTATAGCCAAAAATGTGTTTTTGGGACAACTATACCCTTACTATAGGGTAGAAATTTATACACCATTTCATTATTTTCTCTCACCCATTTCATTTCACGTCAGTTTTTTTTCTCTCTCTAAAACTTCTCCCACCCATTTTCTCTCCCACCATTTTCCTCCCCCATTTTCTCTCTCCACGATTCTCCTTCCCCGCCTCGTCTCCTCCGCCTCATCTTCTCCTTCCCAGCCTTCCGTCGTCCGCTGCTCCACCGTCCGCCGTCCGCCGCTGCCTCTTCACCGGTAAGTTTTCTCTCTATGCTGCTCTCTCCCCCCCCCCCCCTCTCTTCTTCTTCTTCTCCTTCTCTACCTCTCTCTCATTTTTTTCTTTTCTTCTCCTTCCCAGCCTTTTCCCGTCCGCTGCTCCGTCGTCTGCCATCCGCCGTGCTCTGCCGCTCCGTCGTTTTTCTCAGATCTAGTTTTTTTTTCAGATCTATTGCTATTTCATATTTTCGTAACTGCTTTTTTGTTTGCATAGTGTGGAGATCTGTTTTTTTTTTCTCAGATCTGGTTATTTTTTTTTTTGAAATTCTGAAATATACAATCTGCTTTTACAGATCTGCTTTTTTTGTTTTGAAGATCTGCTGATATGTTGTTGCGAATTTTGAAATTCGCAACATAATATACGAATTCCGTATATGGTGTTACGAATTGTGAAATTCGTAACTAACTTTGCATTTTCATAAGTTTATTTGAAGTTACGAAATTATAATTTCCTAACATGTGTTACATGTTCTGAATTTCTGAATTGGTTTAATTGTTTGTTTATTGTAGATCGAAATTATAATTTCTCATATCCTTGGTTTGATGCGAATTGATAATTTCTTACGATTTGTGTTTAGAACTTGTTTGAATGTCCAGATCTAGTTTTTGGTTTGTCAGATCTGCTTAGAACCCTAATTCGTAACAGGTTTATTTGAAGTTACGAAATTATAATTTCGTAACATGTGTTACATGTTCTGAATTACTGAATTGGTTTAATTGTTTGTTTATTACAGATCGAATGGACATTCAAGAGAAAGAATCTTGCATCCGTCGCTGCAGAAAAAGAACGAAGGAAGAACAAGAAAGAAAAGAAACAAATAGCAGAAGAAGAAGAAGAAGAAGAAGAAGAAGAAGAACCGTAATTCGTAATTCGTAACATTTGTCACGAATCGTAACAGATGTTACGAATTTTGTAATTCGTAACTAATTCTGTTGTGTGAGATGTGAATATGAAGTTACGAATTGTGAATTTTGTAACATGTTTATTACGATTAGGTTTTTGTAACACCGTTTATTCTGCTGTTACGAATTTTGTAACACGTTTGTGCGTTGTACATATTAAGTTACGATTTCTAATTTCATAACATTTTGTGGGTTGTATACCTTTTACATGTGTTATAATTTTTGTTACGAATTATAATTCTTGTATACCTTGATTCCATGTTACGATTTTATCATTTCGTATCAATATGCCTTGTTTCTCTGTTACGAATTTATGATTTTGGTAATAGCATGTTACGAAATTACAATTTCGTAACATGTTTATGGCAATTTGAATGTTTCAAATACATGTTATGAATTTCACAATTCGCAACATCATATACGAATTTCGTATATAGTGTTACGAATTGTGAAATTCGTAACTAACTGTGCATTTTGATTCGTTAATTTGAAGTTACGAAATTACAATTTTGCAACATGTTTGAGGCTTTTGAATGTTTCGAATCTGAAATTTTTAGGTGTATAATGTTGGGAATTTCACAATTCGTAACACAATTCGTATATAGTGTAGCGAATTGTGAAATTCGTAACTACCTGTGCATTTTCATTCGTTTATTTGACTTTACGAAATTACAATTTCGCAACACGTTTAGGACTATTTGAAGGTTCCGAAACTAAAATTTTTAAGAATATAATGTTTCAAATTTAACAATTCGCAACCAAATATACGAATTTCGTATTGAATAATCTGTTGCTAATTCATATTTTTGTATCACGTTTTTGGAATTTTGGTTATAACATGTTACGAAATTACAATTTCGTTACATGTTTGTGTCTATTTGTTAAGTATATGATGTTGTGAATTTCACAGTTCGCAACAAAAATACACGAATTTCGTATATAGTGTAGCGAATTGTGAAATTCGTAACTACCTGTGCATTTTCATTCGTTTCTTTGACGTTACACAATTACAATTTCGCAACACGTTTGGGACTATTTGAAGGTTCCGAAACTAAAATTTTTAAGAATAAACTTATGAAAATGCAAAGTTAGCCACAAACATGTAACACATGTTACGAAATTCTACTTTCGTAACTTCAAATAAACTTATGAAAATGCAAAGTTAGTTACGAAATTCATAATTTGCAACACTATATACGAAATTCGTATAATATGTTGCGAATTGTGAAATTCGTAACATGTATACTTCAAAAATTCAACATTCGTATTACTATTGCCTTGATTTCGTGTAAAGATTTTGTCATTTCGTATTACTATGCCTTAATTCCATGTTACGATTTTGTCATTTCGTATCACTATGCCTTGACTTTCTGTTAAGATTTTTTCATTTCGTATCAGTTCCATGTTACGAACTTTACATTTCGTATCTTGTTTCTCTGTTACGAATTTTACATTTCGTATCAATATGCCTTGTTTCTCTATTACGAATTTATGATTTCGTATCACTTTGTCATAATTCCATGTTACGATTTAGACATTTCGTATCAGTTCCATGTTACGAATTTGACATTTCGTATTGTTTCTCTGTTACGAATTTATGATTTCGTATCGTAACAAAATCGCAAAATACAGGAAAAACACAACAAAACCCAGCGGGAGAGAAATCTATCAACCAAAACACAGATCTTAAAAATCTCAGCAACCATTCTATCAATCAAACTTAAAAAGCTACAAAATACAAAAACTACAACAAATTGACGGCGGCGGCGACGGGAGGGGAGAGGCGGCACCTCGACGGCAGCGGCGACGGGAGGGGAGAGGCGACACCTCAACGGCTGCGGCGAAAAAGCAGCTCGAGGCCGGTAGCAACGGCGGCGACGATAGCAGATCTAGGGCGGCGACGACGACGAGTTCAGGTCCAGGGAGGCGGCGACGACGAGTTCTAACTCCATGGCGGCGGCGGCGGGAGGGGCGACGGCGACGACATGAAGAAGAGAAGAAAAAAAATGAAGAAGAAGACCAGCAACAAAAGAAAACGCAGGAAGAACAGAAGAAAAAAAAATGGAGAAGAAAAGAAGCTGGAGAAGAAAACGTGATAAAGAGAGAAGAAAAAAGAGAAGAAAGAGAAAGAGGAAAAGAGATGAGAGAGAAAAAGTGAAAAGTAGCAGGAGGAAAAGAGAGAGAAGAATAAAAGAGAAGAAAGAGAAAGAGGAAAAGAGATAAAGTTGAGAGAGAAAAAGAGAAAAAGTGAAAAGAAGGGGTATTTTGGTCCCAAAAATACATTTTTGGCTACAATTTAACCATATTAAGTTTCTTGACAACTATTGTAGTCAACCTAGTCAAAGTGGCTATATGGATGGATTATCTCATCTTAAATAGGACACCTAAGAAATTTTACAAACTGGGAAAACAAGGGAAAAGACATCACAAAAAATCAATTAGTCACTTTTTGTTTAGAAACATTGGGCCTTTTCTTTACAAACTGGGAAAACAAAGTAAAAGACATTACTCCCTCCATTCCTGAATACTTGTCCTGTTTGAGCCTATTCAGAAATTCCCCAATAAATGTCCTGTTTGGTTTTTTTTACAACACTACCCTCCTTCAATCATAAAATTACTACCCATTGCCACTAATGGACCCACCCCTTTAAATTAGCCCACCATATTAACCCACTAATCCTACCCACTAATTTAATTTTATAATCCTACCCAATAATAAACTGTTGGCCAAATAAAACAACACAGCCCAAATTTGCTCGGTCCATTTCTTTGTGCTTTTGGTCGATCCATTTCTTACCCATTCCTTCGAGAAACCCTAGATCTAATCGATCCATTTCTTCCCCAAACAAAAGCTCTCTCACTCTCTCCATTTCTGTAAACCCTAGATCTCTCGCCCCCTTCCTCAAAGATGTCGAAGTCATCATCTTATCTTCATTCTCACTCTCAATCGGAGAAGTTCCTCCACCTGTCGCAGCCGATCTCTCAGTCATCGGAGTTGGCAGTGGTGACGGAGACCTTCTCCCCACCCCCCACCCTCTGATGCGCTGCCATTTTCTGAGACGCCGCCGCTCTCTCAGTCATCGGAGTTGGAGGTGGTGCCGGAGACCTTCTCCCCACCCCCACCCTCTGATTCGCTGCCATTTTCTGAGACGCCGCCGCTCTCTCAGTCATCGGAGTTGGAGGTGGTGCCGGAGACCTTCTCTCCACCCCCACCCTCTGATTCACTGCCATTTTCTGATTCGCTCTCTCAGTCGATCTCATTTCCAGAGTTGGTGCCCTTTGAAGCGCCGTGCCCTCTGAAGCTCTGCCAGCCTCCGTGCCTCCATCGACGGCAGTGGATCCACTTCTGCCGCCCGAAGGAGAGTTCGTCGGTGACTCGCCGGTGGAGTCCGATTCTCCGAAAGGTGAGCGTTGTCTGGATTATTGGAAGGCGATCATGGAGCCTGGAGATCCATATTATTGGTTGATGACTGAGTGTGTCAAAGCTCGAAATAAAAGGAAGGCAGAGGCAGCGGCTTCTTCTGTGCTCCGCCGAGCTGATCGGAGAAGAAGAAGAAATTCTTCTTCTTGATGGAGGTTACATCGTTTTTAAACATATTATTTTGATCTGAACATGATACTACACTCCTATGATGACCGAGTTGTGTTCTCAGTCTGAGGAATTTGTTGCCTTATACTACACTCCTATGTTGCCTTCTGTGATTCATTGCTGCATATTATTCTGATCTGAACATGATACTACACTGTGATTTGAATGTGAATCTTGTTGCCTATGTTTGTTGATAAGTGACTGCCACCACTTGGTTTTTTAAACCAAAGTTTAGGAGGCATTGTTGCATATTATTCTCAGTCTAAACATGATACTACACTGTGATTTGAATGTGAATCTTGTTGCCTGCATTTGCTGATAAGTGACTGCCACCACTTGGTTTTTTAAACCAAAGTTTAGGAGGCATTGCTGCATATTATTCTCAGTCTGAACATGATACTACACTGTGATTTGAATGTGAATCTTGTTGCCTATGTTTGCTGTTAAGTGACTGCCACCACTTGATTTTTCAAACCAAAGTTTAGGAGGCTCGGTTTGTATGATTAATGTGTCAATGATGCAAAGAAAAAAGATTTTACACATGGTGGGATTACATATCATCCAAAAAACAGCAAACAAGGACAATTTACATTCCAAACAACAAAATAAACATTAATTGATGTTTGTCCCTGTAAACCAGCTGCCAAAAAACACCCTTTTACCTCTTAGTCTGCTATGTTCACTTGCTGCATCCCATTAACCAAAGCTTCAAGTGTAAATGGTCCAGCCACTGCCTCTTCATTCAATTGCCCATTTAAATACTCCACTGCATCATCCACTATCTGCTCATCCACCTGGATGTTGTCTGGGAGTAATCCCTCTCTTTTCAGTTTCTCTTTTGAAGTGTGTGGTGTCTTGTAGCTGTTGCAACCCTTGGTCTTGATGATTTCTCCATAGCATGATTGCAAAGTTAAAAACACATCACTCAGTTTCTCATATGGGTACTCTTCAAATGCTTCTGTCACATTTTTCACCAAGTCATCCACTGTCCTTGAGTTTTTCCTGTCTTTAATTGTTTGAATGGATCTGAAGAAACCTAAATCATTGATATTGGTATCAGGAGAGTTAGGTGGTTGACAAATAAGTTTGATATTAAACCCATTACTATTTGCTGCTGCTTGCCAAGTAACATCACTGTTTTTGATGTGTGGCTTTGCATTATCTTGCTGGATAAGTATATTCTTACTTATTCCTTCTGGCCACTTTTGGTGTATGTTTGGTACAAGCTGCAAGGTAGACAATTTAAGTTGGATAGGTATATGAAATTTATGAAATGAATCTGAAAGAACATGATACTACACTGTGATGCTTGCTGCCTTTTCACATATGATGAAATTGATGAAATGAATCTGAAAGAACATGATACTACACTGTGATGCTTGCTTCCTGTGATGACAATGATGCCTCCTATGATGATTTGTCTGAGGAAATGTCTGTAAAATGCTTACCCAACTGCAGAAACAGTCCAACATGACCTCCTTTGTGACTGATTGTATAGGCTTTGTGACCATGGTACCCTTTATCCTATTTTTTGAATTTCTAGTTGCTGGTTCCTTATATATAGAATGGAAATATGCCAATTTTGCCATCAAAGATGACATTTCCGAAGCAGTCCACTATTGGCCTGCAAACTGCTGCTAAGAACATGATCTTCAATATGTGCCCCTTGTGTTTGCATGTTCTGACTGGATCTGTCTCTCCTGGGAGCATGTAATACCTTTGTGATGTCTTACTCATGTTGAACCACTTCTCGTCTATGTGTATTATGTTGAACATAGGCTGAAAGGCTATTCTCCCATTTGCTCTAATGCAACTGAGCATTGAAATACTCCATTTAAGCCTAACAAGCTTATTTGCATCAGTGAGAAAAGGCTTGATTGCTGATGTATGACTTCTGATTTGCTTCTTTTTTACCAGCCTATGAACTGATGTTGTTGAAATTCCAAGGTTGAGACCAACCTGACTCAGGCTTGTTCTTTGTAGTAATGGCAGATTGGCCATCTTTTCTTCATCCAACTGCAGCCTATCTCCATGAATGCACCCTTTTTTTTTTTAGATAAGATTAACAGGTTTGCCTAACCTTCTTTGTGCTTCTGCAGCTGTCCATATTCTGTAAATAGTTCTGACATCCACTTGGAAGAGTTTGGCAGCTTCCTTTTTGGCGCCATGTACCAGTTTCTTGTCTTTGCTGTGTATAATACACCACTGTGCAATCAAGTTCTTCTCTTCATCTGTCAGACTTGGCCGAGAGACACCCTTCTTCATTGCTCTGCTGATTTTCTGATTTTGTGGTTGTTAGAGATCATTGAATGTTGTTGTAATTACTGAATGCTGTTGTATTTATAGAGCTTTTGGTCACAGGGAATTTGAATTTCCCTCTAATTCAGTTTTAGTTTCCCTCCTTTTGTATGACTGTACTTCCCTCCTTATTTTAATGAAAACTTCCCTCAAAGTTATTTTTGGTCACATCAGTTTTAATTGTGCTTGTTCATTTATTTACTGTGCTTGTTCTTTTTAATTTGTTCAGTTTCTGTACAGTTTGAATAAGAACAAAAAATGCAGGATTAATAAAAGTGCAGGATTATTAAAAAGTGCAGGATCATTAAAATGCAGGATTATTAAAATGCAGGATTATTAAAAAGTGGAGGATTATTAATAAAAGGGCAGGATTAATAAAATGCAGGATTATTTATTGTACAGGAATGAAGAACAAAAAAATCGGCTACCCATTGTGGTTTAAAACACCCTTTTACATTAATGAAGGATTAATAAAAGTAGCCTACTATATTAACACTACCCCGACTTTTTAATTTTTACCCCACTCAAACCCACTTTTTCAACTTTCTTAATTTCCGTGCATTCCTCAAATGAGACAAGTATTGAGGAATGGAGGGAGTACTAAAAATCAATGAGTCAATTTTTTTTAGAAACATTGGGCCCTTTTCCTGGACTTAGACCCTTTCAAAATGTAACGGGCTTACATTAATTTAAGCCCTAATTAAGAAAAAAAGAAGAAAATACTGAAAGAACCCGCCTAATTCAGTTAATCAAATTCAGCTCTCTCCCTCCAAACACCTCAACCGCTCTCTCGCTCTATCTCTCTATCGGCAACAACATCAACTCGTCCGGCGGATCCAAGGTGGCGCCGGCGGCAGGTTATTCCGCTTTGCTTAATATTTTCCGTAAATTTAGTCAATTAGCGGTGTAGACTTGTGATTAGTTTATATTACCTGCAATTGGTTGAATTATGCTGAAATAAAGGCTGCAAATTCTGAATTGCTTAAATAGAACTGGAAATTTGATTTTTTTTACTGTGTGTTGTAGTTACTTTAAGTTTCAGAAATTGGTTAAGATAGGGGATATGGAAATATTAGGTTTACTTTGTTGGTGGAATAAGCATCCTTTATTGAAAGGTCGTGAAAAGGGGTTGAGGATCAACATTATGTTGATCTGTTTGAGTTCCATTGATAATTTTTTAAATTGATCTTTTAATTTTATGTTCCTATACTATGCTTGAATTACGTGTTCTTTTTTTCTTCAGATTAAAAATTTATATGTAATATGTTTTCCATACATTTGATTTTTGAATAGGTAGCATGGCAGGGAGTGTAAAGCTGATATGCAAAATTTGTGGTAGCAATGTTGGCTTTTCCAGAGCTGATGATGGGTTCTCCTACTGTGGTTACTGCAATTCACAAGCAGATGATATCTTTAATGCTGAAATTGAAGATGAGGAAATTTTTAATCGTTGCACTCCTAGATGCAAGCGAGTCCGCCCTGCCAATATAACTGCCCCTTTCCCTGAACCTATCGAACCTAACTCTGAGGTGAGAACGTCTCAGTTTCTCGACCATCCTAATATTTTGGACCATCCTTATTTTCACGATGCTATGTATGATGGAGTTGGGCCGACTGAGCCAAACAACTTTGCCTGTTTGCAGAAAAATTATAGCTATGAAGATTATTATACTGAGATTAGGTCTAGATATGTCACAGGGCTTCAGTTAATGATCCAATTGCAATCCCATGCTTTGGTTGAGAAGTTCAAAGTTAGTCCTCTAATTATTGGACTTGTTGGGCCTCTATGGTTAAGATTTTTGGCTTCGACTAAAATCCTGGCTGATGATTGGGCAGACCAGGCTGTTCATGATTCTGAGGCTCAGACGCAAGGTGCAGCTCATGGCCTTTCCGTTACGAAATACTAATCAATGATAGCTATATATTAATACATGTGTATTGAAATTGCGTTTTGTCTACAACATGAAATTAAATTTCTTGTTTATCATTCTCCTATCTCATATACCAGGGGAAGCAGAAGAATTTCAGCCCAGTGCTAACTATCAGAATGAACCTGTTAATATTTATGGGAAACACATAGCGTATGTATGGTTTAGATCTCTGAGAAGTGCCTTACTGATATCTTGTTCCTTAGCTATCACTTAATTGGTTTGTCATGTGGCTCGGGAGCCAATTTTGCCTACTGACATAGTGAAGTGGGCTATTGAAGGTAAGCTTCCATATCTGTCTACTTTTCATGAAATAGAGAAGCAGCTTGGATCTTGCACTAAGGCATGCCCAATCCGTGTCAGTCGTATGTTCAGACCTATACAAGTCATTTCATCACAGAATTTGGAAGCAGCGGCTGCCGAAATTGGTCTGAAACTGCCTCCTGTGAACCTTTATGCCATTGCTTCACGTTATCTGAGCCAGTTATCACCACCTACTGGAAAATTACTTCCTTCAGCCTGCCGCCTATATGAATGGTCGATGCCTTCTGAATTGTATTTATCGGCTAATGAGGGTCGGATTCCGACTCGCGCATGTGCCATGTCAATACTGATTGTTGCTATACGGACTCTCTTCAACATAAATGGTTATGGAATGTGGGAATCTAGTTTGTCTAGTCCCAGCTGCTCATCATCCCGGGTTAAAGATAAAGACAATGAATCTCAGAGCCATTTGAATAAGATTGAGAATGCTGATGATGACTCATCTTCCCATGATTCAAAGCCTTCTAATACTAAGGACCACAGATTGAGTGTCCTGGAGCTTCTGCAGATTCTTGACGCGAAATATTCTGAACTTACTGACTCACATGGTAAGAGTTCATGAACAGGCAATCTTATCTTGTACTGCATAGTGGTGTTTCTATATTGAGTTTCTATTTAATGCATACATGACTTATTACTTAGCTAAGCTAGTCTTTTGCCTCCTTCGACAGAATATTCTCGCGACTTGCCTACTTACCTTAAATATTGCAAGGATGTGGTTTTCTCTGGATTAGAACCATCATTTGAAGATCGGGTAGAAGAAAAGCTAATACTTGAGCTCTGGTCATTTTATCAGAATAACAAGGTAGTTTATTATCACTACTACTTTGGAGCTTCAGACTTAGTTGTGGCTCGGTGCATGTACCATAAAATCCATGCATTGATGTTAACTTAGTTCCTTCAGTTTCTTGAACTTTTGTCATCGTTATTATCCAAAACATTGTTATGTCAATTTGACATTTCGTCAACTTTTTTCAAGGTTGATGCCCCCATTCGATAATTTTGCTGTTTGAAATAACATTCTATCTGCCATTATAACATCCTCCGGTTTCAAGGTGCTATAACACCAGACGAGAACGAGAGATTTAGTGATGACTCTGGAAGGAGAAAAGATGAAGCTAGAACCAGGGGTGACCAAAGTAGTTGCAGCACATCAAGAAAAAGTGACGAAAGTCAAAATGGAGATCGCTGCTCAAAGTGCAGCACAAATAGCTACGACTGTTCTCACCAAGATCAAGATTCAGCGTGTAGCAGTCGAGCTACAAAAGGGTCCCACAAAGAGAAGGCATTGAGGCAACTGAAGTTGGATATGGAAGAGAACCAATTCTGCTATATACCACCAAGGGTTGACGGGACTATCTCCATTATGCTAGAAAAAGGAAAGATGTGCTGATCTATGCTGTTCATACTGATTATTACGTCCTGCTTCGTTGTTGTGCTAAGGTTGCTCTAGTCGAAACTAGGATCATGCATATTGCAGTTTTGAGTTTAGAGAGGAGATTGCAATGGCTGGAGGAAAAAATTGATCACTCATTGCTTCTCCATTCAAATCTGGATAGTGGTTGTGATTGTGAGGGTGATGTGCATGATGCTAGGATTGATGCTATTGTTTCAAACATTTGATACTCTCTCTCTCTCTCTCTCTCTCTCTCTCTCACATTCTCATCCTTAATTCGATTTGTTTTCATGATTTCTACGTATAAAAAATGTGTCTTTTAGTTAATTAATCAAAGATTTGATAAACAAAATAGAAATAAAAAGTAAATCAAAGATGTTAAATTTTTTGAAAGAATAAAAAAAACAAAAGAAATAACTAATAAGTAATAAATTAAGAAAAAGATTATGTTTTGCTTAGGAAATGGGAATGATTGAATTGAACTCGAGATCTCTTTGAAATCAAATCTAAGTGGATTCATTGAGTAAGCATATATTCTGCACGCACTAATCACGGTTATTTCATTTGTGTGTGCATTAAATGCACGTGCCAATGTGGACAAAAAGTAGAGAGGAATAGGAAAGTAGTCATTTGGACCTCTCATGCAACTTAATATTGTCAAATTCTAGTAAATTTCACAACTTCTGGACGATTTTGCTCTTACTTGGACGATTTTACCCTTACTTAAGGGTGGAAGTTTTTTTTAGGTTTTTACCCCACCCAAAACACAAAATCATTTTATTTACCATTTTGTTATAAAAAACCGTAACCCACTTTCTCTCTCTAAAGATTCTCTCTGCAACCACCTCCTCTGCCTCATCCAATTCTCCGCCCCAGCCATTTCCGCCGCACCCTTTGCTCCACTGCCGCTTCCTTCATCTGCGACGTCTTCTATGGCTTCCGACAGTGAACATGACGAGCAACCCAATAGAGACGACAAAGTCGCCGCCTCTGATTCCGTCGAGCAACACCATAGATTTGACTCCGCCGACGAACCCAACAGATGTGAAAGCGACAATGACGCCGCAGAGTCGGATTTCGGCGTCGCGGCAGAAAGAGAGAAAAGGAAGAAGAGGAAAGAAGCGAAACAAAGAAAAGAAGAAGCGTGAAGAAGGAAAAGAAAAAAAAAGGGAAGAAGAAAGTAGAGAATGAAAGTGACATCGGCGCTTCTGAAGACAGACTGACACCGGCGAAGATAACGAGAAAGAAGAAATTGCATCTGAGCAACCTCGTCGATGACTTCCGTACGAGAAAAGACTGGTAAATTTTTGAATTTTTTAGAACCCGAGCTTGATATGAATTTCATAATCTGCTAATTTTGTATATTGAATTGATGAATTGATACGATTTGTGGTTTAACTGATAACTGAATTAATATGAATCTTGTTATTATCGCCTGGATTTTTCTCAAATCTGTTTTCAATGTTATGAAAATTGGAATTTCGCCTTGAATATTCTGTTACGATTTTATATTTTCGTATTAGGGTAATGATACGAAAAACAAGAATAAATTACACAAAATGTGATTTTCATAATAAGGTTATAACTTTGTTATGAATTTAGATTTCCGTATTGGAGATTTTGAATCACTATTATGAATTTCGTAATTCGTATCGTCATTTTTATGCTTCTTAGGTTTTTCTTTGAGATTTAGTAACACTGTTAATGCTACTGTTATGAATTTCGTAATCCGTAACAAATGTTACCAATTTTGTAACAGGTGTTACGAATTTCGTAATTCGTAACTAATTCTGTTGTGTGAGATGTGGTGTTATAAAGTTATGAAATTTGAATTTCGTAACACATTTGTGTGTTGTTCATATTTTTGTCTTGTTTTTACCCAGTTAAGAAGTATAATTCCGTAACACTTATTGTTGATACGAATTTTGAATTTCGTAACATTGTACTCCTTCGCTTTTGTTGTGAATTATTGTTACGCTGTAACTAATTCTGCTGTTTGAAATGTGGTACCACAATTACAAAATTACAAAATCGTAACAGAGTATGTTTTGTTAACCCGTTACGATTTCTAATTTCGTAACACTTTGTGGGTTGTATACCTTTTATATTTGTTATAATCCATGTTACGAAGTATAATTTCGTTAAACTGATTGCTGATACGAATTTTGAATATCGTAACATTATGCTCTTTCGCTTTTGTTGTGAATTTTTGCTACGCGTAGCTCATTCTACTCAGTTACAAAATTATAAAATCGAAACAGATTGTGTTTTGTAACCGTGTTAAGAATTATAATTTCGTAACATAGTTTGCTAATTCGTAACATAATTTATATGTTCCGAATTATTGATTTGGTTTTATAGTTTGTTTATTGTAAAACAACCCAGATTATGCTAACTGGTGGCGAGAACACAGTCAATGATATCGTTGTGTCTTGGAATCATTTGGGAAGACATCCATCAAACAGTAAAGGCAATCAGCAATTGGAGCTTTCATGAAGCTCCCCGACATCGTCTCAAGATCCGACAAGGCGGTCCATTACATCATAGCTCGACAAGTGACATCGGAACCCAAGATTGTACCCTTTGATTTAAGGTCAAAGGGAGAGTTTTACGGTTCTCACAGGTCGAGTTTGCGTTGATTACCGGCCTCAAATTTGGACCCTCCAATTTCCATTCATATACAATCATCGAATACCGAGAAATTCAGTTTACACAAAGCTTCTTGGAAACAAAGAACTATTAATTTCCTATGTCCGAACCAAATTCATCAACAAGACATTCGTCTTGAAAAAGGTTGAAGTGAAGGGTACCGAAGCCGACTATCTGAAAATGGCGAAGGTTCTATTGGTTTGTCTTTATGTGGTTGGACTTGATCCAAACAAGAATAAGGTTCCTGAATGGATGTGGGCTTTAGTGGAAGATGATGACGCTTGGGAGCGGTTCCGGTGGGGGAGTTATGCCTACCAGTTACTAATTCACCAAATTCACGTTGTCAAAAAGGACAATCCTACCCCCTACCATCTCAAAGGGAACACGATCGCAATCTTGGTAAGTTTCTACTCAATTTATATCAGTTTATCTTGTTTTCCCGTTACGATCCAAATATTTTGTATCACTGTGTGTTTTCATATTACGATTTACTCATTTCGTATCGGTGAATTTTGTTTAACACGTTAAGAATTAATTAATTCAGTATATCTTGTTACCCCGTTACAATTTAAGCATTTCGTAATACATTGACTTCTTTTTCCATTACGAATTTAACAATTTGTATTAGTGACAAAATGCTACTAATATTGAATTTATTTTAGGCTTGGATACATGAAGCAATACCTTCTGTTGGGAGACTAATTGGAGGATAGGACATCAAAGAACAGAGACCTCGTATGTTGAGGTAAAAATATATGAGTTCAATGGGCGCCCCGAGCTTTAGTTCAAAGATACAATTTCAATTATTGTTACCCCGTTGCGAATGAATGATTTCGTTATCAAATATTGTGTTGCCCTGTTAAGATTTATAATAATTTGTATCATAGTATCTTGTTTGCTTCATTACGATTCATCTATTTTGTATCAGTTACTCTTGTTTCATCGTTACGATTTTATCTATTTCGTATCAGTGTATTTCATTTCACCGTTATGATTTCATATATTTCATATCAGTGAAATTTGTTTCTTCATTACGATTTATTAATTTTGTAATAGTGTAACTTTTTTCTTAATGATCCCAGTAACGAGTAACTGGTGTATGAGAGGTGGGGGGAGGGGGGAATACACCAGTAGCAATTTTCGTTTTGCTTAACGTCTTTTCACTGAGGTATACTACTTAGGTCAGTTTACTCAACAACTAGAAAAGTCAGTTGGAGTAGCTCTACAACTGAGTTGCTTAGTTGGAGCTGATCACACAGTTGGCAGTTCATCTGGCTCATATGCCCGAAGTTCACCTGAATGCACCAAATGAGGTTTTAAACAGTTTTGCATTGCGGAAGATGGTGGAAATAAAACTCGTTACGCAAATTGAAACCTTTGTGAAAGGGGAAAGGTCAAGTTCCCAAATAAGTGCAGTTTGATAAAGATGCAATTCATATGTTGGTCAGTTGGTTAGAAATTGAATTTAAAATACTGAATGTAAAATGCAAAAAGTAAGTACACAGTATTTTAACGTGGTTTGGAGATCAACCTTCTACGTCTACGACTTCCTTTTTGGGGAAGTAATATACTAAATAAGCTTAAGCATGCTTACTAAACGTCTTACTTGGATTCCGGGTTCCAAGCAAACCTAACTAGCTCGATTTCAGGTTTGAACAAGACCTTACAACACTTTTCCGGGCAAGTGCACAGCCTAGTCTTAGATTCCGAGTTCTAAGGGACCTATTCTTGGATTCCAGGTTCTAAGGGACTTGGTATTAGATTACAAGTTCCAAGGGACCTGATGACTTTGATTACGGGTTCAAAGTCAGACCTTAGGTTTGGATTTGGGGGATATCCAACTATCCTAGCCTTCAACACTGAGGGAAGTGGAGGCTTCTACCTAAGACAACAAACTCTATCTCTTGAGATAGAATCTATTGCGACATAAATCACGCAAGAACCTACATTCTAGACTCAATCAAAGAAGGGCTTTTTGAAAGACTAGAGGGAATAACAGGAGGAGTAGTGAACACTCTACTTCGACTGGACTTCACCAAAGGTCTTCTTGCTAAGGAGAGAGGTGGTCGGCTGCTGCTGCGACTTCACCTTTTTTCTTTTCTCTCTACTCTTTTGTTGTGATGATTTTCGTCACTGAGCTTAGATGTGGAGACCTCTACTTATAGAGAAAGGTCAAACTAGCCGTTGGACCTCTACCAAAAGTATGGCACTCCACATGCTTTACTGGAAACTTTCCTAAAATGGTAACTGCGACCTTTGCTTTTTGCACGTTGTTGTTTTTGGCCCATTTATGGTAAGTTTTCCAGCTGACTTGTGCTTCCAAGTAGATTCAAGTCTGGACTGCAACTCCTCCGTCTTCAGCGTCTTCAAAGTCTTCTCTTCTCCACTTTTTGACGTTTAACTTTGACACAACTTGTCTTCTAGCTAGAACTGTATGTCTTCAGCTGCGTGGGTCAGTTGAGGAGTCAACTGACTAACTGAGTCTGTGCTTCAGTTGAAGTTGATATCTCAACTAAACTCGTATCTCCGCTGAGTCTGGTTCTCATCTGATTCTGGGTCTCAGCTGAGTTTGGGTCTCAGCTGAGTTCTTCACGAACTTCCTTCTTCAGTCCGGCTGACTTCTTCTCCTTGAACTCTGTAAAGATAAAATCCCTACGCTCAACTGTGAGCTCTAGCTACGATCAGCCTAAAGGCAATAATCTACTCGGTTGGGGTCAATTGGGGTTTTGGTATCTTTTGAAACCTTTACTAACTTTCCCAACAATTTTGCGTTACGAATTACTTAATTCGTAAAAGTGTGTGGATTGTTTCAATTGATTTTAATAGCATGATATGTTGTTTGTCGGAGTTGGTCCCCGTTCTTAAGCCAATTGACAAGGAGAAAGAGACAGATTATTGGAAATCTCTTGAGCAAGATCCTGAGAAGATGCCATTTGCCTTTCAATATGATCCAAATGACAATAAGAAAAAGAGGAAGCGAGGAATGGACGAAGACGAAGAAGAAGAAGATGTTGTTGTTGACCCCAATGTTGCTTTTACTTCTACTGCTGCTCTTGTCAATGCTTGGCTACTCTCTTCCAACATAGGATCTGGTGAAGATAGGGAGACTTTTCTGAAAGAGATAGGGGAATATGCTGGGAATGTAGCAACAAAGAGGGCAAAGATAAAGGTTGAGTCTCTTCTCCGAACACAGCAAAAACAAATGCTACAAGCCCTTATCCAAAGCCAAAAGGAGCAACAACAACAACTTGTTGAAGTTGTGGAAGATTACATCTTGAAGAAACTTCTTGAAGTCGATCACCATCGAGTGGTCCCGTCAAAAATGGTGCACCAACTTATACAAGACCCACTGCAGATGGAGACACCCGCAGCAGTAGCAGCAGCCCCTGGTGACGAAGAACTCGCAGTAGCAGTCTCCCACTCCCTTCAAGAAGAATTGGCAGCCCTCAGTGATGAAAGAACAACAATAGCAGACCAACAACAGCAGCAGACAGTACAAGATCAGTCCCTACCCGCCTTGGAGCCCGAGTCCGAACAGGTATAAAAATGAAGATGAATGTGGAATGAAAAACAATGATGTTTTATGTTTTTTTTTTTTTTTAATTTCTAGACAAATTAAGTAGTTAATTCTCCATAAGTAGTTAACTATGTTGGTGTATCTTGGTTTGAAACAATTTGTACGAATGGTACGAATTTAGTAATTCATATCATCATTATATTTTATTCATGTATTCCTATAATTTTGTATATTAGCCTCAATACACGTTACAAATCTCATAATTCGTAATAGATGTTTATCTATTGTTGCTACAATCTTATACAAGTATGAATGGTACGATATTTATAATTTGTACCATAGTTACTTAATATTCATGATACGAATTATAGAAATGAGTATCATTCGTATATAAAATCGTAGCAACGAGATAATGTACTGTTGATATGAATTTGATAAATCGTAATAGCGTAATTCAAAATAATTGTATCAATTTGTAACGTTATATTCGATACACGTTATGGTAATGATAATTCGTAACATAGTTACCAATGTGTCAGGCCCATGCTGAAGAGAATGAGCTGCTTGAACCGTCAAACACACAGATCAATGCCATCTTCAACAGCATGTGGGAACTAGGAGATATCACACCAGTACTAAGAGATGTAACACCACCGAAATTCGATACACTGCCCACTCCGACATTGATTGATGGTCCCGTTAACGAGTATCTGGTGTATGGGGTGGGATATATCAGTAGCAATTTTTATTTTGCTCAAATTCTTTTCACTGATTTATACTGCTCAGGTCAGTTGGCTCGACAACTGGAAAAGTCAGTTGGAGCCGAGTTGCTTAGTTCAAGTTGATCACACAATTGGCAGCACAGCTGGCTCCTATGCCTAAAGGTTAGTTGTATGCACCAACTGAGGTTTTAGTCAGTTTTGCATTGCGGAAGATGGTGGAAATTAGACTCGTTACAAAAATTGAAACCTTTGTGAAAATGGGAAAGGTCAAGTTCCCAATAAGTGCAGTTTGAAAATATGCAATGTGTATGCAATATGCTGGGTCAGTTGGTTAGGTAAACTAAATGAAAAATACTGAATGTAAATGCAGAAGGTAAAGTGCACAGTATTTTAACGTGGTTAAGAGATTGACCTCCTACGTCTACGACTTTCTTTTTGGAGAAGTAATCCACTAGATAAGCTTAAGCGTGCTTACCAAATGCCCCACTTGGATTACGGGTTCCAAGCAAACCTAACCAGTTCGATTACGGGTTCGAACAAGACCTTACAACACTTTTCTGGGAAAGTGCACAACCTGGTCTTCAATTCCGAGTTCTAAGGGACCTAGTCTTGGATTCCGGGTTCCAAGGGACCTAGTCTTGGATTACGGGTTCCAAGGGGCCTAGTGACTTGGATTCTGGGTTCAAAGTTGGACCTAAGGGTTGGGTGGGGGGATTTCCAACAAGGAAGCCTTCAACACTGAGGGAAGTGGAGGCTTCAACCAAAGGAGTCGGACTCAATCGTTTGATAGAGAGTCCAGTAAGACACAATACAAGTAAGAACCTATTCCCTAGAATCGATCAAGAAAGTGGGGAATTTTTGAGAGGCTAGATGGAAGAACGCGAGGAGGAGGAACACTCAACTTTGACTGGATTTCAACAAAGGTCTTCTTGCTTGGAGAGAGAGAGAGAGAGGTGATAAGTTGCTGCTGCTTCACTCTTGATTTTGTCTCTCTTGGCACTTTTGCGTGCTTTTTCTCTACTTGTGTCTTATTTTAAGTATTGGTGTGGAGACCTCTATTTATAGAGAGAGATCGAACTAGTCAGTGAAAAGAGCCATTTGACCTGTGCCAAAAGCATGGCACTCCGCCTGCTTTTCTGGAAACTTTTCCAAAATGGTAACTACGATCTTTGCTTTTTGCACATCGCTGTTATCGGCCCATTTATGGTAAGTTCTTCAGCTGACTTGTGCTTCCGAGTAGATTTGAATATGAACTGCAACCGTTCCGTCTTCAGCGTCTTCTCTTCTCTGCTCCGCAACGTTTGACTTCTACAAAGCTTCTTTTCATGCTTGAACTGTATGCCTTCAGCTGCGTGGGTCAGTTGAGGAGTCAACTGAGCTGCTGTCCAACTGAGTCCGTGCTTTAGTTGAGGTTGATGTCTCAACTGAGTCTGAGTCTCAGCTTAGTCTGGACCTCAGCTGATTCTGGGTCTTAGTTGAGTTTGGGCCACAGCTGAGTTCTTCACGAACTTCCTTCTTTAGTCCGGCTGACTTCTTCTACTTGAAACCTGTAAAGATTAAATCCCTACGCTCAAACAGTGAGCTCTAGCTAAGATCAGACAAAAAACATTCATCTACTCGGTTGGGGTCAGTTGGGGTTTTGGTATCTTTCGAAACCTTTTACTAATTTTTCCAACAGTGATCCATCCGATAATATGCAAATCAAAATCGTCAAGTCAAGCTCCTATTTCCCGCTCCTACGGTGCACGCACCGGTAATGAGGGCTCCTCCACACACCACTACATCAAAGGCTGTTGCAACAAAGGTTGCTAGTGAAAGTGGAATTCCCAAAGTAATCTTGAATGTGAGGCCCATGAGAAGAAGATATCTTGCTGTCGTACATAGGAGTCCATTCCTTCCAAACGACCTACGTCCGGGAAGAGATAAGTTCGAACATTCTTGAGCTTGGACCACAGAGGGCAAGTTTCCTTATTAAATCTTCAGTCTATTAATGAGAATACTCCAAAATGTATACTAAATATGCTAAAAATTATAGGAGGAATGTTGGATTGCTTTGTGGCGCGGAGAAAGATTTCTTCGAACACATTTTGCAGACAATTAAACAGCTCCATGCGGATCACATTGAAGCTTACCTCGCTGTACTCACTTCGGATCCAGCCCTTGCAGGACTGAAATATATCCACTTCAATATTGCGGTGACATCATGTTACTTCATGGTAACTGCCCTTTGTTTCAGTGTTACCCTTGATACGAAAAAGCAATTCGTAACATGATTTTCTGATTTATTAATATGAATTCGTAACATGATTTTTTGATCTACGAAAAAAGGAATTCGTAACAATGTTGAACTAATTTTCTGAGTTGTTAATAGGAAATGGTTGATGAGGTGTTCAAAGAAATGCATAAGGATAGGAAACAATTCGGGGAGCCGTTTAATCACAAATTATTTAATGCAAAACTTGAAGAGGTTGTTTCAGTAGAGCTGATGGAAAGGTTATGCTTATTTGTTGAGGCAATACAGCCTAATTGGGGCTCGAACGTGAAGCAATGGATCGATTACGACAAGGTAAAACTAAAACTATCACAATTTTTTTATTACGTATCACTATGACTTGTTTCTCTGTTACGATTTTATGAATTCATATCTGCGTGCCTTGTTTCTCTATTACGAATTTACAAGTGCGTATCACTTTGTCATTATTCCATGTTACGAAATTTCCATTTCGTATCAATATGCCTTGTTTCTCTAATACGAGTTTATCATTTCATATCAATGTGTCTTGTTTCTCTATTATGATTTTATGAATTCGTATCAGGTTGTCATGATTTTCATGTAACGAAATCAACATTTCGT
Organism: Schizonepeta tenuifolia; assembly: GCA_029490685.1. NCBI lineage: Eukaryota > Viridiplantae > Streptophyta > Magnoliopsida > Lamiales > Lamiaceae > Schizonepeta > Schizonepeta tenuifolia. Next base: position 80,056,294 of record CM055959.1, read on the forward strand.
ATCAACGTGTCTTGTTTCTTTATTACAAATTTATGATTTCGTTTCAGTTTATCATTATTCATGTTACAATTTTATAATTCGTATCAGTTTATCATGATTCCATGTTACGAATTCAACATTTCGTATCAATGTATGATGGTCCCGGTAACGAGTATCTAGTGTATAGAGGGGGGGGGGGGGGGGGAAGGGAATACACCAGTAGTAATTTTTGCTTTCAAAATGTTTCCACTGAGTTAACTGCTCAGGTCAGTTCGCTCAACTACTGGAAAAGTCAGTTGGAGCTGCTCTACAACTGAGAAGGTCATTTGGAGTTGATCACACAGTTGGGTGCACAGTTGACTTCTTTGACTGAGGGTTAGCTGTGTAGTCCAACTGAGGCTTCAAAGTGTAATACCCCAGACTTTTATAAGTCATTGAGTGTGTTTTAAATGCATTTATATGTTTAAATAGCATGCCTTGAGTGATTAAATTTTTCAAGAAAAGAGATTTTTTCTTGGAAAAATGACGAAAATGCCCTTATGTGCCTTGATGTGATTTTTCTCGTTTCGATTATTCGAATCGAGTATGTGATGCATTGATTGAGCATTGTTATATGAGTTTGAGCATGAGTATGAATTTCGGAGAATTCTGAAAACTTTCACTTTTTGATGAATAGTGTTGATAAACCGAGAAATCACTATTCACCGACGAACTCCGAATTCAGTTTAATTAGTGTCTTTTGAATCTAGATTTAATTCTAAGACCCTTGAGATATATTAGAAATTTTTTCGAGATTATATGAGAGAGTTCTAAGAATTTATTCCTTAACGGTTTAATTAACCGAGCATTTTTTTTAAGTTTTCTTCGTTCTTTGAAATTTTAATTTAAAAATTAGATATTGAGATGAAGTAGAGGTGTTTCCGATGTCAGGAACGAGTCGAAGAGAGTGTTTAGACGTTTTGAGAGTTAACGGAAAAATAAGGATATTTTCTACCGGAAAACTTTTTCTTCCGGGGAAATTTTTACCAGATAAAGTAGAAAATTATTTTTCTCTCTCCCTTTTTCTCTCTTGGCCGACATCAACTCCTCTCTCTCTACCAAATACATTGTTTCAACATAATCATATTCATTTTCATCATTTCATTCATCTAATTTCACTCTCTCTCTCTACCAAAGAACAAGCAACATACTCTCTCTCATTTCCTCTCTTAGCCGAAGAAAGAAGGAGGAGCAGCCCTCTCTTCTCCCTCCCTTCTCCCTCTTCACCGTCCATACATTAGATATAGAAAACTCCATGGAAGCTTGAGGTTCCAAGCTTCAAAGCTCCAAGATCATCATTATCTCCAACCTTCAATTCAAATCCAAGAAGGTAATATTATTCTTCAAGTTTGTGATCATCTTGATATCAAAATCATCCTCTCTCTTTTTCCCTTTAATTTTCGGCATCCTTGCCATAGAGAGGTGATTAATTCTTGTTTATTTTCTTTGAGGACTAGAGATGAAAACCACAAGGTTTCCTCCATGAAATCCAAGCCAAACCTTGAAGCTCTCTTCCCTCTATCACCATCGATCCAAGCTTGAAGGAGAAGGAGTTTAATTCATTTTATTCAAAGTATGATATTTCTGCAAGTTTTTGTATATATGTAAATGTAAGGTGCTAAAGAGAAAGAAAGAATATGCATGTTTAATATTGTTTAGGCAAACCTAGGATGATATTGATGATGATTGATAATGATATGATGAAATAAGGAAGAACACAAACCCTAGAAATTCATATAGGAGTTAAGAGCTAAGAAAGAAAAGAGAAGAAAATATTTCTACAATTTTTTTTATAAAAATTGAAGAAAAAGAGAGAAGGAGAAGAAAAATAATTTCTATGAGTTTTTGATGATTTCTTGATCTTATGTATCTAAGATGATAATTTGAGTGATTTCCATGCTTGTGTAAAAATGAGAAATTTGGTTATATTATTTTCATGTGTACCGAAAATTTTGAGAAAAAAATGAGGAATATTTGTTTTAATTGTTGCATGAAGATTTGATTGTGTTTATGAGTGTATGTGAGCATGGAGATATGATTAAGTTAAGGATTTGAATTATTTTGCTAATTTTCTTGTGAAAATCGAAGCATATGTGTGTGGGGAAGAATCATGATTTTTGATGGTTTATGATGATATGGATGATATTGAGGATATAGTTATGTTTATGATGATATTTGAGTGTTAGATGTTTAATGATAATTTAAGAGATGAATAAAAATGAATTTTAGATATATATGTGTGTGAAAATCGAAGGAAATGAGTATGAAGATGTAAGTGTGTGCTCTTGGTGTTCTTGGTGAAAATATGAAGATGTAAGTGTGTGTTCTTGGTGTTCTTGGTGAAAAATATGAAGATTTGAAGATGTAATAAATTAATTATAAAATTAATTAATTAATTAATAAAAAAATCAAAAAATAAAAAATAAAATAAAATAGAAATAAAAAGAGAGTAAATAATTCATTAAGGAAATAAGAATTGAGTAAAACAAAGAAAAGCATTTCTTTGTTAAGGATATAAATAATTGGAGAAGAAAATGTATAAGTTTAATATCAGAGAAAAATAATAATATTAGTTGAGAAATAAAAGAAAAATTAGAACGAAGAAGGTAAAATTCAAAAGACGAGTATGAAAGCTTAAGGGATAAGTTAGTCGAGTTTGAGATCGTCTATTCATTTTGATCTAGAAATAAATCAAAGGATTTTATTAATGAAATATTTCCTTATAAACTAAGAAGTTGTTTGAAAATTTTGAGACTTATATGATATTTTCAAGTATGCTTGAATGATTAAAAGATGCTATGAAGAAGTAGGTTGAGTAAAAGAAAGACATGAGTTGAAGTCGAGTAAATGTTGTTTATCAAAATGTGAAAATCGAGTTTAATGAATTTTGAATGCTTGAATGTTCATTTCTTGATGATGTTGAGTTAGAATTAATTAATTGATGATGTGTGAGTAGAAATAAACGAGTTCGCTTTTCAAATCTTTTAAATCTGAGATAAGACAACAGAGTTATCAAGCGTCGAGTTTTTATATAAAGAGTCGAATTTCTATTAAATATAGAAAACAGAAATTTAATTAAGAAAAAGAATAAGTATATATTATTTGGAAGTTAAATTATTTAATACAAGAGTTTATACGAGTATATGTTCGTATTTTGAGAAATAAAGACGTAATTTAAATCGAGAAATAATAAATAGATGTTTGAGTTTTAAATTAAAAAAAAAATTATAATTATTTGACTTAATAAAAATTTGATGAGATTATCTTTATTATCTTTATTATTTTCCGAAGTTAACCTTTTCTAAGAATAAAGTCGAGCAATGTTGAGTTCATTATGTTTGATTGAACTTATGTGCTTAAGTGAAATGTTTTCATTTCGTTTAATTGTGAAATAATTTGTTCATCTGTTGTAGATGCTCGTTTATAACATGAATGAATTGTGATGACAATAGTAAAGAATTATGAATCGAGAACTCGAGTAGCATAAACAAGATAGATAGTAATCTCTCGTTTAGCGAGAAGTACTAAAATAATATTATTCCTAGAAATGAGAATGCGAATCGAAGTTTTAAGTAGTAACCGAGTAAGGTCGATAACCAGAGAATGAAAGGATCGAGAAGGGATATCGACGTAGAAAAGTTAAAACAATATGGAAAGGACCTGAGTCAAGTAGAAGTCCTTCAGCCGAGCCCAAAATATACTTTACGTTTTACGAGATAATAGTCTTGTTCTTATTCGATGTTATTTGTGAAGGACCAAGCGGTATGGAAAAGTAGCGAGGAAACAAAAGAGTAAGCCGCCTTGTCAAGTTCTTCGGAAGTCAGGTGGGCTTTTCTAAACCGAAAAACTAATGAATGCTATTATTTATTGAAGTATGATTATATGAGTTTTAAATCAATGGACTTGCCGTATTATTTGAGTTGTTATGTTTTATCATCTGCTTGAGTTATTATTGCCCTGTGAAAGACAGGAACCCACGTGTGGTATTTGAGTTATTTGAAGTGACTGTGAGCTTTACTTTGGTTTAGCCGGTCACAGTGTCTGAGAATGAGGCCTACTTCTTAACACAGAGATGTTGTGGTAAATGATTCATATCTATTGAATATTATGCTTTGACTGCGCAGTCCATTTAGAAAATAAAACGATTTTACATTCACAAGTAAAACGTTTTAAATCTCATTAATGCTTGTGATGCTATGGCAAGGCAGGTTCAATTGTATAGCTCTAAGAGCAAGTTTTCAAAATGTTTTCAGCATGTGTTCACTGAGTACGAAGTACTCAGCCCTGCATGTATTTCTAAACGTGCAGGTTAGCAGGATGTGGATGGCGAGGACGGCTTGGTGGTGTGTTTCTTTTGAGTCGAAAGTCTAAGCTGGCAATTACATGTCTCCACACATGTAGTTGTTGGGATTTGAGTCGATGTCTCTGCTGCATTATGCTTTCTTTGATATGTTTATGATAAAACTCTAATATTCTGTTGGATTCAAGAGCAATGTGCTCGAACAATTTACTGTTTTTCCTTAACTCCCGTATGATGTGACTTGACAAACTTATTTCTTTTGGATACACTTATGTAAATTATCTATGCTCGTTTGATATTGAATATTGATTTGAATGCATGCTTTCAATTGTTACCGCTTTCAGTCAATATTCCCTTATTTTCTGAGCACGAACCCTTTTGTGAGTTGAGTTTATTTGATGGTTTCCTATTGTTTCTCGCACCTCCGGAAACGGGGTGTGACACAAAGAGTTTAGCGTTTGAGAAAGTTGATGGAAATTAAAGCTCGTTACTAAAACTGAAACCTTAATGAAAACGGGGAAGGTTAAGTTCCCAAAACTTAGTGCAGTTTGTATGCAGTTGTATGTTGGTCAATTGGTTAGGTAACTGAATGTAAAATATTGAATGTAAATACAGAATCTGAAGGACACATTATTTTAACATGGTTGAGAGATTTACCTTCTACATCCACTACTTCCTTTACGGAGAAGTAATCTACTAGATAAGCTTAGGCGTGCTTATCAAACGTTCCACTTGATCTGCAAGTACCAAGCAACCTAACCAGCTCGATTACGGATTCGAACAAGACCTTACAACACTTTTACGGGCAAGTGTACAGCCTGGGCTTAGATTACGGGTTCTAAAGGACCTAGTCTTTGATTATGGGTTCAATGAGACCTAATCTTTGAATACGGGTTCAAAGAGACCTAGTGACTTTGATTGCGGGTTCAAAGTCGGACTTAAGGTTTGGGGGTTGGGGGTTTTTCCAACTAAGAAGCCTCTACACAGAGTGAAGTGGAGGCTTTGTCCTAAGGCTTAGAGACTCGATCTTTTGGGAAAGAGTCTTCTTAGTAACTAAAATATGCAAGAACCTATATTCTAGACTCGATAAAAGAAGGGGCTTTCTTAGAGGCTAGATGGAAGAATAGGAGGAGGTGTGGACACTTGACTTCTACTGGACTTCAGCTGAGGTCCTCTTGCTGGAGCGTGGGATAGTCTGCTGCTTCTTCGGCGCTGATGATTTTCTCTCTTCTATCTCTCTACGCTCGTCCAAAACTCTCTCTTCTGCACTCTCTCAAAGCTTTGTTATGGAGATCTCTATTTAAAGAGGGAGATCTAATTAGCCGTTGAAAAGAGTTGTTTGATCTTTGCCAAAAGCATGGCACTCCACCTGCTTTATTGGAAACTTTCCTATAATGGCAACTGTGCTCTTCGCTTTTTGCGCGTCCTTGTTGTCAGTCCATTTATAGTAAGTTCTCTGACTGACTTGTTCTTCCGAGTAGATTTGAATTTAGACTTCAACTCTTCTGACTTCAACGTCTTCAAAGTCTTCTATTCTCAGCTTTGCGATATCTAACTTCGACACAACTTCTCTTCACGCATGAGCTGCATGGGCCAGTTGAGGAGTCAACTGAGTTGCTGTCCAACTGAGTCTGTGGTACAACTGAGCTTTGTGGTTCAAATGAGCTTGAGGGTCAATGGAGCTTGGGTCTCAACTGAGTTCTTCATGAACTGTCTTCTTCAGTCCGACTGTCTTCTTTTTGCTTAAAACCTATAAAGATAAAATCTCTACGCTCAAACAGTGAGCTCTAGCTAAGTTCAAACTAATTGCTTTCATCTACTCGGTTGGGGTCAGTTGGATTTTGGGATAAATCAAAACTTTACTAATTTTCTCAACAATTTCCCCCATTTGATGATACCAAAACAATAAATTGACACCACCTAACTTTCCTAACTGATATCATACAACTGATACCAAAAAGAGTCTATAAGAGAAAAGGAGTTAGCACAAGAAAAATATAAAAGTTAACCTCAAACTTGGACAACGAGATAGTTGTCATCAAGTGAGTTAATAACTGAAGACCAGTAATAACCAGCAACTTGTTATTATAGATACAAATTGGGGAGTGACTACAGTTACAACTGAGTTCTTTCTAACTACAGTCCTAACATTCTAACCTACTCTAGGGTCTTCGTCTTCTTCTCCTCCACCTTCCTTCAATGAAGGTCTTCGTCTTCATCTTTAGCAAGGTTAGGGCTGAGGTCATCTCTTCTATTGATCTTTATCAACCATTCCTTCAGCAACCTTGTCTTGATTTTCTTCTTCAGCAGAGCTAGTGGCCGATGTCAGTTGAAGGTATTCATTCTCAACTCAACTGAATACCTACCTTAAACAAAAGGAGGCAACTGAGTCCATGTCAGCCTACGTCTTCTCAGCCTGTTTTCTTTTGATCTTGTGTATCCACCTTTTGAAGGTGATACCTGCACTTCTTCCCACTTTTTGGCATCAACAAAAAAAAGATGAAGTACAAGCTTCCACAGGAGGCATTCCATGATAGATTCGCTAGAGAGCTGAAATCTATCTATTCTTCACCGTCTGTTGACTCAAAGTTCTGTATCCCATAAAGATGAGGCAAACTCTGGGAGAAAACTACTCAACTAAAGAGAGCTTGTGAACAAGGGATGGCCTTGCATGAAGTAATTTCAGGAGGTAAAAAACTAGGATTGAGCGCGACTTCTGATGGACAAGTAACAAATGACCTGTTCTGGTGACGTGGGATTGTAGATCTTCATCCCGACGTGCAATTGGAAGAACACCTCAGGGATCTACATTAGCTGGTTGACACCACGAATCACCCACCTCATTAGTCGTCCTTTAAAATGTATGCATTTCATGTAGCCACGAACATAGCGTTCTTGCTGAACCGATTATTTCATTGATTCAGGGCTGGCGGGAGAAGAGGACCGCTTTGCAAAGTGGGAAAGCATATTCTCGATCTGTGTAGGATTTTTTGAAGAGAAAGATAACCCTAGCAAGAGAGAAAACCATAAGGCAAATATTTCATGAGAAAAGGTAGAAAATCTTGGAGTTGTTGAGATATCGATAACTGGATTGATGTGCAAAATGAATTGCAAGGCCCCCTATTTATAGGAGGAATGAGATCCTAATCAATGGATCAGAGTGCAGTTTTCTTTGGGATGAACAACAGTCTTCAATTCGCCATTTTAGAAAAAAATGCTTCCAGGAATGACGGTGATGGAACACGTCAAGGGTGGTGAGTGACACTTGCGCACGTGAAGAGAGTAGGTAATTTTATGTCAGCCCACTTGCGATCTAAAAGCATGTTCTATAGATTAAGACTAGTTTTTCACTGAATGTGACCACTTAGCTAATTCAATGTGAATAACTTGTAAACATATGTTTGAATTTATTTCAAAACACCCACCTTAAAAATAAGGAACAAGTTTACATAGAGTACCGCTCAGTCGGCGTGGATCTCGACTGTCTCCTTAATTCATCTTACACTCAACTGACTCAATTCGTTAGTTTAGTTGAGAATTAACTCCATCATTCAGTTGGACTGGATGGGGCTGCGAACTTGTTCAGTTCCCCCTCAAGTTGAGATTCCCCCTTAACTTGTGATCTTCAACTTTATGGCTTTTTCTTTGGTTGGGTTGAGCAATCCAATAAGTTTACACAACATCTTGAATCGAACTTTCACTAAAGGCTTTGTGAAAATATTAGCTCTCTGGATGTCAGTGTGAATTTTCTCAACAATGACGTCCTTCTTTTTTACATGATCACGGATGAAGTGATGTCTGATGTCACTGCGCTTAGTACTGGAATGGTGAACTGGGTTCACCGTGATAGCTATAGCACTTGAGCTGTCACAGAAGATGGGTACTTCCCATGTCTCCACTTCATAATCTCTCAGCTGTTTCTTCAGCCAGAGAACTAGCAGCAGCAGCTTTTAGCTGCCATGTACTCCGATTCAGTTGTAGAAGTGGTGACACACACCTGTTTCTTCGAAAACCAGGAAACTAATTTGCTTCCCTGAACTGACAATATCCTGAGGTTGATTTCCTTTCAACCTTGTCTCCACCTAGGTCTACATCTGAGTTGCCGATCAATTCAATGTTATCATCAGTTTGGTACCACAGTCGCATATGAATTGTTCCTTTGAGGTACTTGATGATATTCTTTGCTGGTTGCAAGTGAGCTTTCCTAGGCTCAACTTGAAATCTTGCACAGTCTCTAACTGCATAGAAGATGTCGGGTCGACTAGCAGTTAGATATAGCAGCGAGCTGATGATCCCTCTGTACTTCTTTACATCGATAAGCTTCCCTTCTGGCCAGGGTTGATCTTTCAGTTGGTGTTCATTTGGATCTTTGTTGTTCAGCTTGATTTAGTCAAACTTGGAGATTACCTCCTTCGTGTACTTGGACTGATCGATGAAGATTCCTTCTGGTGACTACTTCACTTGCAGCCCAAGGAAATATTTCATCTCTCCCATCATGGATATCTCGAACTTTTCTTTCATGAGTTGGGAGAATTTCTCGCACAGATCTTTAGACTTGGATCCAAAGATGATGTCGTCGACATATATTTGCACCACCACGATATCTTTTCCAACTTTGATGGTGAAGAGAGTTTTGTCGATTGAGCCTTGGATGAATCCTGACTCTAGTAGAAAGCCGCACAGAGTGTCGTACTATGCGTGCAGAGTCTGTTTCAGTCCGTAAATAGCTTTCTTCAGTTTGTAGACTCTACCATCACCAGTTTCAAAACCGGCTACATACATATCTTCTTTAATATCGCCATTGAGAAATGTGCATTTCACATCCATTTGATATACCTTGAACTTGTGGTAAGCGGCGTAGGCTAAGAAAATCCGAATTTCTTCTAGACGAGCAACTGGAGCGAAAGAGTCTTCAAAATCAATTCCTTCTTGCTGGCAATAACCTTTAGCTGCCAGTCTAGCCTTGTTCTTCACTACGTATCCAATGGCATCTCGCTTATTCTTGAATATCCACTTCAAGCCAATCACCTTGACACCTTCAGGTCTCTCAACAAGTTCCCAAACACAGTTTCTGAGGAACTCATTTAACTCTTCTTGCATAGCTTAGGTCCAGTGGATGCATCCTACAGCTTCTAAGATGTTTTTAGGTTCTAGCACGTCTTCAACGAAGCAAGCAATCATGCTCACATCTCTTGCTTGTTCATGCTTTCCTAGTATCTTGAGCTCATCAGCATACTGATCTACCAAAGTTGGTTCATCATCAGCTGAGTTTCCTGACTGAGTTGGCTGAGTCGGAACATAAGTTGTGGGATCTACAACTTGAGCTAATCTTCTAGTTTGAACGCCTACTTCCAATTTTCCTATCACTGAATCTTTGATGTGGATTTCATACCATTGTTTATTCTTCTATGCTCGCTTAGCAGCTTCGAGAATTGTGATGGAATAATCCGATCTTGGAGATGTTGGAGGTGCCGAGCTTGGTGTTCTGACTTCTAGTGCAGTTCGATCCTCAGCTGGAGATGGAGGATGAACTAGGGAGCTCGCTGGCCTAGGACTTGAAGGTCCTGAACTGGGAGGCTGGTCAGTTGCTGATGCTAGCTGAGTGTCAGCTGGAGTTGGCACTTGTTCTGTTGACTCTGAAGTTCCCCCTTGAACTGTGATGGGATCTTCACTCTCATCTTTAGAAAAATATACTTCTTCTTCCTCAGTTGACTGGATGTCACAGCCCGTTTTCAGGATGTGTGAAAACGGCGAACATCCATTAGGCAGTGAGGTGAAACCTCGAATACAAACATAACTCGACAAGGGATCATGCTCGGAAATAAGGGAATATGGTTTGAAAGTGATAACAAATAGACCATGCTTTCAAATCCAATCTCAAACAACGAGCATTACTAAATAATTTAAGTGTCGAAAAGCAATTGAAGCAATTATAATCCAAGTCAAGTAGAAGTACAAGAAAATACGAGAATAGTTTCGAGCATTAAGCTCATTGTATCGACACAACATCAAGTACTAAAATTCGAATAAATAAACAAGTTTGTTTATCATTCAGCGGAATAACGTCTCAAGTCCCACAATTACATATATGGAGATATGCAGATGCAAGCTTAAACCAAAAGAAGACTCGACTCTTTATTCAAATAATCACACCGCCGAGCACCGTCCGCCATCACCATCCTGCTAACTTGCACGTTTAGAAATAAATGCAGGGTTGAGTACTTCGTACTCAGTGAACACATGCCAAAATAATTTTAAACTTTGCTCGATAGAGCTATATAATTGAACTTGCCTTGCCACTGCATCACAAGTGTTAGAGTTGAAAAACAGTTAACTTGTGCATGCAATTAAAATCATTTCGCTTTTTTTTTAAAAGATGTCTGCGTAGACAATTTATATATAGCAGGTATGAATCCATCTACCACATAATCTCTTGTGTCGAGAAGTAGGCCTCCTTCTCAAACACTGTGATCGGCCCAACCGAAGCAAGGCTCACAATCACGTTAAGCAATTAATAACAACACGTGTGTTCCTGTCTCACACAGGATTCATAATAATTCAAGTAGATGATTAAAACATACCAAAACTCAGATAAAATGGCAAGTCAATTAATTTAAAAACTCACGTAATATGATAATATTAATCACATTCATCACTTTGTTTCGGTTAAAAAGCCCACCTAACTGCTAGGCTTTGTCGGGTTAGCTGTTTTTTTTCTTCTTGCTTTCACTTCGGGGTCCCACTCGTTCCTTCACAAATAATATCTTATAAGGGCGAGACTACTTACTCGAAAAATGTAACGAACTTTAACGCTCAGCTGAAGGACTTCTACTCGACTCGGGTTTCTTATCTTACCTCGACTAATCTAACTCGATATTTCTCAGTTTCTCGGTTCTACCCAATTACTAAACCAACTGACTCTCAGACTCACATACTTGATTCAAAAATATCTAACTATTTCATTAAGTAAATAATCCCCAAAAGACAGAAAATCACTATTCACATCACACATCTCGTTTTTCTCGATTTCTTGAGTTAAACGATCTCAGAAAATTATGAGATTAATTCTTAGGTTTTAATATCACAAATCATTCACAAACAAACTTTCAAATCAAGAATCGAACATTTACAAACAGCTAAACGATCGACTTCGATAAATAGTAGGAAAAAGAATAATTTTCCAAATATAATTAAATATTCTAGAAAAATTCTAGAAAATTATATTAATTTAATTAATTATAATTATAAACTCGGTTACTCGTTCAAGACTCGGTTATTCATTCAAGACTCGGTTTTATTCGGTTTCTAACTTTTTAGAAAATATAAGTTATTTAATTTAAAGACTTAAATTTTATTTCTCTTATATTAATTTAAAGATTTTAATCATTTAATCGGAAATTAAAATCCGAAACTCACTTTACTAAATAAGGTTTTCGTCTTTTTCTCGTAAAATGTGTCATCGCTCGGAAACTTACTAAACTCGATAAAACAATTATAATTACTTCTAATTACTTATTAACGCGATTAAATTTTTCTTATTTTTCATTTTCTTTACAAAATTTCTCGTTTCTTAGTTTTAACTCGATTTTTCATTATTCGACAACTTCTTCATATTAACTCGGATTCAAAATTTTCGAAAAGAGACTCAAATTATTTTAACTTCATCTTTATCATCGATTCATCACATTAATCAAATCTAACATGCAATGTCAAGAATCATCAACTTCATCCTCATTATTTGGTTTGAATTTTTCTAAGAAAAATTCCTAAAAATTTATTCTTATATTTTCTCTTATCCTATCATCTTTAATTCCTCAAATCATACATCATCTAATCATATATCATCAAGAACATCAAATTTTCATCAAGAACATCATATTTTCATCAAGAACATCATATTTTTATCAAGGACATCATAAAATTATCAAGAACACCATATTTTCATCAAGAACATCATAAAATCTTCAAGTCTTCATACATATGCATATTTTCGGTATACACTCATATATGTACTTGATCATTTTTCTCATTCAATCACATACGTAGAATCTCTTAAATCTTAATCTAGAACACAATTCCATCACTCAAATCATGCTTGAATCATCAACACAAAAACATCCAAAAATCCTAGAAATTTTCGGTTTCTTCATCATACATATATATATCAATTTTTCTCTTTCAACATCATCATACTTATATACACACAAGGATTATGAATATCACACTCAAAATCAAAAATCAAAACTCTACCCTTACCCAAAATTTTCGGCAGATTCAAGAGAGGGAAGGGATTCGATTTTTAGCTCCTATTTTCTTGGATAAAAATCACTCAAAAGATCAAGGATCAAAGCTAGAAAGAGGGGCTTCGATTTTCTTGATGGGAGGATCATTTTGATCGAACAAAAGAGAAGGAAAAAGGAAGGATTTCTTGCTATAATTCAACAAGAATCAAAGAACTTACTTAGATTCAAAGGCTTGATCGATCAAAGGCTTTAATTCCACGCAACTCTGCGATCCACACAAGCAAAAGTCGAGCTCCATCTTTGCTCCTATGGCTGCCAATTTTTAAGAGAAAAAGAAATGGATGAAACCTAGTCTTAAATCGATCACCATGACGAGGGGATTGCGAATACCTTATTAAATTAGTCGGTGGATGGTCAGAGACTAAGTTATCTTCATCTTTGGAGCTTGAAGAAGGTTCATCAATGGAGTTTTAGTGTGTGTGTTTGTTGATCACTAGTTTTACTTAGCAAATAGTCCGCACTTTATCGGGCTATTGTGGCACTAGTATCGAGTATCGTATCCTCAAGGACTATTGGATCGAATTTATGTTGAAAACAAAATTTATGCACCTTCCTACTATTCAAGCTCTAAGATTGTCATGATTCGTGAGATTTTCAAACTAAAAGAAATAAGAAATTGGTATGAAAGAGCAATTAAGAGAAAATAAGCAACTAACAAGCAAATAGAACAATATAGAAAAGGGGTTGGTTCTAGGAACCTTGCTCGACTCAAAACGATGGGGAAATCAACTATCAATCCTTTCAACCATTTAATCTAATTGTAGTGAAGGAATCACTCACATACGCACACTCTTTCTCTCAACAAGAACATGCAAGTTGATCAACTACTTATCTATCTCGATTAAGACTCAAGACAAGGCGTTGACTCCCAAAAGCACTCAAGATTTATAGTCTTCCATGCATTGATTAACTTCCGCTATGATCCTTAATCAAACATACCATGCAAACTTGAATTCAATGATCATAAAAACCGACTAAGCATTTTTACAAACACTAGGCATGCTAAAATAGAGGTCACCTATTCTAACATGAAAAACAAGCACCAAGAAGCATGAACCACAAGTTAGAAGGAAAAATATCATCAATAATCAAAATCCACCATCAATTGAATCTCACACGCTCCCTAAAACCAACTAAAGGAAATTTAGCTAGACATGGATGAAATTAAAGCAAAACAAAGGAAAATTAATTGCATAAATGAAATACTAAGAACCCAATGATCAATTCTTCAACAAGACTTCAAATCCAACCTTAATCTACCAATACAATAATTGAAAATGTGTTTAGAACCCTAATTGGAAACTTTTTGAACAAGAATCTAAGCTATGGAAGGTGGAATACACGTTTTGGGCTGTCATAAGGTATATATAGGAGGGAAAAAGTGCTAAATAAGGTTAAAAACGTGTCAGGGGCAAAATCGTCCAATTTTGGACAAAACAGTGAAAATCGGCGGTCGGAGAGCCAAAATCGGCGGTCCATGCCCGTAAATCGGCGGTTCAGGCCCGAACCGCCGAGTGGACCGCCGATTTGACCTTTCTTCATAGCTTCCATTCCAGAGATTTCCGGCGGTTTGGCCGGTGATTCACCCCTGAACCGCCGGTTTTTTAGTCTAAACCGCCAAAAACAAGTGCTGGAGCGCCGGTTCTTGATTTCTTCTCCTCTTCGCTCGGTTTTCCACTTTTCCGTCCCGTTTCTTCATCTTCGTTCCTCGACAGCCCTTCCATTCCGACTTAACACCCCATGCTTGACCTACACACATGCACAAACTCCACTAAAATGTGAAAGCGACCCAATATAATGAAAACCATCTAAAACAAGTCACGATTTGCGGAAAAATAAGGCAATTAGTGCTATGAAAATGCGTTTAGTTGCTATAAAATTGATGTTTATCACTCCCCCAAACTTAAGCATTGTTCATCCCGAACAATATATTCAAATAAAGAGCATAAACATCGAATGGAGTAGCAACTTTGGATCCTAAATGCCTCAGATTACACAGTTACTTCAAATGCCAAAACCGAGTATCTCTTTCACAACTCACACAAACTAATGACATGCTAATCTCAACAACTCAACAAATGCACTCTCAAAGTAGTGTATCCCTCTCTCTCAAATTTTTAGGTTTAAACTCTCATCGAATTCACACACTGCAAATCCATTTACCATAGGCTTGCTTATCGTCTAACATCTCCATTGCAAATAAATTATGCAAGATCAAGGATCACAAAGGGCTTTTCTTGGGTTGTAATGTAAGGACATTGGTTTAGGAAGGGAAATTTGGCTAAGTGACTAGTCAAATTATTCACCAACCTTATATCTTCTTCAAATCTAGCATAAATCCAATCATCTTCCTTCTACACCAAATAATCCACAATTAAGACTCAATTACACACCTTTTTCAAGAAAAACACTTATTAATTCCCTTATGCTCACATTTCAATCATTTTTTTTTCTTCTTTCCATTCCATTGAAGGCAAAAGTTTTCATCAAAACTCAACACTTAGTTCTTTCACCTTCATTTTTTTTTTTTAATAAATGAGCTCATGGGAATTTAAGATTTTTCAAAGCATCAAACCTCCTAAGTTTAGCTACCCGTTTCAACAAATTCTCCACTAAAACCCAACCCGGGATTATCCCTACACTCCATCGCCCCCTTTTCTCCGGTTAGATAACGAAAGGCTATTAAAGCTCAAAAGGGCTAACAATGGATGATTCAAAGAACAAGGTAGTGTTTGGGTATTAAGATAGCTAACAAGGATGGCCTAAGATCATTTTCAAGATTCTTGCATAAACACGCATTCTTGACGAAGACCCAAAGCAAGTTCTAGAAGTAAATAAGCATGCATGATCAAACTCACAAGAAAGGAACATGATGCAAAGCAAATCAAGGCTAAAAACCTCACAGGTTTTATTCATTCATCAAAAAGTCAAAACCAACACACCACTCATTCATGCAAGCTGTTCACAAGATACTCAATCTCAACAACATTTGTCAAAACACAAAACAATTTCATCATAGGCATTTCACCAAAGCCACATGAGCAATAACAAACCAAATCATAGCAACTACATTCCAGAATTTTTCATCTCCAAATTTTTATTTTTCCAAAAGTTTCCAACTCCAACAAACTACCAAAAACAACCACAACTAAAAGCAACAACCCAAACTCAAACAACTTAACACACACATATTTACAAGCGTATTTGTATTCATCTCTCCCCTCCCCCAAACTTATTCAAAATCAAGGGAGATGAATAAGTTTGAAGGGAAGAAACAAATACAAATACTGTGGTACCTCTTTCTTCATTGGGGTGGCGGAGGTGGGGGCCAATTATGGCCTTCATTGAGTTGATGAGCTTCAAACCGGCGAACGAGAGCCAACAAGTCCCTTTGATTGATTTGATCCTCCTGATGGTATCGATCTTGGCGTGCATATAGTTCTTGTTGAAATGCATCTTGCCTATCAAATCAAGCTTGTTGGAAAGCTTGTTGGTCGGATCTTTGCTCTTGATGATACCGATCTTGACGATCAAAGAGCTCTTGATGGAAGGCTTGGTGGTCGGCTCGTTGTTCTTGGTGATATTGATCTTGACGATCAAACCAAGATTGTTGAAAAGAGTCTTGCCGAGCATACACATCATCTCGAAACTCATCATATAGTTGATACATGTCGGCTTGAAAACTTTGTTGGTTGCCGATATGTTGTTGGATCTCATTCATATCTTGTTGCCGGAGTCGGATAGCTTGGATATCATGCCTCATAACCACAAACTCGATATCCCATTGCGTGCAATAGTTGTCAATGTGCTCGACACGCTCCGGCATGCTTGCAAATTCTTCCCCGTAGAAACTTCCGGACCCCGACGGTCCGCCATACATGTTAGAAGGCCCAGACGGCCCTCCATAACCTTGGTACCCCCCTTGGTACCCCCCGAATGATGCTTGCCCTTGCTTGTCCTTCGTCCCCGTTGTCCTCATAGTTGGTGTCACCGTCACCATCATTGGCATCACCTTCCTCCTCTTCTCCACTGCTACCACTTGCCTCTATCTCAACCCGGGGGTTCCCGGCCGCTAGAATAGCCGTCTCATGGATTGGCGTGTCCATCTTCTAATGTTGACGAGCATTGAAAGTGGTAATATCCGTAAGGACGGTGTCGGGCAATGGAAAAATCTCCACCTCCTTTTTTTCTTCCGGCTTGTGCCTGTACTCCTTGTGTTGCCGGAAAAGATAAGGCCGAGAAGCCGAGACAAGAATGTGCATATTCTTCAACATGTTCAAATCCATGAGCACATTGTCATCGAGCTTCTCCCATTGTGGGTAGTCCGAGCACAGAGACAAGCACCCCCATCCGGGCAATTAAATATAGCATTCACTTGCCGCATAGTCAATGAATGTGTAACATTTCCCAATCGGAAGTGCACCATTTGGGGAAGCTTAACTTGGTTGATGGGAATGGTCAACATGGAAAGAAACTCCAAAGAAGCTCTTGGACATGTGGGCCACATGCCCGTTAAAATGGATCCCCATCCGATGCGGTCGAACATCTCCTTCACGTTATCCCAAAGACCGAGATCCCTGAGTACTTGTTCATCCGGATATTTGCATGAAACAAGGCTTCTTTTTTGAGCAAGATGGACAAACAATTGAGTGTGCTCGTCTCGGTTAAGGACCACACCATAAATGGAAGGGCCATAAAGGTCGAACTCCTCTTGACAACGTCTATAAGTTTGGAAAACTTGACGTGATGTGGTTTCCTTTTGTTTGCCCTTCCCTTTGGTGTCCTTGGGCCTAGTTTTGGGAGGAGAGTCCTCGAGGAGTGGGCGCTTTTCCTTGCTTCGACCCATGATACATACGCTTAACACAATAGATTAGTTTCCCAACAACGAAACTAAACTCCAAGTATTGAACACACCATAACAATCCTTTCAAAATCTATCCACACTTAAAACAAAAAAAGCTAAGCACACCACATACCTCACATTCAACATAGAAAGCTCAAAAACAACTACAAGTCCAACCCTTAAGCAATAAAGCATGAATTCATCATCACCAATCCTTCTAAACACATAATCATGCCATATTCAATCCATAAACTCCAAGATATATGCTACTTCAAGGTACCATTGGATCAACATAATCAATAAATGACCCTAAGCAATCATCTAGCATGCTCAAATCAACATCAATTCACAATGTAGCATGATTAATTGAGCAATTAAACACAAAACCCCCAAAAATTGCGAAATTAAAAACCCTAGAAAAATGAAAAATAAAAGAAGAAATTACCTTAAAAATCGAAAATTAAAGGGAAAATGAGCAAAAAGCCCAAAACTTGAGATGGGGAGATTGGATGGATGAAAACCAAAATTTTTTTGCATGGAATTGTAGATTTAGTGATGGGTATGGAGTGGATGGAAGGAATTGAGGAGATGTGGAAGATTGAAAGAGAAATTTGGAATGAGAGGGAGGAAGTTTTCGTGGATTTTAAGAGAAAAAAGAGAGAATGAGAGAAGGAAAAGGAAAAGAGGAAGAAAAAAAAGGAAAAACCTGCTTTTCGGCGGATCGGCGGACAAAATCGGCGCCCTGGCCGAAAAAATCAACGGTCCAGGCCCGAACCGCCGATCCGACCGCCGATTTAACAATTTAAAAGGGGTACCCACTCCAGAGATTTTCGGAGGGCAAGTGGGCGGCCTGGACCTCAAAATCGGCGGTCCAGGCCCGAACCGCTGACTTGACCGCCGATTCTTGGTTTGAACGCAGCCCTATTCCAGTAACTTTCGGGGGTTTACCCGGCGGTCTAGACCCCAAAATCGGCGGTCCAGCCTTGAACCACCGGGTATGACCGCCAAAATGCATTTTCAACGCGATTTTAGATTTTTTTTTTTAGTAAGAGAGGAAAACGAAATGAAAACAAAGGCAACACCAAAAACACGAAACGAGAAGAAAACACAAACGAAATCACCCTAAAAATGACCACTACCAAATGAAGCAAACAACGGAACAAAAGACAAAATGACGAGCTCAACCAAAACGATAAACTACAACCAACGAACCTAAACCCAACAACGAATTCAACCACCACACCAAAACAAACACATATTCACAACTAACACAAAACACTACCAACAAAACAAGCAACAAAAGCTCAAAACGAAAAACAAACAAAAGCAAGTAAAAGTGTTAGGGTGCCTCCCAACGAGCGCTTTGTTTAACGTCTAAAGCTAGACAATACCTCACTCTTCAAGGGTCGTTTAGAAGCGTGACCGTCACATTCCGGTCCG
The DNA here is from genome assembly GCA_029490685.1 of Schizonepeta tenuifolia. Taxonomy (NCBI): domain Eukaryota; kingdom Viridiplantae; phylum Streptophyta; class Magnoliopsida; order Lamiales; family Lamiaceae; genus Schizonepeta; species Schizonepeta tenuifolia. The sequence continues at coordinate 80,075,198 of CM055959.1, forward strand.
GCTCGCAATTGATGTAAGGCTTTATTAATTTTTCTCTCGGACAATTTCTAACAATTCTCAAACCTATCTCAAAGCTTCTAAAATCATTTATAGACTTAAAAGATACTAATTAGACGAAATTTAGAAAAGTTCGATGAATAGTGATTACTCGAGAAAAGTTACTATTCATCCAAAAACGAAACTTCTCAGAATTCTCCGAAATTCAAACTCAAACTCACACTCACATAATCATGCTTAATCAATTCATCATACAATCGATTCGGATAATCAAAACGATAAAAATCATGTAAGGTCATTTAAGGGCATTTTAGTAATTTCATGAGAAAATTTCTTTTCTTGGAAATTTTTATCACACAAGGGCACAAAATTAAGGCACATAAACTCATTTAAGACGAACTTAACGACTTATAAAGGATCGGGGTATTACACCAGACGAGTGGCTCTACTAAATTCTTCAATCGTTGAGCTTGAGATCTGATCTCAGCTGGTTGTGCCGATGCGCTTCTTTCAACTGCCTGCAGTTTAGCCTATTCCCTGCACTCAAAAGTAGATTCATCAAACATAACATGAGGTGTTACATCCACAATTTTGGTGCTAGTGTTGAAAACATTATAAGCTTTGATCTTTGTAGCATATCCTAAGAATATGTCTTTGATAGCTTTTGGCTCGAATGTTTGAGCTTTCCCATTATTATGATATAGCACTTAGAACCGAATACACGAAAGTAAGAGATATGAAGCTTCATGTTTCTCCGTAGTTCGTATGGAGTTTTTCCTTGTCTCTTCGCGAGGAGGGAACGGTTCGGTGTGTAGCATGATGTATTGATTGCTTCAGCCCAAAATCATTTTGGCAGGGCTGAACTTGATAGCATGCAGGTTGCTGCAACTTTCAGCATTCGATTTCTCCTCTCAGCTACTCCGTTATGCTATGAAGTTCTTGCAGCTGAGGTCTGATGGGTTCTGTCTTTCTTTTTGCAATACTCAATGATGATCTTATTGAGGAACGCAGTTCCGTGATCAGATCTGATAGAGACAATGGATTTTCCTTGTTGGTTCGCAAGTCTATCCATCAGCTTAGGTAATTCCTCTCTCGTCTCATTCTTGTGCGCCATTATGACCACCCAGGTGTATCTCGAATAATCATCGGTGACTACGAGAATATATTCATTTCCTTTAAGACTCTTTGGGGTGATCGGACCCAAAAGATCCATGTGGATCAATTGCAAAACACAATCCGAGGATAGCATCATTTTAAGACGGAATGATGCTCTAGCCAATTTTCCAAGTTGACATGCACTGTAGCGATGCGCCGGACTATGCTTCAAATCCGATATTCCAACTGCATGTTGTTGGTGAGCTAACATGTTTATGGTTTTGAAGTTAAGGTGGTTGAGTCTCTTATGCCATGGCCAGCTTATCTCTGAGCTGCTCTTAGATACGAGGCACATTTCTGTTGAGCTACTCGACTGACGAAGCCACCGTTTAGCTTGGCGTAAATAAATTTTTATATTTCCTTACCCACAGTAGACAGTAGCTAGCAGTAAGCAGGGTCGAACTGTCACATCCCAAAATCCGGTGTGTAGGAACGACCAGACTTCATTGGAGTGTGAAGGTGAAACCATCAAATAAACATAACACTTATGTCACAACTCAACTCGAGATGTAACCAAACACTAACTTGAATGAATTAAAATGTGAAACCAACAAATAAAACTTGACATGGCAAAGGTCATGCTCGGAATCATGGATTAAAGACTTGAAAACAATAATGAGAATGAATGAGTTCTCAAAACATTGCTCGTTGAGGATTGAGCATATATATTATACAACGGTTCCACAAAAATAGGGTTAAGTATATCGATATCAAGTCATGCAGAATTCGGTAGAGCAAATAGAATTTAGGAAATTGTTTCGAGCAAACGGCTCATTGTATCATCATCACAGCAGAGTTTATCAAAAATATAGACAATGCAGCGGAAACATCACTTGCTCACAACAATTACATGTATGAAGACATGTAATTGCCAACATAACTTTCAATAGATTTACACACCACCAAGAACCACCCCCGCCATTCTTATCCATAGCTAACCTGCACGTTTAGAAATACATGCAGGGCTGAGTACTTCGTACTCAGTGAACACATTGCCAAAAACATTTGAAACTTTGCTCATTAGAGCTATATGATAAGAAACTTGCCTCTTTTGCTGCATCACAAGGGTTAAGTATATAATCGTTTAAAAACAGTTTACCACTTGTGACAGCCATAAAAATATTTTCATACTTTTTTCTGAAATCGGCATGCCATTTACTTAGGTATGAATCAATCTACAACTGATTTTATTGTGGTGTCGAGAAGTAGGCCTCCTTCTCGAACATCGTGACCAGCCCAGCCGAAACAAGGCTTACAGTCACCTAATGCATGCATTGTCCCGTATCTGACAGGACTTACCATCCGATGCGTCCATAGGACTTGTTTCCCGTGCGTCCACAAGACCCTTAACAATTATAACACGTAGATGATTTCATACTAAAACATTTAGAACATTTAGGCAAGTTAATCAATTTGAAAAGCGCACGTAATACATAAATAGTAAGCGCATTCATCATTTGATTTTAGTTTAGAAAAGCCCACCTTACTTCGGGTATATTGAAGTCGGGGTTGCTTACTTTACGCTTCCGATTCTTAGTCCCACTCGGCCCTATCAATAATGACATCGAATAAGATCGAGGTTATCGACTCAAAATAAATAAAATAGACTTAGGGCTCGGCTGAAGGACTTCTACTTGATTCGGGTCTTTCTTGTCTCATCTTAACTTTATCTACTTCGACATCTTTCTCGGCTTCTCATTCTCAGCTTATCGTCTTTACTTGGTTTCAAACAACTTTTGAAACTAAGTTTCTCGTTTCTATTATAATATTTAAATCTTCACGTAAATATATAAGTTACTATTTAACTCGTCTCAAACTTCTCAGATACTCGAGTAATATGATTTCTGCAAATCATGACGTTAAATCTCAACTATTATCATCACACATCATTCATACACAGTTGAGCATTTATTTCAAACATTCTCATTATAACACGTATTCACATTAATACTCAAATATCGTCTTCATACTCAAACATCAATGTTAACATTCAAACACTTATAAAATGATTAACTGACTAACTTTTCTCAAATAATCAGGTTATTAGCATCATACTCAATCACATAATCACAATCAACTATCGAAATTTCAGAAATATGTCATATCTTAAACACCATCATTTAATAACTCACGTCTCGGACATATTCACCCAATAACGAGTCATCGCTTGACTTTTAACTTCTATAATCTCATAACTTCAAATTTTAATGAAAATTATTTCATTAAACTCATATAATAATAATCCTTTTGAATTTAATATTTAAACTTCTATTTCGTATTTCTTGACTAAAAAATACGTCATCATTTTCCTCAAAATACATATTTATATACGTACAAAATATCAATTTAATATTTAATATAAAATATTTATTATTTTATCTTTTTCTTTATTTAAAACTCAATTTTTGTTTTTTATTTAAATAAAACTCGTTTTTTTTTTTCATTTCAAATCTTCGCTGCTCGATAACTTCTACGTTTTAACTCCTTTAAAAGTGATTCAAAAAGAAAACTTGCTTAATTCTACTCAAATAACATCATCAAATGACTTAACACATCATATAACATTGATAAGTCAACATCAAAATATTTTTAAACTTAATAATATTATTTTTCTCACATAATATATTTATTTGCTCGTTTCTTAAACTTCTATCATTTTTCTTTACTCGATTAACATCTCGTCACATCAACTAAACATTCAAAGCACACTTAAAAGCACAAAGTTCACTTAAAATTCACATCACTTAAACATTTTCATTTTTAATGAAAATATTTCATTAAATCGAATATTCTATTATTTTATTATTTCTTCAATAATATCTATTTTTACTTCTCGTTTGAAACAAACGAACTCAAATACGAACATCTTAACTTTTAACTCACATGTATGACTTCTAATATATCGTCTTATAGAAAATTTCATCTTCTTTCTATTTTATTTCTCTTTTATTCTCAAATATTAATATTAATATTAATATTCTATTTCTTTTATCATAACATCATACTCACATCACATCTTCACTTATAATCATGCTAATATCAATATCTACAAAGAAATATTATTTTTGTGTAACTAAACTCATATCTTTTTCTCATTACTATTTCTTTTTATTTTCTTTTCATTTAATATATATATATCGAAATTTATCAAGAAAAATTCATAAAATCTCATTTCTTACTAAAATCACTCAAAATATACTCAACATCTTATTTATTTCTCAATTTCATTTTTATCTAGTGAAATTCCTCAATATATAATATATATTTTTCGAAATAAATAATAAAAATAATTATTTTTAATTATTTTAATTCATCTTTAAATCTTCATATTTCCCTATGAACATGATTAACACATCTTCAAAAACTCATATTAATCTCAAGAACACCATATTTATTTTATACCTATTTTTCTTCGATTTTTCTTCCAAAAATTTCATAAAAATTACTAAAAATTATATTTTTCATTTTTCTCAATTTCCATGTTAATAACTCACTCAAAAATTATTCTAACACATCTTAACATCATCATCATCATCATCATCATCAATATCATCATATTTCATCAAAAATCATCAAAAATCATTTTTCTTCATAATTTCATATATTTCGAATTTTATATAAAAATTCATAAAATTCATATTATGACTTAAAAACACATCTAGATCATATTTTCATATATCATCATGCTCATAAACATCATAAAACTCATAAAATTCATAAATCATAATTTAATCATATTTTCCCTATTTTTTACCAATTAAATTCAATAAAAATCCAATAAATTCACCAAAAATTATCATCAACACATATATGCATATAAATCATATGAAAAATCATACTCCCTCCGTCCCCAATTTAGTGCCCTACTTGATCTTAAAAAACTGTCCCTAATTTAGTGCCCTACTCTACTTTTTGGACACCCTTACCCTTATTTTAACTGTTAAATTACTACCCCTTGCCACTGGTGGACCCACCCCACTCTTTAATTAGTAGCCTAATTAAAGCCTAATTAAATTACTGCTCCCACCCACCTAACCCCACCGCACCAGCCAAAAAACCCTAGCCACCCACTATACCTCATTTCCTCTCGATTTACTCTCTCTGCAATCCTCATTTCCCTCTCTTGCAAACCCTAATTCTCCGCCGCTCCTCTTCCTACCTCTCTCATCTGCTCTCTCGTCTTTGTATCTCTCTCAATATGAAAACCCTGAACTCGAGCTCCATCGAATGTGTGCCTGAAACCCTTGACGATTCTCCACTCCCTTTTGTCTCCTCTGACGCCAACCACTAGATCTGGAAAGTGTGGTTCATTGGTACCAGAGAAAGTTGTGAGAGGCTCCGCGGCGAAGATTTCTCCACCTTCACCAGAGAAACCTGCTGATTCTATAATGATGGTGCCCGATACTCCACCTTCACCGGAGAATTTTGTTGATTCTTTGACGACGGTGCCCGATACTCCACCTTCGCCGGAGAAATCTGTTGATTTACACCCTGTTGTGCCCGATACTCCATGGAAGCCGGAGAAATCTGTTGCTTTGCTGGCTGCTATGGCCGATACTCCACCTCCCCCGGCTGCTTCTGTTGATGAGCTGTCTGCTGTGACCGATGATCCACCTTCACCGGGGGTAGAATTTAGAGCAGATTGTGGCTGATTTGAGTCCTACAGACCCTGCCTATTGGCTGCTGAACGATGTCTTACAATTTCGCAGAAAAAGGAAGGCATTGCAAGCTGAGATGCATCGCGCTAAAATACGGTGATTCAGTTCTACTCTCTTCCTTTTAATGGGTGGGCTGGTGATGCCATTTGTGATTTCTGTGATAGTTTGAACCAGTTTATGATTTCTGCTTTCTGTTTGGTTGTCCCTGTGATTGAGTTATGAGTATTTACATGATGATGATGTTCTACTGTGATTCATTTCAGTTGGTGGGGTGGCTGGTGATGCCATTTGTGAATCCTGTGAATGTGATTGAGTTCATGATGCATGATTTCTGAATTGTGTTAATGATGCATGAATTCTGAATTGAGTTCATGATTCCTGATCCTTATATGTGAATGTGATCGAGTTCATGATTCCTGTGAATGTGATTCAGCCCCTAAATCAGCCTAACAAATGCCTATTTACATGATGATGCATTTGTGTGTTGATGAATTTGGTGTCCATGTCCCTATGGTGACAATTAAGTTGTGTTGTTTGAGGGATGTCCCTGTGAATTTCTGTGAATGTGATTGAGTTCTATGCTTGCCATATGATGCCACCACTAGAGCTACCATTGAGTTCTAGTTTAGGAGGTTGACTTATGCAGCTTAGGAGTCAAATGTGATTGAGTCAATGATGCAAAAGTTCCTGCTGAGACTACAAAAGCCCCTAAATCAGTCATAAAATACAGTTTACATTCCAAACATGAAACTTGTACTAGCACCACAATGTTTGTTCCTGTAAACCTGTCCAAAAAATTGTCCCTACTGTGGCTTTAATCAAGGATTGCCACCTGTTGCAGCTCTTGCAATAGATCGTCCATTTGAATTGCATGCTCTCCATCACTTCTTTGGCTGTTTATGAAGTCTAAGCTGTCCTTTACAAGCTTATACTCCACTTCAATGCATTGTGGGAGAAGTCCTTCCCTTTCTAGTTGTTCATTTCCCATGTGAGGGATTTTGTACTTGTTGTCTCCATTAACCTTGATGATCTCTCTTAGGCAGCCTTGTAGAGTTAGAAACACATGATTTAACTTGTGTGGTGAGTATTCTTCATAGGCTGTCTTGACATTGTTGAGTAACTCTTTTACATTCTTTGCTGGTTTCTGATCCTTAAGGGTTTGAATTGCTCTAAAAAACCCTAGATCATTTACATTGGTGTTTGGAGAGTTAGGGGGGTTGACACACTAGCTGGAAATGAAAGCCATCAGATTTTGCAATTGCTAGAAAATCAGGATCATCAGCTTTGATGTGTGGTTTGGCATTGTCTTGTTGAATCATTATGTGTTTGCTTAAATGGAGGCCACTTAGCCTTAAAAACTGGAATCATCTGCATGAATTGAATGATGGATGCTAAGTGATGAATTTGATAATGTTTCTGATAGCAAAAACTGGTCAGAAAACTGACATGGTTGAGTAGACTGTCCTTTATGATTGGTTTTGTCACTGCTGCAATTGGCTTCAATTCCATGGTCCCTTTTGCTCTGTTCTTTGAACTCCTCTGAGCAGGTTCCTCTGTTATGAATGGGAAGATCCCAAACTTCCCATCAAACAGAACATTGCCCTCTTCATCTATTATGGGTCTTGCTACTGCACAGTTAAACATGATTTTTGGTATGAATCTCTTTGATTTACAGCTCCTGTGTGGCTCTGTTTCACCTGGGACTAGATAGTATCTGTCTGAATTCTTTGATAAGTAGAACCATTTCTCATCTATGTGTATGGTGTTGTACATGTTTTGGAACTTGAAAATGCCATTCACAGGCTCTGGACAGAGCTGACAAAGACTCCATTTGAGTCTGCACATCTTGTTGAAAGGGGTTAAATATGGTTTGATAGCATTTGTGTGTGGTTTGAGCTTCTTCTCTTGCACCCACCTGTGAATAACAGATTTGAAAATGCCCAAATTTCCTGCCATGACCCTCAATGATGTTCTTTGTTGCAAGGGGAGACTCTTAACCTTTTCCTCATTCATTTTTTTTTTGTCTTCGTAACTGATTCCTAACCTTTTTTATTGCAGCCGCACAGGAACTCAAAGAGCTTGTTGAGCTGTTACATATTGCCAAATCCTCCACACGGTCTTGGGATCAAGCTGGAAATTTTCTGCTGCTTCTCTGTTTGCACCGTACAAAAGCTTCCCATCCGAGCTATGTTGGAGTAACCACTGTGCGATCAGATTTTTTGCTTCCATACTCAGTTTCCTCTTGGATTTAGGAGCTACCATTTTGTTGTGCATTGAATTTGCTAAGGCTCTGTAGTTGAGAAAGAATTGAATGCAGTTTACAAACCTATTTATTGTAGTAATGGCTGTGTTAGGTGCTGTTTGAAATTCCCTCCATTGGTTTTTAATCACATCAATGTACTTGTTCTCATTATTTAATCAATAAAGCAGATTTTTGGCTCCAACTTGCACAGATTTTTGCCTCCAAAAATTTAACTTTGCTTTTCTGTTTCATGTTTATGTGAATGTGAATGTGATTGAGTTGGTTACTAAAATCAGTTTTAATTCCTGTAATGTTGCTTTTTAATTTCCGTTTTTAGTTCCAACATTAATTTAGGTAACACGATTTAATGCTCGCATATTTTATTTCGTTATTCCAATTCGCGAATTAATGCGTGCGTATAAATTTAAGTCGGGACAATGAAAAAAAAAGTGTTGAAAATACCTTTCGCGATTTAATGCGTCCGTATCAATTTACGTCGGCAGACTAAAAAAAGAAGTATCGAAAATACCTAAAAAAAAAAAAAATTGGAAATAATGAACCAACTTGATGTGGGCTCCACTGTTTTTATTTTAATGTAAAATACTCTATCTAATTAGCAAAAGTAATCCTACATCATTAACACTACCCTTTTCTCTCACCCACTACAACTTTTTCAACTTTCTTAATCTCATTTTCCCTATTTTTTTTCATTTTAGCCGATTTATGGTTCTTAACCTATCTTAGGTTCTTTCATCTTTTAAACTCCTAAATCATGCTTATATCTTCATTTTAATCATCATCTCATCATCACAATCCTAAAGTTTGCCTATGCATAAAGTAAACCATGCATGATTTCCTTATTTCCTTGGTTTACATATACATATATACATCTTAAGAATGAATGAAATCATACTTAAAATAAATTGGACTTTATCTCTTCTTGGCTTGGATTTTGGATGGCTTGGAGGATGAAAGATGATGGATTTGGTAACACCTTTCCTTGCATGAAACAATATGCAAGTCATCAAGATCATAGCTTTCAAAAATTAAGGATCAAACCCTTATTTTTTCCATCAAGAAATCGATGGATATGGTTGTGTTTCTAAACTTATTTCAAGCTTGAAAATGAATAAACAAGATGAAGACTTACTTCTTAAATGATCTTGGAGATGAAGGAGATGATCTACATCAAAAGATCCTCAACAAGCTTGCATAAATTCATCGACAAAAAAATATGTATATGTATGCATGGAGGACTGCCGAAGGAGATAAAAATCTGCTGCTTCTCGGTGAAGTAATCGAGATGTTGCAGCTGTTCTTCACGGCTTCAAGGCAGAGATGATGAAAGGGGTGAAGGAGGGGATGATCTCTTGATTATTACGGTGAAGAGGATGAAGACATGAAGGTGATGAAACTATTTTTGCTGCTGCAAAAACTGCTCTCGGTAGAGTGCAGCCGAGAGAGAGATAGTTTGGTTGCTTTCTTTGGTAGAGTGAGAGATGGAGAGATAAGGATGCAATGAAATGGAATAAGGGGGATGCATCTCTTACATACTATATCTTGCAAGATATGAGAGAGAAAGGTGAAGAGAGAGAGAGGATCGAGAGAGATATGAGAGAGAGAGAGAGAGATGAGAATCCAAGAGAGATATGAGAGAGAGAGGGAAAATGCCACATGGAGGCTTGAGAGGGAGAGTGTTGTTAACTTGCCAACATGAGAGTATGCTTAGCATTGTTAACTTGCCAACATGAGAGTCTGCTTAGCAATTAGGTTACAATTAGGGATAAGATCAAATTTTATTACTGCTAATTTTGCCCGGTAAATTAATTTTCCGGTAGAAAATATCCCCGTTATTTCACTTTATTCCCTCAATTAATTTATAACCCTTCTCGTCTCTTTCTCATCATCCAAATTCTCTATAATTCGTCTTATATTTCCCAAAATAATTTTAGGAATCCAATGATATCATTTTTATACTTAGATTCCATTTAACGAATAAGTTCATAAAAACGGCTCGACTAAATGAGTCGTTAAGCAACTTATTTTTAAATCTTACTCAAACAATCTCGGACAATTCTCCGACTTATCTCAAAAGTCTTAGAATTAATTCTAGATTTCAATGAAACTAATTAGACTAAATTCTGAGTCGGTCGATGAATAATATTTTTTCGATTTACGTTACTATTCATCTAAAATTTAAAGTTTTCAGAAAATTTTTTGAAATTCATACTCAAACTCAAACTCATATAAATAAACTCATACAATGCATCACATACTTGATTCGAATAATCAAAACGAGAAAAATCACATTATAGCACATAAGGGCATTTTCGTCATTTCATAGAAAAATTTATTTTTGCGAAAAATTTTAGTGCTCAAAACTCATCATATAGGAATATTAGTTTAATTAATACGCACTTAAGAACTTAGAAAAATTAGGGAATTGGTGTAGTCTCTCTTCCTTGTAACTAGTGTTGCAAAATAAGGGCTTTGGTCACGACTGCACTTGTCTTGGTCAACAAGTACTGAAAACTATAACTAAAATTTAAACAGAAACTTGATCAATAATAAAAGGGACCTACATTAGGATCGAATCATTGAACATAAACACTCACTCGATCATGGGTGCAAAGATTTTAGTTACTTGCAATTACTATTCAGTATCCAAGCAGATTAATTATAGCCCTAAGGTCACGATGTCACGACTATAATACTCTACTCTTCATCTATCCTTTTAACTTAGATTATTCAAGAGACTCTCTAGGAAAAACTCCTTTCCTGGTCAAGATAGCCACGAAGAATCTTCAGCAACTATCTAGCCCAAGAAGCATTACTTTCTTTTAGACCCAAATCAGTCAAGAGGTGCTCAAGACACTAACTAATCTTCAATACTCGTTATCTATTTAGCCACAAGAGACACTCATGTGTTGACCCTGATTCTATTGGTGATCTAGACTCCTTAACTTATCGGTGATCAAGCAATTAGTTATCTTTCCCAAATCTATTATTACGCCCTAAGTATTTCGGGAATAAAAGCATGTAAGTACTTAACTCAAATTAGACATCACAAGTGTTTAGGTTTACTTTCAATTCATCTCACAAATCTAGGCTAGGAAATTAGTTAGACATAATATAAATTGAAATCAACACGAAAGACATAAAGTAAAATATACTTGGAATTAAGATTAAAAGATGAACTGTACTCCAGCAAACAGAAATCATCTTGGCCACAACAGCCAACTAAAACTAAAGCAGAAAATATAAAGTGTTGCCCGTAGGACTTGTTTCTTCCTCACAACTCTCAAACGTAAAGTAAAACGAAATTCAGAATTCAAGGGATAATTTACAGAGCGAAGAACAACCATATATATAGGTGAGAATTAGGGTTGAAATTGGCTTCCTTCATTGGATGGACTCCTTCCCTTGTTCGGTCTTCTTTCCTTATTTGGCTAGGACTTGGATTCTCTTTCCTTCTCCTTAGCAGATTTAGATTTGATCGTACTCTTTTAAGATTAACAAGGAATATTTCCATGCTAATCTTCTTCCTTGGAGAGAAAGTAACAATCTCCGCCCTTGGCTCCTTCAACTCTATCTTTGTCACGTCTATGCTTGTCTTGTCCACGATCTGCACCACTCTAGGTGCTATCTGCTCGGCATGAAAATATGGGGGGAGTACTACCTCACTTGCAGCTTCTTCCTGAATACTCACTTTGTTGCCCAAGCTACAAGCTTCAGCCCTTTGCCCATTTGCACCGTATCATTGCCCATGGCCCTTTAAACAGATTTCCACTAGATTGTGTCGACAATGCCACATGTCCTACTCTGCACAAAATAGACTCTAAACACACACAAAATACGAACAAAAGACACACAAATATGAACACAAATATGGGTTCATCATCGACCAGTCTGTGTAGTAAACTCCACCTGATAAAAATCATCTACCATATAAGAGAATTTGTTTGGTCTTGACATCTTTCACACCGATCCTTTGGTTTTACCCTGAGAGTCATCACCAAAGGTAACAATACCTCCCTCTCGAAACTTGATGTCGGTGAGAAAATTCTCTGATGAGTCATGTGCCTGGAGCATCCGCTATCTAACATCCAGACTGACTTTGCAGCTCTTCTCTTCCTCAGTTCATCCTGGTCCTGCAAAACACAAGAAGAACTTTAGGTACCCACACACAGTTGGGTCCTGAAAGGTTAGTGACTTGGGTTTCCTCGAAGACTTGAACTGAGGGGTCAATTCGAATCACTCTTCCTTCTTCATCCACATAGACTGCTGATCGAGTTGATCTTGAAGTGGGAGCAGTCCAATTTCTTGGTGGATTTCTCTGTCAACGTGAAGCACGGTATCGACTCTGATGAGATGATCAATTCCTCCATGATGAGAAATGTCTGGGAGATGACCCAAATTGTCTTGCTCCTTGAGCATACCCGAACTGTGGATAACTAGGACCATTGAATTGATCACCGTAGTTTCCATGTCATTGATATGCTTACTAGTAGTGATGTGGCATTGGGAATGTCTTATGGTAGAAGTGAGGATTATCCTAGTTTGGATGTCGTTGATGTTGATGCTGAGCTGAATTGTTTTGTCTGTGCCTGGGCTGATTCTGCCTTGGCTACGAAGGTCCACTTCATCTGTTCCCCCTCGCTCTACGACCTCGGGGTCTCGACTTTCTTGACGATCTTTCAGCATCTCTTAAAGTACCAGCTTTATGCTCCTTAGGTTCTTCAGTTAGAACCTTTTTTCCTTTATTCTTCACAGGAGTCTCGACAGTCTGAGAGATGACTGGAGTCTCTTGAACTATGATTTCGACTGAGTTCAGTTGAACTTGAGGAGCCTCAGTCATTGATTCAGTTTCCCTGACGAACTGTGTTAGCTGAGCTCTAGTGTCTATCGCTGGGTTGTATCCAAAACCTTCAATGCATTTGGGAGGTCTTTGGTGGCTTAACATGCTCTCTAGAGTTGCGCTCGAGGCATGAAGGGATACTAATTTCTCATGTGCAAACTTCATCTCCATTCGCAACTGAGAGATGTATTCCGCCTGAGTCCTGATCATGTTTATCAAGTTGATGACCTGACTGTTGGTTGACTGAGCAACCTCTTCATAGAGTCTTCGGTTTTCCTCCACGAGTTCCTCTATATCATGATCCTTCGTGATCAGCTCATTGCTCATGTTGTCAAACTCAGCTTGGAGTTCTTTACGCTCTATAACTTGAGTAGTGCACAATCTACTCAGGTGTTCGACCTCATCCCACAACGGTTGCACATCTTTGTCTAGTTCCCCTGTACATTGGTTAACAGAAGAAACAATATGAGAGGGAGGGAAAGAAGAGTTTACCTCGTCAGTTTACTCTTCCGGCAATGCCATGAAGCATTGGTCTTTTCCTGTTAAGCTTGATGGCGAGTCAGTTTCTTTTTCTTCTAACTCTGTAAATACATCGGTGTCGTCGACATCATCCTTAAAGATCATGGCCTTGGACTTCTCCTTGGCCTTTTCTCAGAGGGCATCTTACCTTTTTGGGGAGATCAGGATAGTCGACTTTGAAGTGTCTTGGCTTCCAGCATTCAAAAGATCCATCGCTTTGATTCCTTGAGGAGGGTTCAGTTGAGCTCCGTCTGCTTCTATTGATCTTTCTTAACTTCTCGATCTTGGAGTTCATCTCCTCGAGTTGTTTGGTCATTTCGTCGACCTTCTTCTGAAGTTCGGACCTGCTCGGTTGATCCCTAGCTGAGGAATCAGCGGACCGTGAGGGTCTTGCAAACTTGGATTTTCCTGAGTCAGCTTGAAGCGCCACTGGTTTGGCAGTTGAGTTGTGTTTGGTTTGTTCTAGTTTCTGAAGCTTGGTTTGCTTCAGTCGGATGATATCATACTCATTCGCCTTGAGCATGGAGAACAGCTTCTCAGTTGTCATCGAACTAAGGTCACTCTGATTTTTATGGACGACTCTGTAGACCGCTCAATCTTGGCCTAATGAGGAGAGAATTTTCAAGTTTATCTTACACTGAGAGTATTTGCCCTTTCTGATATTCTCAATGTCGATTAGGACCTCTGTGAATCTCAGCTACATCTTGTCGATGGACTCCCCAGTTAGCTAAGAGAAGTTCTCATACTTCTAACAAACTAAGGTGAACTTATTCTCCTTTATCTCGTCAAAGCCTTTACAGAGTGTAGCTAAGGTTTTCCACATATCTTTTGTTGTAAAGCAATTGATAATATTTGGTGGGTAGGCTTTGCCAACACTGGAAGAGATGATATTCTTTGCTTTGTCATCTAGCTGTGTGATGTCTCTTTCTTCCTTCGTGTATACCTCTAGACCTTTTGTTTCCTCCTTCATGATCATCTCTCCTTCTCCTGGAGTGATGGAAGGGACCAGTACTGACTGAGTTACGCGGATGGGACCATTTTCAATAGTCCCCCACATCCTGTGATGCTTGGCAGTCAGTGTCATCTTCAGGCAAAACTTCCACGTGGGATAGTCATCCACGTAGAACTCTGGTATGCTTCCAAGCAATGTCGGGTTCATGTTTTCTGCATACCAAAAGAGACAAACAAGAAAATATACAGCAGAATGCACTAAGGTTTTCAGAAAAGATATGTTAAGTTGACCACTAAAAAATTTACCCGACTCACACCTTGTGAACTAGAGCCAGCAGTTTTTTGAACCACTGTTTTGATGCCACTTCATGGTCCTGGTAACGAGTATCTGATGTATGGGGGGGGGGGGAATATACTAGTAGGAATTTTTTCTTTCAAAATCTTTTCATTGAATTAACTGCTCAGGTCAGTTTGCTCAACAATTGGAAAAGTCAGTTGGAGCTGCTCTACAACTGAGAAGGTCAGTTGGAGCTGATCGCCCAGTTTGGTGCACAACTGACTTCTTTGACTGAGGGTCAGCTGTGTAGTCCAACTGAGGTTTTAAAGAGTTTAGAGTTTGCGGAAGTTGGTGGAAATTAAAGTAACCTTAATGAAAACGGAGAAGGTCAAGTTCCCAAAACGTAGCACAGTTTATGTGAGTGCAGTTTATATACTGGTCAGTTGGCTAGGTAACTGAATGTAAAATACTGAATGTAAATACATAATGTAAAGGTCACAGTATTTTAACGTAGTTCAGAGATTGACCTCCGACGTTCACGACTTCTTTTTCGGAGAAATAATCCACTAGATAAGCTTAGGCATGCTTATCAAACATTCCACTTGGTTTGCGAGTACCAAGCAACCTAACTAATTCGATTACGGGTTCAAACAAGACCTTACAACACTTTTACGGGCAAGTGTATAGCCTGGGCTTAGATACGGGTTATAAGGGACCTAGTCTTTGATTACGGGTTCAAAGGGACTTGGTCTTTGATTGCAGGTTCAAAGGGACCTAGTGACTTTGATTGCAGGTTCAAAGTTAGACCTAATGTTTGGGGGTTGGGAGTTTTTCCAACTAAGAAGCCTTCTACACAGAGAAAACTGGAAGCTTCGTCCTAAGGCTTAGAGACTCAATTTTTTTGGGAAAGAGTCTGCTTAGAAACTAAAATATGCAAGAACCTATATTCTAGACTCGATCAAAGAAGGAGCATTCTGAGAGGCTAGATGGAAGAACATGAGGTGTGGACACTCGACTTCTACTGGACTTCAGCTGAGGTCTTCTTACTGGACAGTGGGATAGTGTGCTGCTTCTTTGGCGCTGATGATTTTCTCTCTTCTATCTTTCTGCGCTCGCCCAAAACTCTCTCTTCTGCACTCTCTCAGAGCTTTGTTGTGGAGACCTCTATTTAAAGAGGGAGATCTAATTAGCCGTTGGAAAGAGCCATTTGATCTCTGCCAAAAGCATGGCACTCCACCTGCTTTACTGGAAACTTTCCTAAAATAGCAACTATGACCTTCGCTTTTTGCGCATCTCTATTGTCGGTCCATTTATAGTAAGTTCTCCAGCTCACTTATGCTTTTGAGTAGATTTGAATTTGGACTTTAACTCTTGTGCCTTCAAAATCTTCAAAGTCTTCTATTCTCAGCTTTGCGACGTCTGACTTCGACACAACTTCTCTTCACGCTTGAGCTGCATGGGTCAGTTGAGGAGTCAACTGAGTTGTTGTCCAACTGAGTCTGTGGTATAGCTGAGCTTTGTGGTTCAACTAAGCTTGAGGGTCAGTTGAGCTTAGGTCTCAACTGAGTTCTTCACGAACTGCCTTCTTCAGTCCGGTTGTCTTCTTCTGCTTGAAACTTGTAAAGATAAAATCCCTACACTCAAATAGTGAGCTCTAGCTAAGTTCAGACTGATAACAATCGTCTACTCGATTGAGGTCAGTTGGGTTTTGGGATAAATCAAAATCTTTACTAATTTTCCCAACAATGTGTCTTGTACGTCGTAGCCATCTGCAACTACAAAGATCACTGGGGCACGCTCCTAATTGATCTCAAAAAGCAAAAACTTGTGCTCTACGATTCATTTCAGTGGATATTCAAGGATCACCACATCACAAATAGGAAGGACATTCTCCTACCCATTGTGAGGCTTATCCCTTAAATATTGAAGGAATCGGATACTTCCAGCATCATCGCATTAAAAAACCCATTCTAACATAGTGGGAGTTATGTTTTCCATATAAGACAAAGAATCCGTTCAAACAAAAAGGGGATGTGAAATGTGGGCTCTACGCATTGAAGTACGTCGAGCAGATCCTATCGAGTACCCCGCTGCCCAAATGCTTCAAGAAAGAAGAGGACTACGATCATTATCGCGACCACATTGCTAGAACCATATATGCTTACAGCACTGACAAACACATTCCCATGGTATTGGAGAGTAATCCTTGAAACAATATTTGTTTTGGCCTTTTGTTTTTGCTTAGTACCAAGCTGCACATATTTTGCTGAAAACAATTCATATTTTGTAAGCTATCATCGCAATTATTGTAGGTAAATATGCAGCTGTTTATAGTTTGCAAACATCCGAGTAATGAAATTATAATTTCATAATAGTGTACCAATTATTCGTAATTAGAATCCGTTACACATTATTAAATGTTACTCTGTTACGAATTTAATATTTCATAACACCAATGTGTTTCATAACATTTTGCTTAAGAATTATAATTTCATAACAAGGTCTCCTATTTGAGATGTGGTAAATATACAGTTGTTTATATTTTGCAAATATCACAACAACGGAATTATAGTATGGTACCAGTGTACCAATTATTCATAGCTAGAAACCGTTACACATTATCAAAAGTTACTTTGTTACCAATTTCATATTTCATAACACGAGTGTGCTTCGTAAACATTTTTCTTAAGAATTATAATTTCGTAACAAAGTTTCATATTTGTGATGTGTTGCACATGTTACGAAAATGTCATTATGTTACGAAAATGTCATTGCGTATAAGTCTATAACTTTCGAACTCTGGTACTCCATTACGAAATCACTATTTCGTAACAGACCAGAACAAAAATCTATAAAAATACAAATACGATGTCCTTTCAAAATATAAAAATACCCACCAGTCATACATAAACCATAAAAACTATCAAGCAAATTTATTCGGGACTTCACAGACTAAACGAGTATGCCCCTCTACACCGCAGATCCTACATTTCTTCTTTTTGCGAATCTTTGGCTGATTGCTACTCACTTTTTCCTTCGGAGTAATCGTTTAAACTGTAGTGCATGTGTTTTGGTAATGACCTTTTTAATGACATCGAGATCACACACAACTTTTTGCAACATGATATCCAGACTAAATCCTCTTCCCACGTGGTCGACCAGCTTGCCTAGGGCTAGGAGGAGTCCCAACAACCCTTGAGGCAATGTCAGTGGGTGCAAGCCATTCATCTTGATCTGGAATCGGCATCATTTCACCAGCATAAATTTCAAGCCACGTCTGAGTTGAGTAATAATTATGCACATATGACACTGGGGATTGTCTGGCAAAACTGCAAAAACAACAAACATAAAAAATACGAGAAAGTAATAAGATAACTAAAACACAATATATTGCAGTTACGAAATATAAAATTCGTAATGAGTAACACCAGTCAATATGGTAACGCAGTCACTATATTCGTAACATGTAATAACAATGTTACGAATATAATAAATTCGTAACAAATCATATACACAAATCGGAATAATTAATAAGAATGTTACGAAACATATGAAATTCGTAACAAGTAATAAGAAATGTTACGAATATGATATATTCGTAACAAATCATATGTAAATTTCGTAACAAGTGTAACAACATCAACGCAAACATAAGTACGAAAAACACAATTTCGTCACGAGGGGACATCACCTTATTGCTACAGCGGCATGAGAACAAGGTATAACATCAAGATCAAAGACGTGACACGAGCACTCTCGAACAACAAGATCAACCATATGACTATGAGCTCCAGAAATGACCTTGTATTTCATTTCAGTGATAGGTTCAACCTTCATAGACCTACCCAACTCGATAGCTTTCTTAGCCTCTTGGTTGCATACTCTGAAAACTCTTGGGATCTAGCTACAGCTCTGGTATGATGCTTAAAAAAATCAGTCCTGACATATATTTTGGACATACTCAAGCAAAGAACACACTGGCAAAGTTCTGGCTCATTTTATTCTAGCATTCAAAACTTCTATAGCATTTGATGTTCCAAAGTAATACCAGCGCACAGGGCATTTACAGACAGCCAATCTACTAGGGTCAAGGGTCATAACCCTAGCATGTGCACGAGGAGTTGTCTGTTGCAGATTCACCATGTGTTCCTCAAAATCGGAATGCTTATAAGCCGCTGCTGCAGCTTGGAAAATATTGGTCACAAAAGAGCCATAACCCCATTTCTTCATTTTACTTTGTATATGAAATGAACACAACCCGTGGGGGTCCCTGGATAAACCAATTCAGCTGCATTTTTTATGCTCAAGTGCTGATCAGACACAATAAAAAAATCAGCTGGACAACCAATGCATTACGAACTTGTTGGAGAAACCAAGTCCATGATGAATCATTTTCTCTGTCCCCAATCTTAAAAGCTAAAGGAATGATCTGCTCATTAGCATCCTTAGTTGCAGCAATAAACATAATGCACTTGTATTTTCCAATGGGTGCCATCAAGCACAATTATAGGGCGACATGAACTAAATGCTCTTATACATGCACCAAGAGCAAAGAAAATGAATTGAAAGATACCATCATCAATCGTCTGTCATTGAACGATCGATCCCGGGTTTAAGTCTTGTAGCATGTAGAGGTACGTGGGCAAAAACTGAAAATATGCAAAAATTCATCAAAAATTAAAACAACATAATCATAACATGTAACCCATAGAACGACATGTTACGAATTGCACGAATTCATCAAATTCGCAACAACGATATCATCAATTTCGTAACAATGAATTCATCAAATTCGTAACATACGCATTACGAATTCATCAAATTCGTTACTAAAATAATCATCAAATTCGTAAGATTACGCATTACGAATTCACCAAATTCGTAATAATACTCATTACGAACCAATCAAATTCGTAGCACGTGGACAAAAAAAAAAGATATAAACTTAAGTAGAGCTAATCAAAATAACCTGAAAAGACTTGGCTGCATCACCGTATGATTCTTTTACTGCATGGTTCTGACCAGCCAAAGCAGTTCGGTACTTCACATGAACACCGTAATCTCTTAACAACTTCCCTAGGATATCTCGAGGCCAAAGAAGAAAACCATCTTCCGTCAAATTATCAATAAATTCAGCAGCTGAGACTTTTAAAAAACCTTTGGATGAGAATGATGCCTCAAATCCATTTCACAATTGTGAGGTCTCCACTGATTAAATTTTCCAAGCTTGACCCACCGCAGACGCTTGAATAACAAATTCACATCTATCGCCAAATTTGCATACAAGATGATAACGAGAACCACTTGAGTGCTCTATCACCGACTCCAAATGATTTTTTATGTGGTAATACCCAACAGCTGTAGTCATTGTCAACTTGTCACAAAATATACCACCTGTCACAAGTTCATTTGTCACCGGCTCAGAAGGTATAACTAAATCTTCAAACGCAAGAGAAGCTTGATGTGCTGCACTGGGAATCATCTACAGACAGACCTCTTTCTACTTTTCCTCATTACTAACTGTGTTACATTCATTGTGCTAATCTCCACTGCAATAATCAGCCGATTCATCACCACCATCATATACCTCATCCATGTCATCAGATTTATTATCATACATTTTATCACGAACATTCTCAAAATCGGGTTCATTATTATCAACATCAAGCTCAAACTGAATCTTATTTTGCAAACTCAAAATCTTCGGATTACGACGTTTCTTGCTAGATGAACATTCATTCATTCTAGGAGAAACCGTGACATATACGGTAGGCAAATCCAACAACCCCAACATACTAGACAACTCAAAATCATTTATTATCTTCATTCTCATAGTCTCGCCTACAGGCGACTGAACTAAAGCATCTACATCAAATGCATACATGCTATTATCTTTTTTTAATCGTACCTCAAGCTTACTCAAGAATTGTTGAAAGGTTATACCTATTGGAGGATTGGGAATATACTCCTTTCTCCCACCCACATATATATTCTCATCCAATTGTCCTCCATGCACAACAATTTAACAAGATGAACTCATCTGCATAAAATTAGTATGATTTTAAATAAGTACAATGTTACCCATACAATACGATAACACAATTAAGAAATATTAAATTCGTACAATATCGAAATGCAATTATGAAATATTAAAATTGTAGAAACTACAACCGCACTATATTGTAAAGCAGTTATAAAATTCAGAAATCGTAACAACTACAAAAAATAGTAACAACTAAATTTCACGAAAACTTAAATTCGTAATGAAAGTAATAAAATCATAACAACTACAAAATCGTAACACCACACTATATGATAATGCAGTTACGAAAACAACAAATTGTAGCAAATTGTTGTGTTACGAAATCAACAAATCGTAACAACTACAAAATCGTAACAACTAAATTTTACGAAAAGTTGAATTTGTAATGAATTTAATAAAATCGTAACAACTACAAAATCGTAACACCACAATACATGATAACGCAGTTACGAAAACAAGAAATCGTAGCACAACAACAAAATTGTAACAAATGTTGTGTTACGAAATCCACAAACCATAACAACTAAAATTTACGCAAAGTTGAATTCATAATGAAGTAATAAAATCCTAACAATTACGAAATTGTAACATCACACTACATGATAACGCAGTTACGAAAACAACAAATAGTAACACAACAACAAAATCGTAACAAGTCAAACACAGTACAAAATCGAAAAACAGCACCGAATCCAAAACTACAGCGAAACCACAACGAAACAAAAAGAATCACGAGTGTGACACACAGATACAAAAAAACTCAACAACCAATCCATCAATCAAACTTAAGAAGCTACAAAATATAAAATAATACCTCAAAATCTAAGAGAGGGGAGCACAATGACGGCGACGCAGAGCTGGAAGAAAATAGAAAAAAGAACGACAGCGAGAGAGAGAAGAACGACGACGGCGAGGCGAGAGAGAGAACGACTTCGGCGAGGCAATAGAGAGCAGAACGGCGGCGAGACATGGGAGACAACGGCGACAGCGGGAAGAAAAGAAAAAAAGATGAAGAAGAAATCGTAGAATAAGCAGAGAAACAATAACAGAGAAAGAACAAAAAAATAGGAGAAAGAGAAAGAAGAAAAAAGATAAAAAGATGAGAGAGAACAGAGAAAAAGGAAAAAAATAAGGGCAAAATCGTCCTAAATCACTCAAATTGGTTAGAATTTGACAATATTAAGTTTCTTGACAAATACTCCCTCTGTCCACGAAATGGTTGCCACTTTTGCTGTTTACTTTGTCCACAAAATGGTTGCCACTTTTGCTACTTCACTCACATTTATTGTGGGACCCTTACTCCACTCACAACAATTTTTACTATAATTCACTACTACCTACCATTTTCTTAAAACCCGTGTCGTCCATAATATGACAACCATTTCGTGGACGGAGGGAGTATTGTATTCCACCTACTCAAAGTGGCTGTATGGATGAATAACCTCAAATAAGTATCCAAATACTTAGTATGGTTACCGGTTCAATGTCTCTAGACTCTAGGTACAAATTTTGTATAGTTGCTAAATTATAAGAATTTGTGATGCAAATTTTTAGAACTATGAGATAATGGAAAATTGATGATCTAGACCTTACGGACACTCCACCAACATCTTTTAGTCCACTTTTTTAAGGCTATTTAATTTTATTTTGTTAAATGTAATTTATGCAAAATAGGTGATCGAACCGTCCATTTTGTTACCTTTTTCTTGAGTGAAAGAGCGTGGAAATATCTTTAAAATGACATATGATGTGTTCAAAATAAATTTAAAATGAACAAGTTATAATCATTAGAAATTACAAAACGAATCTTATGCATATAATGTCAAATCAAATTTCTATTGACTAAGTATGCGACATCTTCTATTACCTTCGTTTGAATTATGACATGTGACATTCTACAAATTAAATATGAGGATTAGAATTTATTCCAACCAAATACTAGCATATCTAAATACCTCAAAATCTACAACTATCATTAATCTTATGGATGCAATGGAAGTTGTCACCCATTTAGATAATAGAAGTTCAAATTTCAGTTGACATCACACTGATGTCCAACAATTTATATTTTATTTTTTATTTTATCATTTTTTTTTCTTTCGATTCAAATATATAATGTTCTAGTATAATTTTACAATTATAATCATTTGAAAAGAGTTTATCTATATTTTTATTTAATTTTCGTTTTTAAAATTTTCATTGATTATTAGTGTTCAATATTTCACAATTTAAGTGCATAAATTTTTAAATTCTGTTTTTTTATAATAACTGTTTATTCTATATTTGAATTTTGGCTTGACCTTTTTCGAAATATATTGAGCCTATTAGTTTAAGTCCTAATTTTAAGTGGGCTTATTAATTTAAGCACTAATTAAGATAAAATAAAAAAATTCCCTAATGTAACGCCTCTCCCGCTCGCGCTCGCGCTCTCTCTCTCTCTCTCTCCCTCCCTCCCTCCCTCAACAACTCCCGCCTCGGTGGCAGCAGCAACTCTCCGGCGGCGGCGGCTGAAGGTTAGTCAGTGTTGCTTAAATTGGTTATTTTTTCTGTAAATTCGGTTAGTTAGTGGTGTAGACCTGTAGTTAGTTTAATTTGCTGAATTTGAAATTTGAATTTTATTTGAGTCGTATCTAATTAGTTTAATTTGCTGAAATTGGTTGAAATAGGGGCTGAATAGGAGAAAAGGAAATATTAGGTTCACTTTGTTGGTGAATAAGTATTATTAAGTGAAAGAGCGTAGTTCCATTAATAAGTTTTTAAATTGGTTGTTTTAAGTTTATGTTCCTATACTATACTAGAATTATGTAATCTTTTTATCTTCAGATAATAGATTCATATGTTTTCCAAGAGTAGAGTGGATTTGCAAAACTTGTGGTAGCAATGTCGGCTTTTCTAAAGCTTATGGGTTCTTCTACTGTAATTACTGCAACGCAGAAGCAGATGTATCATTGATACTGAGGATATTTTCAATTGTTACACTTCTAGATGCAAGCGAGTCCGCCCTACTAATATAACTGTCTCTGTGCTTGAACCTATTAAACCTATCTCTCAGCCCTCAGGTGAGAACGTCGACCATCCTGATATCGAAATGTTAGATTAAACATTAATGGCGATATTCTGATTAAGTTGCAATGTGAAGTTTGTTTTTTGTCTATCAATCTTTTTTGTATAATCTTATCTTTTTTATTGTTTTTCAAGAGGAACCTTGTGTAAGAGATCTATTTTATGATAGTTCAATCTAATGGAAGTATTCTAGCCAAATTATGCTCCTAGATTATTGGGGTGGGCATTTTGAAGCTTAATATACTAAATATGAGAGAGGTAAAGAGCTTATACATGTTGATGTTGTAGTTGTTTCTATTTGTTGTCGGATGAATAGCAATTTATGTTCCTTTGGGAACGAGGGAAAGGCAAAGAAAGTTGGAATATAGAGTTTGAAATTTTAAATCCCAGATGCATGTTTGCAGCATGCTCTCTCCCTACTCATGTTGACATTACTAAATATCTGTTTCAACAATATCCTCACCCTGACTCATTGAGTCAAAACCAGAAAAAACGATATTAGTGTGATGTCCTTATAAGTTGATACTTGAGTATGAAAAATTTGCACTTGTATGCATCTTCCTGTCTACTAAGTGTGTATAAACTGGAGATGTTGAAAATTGTTTTTGATGGTGAATTTTTATAAGTAGAACGCATAAAATGTTCAGGGCATGCTTGCTTTAATTTATGATTGGTGTTGTTGGAATCTGAGTTGATTTGTGGAAGCAATAGTTTCTGTTGGAAGTTTTGTCCATTCTCACGTCACGTGTTATTTTTCTTGCAGAGAGGCAACAGACAACTAGAGATGAACATTATCCCCCCCCCCCCCCCCCCCCCCCCACAGAGCAAATGAAGACTGCAAAGACAAAGCAAAAGAAGAAGCAAACTTAGCAATGCCAAGAAGATGAGTATGCAGTTGGATCGATGAATTTGAGGAATTGATGTCCAAGGCTTTTTGAGTTGATGGTGTTTGACGAGCCCTAAGTTGATGATGTCCAAGCTCCAAGGCTTATTCTAATTAGTAAATTGATATGGAGTAGTAGTGCTTGAGCTCCACACCAATACGTATATGATACTTAAAATCTTGCAGATCGAGCTTGGATCTCATCGGTATCTTCATGGTGAGAACATCCATTGAGTTGCTACCTAAACACACTATACAATTTCTGTGATTATTCTCTTTCTGATTTTATTATAAACAACTAATTTCTTAGCATGTGTGCCATGCTGGTGCTTTTGAGACTAATTGTTGGTATGGAAGGAGTAGGTCTTACTAATTACTATCATTATAAAAACTAAAATTAAAAAGTAGGTTTAGGCATGTAAATAAACTATGGTAGGAGTATTAATATATGATAATTAACACACAAACCATGTATATATGTATAAGTTAGTGAAGAGTAGGCATCCAATACTAATTAATCTCATTGTTATAATTCAAATTCCATACGCCAAGTGGAAAATGATGGCTAGAAACTACAATCTTATAAAGCATTGCATTGCATTTGATATCATCATTTTCAACAAAGCCACCATTCCATTTCTCCAATTCTTCTCCTTCGCCATAACCATGATGTGGAGGAAACTGCTATGCGCAAAACTCACCCTCAAGAGCCCGACCCTGAGCCCGAGCCCGAGTCCCAGAGGAGCAGACTTGAAGGCCAATAAAATGAAGTCCTCCACGAGCTCCGATGCACAGTCGAACTCAAGCTTGAAGGTGCCGTCCTCATCCTCATCATCCTCATCATCATCAAGCAAGAAAGCAGCGAAAAGAGTGGCGAAAAGAGCAAAAGAGACGTGCTCCTCTACCTTGAAACAATCTAAGTTTCCTGCAATTCTCCCTCTTAATCCGGAGGGCAGCTCCGAGATCAAGGTCTGCTCCTATACCTACTGTTCGCTCAATGCTCATGATCATCGTCCTCGTCTGCCTCCATTAAAGTCCTTCTTGTTGGCGAGGAGGCGCGCCATCAAAGCACGAACGACGCAACCTCCTCCTGTTGGTGACACTACTAATACTCCTTTGATCACTCTAGAGGAAGAGGAACAAGAACAGGAGGAGAAGAATAATAATGATTTCTTCCTTGAAATCTACACTGCTGGAAATGATCAAACAGCGGCTGAAGATCAAGAGGTTTTGATGATTAATAATGAGGGAAGAAGTTATGAAGAAATTTTGAATGAACCATCATCATCCTCCTCTGCCGCCAGCCATTAAACTCCTTATTGGCAACGACGCGGGAAATCAAAACACATGACGATATATTTAAATATATATATATAGTACATCTTAAAAACTTTATCAATAAATATTTTCGGGTATGTACTCTCGCTCGATGCACGAGGCAGAATACTAGTTTTGTTATATTTCCTTATATTTTGGGGTGTAATATCTTTTTCAAAATGTAATGCTTACGTTTGAGGCATGTTTATAGTTTTTGGATCGATTTCTCTACTCCAACATCTCAGTGTCTCACTATTAATTTTTTCTAATAATATTTATTTAAATAATAAAAATTAAAATAATTGTACATAATGATTAATAATTAATAAGTTTAACTATTTTAACAAAACGTTAAATCTTAAACAAATATATACCCTAATTATGAATTAGAGAATCATAATAATTAATTATCAACTAAAGAAATTGAAAATAAATATTAAAAATATAATTGTATACCACAATTGAGTACGCCATAATATCAATCACCAAAATTAAACTTAAACATAACAAAGTGAAACTGAAAAAAAAAAAAAAAAATGAGGAGAGGACCTAACAAAAATGAAAGTGCGACATGCTATAGAAGATACATGTTGATGAAGTCTAGTTCAAGCGATAAAACTGAAGTCT
This sequence comes from Schizonepeta tenuifolia, assembly GCA_029490685.1. NCBI lineage: Eukaryota > Viridiplantae > Streptophyta > Magnoliopsida > Lamiales > Lamiaceae > Schizonepeta > Schizonepeta tenuifolia. The sequence goes on from CM055959.1 coordinate 80,101,788, forward strand.
ATAAGTATCTCTTTAATAAAAGGTCTATGGTTCAAGTCTCACATATCATATCATGATAATATTATGCTTTAATACATGATAATATTGTGCTTTAATATAACTAGCTTAGACTTGATCAATTTTTACTATTTTTCCTTGATTCCTAGGGAAATACCTTTTTTATTCTAATAAAAGTTTAAAATTTCGGATAATATATACTTTTAAGGGGGTAGCCGACAGATACTCCTCCCCTGCTCGATAATCCTAGCCCCAAACCCGCCCGACTTGATTTAAACAGGTATATAGGGACGTATGATGGTGAATTTTTGGGGCGGGTATGGGAATGAGAAAACAATCCCCACTTTGTTGCCATACCTAGAATTACTTCATGGCGTGAAAATGGCAATCTGTAATTTTAAGATGTATATGACTTTTAGATATCGTATACATATGTAATATCATGAATTTGTGATATGATATTTTAAATTTAACTTGTATCCACAGAAAAAAAAATCTCAATTCTTTCTATTTTATTTTGCTTAGTCCGAAGGCTGCTGGTTCGGGGGTAGAGTAAGTACAGTACCAAAAGGTCCTCTGACTTCCAGGCGGTTTTTCTTTTGGGTAGTTGTTCATGTTCACTGTTGGATCTCGCCAATACAACCCCCTATAGTTTTCATTATCGAGATATCTTTTATTTTTATTGTTCCCAGGGATTTTCTTAGGTAATCTGCTCCCATGATGCATCTGAACTAAACCATTAGGGTGTGTTCACTTGGAGGTAAAAGGAAGTAAAAGGAGGTATAATATTATTTTATTCCTTTATATCTTATTTGGTTGCGATTTAAGAAAAACCCGAGCAGGAGGTATAAATTTTCGGGCAACCCCTTTTACCTTGCCCGGAGTATAAATTTATATCTCCAAAATGGAGGTATAATATTATACATCTCATGTGTTTTAGATATTTCCTCTTTTATTCATTAATTTCATCCCAAGTGAACAAGATATAAACATTGTGATCCCCCTTGAGAGTATAAATAAGTATATCATCCTTCTAACCAAACAAGATATAAAACTTGTGGTCCCCACAATAAAGTATAAATTTATACCTCATAATATTATCCCTCCATTTAGAATTATAAATTTATACTCCTAATTGAACACACACCCTTAGGGATATGAGTGTCTTGCAAAGGGAAAAAGAAAGAAAAGGCTATTTCCCGTCCTTTTTTTGGGGGTAACATTACTTGAGAGAAATTATTCATTTAATGAAATTTGATAGGTTCCTTCCTAGGGTTTTTACTAGTGAATTTCACGCCATGATGTTGGATATTGATTTTTGTATGGAAAAAGACTATCCATCCGTTGAGGTCTACACAGATTCTATGTTGGCATTTTATGTTGTAAGCGACTGAAATTCTGGATTTAATGCATTATCGGATGAGTGGTACGAGGCAATTATGGCTGCAAAATGAAAAGTTGTTCTTGACTTCTCGAATGCTCGTGGAGAGACTAACTTAGCTGCCCATAGTTTAGTTAATTTTGCTTTTGAACATCAAGATGCAATTGTTTGGGAGTCGGACTTTCTGTTTTGATTTTTAAATATTGTTGACACCGATTTAACTTAATAACGAAAATTTCCTTTTTACTTTAAAAAAAAAATAACCACAAAATTGTACACGTATGTTGATGTGTCTACCCCTCTTACTCTGTTTTTACTCTTTTCTTTTGATACAAGCAATTTAATCTTGACTTTTTATAGTCAAAAAGTTTGAAATTAATGGGTTGCCAAAAATTGTGGTAAGAATATCCCTTTTCTTGTTAGATTAAGAAAAATAATGAAATATGGCAGCAGTTGGTGAGATAAAATTATATTTTATAGGCAAATAAATTATTAAAAAGGATATTCGTTTTCAATGCGTTTTAGTCCATAATATAGATAAAGAAAATGACAGAGTTAGGATGCAAAATTTGACACTCAAGAGAGGATCCCACCATATTCAATAAACTGATTTTATTTCATGCATGTCATCTAAATAGAGCACACATAATCTTCTTTTGTTGTCAATTTGTATAACATTTTTATTGCTCTTACTTATTAATTAATGGCATGTGGCAAGATGAAAAATATAAAGTAAATTTTTTTCTACTCAATTAGATTATATACTTATCCAAATCGGCACACGGCATAGTTTCAACGAAGATAATAAAAGATGTCCAACAAATAAACAATAAAAGGGTTGATTGTTGTGCTTGTTAGAAATTGAAGGGAATTGAAGGAGTAAGGACGTCCATTCCATTTCATTAAACTCGGTATTAAAATGGAAATGGACACACACACAACCTTATATAAATACTTCGAGACTTTGAAATAAACTATTAATAAACATTTATAATTAGGTTACAAATGCATATCGAGCTAACTAATGAGTTAAAGAGTTGAGTACATTAAAATTTGATAATTAATCAAGAGTTCATAAGTCGAACTCTGACCAATGTAGAAATGATAATATACTAGTAGCATTTTAAACCATTAGCGCTATCCTCTTTTAATTATGAAATCATCGTTCTACCAACTCCATCACATTTATGCTCAAAAAAAAAAAAAAGAAAAAAAAAATGCGCCTTCATGACATAAAACTTATAAGAACCACCATTTCCAGCTGACCCAATATATTTTATAAAGGTTGAGTTTTGAAAAATCACATCAATGTAAGTATGTACTTCCTCCGTCCCAGAATAAGTGACTCATTTCATTTGGTCACAGGTATTAAGATGAAGGGTAAAAATTAATTAAAATGGTATGACTCACAATTTTTGAAGGATTAATTGTTTCCTTATTTGGAAATAAGTCACTTGAAAATGAGTCACTTGTTTTAATACGGAGTATATTTTAATATTTTTGATTCATGATTGCAACTCAGTCGTACACTTCCCCTTCAATTTCAAGGTTGGAAGTTTGAGTCATGTGTGGTGTTTATAAATTCAGTAAGAAATATAATACTCTTTCCCTCGTCCACGATATGTTTGTCACAATTATTTTCTGGGCCACACAATATGCTTGTCACGTCCATTTATTATAGAGCTACACTTGGGCGCGTGGCGCGTGCACTGTACGCGTGCACCCCCCACGCGCCCGAACTTTTTTTTCTTTTAAGTCTAGTGCATTTGTATTATGTGGTGCATCTTATTTAACGTTGGTGCATCTCATTACACAGTGTGGTGCATCTACCATATTGTGGTGCATTTCACTACACATATAGGTGCATTTCATTATACATGGTAGTTGTAACATCCCGAATTTTCTAAATAGAGTATTAAATAAGTTAACACTCCTAAATATATTAAAAATATTTTCACAGCAAAAAAAGTCTTTTATCTTTTTATGAAAATAGACATATCATGTTTATAGTCGTTGTGTAGAGTATTTTATTTCGAGTCTGTAGACACTAAGTTTGCTCAAAAAAGATTTCGCATGAAAAAGTTATGCACGTTTAAAGGTTTTAAAACGTAAGTTGCTGCACAGCTGCTTTTGCCTCGCAGCTGCTTCCGCTTTGCAGCAGCTTACTGCGCAGCAACTTTCGCCTCGCAGCAGCTTCTGCTTTGCAGCTGCTTCTGCATTGCAGCAGCTTCCGTCTCGCAGCAGCTTACTGCTCAACTGCTTCCGCATCGCAGTAGCTTACTGCACAGCTACTTGCTTCTTCCTATAAATAGGCGCTTAAGATTTTCATTTTCATCGTTCAGTTTTCTATTCTCTCTCATTTATCTTACAACATAAGCTCGTCGTATCTGCTTGTGTGATCATGATGTCTTGATGTTACGGTCAGCATTAGTATTTTCAATCACGTGGGTAATCTTTTCGAAAACTATGTTTGAGTTAATAAACTCTAGAATAAAATGAAAATTCAGTTATCCATAAAATATTTTCATGTGTGTTTCATGTGATATACTCTAGTTAATCGATCGAGATACTTAGTGAGTACACAGGTACTACCTGAGTATTGTGCGCACCAAGTTGCAATGCAATGAGTTGATCTCCATTTGTATTTGTAGCTAGCGGTCTTAAGCTAAGGCTCCTGACCTATGTTAATGTTGATTGTGTTACTCCACGGACTCTGTTCTGGGTACAAGTCAAATAGACTATGGTAACCATAGCTATGGTGCCTAGTCAGAGTATAAGGATCGAACGTCACATCATGCATCAAAAATATGTTTTGTATGGTCAGGGGTGGATTTATGTTTTTTAACCCTCTGATGCATATCATGTTAAATGGATAATCTGCTATGTTTCCAAAAATATTTCCAAAACGGCACATGCCCACTGAGTACACTAGTACTCAGCCTAAAATATTTTCAAAATATTTTCAGGTTGGGAGGCAGGTTATGGGACGCGAGGCTGAGGCGGGGATCGTTGTAGCTAATGTGTGCTTCCGCTATATTATTTAATTGTGCAACTCTGAATAATGTTCTTATTATATATATGTGAAATATATGAATAATTGTTATGTGTGCAAAAAGTATGCCCCTTTCTTTCCCGCTTCTTTATTCCCGTTCTGTCGCGTCCCGATTTATGGGAACCGGGATGTGACAAAATGGTATCAGAGTCAAACCTCTCTCAGTACGGTGTGGTTCGGGGACGAACCAGTGGAAGCTGGTGGGCCCGTGACGTTCGGGGACGAAGTGCGGAGTGATCGCCGATGTAAGAGACACAGACAAGGTGCGGCTCCGATAAAACTTCCAAGCGGAGAGGGACATGAATGAACTGAAACACACCCGAATGAGAGTGATGCCGAGAATATGTTAGAATGGGACGACATATTCGAGGTTATCTTTGGGAATGACTCTGAGATCATTAATCTATATGTTAAGTCTAAGATTAGCATTTATAAATTTATATGTGTTCTGCAAACTCTCTCAACTCGCCGTCACACTGCCCTCGACAAAAGAAAAAAGGTACTTATTGATTAGCAATTATTTTATGAAAACATGATTTATGTGTCAAGTATGTTATGTTGCAATTGCAAATTGATTTTTGCCTTGCCAGTGAATCAAATATGTTTTGTGTGTTTTGTGAAACACTTTCATGTTGAATCTATTTGAGATTTCTCAATGACCATGAAAACTTGTCATTAAAATGACCAATGTTCTGAAAAAGAGAAGACAAATGTCATGTTTTGTCGTGTTGAAGCTCCTTGAGCTCACCGACCAGGTTAATGTAGTCATCATGGTAGCTCTATAAGTCATGTCAAATTTCGAGGACGAAATTTTTTTTAAGGGGGGAGGGATGTAACATCCCGGATTTTCCAAATAGAGTATTAAATAAGTTAACACTCCTAAATATATTAAAAATATTTTCACAACAAAAAAGTCTTTTATCTTTTTATGAAAATAGACATATCATGTTTATAGTCGTTGTGTAGAGTATTTTATTCCGAGTCTATAGACGCTAAGTTTGCTCAAAAAAAATTTCGCATGAAAAAATTATGCACGTTTAAAGGTTTTAAAACGTAAGTTGCTGCACAGCTGCTTTTGCCTCGCAGCTGCTTCCGCTTTGCATCAGCTTACTGCGCAGCAGCTTTCGCCTCGCAGCAGCTTACTGCTCAGCAGCTTCTGCTTTGCAGCTGCTTCTGCATTGCAGCAGCTTCCGCCTCGCAACAGCTTACTGCTCAGCTGCTTCCGCATTGCAGTAGCTTACTGCACAGCTGCTTGCTTCTTCCTATAAATAGGCGCTTAAGATTTTCATTTTCATCGTTCAGTTTTCTATTCTCTCTCATTTATCTTACAACATAAGCTCGTCGTATCTGCTTGTGTGATCATGATGTCTTGATGTTACGGTTAGCATTAGTATTTTCAATCAGGTGGGTAATCTTTTCGAAAATTATGTTTGAGTTAATAAACTCTAGAATAGCATGAAAATTCAGTTATCCATAAAATATTTTCATGTGCGTTTCATGTGATATACTCTAGTTAATCGATCGAGATACTTAGTGAGTACACAGGTACTACCTGAGTATTGTGCGCACCAAGTTGCAATGCAATGGGTTGATCTCCATTTGTATTTGTAGCTAGCGGTCTTGAGCTAAGGCTCCTGACCTATATTAATGTTGATTGTGTTACTCCACGGACTCTGTTCTGGGTACAAGTCAAATAGACTATGGTAACCATAGCTATGGTGCCTAGTCAGAGTATAAGGATCGAACGTCACATCATGCATCAAAAATATGTTTTGTATGGTCAGGGGTGGATTTCTGTTTTAAAACCCTCTGATGTATACCATGTTAAATGGATAATCTGCTATGTTTCCAAAAATATTTCCAAAACGGCACATGCCCACTGAGTACACTAGTACTCAACCCAAAATGTTTTCAAAATGTTTTCAGGTTGGGAAGCAGGTGATGGGACGCGAGGCTGAGGCGGGGATCGTTGTAGCTAATGTGTGCTTCCGCTATATTAATTAATTGTGCAACTCTGAATAATGTTCTTATTATATATATGTGAAATATATGAATAATTGTTATGTGTGCAAAAAGTATGCCCCTTTCTTTCCCGCTTCTTTATTCCCCTCTGTCGCGTCCCGATTTATGGGAACCGAGATGTGACAGTAGTGCATCTCAAAATGCATGGTGCACAGTGGCGGAGCCAGGCCCCTAACGATCGGATGGGCAAATTTCTTTGCCCCGACTTTTTTAAATTTTTGGTGGGGCAAAACATAAGTAATTTGATAAATTTATGCATAATTTATAAAATTATTTAACTAATTAAGGGAAATTGCAAAGTTTTGGGGGGAGGGGGAGCAATTGCCCCACCAAGGTTATATGTGGCTCTGCCATTGATGGTGCATCTCATACACTTTTTACAAAATTAAAAATATAATTTATTTTAAAATTGAATTTAAAGTAAACCCTAATTCGGAATTCATAAACCCTAATTGAAATTATTTAAAAAACTTCTAAAAAAAATTCAAAGTGTTATGCATCTCAGTACACATGGTGGTGCATTTGCATAAACTATATAGTGTATTTCAAAAAATAGTAAAAAAGATATTAATAAAATTAAAAATTGGTGCATCTCAATCCACCTTAGTGATGCATATTATCTGATCATAAAAAAAAAAAATCAAAGTCAACGGATTGACCGAGTCGACCCTCACATTGTGAGATCGGTTGAATACAAGTCTTTGCCTTTATTATAATAGGGTTCACATAATAATTATATTTTCAATATTATATTTGTAACTACTTCACTTATATTAATATGTGATTGTTACTCCACCCACAATAAAGTCGTCACTATCAACTACTTTCAACTACTCTTTATTAATTTTTTAAAACTCGTATCTTTCGTAATGTGACAAGGATACTGTGGATGAGAGGAATATATTTTCGATTCGTTCGCAATATTGTTTATTCCCATCTAATCTAAACAACCTCATAAATAGTGATAGTTTTAAGGAATCTTCTAATTAAAAACATTTCCACGTGGAATCCAAGCCAACATAATCCAAACGAACTCCAAATAGCTAAAAGGAAAATGACAAGTAATTTAAATTAAATTAAAAAAAAATGCAAAGAGTATAAAACGTGTAAAATTGGTGCTCCGTGCTCGTTCTAGCAGACTCCAATACCTTCTTCTTCCACTCCAACTACCTCCAACTGAACTCCAAACCAGACCCGAATACCTATCCGGGTCGTACCCGCTGACCCTTTTGGATAATGTTGCGAAGCTTCCGCAAATGTTTCTATGGAGGCGCGAGCTCCGATTCGGCCGACGTCGCCTACCGTGATCCGGTTCTCTTGGTGTCGGGTATCGCCGGCTCAATCCTCAACTCCAAGTCCAAGAAATCCGGGTTTGAGACCCGGGTTTGGGTCCGCATTCTTTTAGCTGATTTGGAGTTCAGGAGGAAGCTCTGGTCCATTTACAATCCTGAAACAGGTTCTTATTTTCTGGGATTTTTAGTTTCAGTTGAGAGTGGAAGTTTCACTACTCAGTATATATATTTATTTTTATTTTGCAGGGTATACGGAGGCACTGGATGATAGCACTGAAATAGTAGTGCCTCAAGATGATTATGGGCTTTACGCCATTGATATTTTGGACCCTTCAACGGTAAGCTTTTTTTTTGACCTTTCTGTTTTTTTTTGTTGTTGTTGTTTTTCCCCCTGCAGTTCTGTCTAAATTCACACGATTAATTTTGATTTTGATATTGTTTGTGTTGACACTTGACAGTCTCTACTTTCTGCAGTGACTTAGCTAATATACCATTTGTTTTGAATTTGATTATACTTTAGTCTCTTTGTCAACTTAATTTACTGAAGTGTGTGTTTTGTTCTGTTCTTGTCTGGCTCTCCAGTTTGTAAAGTGTTTTCGTGTATCCGATTTGTACCATTTTCATGACATGATTGAGATGCTTGTCGGATGTGGGTATAAGAAAGGCACAACATTGTTTGGATATGGATACGATTTTCGACAGAGCAATAGGTAGACCATCATTTACCTGTTAATTTCCTTCATTGATAATTTGATATGTTATATGTTCCATTGAGCTCACTTCTCGTTGAAATGTTATGCCGATATAGATATAAATAGATAGGTCGTGCCATATGGCATCGTCTTGGAAGATTGCTGCTTATTTTTTTTGTATGAATGCAGAATTGGTCAGATAATGGATGGTCTGAAAGAGAGACTGGAGACAGCTTATAAAGCTTCTGGGGGAAGGAAAGTTAACATAATTTCACATTCAATGGGTGGATTGCTGGTCTCATGCTTCATATCTCTGCATAGTGATGTATGGTGTTTTTCTTTTTTTGTTTGTTTGTTATTGTATGTCAATTTCTGGTTCTGCTCCGTCATATATCGTTTGAACTGTTCCATGATTTACATCAGTTATTACAATTTACAATGTAGGAACTTGTTTGCATTAGGAATATTATATGTTGTTATTTCAGCGTAAATGGCCCGAAAAAATTATTTTTGCTCATCTTATTAACCGAGCAATAATTTCTTAGTAACCGTAGGATTTTTGAGTATGTGTAAAACATGGATTTGTATAAGTAAAACCAATTATCTTTTACATTTTTCTTTTGGTAATTATCAGTTTTTTGTCATGACATTTGTCTGCTTTTGCAATAAGCATTTAAAAATTTACAAATTTAATGTTTCCACACTCTTGCAATAAAGTCACGAAGCCCAAATTGCTGAATCGGATAGTCTACGTTTCGGTTTTTGCTCTGTGGGAAAGGTTGTCTATTGGTGGTCCAAATTCTACACCGTGTACACCATGCTTGTCGCCATTCAAAGAGAGATATAAATGTATTTTTGGGCTTCATGACATTATTGCGATAATGTTGAAACATCATGCATAAACTTGTCAAGTTTTAAATGTTACGACATTATTGCAAAATCGGCCAAAAGTTTTGACAATTTGTGATTTTTGGCCTTTTTCTTTCAGTATCTTAGCCTATACGAGCACTTTGATTTATTCATAAGTTTTCATTTCTATATAAATACATGCCATAGTTTCTTGACGTAACAGTTTGTGAGATGCTTCTAAACATATTGGCACTACTATTATTGAAGTATAGTTTATTCCTACTCTAAATGGAGGCTTGATTGAAAAATATCCTTCAACTGCAGATATTTTCCAAATATGTTAATAAATGGATTACCATTGCCACTCCTTTCCAAGGTAATCTTTGTGCTTCACTTTGTATGAATTTTGTATGTCAGTTTGAAGAATTACACTTCAGCTTGTTTAAGTGTGCTTTCTTGTTTGTGACCAAATAAGAACATTTCTCATTTGCCTCTGCTGGGCTGATCAGCATTCCATGCTTACATGCTGTTTTACACAGGTGCCCCCGGATGCATCAACGACTCTATACTTACTGGAATGCAGTTTGTTGATGGATTTGAAAGCTTCTTTTTCGTATCAAGATGGTCAATGCATCAACTGGTAATATCCTGGTTCAAGAAAAATTTACATGGAATAATGAAAACAATATTTTGTAGCCAATAGCCATGCAATTCTACTTCATTTAAACCTTCTGCTCTTTCAAAACAGAAGAAAGTTGTTAGTATATTGTTGAAGTAGGTCGCTCGATATAATCTTAGTTCCTCAATTGTGGTTGTTCTGCTTTCTCTCACCATTCGACTTGACCTTTTTTGCTTGGTATGAATTTAGCTGGTAGAGTGTCCATCTGTTTATGAGATGTTGCCAAACCGTGATTTCAATTGGAAGAAAGAACCTGAGGTTCTTGTGTGGAGAACATGCTTGATTGATGGAGAAACTACAGTTACACAGGAATCCTATGGCTGCAACGAATGTGTGTCTCTTTTTGCAGAAGCTTTGAAAAACAATGAGGTACTTTGCCTTTACAGACATGATTTTGAGTTACAGTGTTTAACACCCAAATTATTATGTTTTCTTCTACTCATCTTGAATTTATGTTACCGAATCTCCTAGTTCTGCCCTCATTATGCATACAGCATATTCACAATTTATTTCTATGAGGATAAGTAAAAATTTTGAAGTTTGGAGCTTCATTTTAGTAGATCATTTATTTTATCTCATAATTTTTAATTTTATAATTTTCTTAAAGTAGTACATATTTTTTCTTGGCATAACTAGGAAAGACCTTTTTTCTCCTAGATCATTTTACCCCACTCTGTTGAGTGGCTTCTTAATCACTATATAATTTTCTGTAATCTTTTTTGCTCATCATAAACTTTCATGTTATACTATTTGTAATTTAATTTTTCTTTCTTCACATTTCAGCTAGACTACGATGGAGATACAGTACCTCTCCCTTTCAACTTTGCCATTCTTGAATGGGCTGCTGATACTCGGGAACTTCTTAATAAAACTCAAATTCCTTCTGGAGTTTCTTTCTACAACATATATGGAACATCTTTTGACACACCCTTTGATGTTTGGTAGGTTGCCAAATATTACATATCTCGTTTAAATCTCTACGTGCACTCTTCTCTTGAGTTTACACAGTGTCTTCCTTTTGCAGTTATGGCTCAGAAGCTTCTCCCATTGACGATCTTTCTGAGATATGTCAATCAACGGTAAGCAACCCATTCTCCTCATTAGCTCCTAACTGAAAATAGAGCTCCTCGTTGGGGTAATTCTTTCGATATTTCCTTTTTGTGTCGATCTATAGTCAATTGTGTGCATATAGGTTTTGTGCAATTGTATTTTCTCTCTCGTGTGAATGTCAAGTTTGAGAGTCGCGTATTTTTCCTCAACCCCTGCAATTTTCCAACTGTTTCAGCCGGAATACACCTACGTAGATGGTGATGGAACTGTCCCCTCGGAATCGGCAGTGGTACAATACCTTCCTTCCACTTGATCTCCATTTCCACCAATTATGGCAATGATGCAGTTTTCCGGTTACTAGAAACACGATATCATTTCTACATAAGAAATCAAGATTTGCTGAATTCTTCGTCTGCATTATATATATATATATATATCACAACCTGATCAATCTCATACTCATCGCACCCTTTGCATAATGCAGGCGGATAATTTTGACGCAGTGGAAAGAGTGGGAGTTTGTGCAAGTCACCGGGGACTGTTAAGCGACGAGAATGTGTATGAACTCATCAAGAACTGGCTGGGAGTTTCTACAGAAGTGAAGTCAAGGAAGTCCAAGACTTCAAGAGTGGTGCATGCAAATTAAGTTTCAAACCAATCTTGCAAAGTAAGATATATATAGAGCTATATCTCGAATATGAACATATTATGATCACTTGCTACACCACCATGTGGTCCATGTCTGTATAACTCCAATAAATGACATATACTTCTTCTTCGAAACCCCATATGCACGTACGTTTCTATTGCCACTGCATCATATGGTACTCGATACACATGACATGCATTAATGATAGTGAGATCACGAAATCTCGTAATGTTTCCGGAGTTCCAAGCTCAGGAGAATCACAATCATTGATGCATATGTTGATTCTATTTGGATCTATAAATTTTTGGTGATTGTGTTCGAAAATGTGATTGTTTTGGGATGTGAGGAGTTTGGGGCTTGGCCAAGAAAGTTGGATATTCCATTTGACCAGAAGAAGATCTGCAAATTTTAATTGGATGATGATGCAAAATGCATGTGCAGTAGTATATCAATTACAATGGTATGCGTTCAAAAATACAATATTCCTAGTTATGTACATTGAATCAATCTACATTGGACAGCGAGCCCCAGTTCCCTGCATCAATACTAGATTTCATTGCTCAATAGAATATATGAAAACACAGTGGATGTTACATTTGGTGAAATATATCGACATTGTTAATTTTTTTTGGACATATTAGATTTTAATTATTTTTGATGATGTGATCTTGTAGATCTTGTGCTACAAGATGTATAATATATCTTTTTTTTTTTTTTTATATCGTGGGAACCCGTAGCCGCTACCTTCGGTGCGCACTGGGTAAACCCCCGTCCCTTGTGCAGGTAAACCACACTTTTCAAGTACAGGTGTGACAGGCTCGATCTAGATGTATAATATATCTATATCTATAAAAGATGGATTCATACAAAATTGGATTAACGGAATATATCCCTATTATTTAAAGGACAATAGTGTAAATCTATAAATATTAAATATTGGGTAAATTTAATATATTAATAATAGTATTATAAATCAACTTAATTAATTAATTCATTCATAATCAATGCAGGTAATCCCCTACTAATAATGTAATCTACGTATTTAGAAGTTCGACATACCTTAGAATTCAGATATATGTATTAATTTCATCATATGTAATTGTTCACAAGTAAATGTCCAGTTTGTTACAGTAACAATGTTCGCAAGTAAATGTTCAGTTTACTTTTCCGTACAACACTACCTTCTTTACTTTCCAAATATTAATATCATTTGCCACTTAATTATCCACCATCTTTTAATTAGGCCAAAATTAACAGTATTAATTAAATCCCTAATTAAACCTCCAATTAAAATCCAAAATTAAACCCACCCACTCACCAGCCCAACCCAATGTATGAAATCGATCCATCTCTCTCTCTCTCTCTCTCTCTCTCTCAATTTCTGCCCAAACCCTCATTCTTCTCTATCCATCTCTCTCTCCTTCTCAATTTCTCAACTTCTCAATGTATCGACCGCTCCTATGATGATCAGTATTTGAAGTTTTTCCGCGACGGATTTGTGAATAAAGTTGATGAACTAGTTGGGAAGATATTACAATATTTAAGAATATTATAGTATTTCTTAATCACCGATACAATCTGCGTTTGGCTGGAGAAAATCGCTTTCCGGCTGATTTCGCGATGAGATCTATCGCGAAGAGCCTATTGCCTTAATCCAACTCTGCTGATTGGCTCAATTCGAGGCCGACTAGATCTATTATGTACATCTCTTTCGGTAACCTGGCCAAGGCAGATAAGAAATTGATTGCTGAAATCGCCGGCGGTCTATTACTGAGCGAGGTCAATTTATCTGGGTTATGAGGCCAAGAATGGTGGATTTTTCCGGTGACGGTGTGACGAAGCGCTGTCGTTACACTCTTCGCACAAATAAATTTATAAACACCTCTTTCCCAACAAGGTAGTAGTTAATGGCAAGTGGGGTCGATCCTAAGGGACTTGACGTAGATCTGCTCTTCAAATCAAACTCAACAAAAGGGGTTTTGACTGCAATGTATCCTGTAACTCAACAAGTAAAATATCGAATAACAAAAGAGTTTGGATTGGATTTCGAATCCATAATCCTAATTACTCATCACTCGTTCATTGGTGCAAAGATATTCAATTAACTGATCTTATCACTTGGTTTAAGACAAAGACTAGTTTATACCCTAAAGGTCACAAAGTCACGATATAAACACACCAAACCTATGTCTATCCAATTTTACAGATCTTGACCAGAAGGCAAGATCTCCTCTATTGATCAACAAAGTCACGAAGACACTTCAGTAACGATGCTGCCCAACAGGTATTAAGAATAAACAGACCCAAGACAGCCAAGAGGTAGGTCAATGCCGACTGCTCTCCAACACTCTTTACCTTCTTGGGCACGAAAGACATTCTCGAGTTAAATCCCAATTCCTGTTAATGACTTAACATCAATATCTAGATGGTGATCATTCATATGTTAATATCAATTAAGTCTAGAATTAATCCTAAGTGTTTCGGGAACAAAATCAATTAATGAACTCACACAATTCGACCTCACGAGTTTAGAACGAGTAATTTACGATCACTTCATCTATATCTAACCCAAACAATAAATTTAGCTAGACATAATATTAAACGAAAATACAAAACATATAAGGAAAAATCATAACTGAAATTGAACTGGAAACGGTTTCTGCTCAAAAGCGTAAGTCAGCAACTAAGGTCTTGACTTCAAGTCAACAATTGAAAATTAATTTAGAAAAACTGGAAACGAAATATAAAAGTAATTCGCCCGTAGGACTTATTTCTTCCTCACTTCACTCGATCTAAAATGCAGAACTAAGCTAAAAGAACTCTCTAAACTCGAACTAAAACTTGCGCTCGTTATGATATGAAGTCGGCCATATATATAGGTGATGGAATTAGGGTTAGGTTAGAATCTTTGTTGGTTAAGGACTCTTTCCATCCTTATCCGCCTCTTTCCTTGTCTATTCGGCTGCGATTTTACTTCCCTTTTGTGGTAGATATCTTCATTGATTATGTTTAGCTAAGATAAGGAAACAAATCTTCGATCATTATCCTCTTCCTTGGAGAAAAAGAAATCTGCAGCTGCTCCGACTTACATCGTGACTTCGATGTCTGCATCCTGTATCACTTTCTATGCTGACCAAGATCCTGGCTCCTCCGAGTACTCTATCTGTTGGCTTCAAGGATATGGGGAGGTACTTCCTGACTTGTAGATTGAATAGAATGTTGTTGCCCAGCTACAAGCTTCCAGCCCTATGCCCATTTACATCGTATCTCCATCTCAGCATCTCAACAACAGAATTTTCACCAGATTTGCCCAAGATCCCACCTGTTCTTCCCTGCACACCATCTCTCGACTTTGTGTCCTCCCAGACACACTTTGACTAGGGCTGGCAATCGGGTCGAGTTGGGTCATTATCGGGTTGACCTGATAACGACCCGACCTGTTAAGGTCAAACCAGAACCCAACCTGTTAAGGGTTTGCTAAACCCGGACACGAGAAGTCTAAACCCGAACACGACCAGAACCCGAATTTACCGAATTTATTCGGGTTGACACGACACGATAATGACCCGAATAACATTTTAAATAATTTTAATTAGAGAAAAATAATTTAAAATAAGATTTAATAAGAAAGAAAAATAAAATTTTAATGCCTTTTGATGAATTAGAAGGAAATATATATGTATAACATCATTTTAAAAATTGACATAGATAAAATATATATAATACTTAATAAAATTAAATCTTAATTGGGTAATCCGAACACGACCTGAACCCAACCCGAACCTGACCTGAATTTTTCAGGTCCTTATTGGATCGACCCGATAAGGACCCGAACCCAATAAGACTCGACCCAAACCCTTTAATTTCGTGTCGGGTCGTGTCGGGTTATCGTGTTGTGTCGAAAATTGCCAGCCCTAACTTTGACTCGATAAAGACTAAAAAGAACATGAAAAATACAAGAAAAGATGGACACAAATTTGGGTTCATCACATCCTCACACTTGAATTACACTTGCCCTCAAGTGTACAGTTGCGATTTTGCCCAAGACTCAAACAGAAAACAAGACACAAACTCAATAGATCAGCACATCAACATGTCAGTCAAAACAGAATATGAAGCATATATTGCCATCAAATAGGTCAAGATAGAGTTATTGGGCAACAAGGGTATCATCACCAGCACTCAACTTTCAAGTATATATGGTTAAGTGTATACGCTCCTGACCAATATCAATAATGTTTTTCCATAAGCTTGCCTGCCCTCTACATCTCTACCTCTTTAAACAAAATCAAAATTACTTATCCTTAGGTCTTTATTGGGTTGTAACGTGGCTTAAGGCAAAAGGTGGGATAAGATAGGAAATGACTAAGTCAAGAAAACTCAGTTCTTGGGCTAGCACACTTATTCTTTCAGGACTTTTATTTTGTTTTTTTCCTTTTCTCTTTTTTTTTTCTTCTTTTCTTTTCTCTTTTTTTTCTTTCTTTTTCTTTTCTTTTTCTTTATATATTTTTTAAGTCCTTAACCCAACACCTCTAAAATAGGTGATATTGTCCAGTAAGCGTTACCCAACATTTTCCTTTCATCCCTTCCCCTTCTAAACCTGAGTTCTTGACAGGGAAGGCTTATAAATTCAGGCTACTATAAGTGAATCGAAAGAATTATCAACAAACTCAAAGGGGCTGGCAAAGGATAAATATCAAGGTAGGGAATTTTGGGCATGGCTAATTCGAACAAAAATGCCTAATTCATCTAAGCAATTCGACTAAGTTACACGAAGTTTCAATAAGAGATGCAGACAAGTTCTAGATCAACAAGTTTCAATTGGTCATTATCACACAAGAAAGAAATAAATGTTGCACATGTAGAAAGCATTCAACAGCTCAAAACCTCACAGTTCTTGTCCAATATCTCATTCCGTCCTACCTATCTACATACGGCATCATCATCATTACATCAACATACCTATTATGACCTATCATGCCAACATACTGATCAACAACTTAAACAAATTTTAAAAACACACAAAACAGACCTACATCCCAATACCCACACACTTTGTCATTGGCAAAGTGAGTATGATGTTGGGCAACAACAGACAAAAAAAAAAAAATCGACTCAACAATTATTTCAACAACGATCCCACCCACACACTTTGCTTTTGAGCAAAGTGGGTGAAGTCTGACCAACAACAAAGAATAAAAATGAAAATACGAACGACAAAAATTAAAAAAAAAACTAATCTAAACACAACTAGGGAGGAAACAAATTTAAGAGGAAGGTACAACAAAACACCTGGATGTGTTGTGGGAAAAGAACACATTGAGGGCAAAATGAGTGCTTGGAAGGTCTCCTTATGTGTTGCATCAACTTCTTCCAGTATGGTTAAGTTCTCATGGTTTGCAACTCCTTGTTACTCAAGCAAGGCAGGTATACGTTATGCCCACCGCCAATGGTTTCGAAAGAAAGTTTTTGCAAGCATGTCTTGCCCTCTTCCGGTGACACGTTGAGCAAGTAAGAACTTCTAGTGTGCGAAAATATTTTCCTTCAGTTAGCCCAGGCCGCTGACCTCGATGTCCTATAGTCCAAAGGTAGCAGCCTTCATTTTGCCCATTCTCAATGATTCTGGGCAAGAAGGCCCCTTCAGTTAGCCCAGGTTGCTGACCTCGATCCCTTATAGTACAGAGGTAGCAACCTTCCTCTTGCCCGTTGTCAATGATTCTGGGCATGAAGGCCCTGCTGATGGTAGTGCACTTGCTTTTGAATGTCATTCAAATCTTGCTTCGTTGCCCAAACTCTTTCCATTGCTCCTGATAAGCAATGTCTCCAGGGGTGGCACAACCTTCTTGGCCTCCATCGCGGTTCCTGACCTACACCCTGTATCTTGCTCTACATCTCCTGCACACTTCAAAACACCAAATATACTCCAAACACAAATTCTTTCCTATGGTTAATCTAGAATTAAAAATACTTCAAAATAAAATACTGTGAAATAAAATACTTAAAGCATAAACTAACTAATTTTTTTGGATTTTCAATAATTTTTACAGAAATAAAACGAATAAGAAAAAAAATGAAATAACAAAAAATAAAAATAATGCGAAAATACTTACCAGGTTGCCTCCTGGACAGCGCCCCATTTAAGGTCTTGGGCACGATACCCCCCTCCTTAAAAGTCAGAGGTCCTCCTCGACAGAGAACCCAGATGGTTCCTCCTCAACAAGCTGTTCTTGACCCTAATAGGCCTTCAACCGCTGGTCTTCAAGCTTTTGGTAATCAATGCATACTCGCCATCCAGTTTGCAATCTCATAGCCACCATCTCGTTTTTCTCGTTCTCAACAACTTGAATTCCCGACTTCTTGGGCACCATGTGCACAGGGCTCACCCATCGGCTTTCGGACACGGGATAGATGATCCCCAAGTCAAGAAGCTTAAGTATCTCCTTCATCACCACTTCTTTTATGGTGGGATTCAATCTCCTTGTGGATCTCTCACGGGAACAGCATCCTCCTCAAGCAAAATGTGATGAACACAATCCATATGGTTAATGCCTTTGATGTCGGCCAATGTCCACCCTATTGCCTCCTTGTATTTGCTCAGTACCTCACCAATTCGGACCTCCTCCATGCTCGATAGCTTGAAAGATATGATCACGGGCAAAGTCTTGTTCTAGCCAAGATATATGTACTTCAGGTGCTTGGGCAAAGGTTTCAACTCCAAAGCAGGTGCCTTTTTCAGTGATGGCACCAACCTATCCTCGGGCTTCAACTCAGGGATGTTGAGTGGTTTGAACCCCTGAGGTTGCATATTGCCCGAAATCCTGGCATAACTGTATTCCTCCATATCTGCTGCTTCATCGATTTAGGCAAGATCCTCTTCTGTATGCACGTTGGCATCCTGCTCAAGAACTGTCTATTGCTAGAATTTCTCCACTATCTCCTCGGTCTCATCATGGGGTAGTTCCTCGCATTCCTCATCAAACTTGTTAAGGGGCTTTTGCTCACCTTCATTCTGATCCTCATCTTCATTTCCAAAGAAATTATTAGGAGTTTTTCACTCCTCCAACTCCTCATCCTTGAAGTAGTCTTCGTCGGTGGAGTAGTCGAAACTATGCTCATGGACTGACTCTTCCCAGAAATCTCTATCACTTTCATACTCATCGTCTTCAGAAAACTCTATTGTGGCACCCGCTGCCTCATCATCCTCATACTGGTCGAGATCCGGGTCAAGATTCTGAATGTGATCGAGATCCGCCTGAATTGCATCTTCGTTGTCTTCAAAGAAACAACTTAAACTATTCAACGTCTCCACTCGCTCACTACGTGCATTGAGGGTCTTGAGGTGCTACATGGCATCATCTTGATTTTGCCTATAAGCATCGAACTCTACTACTTCTCCAACTACCTGGACCGTCAACTTTCCAGTATCACAATCGATTTTGGTGCATGTCGTCCTCAAGAACGGCCTCCCGAGCAAGATCACTGGATTATTGGTTGCTTTCTTTCCCATGTCAAGAACATAGAAGTGTGCTGGGAACAGAAGATCCCCCACCCTGACCAACACGTCCTCCAAAACTCCATTGGGGTAGACTGTGGACAAGTCCGCCAATTGAATGGCAACACGGGTAGGAGAAAGAAGTCCAAACCTCATCTCGTCGAACATGGCCCTCGGCATTACATTTATCGAGGCTCCGAGATCAAGCATCACCTTGGGTATTGACGTAGTACCTATTGTGCATGGGATAGCGAACATGCCAGGATCCTTCTTCTTGACCGGGATGTGGTGATTCATGAGTGCTGACTTTATTGAATCCGATATGGTCATTACGAATTCCTAGTAATGCCATTTGGTTTGACAAACGCCCCCGCAGTGTTCATGGACCTTATGAATAGAATCTTCCACCCATACTTAGACAAATTTGTCTTAGTATTCATCGACGACATTCTTATTTACTCCAAAAATGAGAAGGAACACGAAGAACATTTGTGGATAGTATTGGAAACACTTAGAGCCGAGAAACTCTATGCCAAATTCAGTAAGTGCGAATTCTGGCTGAAGGAAGTAATGTTCCTTGGACACATCGTGTCAGCCGAAGGTATCAAGGTAGACCCTGCCAAGGTAGAGGCAGTGCGCAATTGGAAGTCGCCAACCAATCCTAACGAGATTAGGAGCTTCTTAGGTTTAGCCGGTTATTATAGAAGATTCATCGAGGGATTTTCTACCATAGCTAGACCTATGACGCAACTACTTAAGAAAGAAAGCAAGTTCAAATGGACGGACGAGTGTGAGAAGAGTTTCCAAACCCTCAAGGAAAAGTTAACCACATCACCTGTGTTAGCTCTTCCGGAAGCCAATAAGGAATACATGGTCTATACGGACGCGTCGAAGAATGGATTAGGGTGCGTACTAATGCAGGATGGAAAGGTGATAGCTTATGCTTCACGACAACTTCGACCTCATGAAGGTGAATACCCAACCCATGACTTAGAACTCGCAGCCGTTGTGCATGCGTTAAAGATTTGGAGACACCATCTCTATGGTGTGAGGGTTGAGATTTTTACGGACCATAAAAGTTTGAAGTACTTTTTCGAGCAAAAGGAATTCAACATGAGGCAAAGACATTCAATAACCGACTTAAAAACTTTGCACACTTTGGAATTCAACATGAGGCAAAAGGAATTCAACATGGAAACGGGCATTATCATGGTATTTGGTCTTCTTCAAACACATCTCTCGTAAAAACTTTGCACACTTTGGCATGGATTGTAACGCCATCAATAATGGAAGTTGATTTCCACTTTTTGAATACATTCATCATGTCCTCTAACTCCTTCTGATCATGATCACGGGCAAAACATCTCAGGTACAGGGCTTTTGCCTTAGCAGTGTGAGGAACGGTCCTCTTGGCCAAAGCCTCTGCCTCTCTTTCAGCTTTCAAAGAGTCCAACAACTCATCATCTTTATTGAATCCCAGCCTTGATCTCTCCATCTTCACGTAATCAAACAAGGCTTCATCCTCCTCATTATCGAAGACAGGATTCTTATTGGCCTTTATCCCTTCTTTCGCGTTTTGCCTTCAGCTTCTTGTAGATGTCATTGATGTCTCCTGTACTCATCTTGGTTTCCTCTACTCGAACAGGTTCCTTGGGTTGGATCTTGGGCAAACGCCTTCCCACTTCGCAAAGTCACAGCATTGACTTGCTCTTTGTTGACCTCCACTTGGGCAGGAAGCCTTCCATTCTTGTCATCTACAAGTCTTAACAAGGTTTGGTTTATGTGAGTCAATTGAGCTTGAAGGTTGTTTGATTGACCTCGACTTTCCAATTGAAAGTTCTCAAAATCCCTTCTAAGCCTTTGGTTCTCATTGGTAAACCTATCGATGGTCTCCTTCATGAACTCCGTGTTTGCTGGTTCTCGATGGGGAGGAACATAGTTATGTTGCTGTTGAGGCTGCTGTGGAGGTGGAGGCACATATTGCTGTTGAACAGGCTGCTGTGGTTGTTGGTGGGCAGGAGGTATTTGATAATGGTTGTTGCCATATCTCAGGTTCTCGTGCTGATTCTGCCTATAGCCGTAGTTGTTGCCATAGTTGCTGTTATTGCCATACTGGAACCTTTGTTGCCCACCACCTTGCTGGTTCTGCCCTATTGCCTTCACTTCCTCTCCTTCTTCCACAAACCAACTGGGACATTCCGAGGTAATATGGCATGTTGCCTGACACACCTCACATTTCTTCACATCTCTGTGAACTTCCTTGCCATCAACCTTCTTTTTCAAGTCCTCCATTTGACCACTCATCTTGGTCATGAAGTCTTTCATGGTGCTGACCAAGTTATCGTTATTTCCCTTGTTGCCTTCATACCCCTCTCTTGGGATATCATCTTCATCTCGCGATTGATCAGCCATAGCAGCTATTTTCTTGAACACTTCAGTTGGAGATTGATCGACTATAGCTCCTCCGCAAGCTGCAATTATCTATTTTCTTTCAGATGCCCTTAATCCTTTTAAGAAATGTTCGATCAAATCAATGTCCTCGATTCGATGTTGAGGACATCTTGCGATCAGCTTCTTGAACCTCTCATAATATTCATACAACGATTCACTTCCACCCATTTTTGATCGAGGAAATGGCATTCCTTTCACTTTGTATCCGGCCAACGGGTATGTACTTGTCAAGAAAAACTTGCTGCAACTTTTTTCAGGTGTCGATGCTTCCCTTTGGCAAGGTGTAAAGCCACTCACGTGCTCCGTCAAGAAGTGAGAACGGGAACGTCAGTAACCTTACGTAGTCTGAAAATGTATCTTGGGCAGCATCTCGTTCTCTGATAGCATCTCGGGAAGGAGGGGTATTGTTCCTTACAGTGTTGATCGCCATCTCAAAGTCTTGAAGATGGGTCTGATGGACTTCTCCGGGATGATCACTGAACTTGGGCAGTATCTGAATCAGCAAATGTTTGAGCTCCCAGTTGCCATTGATGGTGGGCAGCTGGATACTTGAAGGTTTGATCCCCTTGTCGTCAGGGAACATAATCTGACGGATGGTTTTCTCTTATTGTCCTGTCATGGTTATTGATGTCTCTGAATCTAAACTGGATGTTGACTTCTCGCTGTCTGTACTCGCTGTTGAGCAAGAATCGTCTTCTTGCTCAATATCGTTATCTTCTGTCAAGCTCGACAACTCTGAAGGTTCGTTGACGTCTTCCTCCAGATCTTTTTTCTTCTTGCGTTGTTCTGCTCGATTTCTCCTAGCTATCACCTCCGGGCAAACGCCGTGATCTTGTGGATCTCCGTCACTCCGTAGATGTGGCTTTGGCATAAACCGTGCTCAACTTAAGCTAGAAGAGCAAACTAGCATAAAACCAAATCCCCAGCAACGGCGCCAATTTGACGAAGCGCTATCATTACACTCTTCGCACAAATAAATTTATAAACACCTCTTGCCCAACAAGGTAGTAGTTAATGGAAAGTGGGGTCGATCCCAAGGGACCTGGCATAGATCTGCTCTTCAAATCGAACTCAACAAAAGGGGTTTTGACTGCAATGTATCCTGTAACTCACCAAGTAAAATATCAATTAACAAAAGAGTTTGGATTGGGTTTCGAATCCATGATCCTAATTATTCATCACTTGTTCATTGGTGCAAAAATATTCAATTAAATGATCTTATCACTTGGTTTAAGACAAAGATTAGTTTATACCCTAAAGGTCACGAAGTCACGATATAAACACACTAAGCCTATGTCTATCCAATTTTACAGATCATGACCAGAAGGCAAGATCTCCTCTCTTGATCAACAAAGTCACGAAGACACTTCAGTAACGATGCTGCCCAACAGGCATTAAGAATAAACAGACCCAAGACAGCCAAGAGGTAGGTCAATACCGACTGCTCTCCAACACTCTTTACCTTCTTGGGCACGAAAGACACTCTCGAGTTAAATCCCAATTCCTATTAATGACTTAACATCAATATCTAAATGGTGATCAATCATATGCCAATATCAATTAAGTCTAGAATTAATCCTAAGTGTTTCGGGACCAAAATCAATTAATGAACTCACACAATTCGACCTCACGAGTTTAGAACGAGTAATTTATGATCACTTCATCTATATCCAACCCAAACAATAAATTTAGCTAGACATAATATTAAACGAAAACACAAAACCAATAGGGAAAATTATAACTGAAATTGAACTGGAAACGGTTGTTGCTCAAAAGCGTAAGTCAGCAACTAAGGTCTTGACTTCAAGTCAACAACTGAAAACTAATTTAGAAAAATGGAAACGAAATATAAAAGTAATTCGCCCGTAGGACTTGTTTCTTCCTCACTTCACTCGATCTAAAATGCAGAACTAAGCTAAAAGAACTCTCTAAACTCGAACTAAAACTCACGCTCGTTACGATATGAAGTCGGTCATATATATAGGCGATGGAATTAGGGTTAGGTTAGAATCCTTGTTGGTTAAGGACTCTTTCCATCCTTATCCACCTCTTTCCTTGTCTATCCGGTTGCGATTTTACTTCCCTTTCGTGGTAGATATCTTCATTGATTAGGTTTAGCTAAGATAAGGAAACAAATCTTCGAACCTTATCCTCTTCCTTGGAGAAAAAGAAATCTGCAACGGCTCCGACTTACATCTTGACTTCGATGTCTGCATCCTATATCACTTTCTTTGCTGACCAAGATCCTGGCTCCTCCGAGTACTCTGTCTGTTGGCTTCAAGGATATGCGAAGGTACTTCCTGACTTGTAGATTGAATAAAACGTTGTTGCCCAGCTACAAGCTTCCAGCCCTATGCCCATTTACATCGTATCTCCATCTCAGCATCTCAACAACAGAATTTTCACCAGATTTGCCCAAGATCCCATCTGTTCTTCCCTGCACACCATCTCTCGACTTTGTGTCCTCCCCAACATACTTTAACTCAATAAAGACTAAAAAGAACAAGAAAAACACAAGAAAAGATGGGCACAAATTTAGGTTCATCACGGTGTAGTGTTGTCGGAAGGATTTGAAGATCTGACGAGAGAGAGGGGGCTGGTGGTGCCGTTGTGCAACCAGAATGAGGTACTCCAAAATCCGACGATCGGCGGATTCGTGACTCACTGCGGCTGGAATTCGATTCTCGAGAGTGTGTGGTGTGGTGTGCCGATGATCTGTTATCCGTTGTTCACCGATCAAATTACGTACCGTAAATTGGTGGTTGATGATTGGAGAGTGGGGATTAATCTGTGCGAGGAGGAATTCATTAGCAAGGAGAAGGTTACAGAGAAGATAGAGATTGTTATGAGAGAGAAAAGGTCGAGAGAATTGAGAGAGGAAATTGACAAAGTGAGAACAACTCTTCGAAATGCAATAGCTGCGGGTGGATCTTATGAGAAAAATTTTGATCGTTTTGTTGAGGAAATTTTCAGAAGATTGATGCAGTTATGTAAGCCTCTTAGTTGGATTTCTGTTTGTTCTTACTTCTCCTATTGATTTTAAAATTGAAAGAAAAACCGGAAAAAAAAATGGAAAATAGGAAAAAAAAATGAAAAACAGGAAAAAAAATTTAAAGGAAAAGAAATGGAAAAAAAACCGGATGAGAAAAAAAGAAGGATTAAGTCCTCAAATGAAAAAGAAAATCGAATGGAAAAAAAGAAATGGAAAAGAAAAAAGTAAAAGAAGGATTAAGAATATAAACACTTTAATTAACAATACCCTACATCCTAACTTTTACCCCACTAATTTTTACTAGACCAGTTTTCTTAAACTCCGTGCCCAGCACAAAGTGGACATTTACTTGTGAACGGAGGGAGTACTATTAATTACTCTTTTTTATTAGGAAATTACAATGAGGTATATATGTTTATTATCAAATAAATCGCTACAAACAGTCACTTGAGTTATGCCTCATTAATCTATTATTAATTACACTTATAAAATAATCTATTCTTAAAAAATAGGGTTAATTGCCTGTAAATTCCAAACGTTTCAGCGAATTCTGGTATTGCACTAGTTTTTAAGATTGTAGTATTAAAAATCAAAACATTTCAATTTGTCTCAATTTAACCACGCAGGTCGATTTTCCCCAATTTAAAATCTACATGGCACTCCCTGTTGCCATGTTGTACACACCTGACGGCGAACGAGAACGACGTCGTTTTCAATTAACCCAAACACACCTAAAACGACGTTGTTTCTCCTTATTTAACTTATATCCCAATTTTTTCCTCTTTCACTCATTATATTAGGGCAAATCGAAGGGGAGTAATGGCGATAAATCTGCAAGAGGGGTTTCTGGGTCAGTGTCTGCCCATCTTTAGGTGATCATTTAGTGTTGCATTGCTTTTGATTTCAATTTGTAGGTTGAATATTTTGAATGTGAGCAAAAATGGTTGGGTATGAGCAACCGGTAGCTTCGATTAACCTCAGAATGTGAGATTAACCTCTCGTTCGTCGTCCGGTGTGTACAGAGTGGCAACGGGGAGTGCCACGTAGATTTTAAATTGGGGAAATCCATTTGCGTGGTTAAATTAAGACAAATTGAAACGTTTTGATTTTTAATACTACAATCTTAAAAACCGATACAATACCAGAATTCGCTAAAACATTTGAAATTTACAAACAATCAACCCTAAAAATATGCTTTCCCTATTAAATTCCTCTATATACTTAACTGAATGCATGGTAATTAATTACAATTAGTATATTTTCTTTAATTAAGATGATATATACATGTTAAATTAGTCATGTAAGTATAGTTTATTGTGTAGTTGCTAATTAAGTTTGTGAAGCTCACAAAGATCGATCGAAATGTTAATTAGTTAGAAACAAAAGACACACTCATTTAAGTAATGGATGGAAAAAGTCATATCATATTTATTTTTTATTTTTTTTATTTATATTTATAAGGATATCACCTAAATTTTAAGTGCATGGATTTTAGTTATAATAAAACTCGTTATAAAATCATCAATATTATATGAACTCTAATGTATTTGTAATAGTGGATTTGAATTAATCAATGTGATTCATGATTAAGTAATACTGGTGAACTTTAAAGTACTTGAGATAAAATGAAATTAAAAGAAGTTACTGTATGTATTAAATTAGAAAAGAAAAAGAAATGATTAGATCATGATACATGAATATATGTGTGTTACGTTCTACTTTATAAATGAAGCATATATATATATTCAAATGTACGTATATATGTGTTTGTTACGTTCTAGTTTACAAATGAAGCATATATATATATATTCATGTAAATGCCTTAAACAAATGTACGTATATGTGTTTGTTACGTTCTAGTTTATTAATGAAGCATATATATATATATATATATATATATATATATATATATATATATATATATATTCATGTATCATGTACTCTAAGACTATGCGTATCGCGGCTCGAGCGGGGGTGCTCGAGCGCGGATCGAGCAGGGGGTGGCTCGAGCACCCCGCGTGGCACGCGACGCCAGCTCGAGCCGTGCCCGAGCGCTCGAGCGCTGCTCGAGTCCGGCGCGTGGCGACGACACACGGCAGAAATCAAATAAATAAATAAATAAATATATATATATATATATATATATATATATATATATATATATATATATGGCGCGTGCATCGCAAGCACCTAACGTAAATTTTTTAAAAAATTCGACCGTTCAACGGCTAATGGCCGATTTTTACATTTTTTTTATTTTATTTTCCTCTACTATAAATATACCCTCAATCCTCATTCTTCTCACACCATTTTATCATTCTCTTTCTCTCTTTCTCTCTCAAATTCAACTACAAAAAAATGTCTTCATCTTCGTTGAGTTTTTCATCTTCGTCGGTGGAATATGTCGAGGGCGGCACCGACGACGAGGTAATGGAGATGATGGCAGACGCGGATCGCTACATACGTGCACACCTAGCGGAGCAGAAAAAGAAGAAGAAGAGGGCGCGGGGGTTCGTCGACCGCGACGGAGAAGCGGCGTGTGCGCTCCTACACGCCGACTACTTCGCCGACAACCCCACCTACGACGAGCACTTTTTCCGACGCCGTTTCCGGAAGCATCTGTTCTTGCGCATCTGCAGCACGTTGGAGGAAAACGTCAACTTCTTCACGCATCGACAAGATGCACTCGGGCGTTGGGGGCTAACGTCGGTGCAAAAATGCACGATGGCGGTGCGTCAACTGGCCACCGGTAGTGCTGCGGACGCCTTCGACGAGTACCTGAAGATTGGCGATCGCACGGGCCGACTTTTTCTCAAAAAATTTTGTCGGGCAATGATCGACCACTTTGGCGAGCGGTACTTGAGGAATCCCAACGCTGCCGACACTGCACGTCTACTCCAAATGCACGAGAAGCGGCATGGGTTTCCAGGGATGCTAGGGAGCCTGGATTGCATGCACTGGGCTTGGAGGAACTGCCCAAAAGGGTGGGCGGGTGTCCACACTCGCGGCGATCAAGTCGTACCTACCTTGATCTTGGAGGCGGTGGCGTCGCAGGATTTGTGGATCTGGCATGCCTTTTTTGGTTGTGCCGGCTCCAACAACGACACCAACGTCCTCAATCAATCGCCCTTGTTCACCGACGTGCTTGAGGATAGAGCTCCGCCGTGCAAGTTCACCGTCAACGGAAACCGCTACGATAAGGGTTACTACTTGACCGACGGGATCTACCCTTCTTGGGCAACACTGATCAAAGCGCCGAGGGTTGAATCTGACGAAAAGACGGCGAAGTTCAAGAGGATGCAGGAGGCGGCGAGAAAGGATATAGAGCGGGCCTTTGGAGTGCTCCAAGCCCGATGGGGAATAATACGTGCTCCGGATCGGTGCTGGTACAAGAAGCATCTCCGAGACATCATATTCGCGTGCATTATTTCGCACAACATGATCATCGAAGACGAGCGGGAAGATGTGGAGAATTGGAGACACGACTCCGATTCTCCGTCCACTAGCGGGATATCCAGGAGGCACTGTCCGATCGCCTTTAGGACCTATCTCGCTCGGGAAGCCGACTTGAGAGATCAACGGAAGCACACCCGACTTACCAATGATCTCATCGAGCACGTTTACCAGAAATTTGGACCTCTACGGGAATAGTCGAGCATTTTTAATTAGTGTAATTTTTTTAAGTAATGTAATGTTTTTTATTTTAATTAATGTAAAATTTTATTTTATTTGAATTAATGTAATGTTTAATGTTATTTTCTCATAAATGGAATTTTATGAATTAATTTAATAAATGAAAATGGAGAATTGTTTAATATTAAAGATAGAGCACCCTTAGAGCACTCTTGGAATGCAGGAGTAGAGATCTCTAAGGGTGCTATAGAACATCCTAAGGGTGCTCTAAGGGTTGCAGATAGCTTAATTATTTCTTTTTCTTTTCTAATTTAATATATATAGTAACTTCTTTTGAACTAATGTACGTATATATGTGATTACAGCCTTGGTGAATATATGCCTTAAACAAATGTATGTATATATGTGTTTGTTACGTTCTAGTTTATAAATGAAGGGCATATATATATATATATATATATATATATATATATATTCATGTATCATGTACTCTAATCATTTCTTTTTCTTTTCTAATTTAATTATCTCAAGTACTTTAAAGTTCACCAGTATTACTTAATCATGAATCACATTGATTAATTCAAATCCACTATTACAAATACATTAGAATTCATATAATATTGATGATTTTATAACGAGTTTATTATAACTAAAATCCTAGCTAGCCATGCAATTAAAAAAGAATAAATCTATGTAGCCATATTATGGCTACCCATAATTTTGTTCAAATAAGAGAAAAAATTGATTTATTTATAATTTTAAGTTCTAAATGACTTCTAATAGTTTAAATATTCAGTTTATATAAATTTATGTTGATAGTATTTGAATTTTGAGGCAATAAAAATGCCGATATAGATAATAAAGTGAATACAAAGCTTTTTATTGAAAGAATGAAAGAATTATATATTTACATTACTTATGACAAAATTTAAGTCAATAATATGATAATAACATAAAATATATGTTTATACTTCTTAAAATAAATCAAAAAATTATCTAAATCGATTTATTTTCATATAGTTGACTTAATTATGACTAGCCATATTATGGCTAAATAGCATCACTCATTAAAAAATTTAAGTGATATCCTTATAAATATAAATAAAAAAATTAAAAATAATAATAATATGATATTTTTTCATCCATTACTCAAATGAGTGTGACTTTTGTTTCTAACTAATTAACATTTCGATCGATCTTTGTGAGCTTCACAAACTTAATTAGCAACTACACAAATGAACTATACTTACATGACTAATTTAACATGTATATATCATCTTAATTAAAGAAAATATACTCATTGTAATTAATTACCATGCATTCAGTTAAGTATATAGAGGAATATAATAGGGAAAGCATATCTTTTAAGAATATATATGCTTCATTTATAAACTAGAACGTAACGGATTTTATTTGCCACTGAAAGAATGAGAGAGAGCGAGTGGAGAGTGGTGAGGAAGAGAGGGGTAGTTCCGTCCCATTCCGAGAGCTTTCCGGTGAGGCAGTCATACATTCCTAACCCTAGGTTCAACCCAAACCCCAATTATTGGAGAGCTGACAGGAGAATTAGCGCAACAAATCAAAGTGTTTATCTAGACAAGAGGCATAGGCAGAAGATCGAAAGCGACAGCACGACCACGTTTTTCTTCAACAACATTCTTGAAGATTGCAGTGCCGACTTCCTTAAAAGGAAATTCGGAAAAGTAAAAAAAACATCAGATGTCTTATGTCCAAAGAAACGAGATCTTAGAGGGAAACCTTTTGGTTTCGTCAAATTTGAGGATGTAGAAGACCAAGAGGAGCTTTTGGCAGAGCTGAATAATTTATGGATAGGAAGCTTTAAGATAAGGGTTTTCAAACCCAGATTCGATAGAAGATCAGAGAAAGAAGGAAGCAAGAATCTGGAATGGAGAAAAGAGAACCAAAGGGAGCTGTTGGGAAATTTATTAGTAAGAGTTTTGATGAATTCCAAAACCAACTGACCTCAACCGAGTAGATGTTGCCAGAACCTAATGTTAGTAGGTAGGCTCGCTGTTTGAGCATTGTTAAGATTTTATCTTTACAGGTCTCCAGCTGAAGATGGCAACATGGCATCACTCGGACAGAACATCAGTTGTTAGGAAAACAACTGAGCGTTCATCAGATGAGAAGCAGTAAAGGGGAAGAGAACATCAGATGAAAGAAAGCCATTTGAGCGTTCGAACCCAACTGATCGGATACAAGGAAGACAACTGAGTGTTCAGTTTCAGAACATCAGTTGTAGAACTCAATCGAGAAGATCAACAGCTCTAAAGATGAAGTCAGCTGAGAGTTCAACTGTTAGTTGTCAGATAAGAACATCGGCTGAAGAACAAGTTAGTTGAATCCTGTTCACCACTCTCGGACAAAGCATATCGACACCCGTCATCATTTTATCCGAAATCATATTGAGAAGAAGGATGTATCCATGTAGAAGATTCCAACTGAGATTCAGAGAGCTGATATCTTCACCAAACCTCTAGCTGAAGCACGGTTCAAGATGCTATGTGACCTCCTTGAACTGTTGGATCCATCAGATGAGGAGTCAACTGGGGAACAGAGATAGATATCCATCTGAGGGGGAAGCTCAGATGAAGGGGGAATCTCAGATGCGGATCGCCAACTGATGACATCAGACGTCAGCTGAACAGACGAACTCGAGTCAGCTGATGGTATGCCGATCAGATGCAGATTGCCAACCAAAGGAATCAGACGTCAGCTGAACAGACGAACTCGAGTCAGCTGATGGTATGCCGATCAGATGCAGATTGCCAACCAAAGGAATCAGACGTCAGCTGAACAGACGAACTCGAGTCAGCTGATGGTATGCTGCAACATGGGAACTCAGCTGATTTCGACATCAGCTGGCAGGTAACATTTATGGCTGAAGGTGATATGTTCTTAAATGAGAATGTTTGAAATAAATTCAAACATTCCTGAACTAGTCAGTTACATTAAAAATAGCCATCATGTCGCATCAATTGTAAAGTACGGCTGAACATCCATAGCCTACTTTATAGTGTGACTAGGCTGACAAGATAAACTGTACACCTTCTCACGCGCTGGTTGGAACTCGGATCAAAACGTCAAGTCAAAGATAGTCAACAGTCGCGTAATCTCAGCCGTTGATTGATTCGCGCCATTTAACCCCAGCCGTCGATTTCATCCGAGTCAAAGACCTATATAAGGCGAAAAATCAGGAAGAAATCTCCTACTTTCCTCATTCGTGCATATCTGATTTACCTGTTCATCGTCTTCACAGTTTTTGCCTAACCCTTTTCTGCAAAAGATTTTCTTTCCTTTCTTCTATATATTCCCTTTGCAGTGATCATAAATGGCACCAAAAAGTAAGAGAATGGCTTCATCCGGACCATCCCTAGTCCCTACCACTTATGAAGAATCGTTCGAAATGCTAGTATCGAAGATACACTTCGAGCAAATCCTCTCCGACGAGGATCTGGAGTCGCCGGTCTTGGCCCCGCTCGCCAACACACTCAGAGAGAATGGCCTTCTCGAATGGGCCAAGCTTTGCCCCTCCCACTTGCTCAGATGACAAGTCGGAGAATTCTACGTCAACCTCAACCGCCACCTTGGCAGTACAGATGGAGTATCTACGGAGGTGTCTTGCCGACAAAGAGATGTTCCCGCCAGGACCATGCGTCGTGTCTCCTTCCCCATCGATGTTTCCGATGTCCTCCGGTACATCATTCCCATCAACCACACCGCCATCGAGTTCCTGGAGAATATTACCGACGAGCAGGCAGATGAGTTTCTGCAGGATGCTCTGATCGAGCCGGAGAGGTTAAGGAGCAACATGCAACGGACGAAGCTGAAGCCAGAACATCACCTGTTGTTCGATGTTGTGTCGAAGGTGGTGTTCGGTTACAGTGGCGCATTCGGCGACATCAGCCGACCCAAATTGAAGCAGTTGGTGGCCTTGGAGCACCAACACCAGATCAACTGGTTCCAATATTTCTTGAACCAGTTGATGGTGGAGAAGTCAAAGATCTCCGAGACAACAACCGAGTCTGGAGAGAAGCTGCTGAGTGTAAAGGGGACACTCAACTTCGGCTGCAAGATCTCTGCCCTCATCTTGCTCGCAACCAAGGACCGCAATATGGTCTGGGAAGATTGTGAGGAGACGCCGCTGAAGAAGCTGTTGTTGTTCCCGACAGCCAAGAAAGCACAGGAGGTGCTCAGGAGTGTCTACACTCCTAAGGAAAAGAGGGAGTCTGGAAAGACAGCTGAGTCAACAGCTGAGGGGGAACCAGCCGCTGCTCGCCCCGCCAAGTCCAAAGCTGCACGCCGACGTGCTGAGTCGGAGAAAGAGTCAACTGAGGAACCTGCCCAGAAAAAGCTAAGGGTACGGTTCAAGAAGTCGACCAAGAAGGCAGCTGATGTAACAGCTGATGAGCCAACTGAGGTGCCAGCTGATGAGTCAGCTGAGGAGCCAGTTGAGGTACTAGCTGAGGAGCCAGCTGAGGAGCCAGCTGAGGAGCCACCGGTTGATCGACACCTGCTGAGGAGCCTTCCGAATCCAGCCGCTCAGCTGAGGCTGCCTCGTTCGAGATCGTCCCTCGAGCCCCCGGAGCTGATGATATTGAGGGAATGGAGACAGTCGAGACGTCGGATGCATCCTCCTCATCTGAGGACGTTGAAGATGTTACCACCTCTCCCACGGCAGGAGATAATGCCGTACCGCCCCCAGAGCCTCTTGCTCTTTCTACCCTTCCTCAACCAGATATTCCGAGCACTCTGCTCGATGCCAACATCGTGACCGCTCCTTCGGCCGATGTTGAGGAAACCATTGAAACCACTCTCCCAACCGAATCCCAAATTCCGAGCTCTCAGCTCGATGCCGATGTTGCGATCGACTCTTTGGCCAACATCGATGAACCTCTTGAACCTCAGCCATATAATCTTACCCCTTCCCCAATAAATGAAGCGGAGGACCTTCAGGCAGTTGCGCAGGAGCACGAAGGAAGGGTGGCCTACTGCTTTCAAAAGCTGCTAGGCTTGTTCCCTGAGGCTCGCAACATGCCCATCTTCGCCACTCTAGGAACCGAGCTTTTGTACCAGTTCCACCTGATCTTCAGCCATTGGTACGTTAAAGAGGATACGATCAGGGTGCAGAGCTGGGACAGGCTGAAGTCTGATGAGTCCCGCATCTGAGCCTACTTCAACTATTCCAACTTAGAGGTGGCTTACAACAATCGGATTGCGCTGCTCACTCGTCGGATGGACCAGAGTCAAGCTGAAAGGACGGACACCAGGGAAACAGCTGGAAAGGAGTGCGTCAATTTTCTCGACAGCATGTTGGTTAAATCAGCTGATTTCCTTGAGCATGTCGATGCAGCTGCCGCAGCAGCAAAAGAAGAAGAAGAAGCACTGAAGCTGTACCTGGCCAACAGACAAGCCATGGTCACAGCTGAGTCTCTAGCTCTGACTGCTCAAGCCCCTCCAGCTGATCAGCATGCTCCATCAACTGAAGAAATCTGCGAACTGGTAGCTGAGAGGGTTAACCAGCTAAGGAGTGAACTGCTTGCCAACCTCCAGCACCAAAAAGATGACCAGCTGAGGGCGTTGGAAGCACAAGAACTCAAGAACCAACAACTGGTGGAGGAGAATGTTGCTCTGAAGACCAAGCTGAATGAATTCTCCTCCTCCACCAGTCAAGAAGTGTCGGAGTTGAAGACAACTCTGTTGGGATTGAAGTCGGAGCTCAACATCTTCAAATCCTTGGCCGACTCAAATCTTGCCAAGTCCCAACAGACACAGGATGCAGAATGGGAGTCCAGGTTCGAGTCGCGTTGGGCTGAGTTATCTGCCTTTCAGACAGAGGTCATAGACAACCTCTTGAAGAAGGCCGAACAAGAGCGCCAGGACTCCGAACTGGCGAAGAAGATCGAGCTGGAGTGTGCGGTCGATGAACTCTTCAACCGTGTTCAACTAACCGAGGATAAACTCAACTCTCTGGACGGTTCAGTAGCAAGCCTTGTTGTTGATGCCAAAAATGGGGAAGAGAAGGAGACGGAGGTTGAGGCGCAGGAAGAAGAAGAGACCCAAGAACAAGGAGTGCCAGCTGCTCAATCATCCAAATCTCAGCTGGGGAAGAGGAAGTCTGCTGCTCCCAAGTCAACCGAAGTCGGTGGAGCTGAGATGTCTAAAGACTTGGAGCAGGCAGAGAAGATTGGAGTTTCCTACAGCTCCATAGCCGAGATCGCAGCCGAGCTGGATTCTGAACTCGACAGGATAACAACCGAAGAGTGCATTGCAGCTGCCAAGGCTATGGATGTAGAGGAGAAGGATTATATGAACCCGAGCTAGATCAGGAAGTTTGCCGCCAGCCAGGCGAGGAGGGTGAACCAGTTCGAGGATGAGCTGAAAAAGATGTCCCAGAACCTGGACCGCAACGTTGCCTCCCGCAGCCGACGCCGCATCAACAAAATTCAATCAAAGGCAAAAGCTCGGTTGAAGCAACAAAGGTTGCCTGCAAAGTCCAAGGTCGAGAGTCGGTTTAGGCATGTTGACAAGTGGATGCCGACCGAGTGGAATGAAGAGTGGGAGTTGTTCAAGCAGGAGTTCGTGAACGACTTCTACTACAGGAAGGTTTACGCAACTGATGACCCGAGGAAAGCATTCAAGGAAGCGCTGACCGAGTTGCACTCAGGGGATCCTGGCATGTTCAGTCAATTCAGGCGGGCTATGATTGACGCCAACCTGGACTTGAACACAGTTCCAGTTCCCAAGAGGGTTACTTATCGGCCTCCTCTTCTCCCAGACTCAAGCAACCCGAACCGCACGAAGATCGCAGCTGAGGCGAGGCAGGTTTGCAAGGAGCATGGAGTGGACATTTCTAAGGAGTCACCTGCTAAGAGAGAGATTTTTGTTAGGATCTTTAGTAAGTATGGGCTACAATTTTAGCTCAGTTAGTTTTCAAGCAACTGTTGTAATTTCTGGCTTTTGCGCTTATCTTTGTAACAATCAGTTGTAATGAAAACTACTCAGTTATATTCGATTCACCTTGATGAACAATCCCTCATTGTCCAAACTCTGAATCGCAAAGTCTTTTAAATACCATGTTATAACTGTGCTAACCCTTTGATATTTTATCTTATAGACTGTCTAGAATTTCAGCTGAGATTTTAGATAAGTTAGTGAGGTTTAGATCAGTAGTGGTTTAAAGTTGTAAGTGGTTTTGGCATCATCAAAAAGAGGGAAATTGTTGGGAAATTTATTAGTAAGAGTTTTGATGAATTCCAAAACCAACTGACCCCAACCGAGTAGATGTTGCCAGAACCTAATGTTAGTAGGTAGGCTCGCTGTTTGAGCATTGTTAAGATTTTATCTTTACAGGTCTCCAGCTGAAGATGGCAACATGGCATCACTCGGACAGAACATCAGTTGTTAGGAAAATAACTGAGCGTTCATCAGATGAGAAGCAGTAAAGGGGAAAAGAACATCAGATGAAAGAAAGCCATGTGAGCGTTCGAACCCAACTGATCAGATACAAGGAAGACAACTGAGTGTTCAGTTTCAGAACATCAGTTGTAGAACTCAACCGAGAAGATCAACAGCTCTAAAGATGAAGTCAGCTGAGAGTTCAACTGTTAGTTGTCAGATAAGAACATCGGCTGAAGAACAAGTTAGTTGAAGATCGAAAGTCTTAATCGACCACTCCTTGTTGGAAGTCTGTTGTTAAGATTTGAATTTCAAAAAGGAAGTCACGTGAGGGTTTGACCGTTCAGTCATTACCCCATTGGGCCCAACACAAGGCTATCTCAGATGGAAAGCAGATGAGCACAGATGCCATATCGGGAAAGTCTGCAGAAATGAGAGACAAGCCATCGCTTTCAAAGATCAGAGATCAACAGCTCTTCCAACGGCTAGTTGATACTCTCCGCCTATAAATAGAGGCATTCATTCATTCGAAAGATAGAGAAGACACATACGCGAGAAGAAACTAGAGAGCGAAAGAAAGAGCAATATTCTTCACAAGTTGAACTGAATTTAATCTCCTAGAACATCACTTGTTGAGAGTTCTAGAGTTAGTTAGTTTTTGTGTCTTTAGATCGAACCTTGAGAACATCACTTAGTGAGAGTTCGTAGAGAGTTAGATCATAGCTCACTTCTCATTCGAGCTTTTTGTTGGAACCCCATTTACTTTTACCTGAAAAGGTTTAGGATCCTACTCTTCCCGCAACTGAGTAGATAGGTTGTTTAGTACCCGAAAACTAAACTGTAAGGTTGATAAGTACCTGCAAACTTATCCTTAACGGTTGCTCAGCCCGCGTAAGTTGAGTGGTTTGTCCAGAAGAACTTGAACAGAGTTGTGTGGACTCACAACTCCCCATGGACGTAGGAGTGTTATCTCCGAACCACGTTAATTCTCTGTGTGCTTGTGTTTTTCTTTATTCAGTTATTTCTTGCATTCTCAACTAAGTGACTAACCAGCATACAAATCGCATCTGTGCATTCTCAACTGTTTTGGTTTTTGACCAACCGTGCATAAAAGCGTGAGTTGTTTTACGAGTTTAATTTCCACTACATTCCGCACAGCACTACACTTCCAACTGAGTGTTCTTTACTCAGTTGCGATTCCAACTGAGCTGCTCTACTCAGTTGAAGTTATTTTTGGGGGTTAAGTTTGAAAATCGTAAATGGTGTATTCCCCCCCCCCCTCATACACCAGTAACTCGTATCGGAGCCATCAGGAGCAAAACTCGTGCCGCCCAATCTCGGATAGGAAAATAAAGGAAGGGGTGTCTTTCAAGGAGGCCATGACAGGAAAGAAGGTCGAGCAAATCACGGGCTGCCCATCGTTGATTGATGAAGAAGTCCAGTTCAAACCCTCGGATTTGGAAAAAGAATGGCTACGCGGGGCTTTCATGGGTTTCATCAAAACAGAGTTCATATGGGATGACATTAAGGAAGAAATAAATTGCGAGTGTGCTGGGAGATTAAAGGTTACATCCTTGGGTGGCAATCTGGTCCTAATTCAGAATACAAGCGATAAATCAGTTGATTTAACAATGGCGGAAATTGACGAGTGGAGCTCATTCTGGTTCCAATGGTTCAGACCATGGAGATCGATTGATGTTAATCAAAATCGTATCGTCTGGACTAGATGGATTGGGGTGCCTCTACATGCATGGAACCCTAGATTTTTCGACCTAGCATGTGCAAAGATCGAAATGGTCCTCAAGATCGAAGAAGGCACGAGATATAGAGAGCGGCTAGACGAAGCAATCATCCAAATCTCTACTGGGCTTCAATCAGTCGACAGAATTTTTAAATGCAGAATTGAAGGAGCGTTTTTCCAAATTCGAGTGGAAGAAGTGCGCAGTCAAAGTGTTTTTTCACCAGAAGATGATATGAGGGGTTTCGAGAACGACTCAGATTCAGATTGGTCCTGGGATGATATCTCGACTTCGCCGGCGGTCGCTCACATCGGAAACACTTCGGAAGTCGAGGGCTAGGGGGACGACGTTTCGGTTACTCAGAAAGGCGACCTTTTGGATTCTGTGCATAATACCGTTGGGGATCCTGTAGTCGAGGCAACTAATGATGACAAGGCGGCTGAGCGAGTCTTGAGGTTATCACTTATCGAAGTTTCGCTACATCAAACGGGCCTGGAATATAGTCAAGACGAGCCTGTTTTGGAAAGACTTTGTGGCCCAAGTGGTCATAAAGACGAGACTCCCCAAAATTCTTGGGTTGTGGCCCAACATTGTAACAGAGAAATAGACTATCAAAATGGGGGTCAAAATTCACAGTCGGGGGTGCAAGCCCAACATCAAGAATTATCCCCAATTCAAAGGGATAGTGACAAGCAAACAATGAACAGGGAAGATTTTAGATCTGAGGAGTTGTCGAGATCGAATCATCAAGTTCTTAGGTTGAACGAGTCTGTATCACATAGCCAGACTGAGTTGTGTAATGGAGAGAACTCGAAAAATAATGAACAAGAGATCGAAGGGGAGGAAGAGAATCACGTGTCCATTGGGAAGGGTAAAGAAGATTTCAGGATGGCAAAGAAGAACAGGAAGAATTGGGGAAATAGAAATCCAGAAAATCAAGTCTCCACCAAGAAAAATAACAAGTTTCAGAGGGCACAAGCAAAAGAGAAAGAAAGGAAGATATGGGGGAAATTCATAGCTCAAATAGAGCTCGAGAGAGAATCTGAAAGGGACGAGGAGTCCAACAGAGAAAGTCTCACTGAGAATCCGAAGGAAAGGTGCGATTCAAAGAGGACGGAAGAGGGATTAAAAGTGTGGAATTTTGGTAAAGAACTTGGCCTATCAAGTAATCTTTAGGATTTGGAAATGGCAAATCAAATCATGCTACAAAAGGAGGCCGACGATGAAATAGGAGAAGATGGAAATGATCAATGATGAAGATCCTATCTTACAATATAAGAGGCTTGGGGAGCTCCGCTAAGAGGAGAGATATTAGAGATTTGATCGCACAACACCAAATCGATCTCTGTTTTATCCAGGAAACAAAGATGGAAAAATTTACAGAAATAATGTGCAGTGCGTGGTGGGGATCAAACAATTTCGACGTGGCTGTTAGGAATTCAGAAGAAAGATCTGGAGGTATTTTGAGTGTGTGGAATAAAGACCACTTCGTGGCGGGTAGCAAATGGGACATTCCGGGACGGTGATCGTGAACGGGAGATGGGTCCGAGGTAACTATTACTGTTGTTTTGTCAATGTTTATGCTCCATTGGAGCTCCCGAATAAGATAGTCTTGTGGGATATGCTTAAATCTATTTCCGAGCAGAATAAAGATATTTGTCTGTGTATCTTGGAAGATTTCAATGCAATAAGAGATCCGAGCGAACGTGTTGGAAGAGGGGAAAGTAATGGAAGCTCAGATTCGAGATATTTTGACTCTTTCATTCGGGAGAGTGAGTTGACCGAGATTAGAATTCAAGGGAGAAAATTCTCTTGGTACCAACCAAATGGGGTATGCAAAAGTAAACTTGACAGGTTTCTCATCAATGATTGCTGGCTGAAAACATGGCCTTCAACCTCAGGTTGTGGTCTTCAAAGATCAGTGTCGGACCATTGTCCGATACTCCTCACTACAAAGACGGTTGACTGGGGGCCGAAGCCGTTCCGATTCATAAATGCATGGACAACACACTTGGAATTCAAGCAAGTGGTCCAGAAAGTGTGGAAAGAGACGAAGATTCCAGGTTGGAGTTGTTTTGTATTTAAAGAAAAACTCAAGTACTTGAAGTCTGCATTGAAAGAGTGGAATAAGAAGTCGTTTGGAAACATTGAGCATAAGATCAAAATTCTGAAGGACGAGCTTCAAGCATGGGACACTCTTGATGATGTTTTCGGCCTCGAGGAGCAGAAGATCATAAGCAGGAATGAAACCAGAGCGAAGCTTATTTTGCACACAAGGAACAAGAACAGCTTATTGGAGCAAAAAGCAAAAGTGCAATGGCTAAAAGAAGGGGACCTGAATTCAAGCTTCTACCATAAAATCATTGACGGGCGGAGGAAAAAGAATGAAATAGTAGGGCTAATGATCGAGAACCAATGGATTGAAGAGCCAGCTGCCATCAAGGCTACGGTGAAGAATTTTTATGAAAACTTATTCAGGAAAAGGAAGAGAACTTTACCGATTCTACCTCCAGATTTTGCAGCTCGGAAACTATCGACCGAGGATAAGAAGTGGCTGGTTAGACCTTTCACGGAAGAAGAAATCAAAGAAGCCATATGGAATTGCGAAGGAAACAAAAGCCCGGGGCCGGACGGCTTCAATCTCAATTTCTGGAAATCGTCGTGGGAGGTAATTAAGGGAGATTTTTTACAAGTAATGAAGGACTTCCATGCAAACGGGAAAATTCCTAAACGATGCAACTCATCTTACATTGTTCTCATCCCTAAGAAAGAGGAGGCCTGCTCTCTCGATGAGTTTAGACCCATCTCCCTAATTGGTAGCCTATACAAGGTCATTGCCATGATCTTGGCTGGTAGATTGAGGAAAGTTATAGACTGCATCATTTCAGAAAATCAGAGTGCCTTCATTAATGGTCGGTTTATTCTTGACGGAGTCGTGACCTTGAACGAGATAATTGAAGATGCAAGGAAAAGTGGGAATGGGAGAATTATTCTCAAAATCAATTTCGCAAAGGCTTACGACTCGGTGGAATGGGATTATATCGACACTATGCTTGATCGACTCAATTTTGATCATATTTGGAGGAAGTGGATTAGGGGCTGCCTTTTTTCGGCCTCGACAAATGTCCTGATCAATGGATCCCCTTCGGGTGAATTCAAGTTGGAGAGAGGTCTCCGACAAGGTGATCTGTTATCCCCTTTCCTTTTTCTTATAGCGGCTGAAGGTCTTCAATCCCTTATTGATAGAGCGGTGGAAAGAAATTTGGTGCAGCCTGCTGAGGTTGGAAATGATAAAATTAAGATCTCTCACCTTCAATACGCGGACGACACCATTTTCATATTGGCCGATAACGAAAGAAATGCAGGGGCGGTGAAGTACATTCTAAAACTGTTCGAGTTGATATTGGGTCTTGCAGTGAACTTTAGCAAAAGCAGCCTGCTGGGAATTGGGATCGACGATATCAAACTTGATCGGATGGCGGCCAAGCTACAATGTGGGGTCGGAATATTACCTTTCAAGTACTTAGGAATCAAAGTCGGCGGTAGATTAAAAAGTGTTGTGGACTGAAATTACTTAGTGGATAAAGTTAAGAAGAAAATCGACGGGTGGAAGAACAGGAAGCTGTCTTTGGCTGGACGAATCACTTTGGTGAAGGCGGTACTGCAGGCTATCCCAATTTATCAACTCTCCTTCTCTATTATTCCAAAATCAACGGTGAGAACCTTGAACTCTTTATTTTGCAAATTCTTGTGGGGTGGGAGTGTGAGTTCTAGATCGATCCCGTGGGTTAAATGGAATGAACTTTGTCTTAATAAAAAGGAGGGGGGGCTCGGGTTTAGAAATATTGAATGGTTTAATTATGCTCTGGTGGTGAAATGGATTTGGAGATATTTGGAGGGGAAAGGTTTGTTGTGGGCTAGAATAGTCAGATCTATTTATGGAGAAATAGAGTGGGAGGAGGAGGGACTAAGGTTATCGGGACAAAGAAGGATTAGAGTTGGATGGTGGTCAAAAATCATTTCTCTGGGTGGGGGTTCGGCTAGAAATTGGTTTATGGAAAATATTAGGCGAAAGATTGGGAACGGTCAAGATACGAAATTCTGGACAGATAGATGGGCGGGGTCGAAACCTCTTAAATTTGTTTTTCCTAGATTGTTTCAGTTAAGTGCAAATAAGGAGGCACATATCGGTGAATTGGGGAAGTGGGAAAACGGGGTTTGGGCTTGGGATGTGAAGTGGAGACGGGAGCTGTTTGAGAGAGAGTATGTGGCGGTTAATGAGCTACTGATTTTTATCTCTGATACTGCTCCAAGTGAAGGAAGTGATGATGGCTGGACTTGGAAAGCGTCTCCAGATGGCAGGTTTTCTACGAAATCTGCATATGCAATTATCGAGTCAATCAAGAATGAGACGACGATGGCGATTACGAACAAGGAGACGATAGCGATGGCATGGGATACACCTGCTCCTCATAAAGCTATAGCGACTTCATGGAGAATCTTGAGAAACAGGCTACCAACATGCGATAACTTGAGGAAGAGAAATATTCCTGTGGAAGAAGGAGAACTTAAGTGCACGGCGTGCAATCAACAAAATGAGACGGCAAACCACCTCTTCTTGCTCTGCCCGAAGATAGAAGTGGTTTGGGATGAGATGCAAAGTTGGTTGGGGATCATTTCGGCCCGTCCTCAAATAGTAGAAATGCACTTCAAAATGTTCGCAAACTTGGGCAAAGGGAAGAAGTTTGGAAATTTCTTAAAGGCACTATGGGTTTGCATTACTTGGATCCTGTGGAAGCGTCGGAATGAAAACAGATTCGAAGGAGTGGCTTGGGACTTCAAAAGTATTATTATGGAGGTAAAAGCTAGAATGTGGTGTTGGAATAAAATTTTAGGATTTTAAACAAGGAGATTAGTTTTTCTACTTGGTGTTTGAATGATTTGAGTATTAATGTATCGTAAGGGTTGAACGATTATTTGGTATCTCTGGTACCAGCTTTTTTAATGAATCTTTTCTTGATAAAAAAAAAACTAGAACGTAACAAACACATATATACGTACATTTGTTTAAGGCATTCACCAAGCAAGGATCAACTTATAAGCCACAGATTTGCATATCATAGAGCACAAATAATAAATAATTAATGATATATATATACACACACGACTTTTACTTTTAGGGTTTCAAGAATAAGACTTGTTTTTTGCTTGCATGTTACATGTGATGATTTTATAAGTTCAAGAACACTAGTTTGTTTTCTTCTACGGCTATATACTCTTATTTAGTCTCAGTCACACGCCATTTTTCCCCCTTGGAAAATATTTGTCTTCTTCAATTTAATTTTATACAAGATGTATTAATATGCTTGAAGAAAACGATTGAAAAATAGGAGTATACTTTAGCTAAAAGGTAAGCTACTTGTATAGATAATATGTTCGTGCAAAATCTTCCAGCAAAAGTAAAATCTGCGTGCTACTAGGCCATGCACGAGTAAGCGACATTGACACACACAAATACTATACATTAATTTATATATGTATACACAACACACACACATATATAATACTAGTAGTACTAGTATCTTGAAAGCAAGGAGAGATTGGGGAGGTGAAATATTCAAGGGTGGTCCAGTCAAAAGAATGGGGTGGAATCCCAACAAGCTGTGTTTTGAGTTTTGATCATCAAATCAACACAAACACACACACACACATACACACACACAATTTGCATCAAAACCGATGAATCTAAAGAGAAGGGAAAATGAGCATTCCCATATTTGTGTCTACTAATACAAAAGGATATTTCTAACGGCATTCGCTAGTGTATGCAGGATTTTTAATTTTTTAACAATTTTCTTTTGCAAAAAGTGTTTGAATATGATTGAATGTCATTGATGATTTCGAAAAATTTACTCTTCATGGCTGCAAATTCAATAGTAAAGGAGGAAAAAAAGTTTTAGTGAAGTTCAAAAATATAATAGTTGGATCTAATTTTTGTGATTAGCCCGGAAGAAAAGATTAGTCACTTGAACTATGGCAATGTGAACAAACATATACTCCCTCTGTCCACGAAATGGTTGTCACTTTTGCTACTTAAGTTTGTCCATGAAATGGTTGCCACTTTTGCTACTCCACTCACATTTATTGTGGACTCTTACTTTAATCACAACAATAATCACTATAATTCACTACTACCTACCATTTTCTTAAAACCCGTGTCGGCCACAATGTGTGAACTATTTTCATGGACGGGGGGAGTATTAAATAAGGCAATATTAAAAGTGTGTATGTATATGTAAAATATGTAATAAAATTGGAAATAAATAGCTATCTTTGAAACCATCAATTAGTAAATGCAGCGACATTATGTCAAGAATCTAGGTGAAATTTCTACAATTAGTATGTTTGACGTCCAGTTAAAAATTTGCTTGAATTTTTACCCCCTTTCATGTTTGAGCCTTGATTATTTACTGAAAAATTAAACCACATATTTTTCTCATTTTTGGCCATCCTTCCGATATTTTATTTGTTTTAAGAATAATACAAATCTTATGACATATCTCTAATGCAAACAAATGCAGCAAACTTACTAGTACATCAATTAGACGTCCAAAAAAAACTTACATTAATGGAGTAGATATTTTCGGAAGGGGGTTAATAATAGAATTAAATAGGTATATATCAATCTAATCTAAACTTTAATATAGAAAAATAGATTTTTCTTTAGTTTAAGAGTTAAGGTACACATTAAGAAATGGAAATGGCGTGGGGCAAAACCGCTTGAATTGGGCTCTTGAATTGATAAAGTGCAACTTTTTATCTTGGATTATGGTTTACAAGGAGGGAGGATTGATTTGCATTGAAGACTGTGCAAAGAACTGGCAATTAATAAGAGTTCAAATCAA
Source organism: Schizonepeta tenuifolia (assembly GCA_029490685.1). NCBI lineage: Eukaryota > Viridiplantae > Streptophyta > Magnoliopsida > Lamiales > Lamiaceae > Schizonepeta > Schizonepeta tenuifolia. The sequence goes on from CM055959.1 coordinate 80,146,082, forward strand.
ATAATCAAAAATAATATTTGGTGGAATTATATATTTTGTGATAGTAATTGTTTCCGAGGAGGCACGGGTGCTCTCCGACGATTTCTCCAACACAATCCCACTTCCCACCACATCCCTTGGACCCTCTCTCTCTCTCTCTCTCTCTCTCTAAACTCACACACAATATTTAGTATCGTCTGACTGAATGTATCATATCTTTTACTTGTATATTTGGCTTCATTATACATAGTGATTAATATAATGAATAAATCTATGTAGCCACTACCCATAATTTTGTTCAAATAAAAGAAAAAATTGATTTATTTATAATTTTAAGTTTTAAATGACTTCTAATAATTTAAATATTCAGTTTATACAAATTTATGTTGATAGTATTTGAATTTTGAGGCAATAAAAATGTCGATATAGATAATAAAGTGAATACAAAGCTTTTTATTGAAAGAATGAAAGAATTATATATTTACACCACTTATGACAAAATTTAAGTCAATAATATGATAATAACATAAAATATATGTTTATACTTCTTAAAATAAATCAAAAAATTATCTAAATCGATTTATTTTCACATAGTTAACTGAATTATGGCTAGCCATATTATGGCTAAATAGCATCACTCTAATATAATTGTATGTGCTGTTTGTAATTGAGTCACTGAATTTATTAGTATTTTACAATGTTTGAATTTGTAGCTTCATGAGGATGAATGTTTGGTATATAAATGAGGAAGCGGAATTTTTTTTTTTTGAAAAATAAAAATGAGGAAGCGGAATGAAATTAATGACAATTATGATAAATATTTATGAATATTTACATCAATTTTTTTACTAATGTACTAATTAATAACCTATGCAACCGCATTATTGTTTAAAAATTTAAACATCTTTATTGATATAAACCAAACAATAAATCTATGTGACTATAAACCAAACAATAAATCTATGTAGTTACATTATGGCTGACCCTAATTTGATTCAAATAGAAAAACAAATTAATTTATTTATAATTTCAAATTTTAAATAACTTCTAATAATTTTAAATTAAACAATAAATCCTAGGTTTGATTTAATTTTTTACTTAGACGATTCTCCTTCTCTCTCTCTCCCCCTCCGTGTGAACCCTAGGGGGAGGGAATGTATTATATGTTGTACTAGTATTGTCCCCACGCCGTGCATATGGAGTATTTTATAACTTTTTATTTAGATTTTTTTAAAAGTTGAAATAAAGTTTATAAAATGTATTATAAATTTAATAACATAATTTACTTAATTTTTGTTGCTTATATAAATCACAATTTTCATGTTTTTTTTTTTTTAACTCCAGGAAAGTATCACTTGGAATATATAAACAAAATATTATCAATATAAAAAATTTATTAGAACATTGGATCAAGTATTTCTAGTTAATTTTAAAAGTTATAATACGTTCAAACAGAATAAAAATGAAGACTAAAAAAAACATGAAAAAACATCTAGTAAAGATGGCTAATAGAGAAGCTCATTTTTAACCGTTGGAGTCTAGCAGACTTGCGGAATAAACTCAAGTATTACTAATATATTTTTAATTAAATGGACTTTCATATGAATACAAATACTAATAAACTAACAAATACATAATACGAAATGCAATGTAAAGGCTTTAGTCCAGAAATTCAAAGCAAGCGCTCCTCTTTATTTACCTCGTGTTATGTCTTAAATCATGTTCATCTCTATCATTTTCATAGTTTTCAAGCTAAAATCATTCAATTTATAGTAAAATACATGAAGATAAAAGAGGGAGTGAAGAGAAAATAACAAGTGATTGGAAAATATCTTAAAATATTAAAGACTATTTATTTTGACAATAAAAGTAAAGAAAAATAAAAATATACTCCCTCCTATTCTAAATTAATGTGGTTTAACGTATTTGAAACTTTTGTAATTTCAATGTGGTTTTGCATTTTTATTCCCATGATGACCACTATCTCTTGTATTAATTATTGTCATACACATTTCTTTAATTCCATTAGTTTATGTTTTTCTCCCAATTTTGCTATCAATAAATAAGGTTGATTAGTTAAACAAATTTTTGTATTAATAGTTGTGCCCAAGTTTAGAAATACATGTTAAGGGTTTAGGGTTTAGGGTTAGGTTTAGGGTATAGGATTTAGGATTCAGGGTTCAGGAATTATTAATTGCAAATTGCCTTCTTTTGTGTAGATAGACAAAATGAGTGAGAATAAATAATTAATTATTTGTATGATACTTTCTTCGATTCCTAAAATTTTGCATACTTTGGGACGGCACGGGTATTTAGAAAATCCTTGATAGTAAATGTGAGTGAAAAAAAATAGTAAATGTGATTGGAGAAAAGTAGAATTTGTTGGAAATATAGGAAATATATATCTGAGAGAATTAATTAAATGTTGGAGGATTTCTATGTCTATGAGTATTTGTATGTATGGAAGTGAGTGTATGGGAGATAAATTTCTAAATTGGCCAACTCCTTTTCACTAAATTCTTACAATTACAATTGGTACAACTACATATATATAGCTTATAAAGTCGGTGGTTGATACTATGTCACCAACTTAATTTGTGGTCTATTTTAATTACTAGAATCTTCCACTAATTTCTCTTATATTCTAGTTTTCTCCTTTCTAGATTTTTCTCCTATTTTCTTCTATATTCCATTACTTCTTTAATTCTAGATACTTCTACTATAAAATATCTTTTTTTTAATCTTTGATATAAAATCAAGTTTATTATTATATTCCAACACCCCCCCCCCCTAAACTTGATTTTTTGTTCCTTCGAGCAAATTCTTCAACTTGATATTGTCTTCGTTCTTGAGCAGCTTCATAAAATTGTCGGCAATTTGATCTTGTGAGTTTTTGTGCTCTATCCGTACCTTCTTTGAGATATATCCTCTGATGTAGTGGAAGCGAGTGTCTGTGCCTTATTTCACTCCGGAATATTGAATTTCTTCCGGATGCAGCTGCCTTCTTCTTATTCATATAATCCCTTCTCTAGTTATATGCATTCACTTTGTCACATACGATGTTTCGCTAGGTCGGGTCTTTGTTTTCTTCACCCACTTGCGGATCTTCTTGTTGGCCTTCAATTCTGCATCTCGTGAACTTCTCCATTTTGTTTTTGGCGTATCTTTCTCAGAAGTTAATAGCTCATAAGCAAAAAAATAAAATAGCATGAGATCTTCTAACCTTTCAGTCTCATCGTAGGTGGCGTTTCTCTTTCATTTAAGAAAGTGGGTGGTGACTCTTGAACAACTTGCAACGGTGAAGTAGGTGGAGTCGCCGGTTCTTGTTGAGTTTCTTCTGTTCGCCCAACCATTTCTGGTTCCTCGAATTGAGGAATGAATGTGAAGTAATTGTTGTTGTTGCAGCCGAAATCTCATACTCCTTCTTCATCGAACTCCACGTCTCGACTTATCACAGTTTTCTTCGTAGTTGGATCGTAAAGCTTGTAGCCTTTAGAGTTAGAGTCGTACTAGATGAAGATGAATGGCTTGCTTTTGTCGTCGAGCTTGCTCCTTGTCTGATGTGGTACATGTGCATATGCTTTGCTCCCAAACACTCTCAAGTAGGCGATCCACGGCTTTTTGTTGGAATTTTGGTACCTTATAGCATTAAATCCATAAGAAGTATGTGGAAACTAATGGTAGAAATGAAATATACATTTCGAGCACTATGATTTAATGTATTTATTTGTTCAATTCCATCAAGGAATGAATGAGAAATTAATACATAAACATGGCTACTTGAAACTAGAATTGTGTGTATTCTATCTTGTTTGTCCCACATCAATAATTCAAGGATGTTTTGTGCTATATATAAGGAACAACACTATAAGGGAGTATATGCAAGTGTGTTACCTATGGTGCACCTTAGTGGCTCAAGTGTTGACACATTTTGTACTTGACCATGATTCCTACGAGAACGGTGCGAAGCACCGTCCGAGTCCGACGGCGACGAGCATGTGCACGTCGCACTTGTCGCAATGGGCGCTTTGAGGCGCACTTCGCTCAGTCGTGATCGGAGCAATTAAGGAGCCAAAGTTATTTTGGCTAAGGGACTCGAACACACGTGGCATGTGCGCACGGAGAGGCGGTTACGCGGCGGTTGTACGTATAAGGAAGCGTTCGGTGAGACCAACCGCATGGTGCGGTTTCGGCGGTTGCAATCGGTTCTAACCGATTAAATCCATCCGACACGTGGCGGCACCAGGAGAAACGCCCTTTCATCCGTGACACGTGGCGTCCTACGATTGATTGATGCCTCCAACCGCACCATAGGCACCCGTTCGGAACGGGCACTTCACGCCTATATAAGGCCCACATAATTCCACATTGAAGGACACGAAATACACCATTCGAAGTCACAACAACGAGTTTGCATACATACATCTCATACATAGTAGAGTCTAAAATCGAATACTCGTCCCGAGTATTGAGTTGTTCGCCGCAACTGCGACACGTCGTGCAACATCTCAAAGTTAATCAGAACCGTTGTATCTTGGGGGCAATTGCTGTAGCCTGAGTGCACGAGAGTGGAGCAATATTGTCTTACGGAGATAGAGTCTAACTCTAGCCTCGGTTCATTTCATTTCTATCTTTCATTTTCCGTACATATATCACACACGCTTATATATTTTCCAACATTTTTTCCACTCCAAACTTCCTGAGGAGTCTTTTCCTATACGTTCCTCGTTGGACACCGATTTGAGGTACACGGCGCACGCCACTACTTCTGCCCAAAACTCTTTAGGCAAATTCTCTGTCTTCAACATGCTTCTGCTCATCTCCACGATGGATCTGTTCTTTCGTTATGCCACTCCATTTTGTTGGGGGGGGGGGGATCTCGGAACTGTTAGTAGCAGCCGAATTCCGCTTGCTTTGCAAAATTCTAGAAATTCTTCGGATGTGAATTCTCCTCCTCGATCAGTCTTTAAAGCTTTGATTTCTAGTCCACTCTCTTTCTCGACAGCAGCCTTGAACTTCTTGAAAGCTCCAAATGCTTCTGATTTCTGCTTCATGAAGTATACCCACATTTTTCTAGAAAAATCATCAATAAAAAGTAGAAAATAATTATTTTTACCGAGAGAGCTTGGCTAGATTGGCCCGCACACCTCATCATGGATTAACTCCAATGGCCTATGATCTCTTGAACGCGACTCCTATGGAAACGGCTTTCTGAAGTGCTTCCCAAGTAAACAACCTTCACATAGTTGATCGGGATGCTTGATGGGTGGTAATCCTCTCACCATTTCTTTTCTCGATAATAATTTTAAACCACCAAAATTCAATTGCCCAAAACGAAGGTACCATAACAAAGATTTATCTTTATAGCAGGCTTGAAGGCATTTAACCACATCATTTTGAATATTCAACAAAAACATTCTATTTTTGGACATTGGCACCTTGGCAATTAGATTATTTTTGACATCTCTTATTGAAAGGCCATAATCTTTCATATGAATATCATAACCTTTCTCTAAGAGTTGTCCCAAACTCAATATATTATTTTTCATATTGGGCACGTAGTAAATGTTAGAAATAAAATCATGAGCTCCATTCTTCAACCGAATTAAAATCTTCCTTTTTCCTTTTACGGGAATTTTAGATTCATCACCAAAGGAGACATTACCGCTTACTGACTCATCGAGCTCCACGAACATACTTCTTTTTCCACACACATGATTGCTTACGCTTGTGTCGAGGTACCACGTGTCATCTTGCCTTCCAGCTTCTCCTTCATATGCTAAAAGTACACTCTCATCTTCTTCACTCGTATTCTCGGCATAATTAGCTTTCTCCTCAACCTTCAATTTCGTATCTCTGCACTCAGAAGCATAGTGCCCAAATTTATGACAATTATAACACTTTATTGAAGATTTATTGAACCTTGACTCCGAGTTGCTCCTCCCTCGTCCGTTACTTGAGAACTCTTTTCTTTCTTCATTGTTATTAAAATATCCTCATCCACGTCCACGTCCATATCCACCACCACGACCTTGATCTTGTCGTTGTCCGCGACATCTTCCTTGTCGGCCACCTTCATTGCTCGAACTTTCTTCTTTCTCTTTTGGACTCACTTGCAACTTTAAAAGTTGCTCAACAATTTCTTGTTTCTTCTTCTGCTTCTCCTCATATGCTTGTAATGATCCCAACAGGAGATCGATAGTCATCTTCTCTAAATCTTTGGTTTCTTCTATTGTCACAATAATAAGCTCAAAGTTTGGAGTTAGCAAACGTAATATTTTCTCCATAATTCTAACATCCTCCATTTTTTTATTTCTCTTCATTTGATTAGTGACCGCCAAAACTCTTGAAAAATAATCCGAGACTGATTCGGACTCTTTCATGTGTAAAGACTCAAATTCTCCACTCAGAGTTTGGAGACGTACCTTCTTTACTTGCTTCGCTCCTTTGCACAAGATCTGGAGCTTTTCCCACGCTTCTTTGGCGGTGCTCGCACTCGAGATCTTCTCGAAATCGTCGTCCCCTAGCGCTTGATAAATGAGATAGAGAGCTTTCTTGTCTCTCTTTCTCGCATCTCGCAATATCCCTTTGTTGTTGGGATAGTGCGGCCTCATCTTGTGGCTCCTCGTAGCCACTCTCCACGATCTCCCAGACGACGTGGGCTCCCAATAGCGTCTTCATCTTGATACTCCAATTGTCGAAGTTGCTCGTATTGAGCATGGGGACTTGAAACGATGACAAATTTGCCATCCCACAGGTAGGATTTTATGGATCGGATACCAATTTGTTGGAAATATAGGAAATATATATGTTGGAGAATTAATTAAATATTGGAGGATTTCTATGTCCATGAGTATTGTGTGTATGGACGTGAGTGTATGGGAGATAAATCTAAATTGGCCAACTCTTTTTCACTAAATTCTTACAATCACAATTGGTACAACTACATATATATAGCTTATAAAGTCGGTGGTTGATGCTATGTCACCAACTTAATTTGTGGTCTATTTTAATTACTAGAATCTTCCACTAATTTCTCACATATTCTAGCTTTCTCCTTTCTAGATTTTTCTCCTATTTTCTTCTATGTTCCATTACTTCTTTAATTCTAGATAGTTCTACTGCAAAATATCTTTTTTTTCATTTTTGATATAAAAATCAAGTTTACTATTATATTCCAACAGAATTAAGGATAAAAATGATAGAAAGTGGTGGGCCAATGTGACAAAGAATGTAAATATATGGAAGTTATAGGGTGATAAGTGAGAGAGTTATTTCCTAAAATGAATTATGCATAAATATGTGGACAGACGAAAAAGGAAAATTATGCATAATTTTAGAGGTTGGAAGGAGTACAATTTTTCACATAAGAATTAAAAAAAGAAATGAAAAGATACAAAATTTTGGGGGAAAATTTTCCAAAACTCATTTATTTTAGTATAATTATATAGATATGTAGAGCTAGAGACTTTTTCAGGACTCTTAAATAGGGGGTAGTGCATATTCAGGACACGTCATTGCAGGCGTTCGATTTGAGGACAGTAAACAATTAATAAGCCCTCCGTAGGATAATTTTTGGCCCGAATTGGCCTGAACGTCACATGTCTGCCACATATCTTCCACCTCACCCTTCAGTCACCGTCCACTAACCCCTCTCTCACCCCTCTATCTCTCTACCGCATTTTGTCAAACACGTAGTGTGCATTTTGCTGCTCGCTGCAATTTGCGTACATGTCCATCAAATGATTGGTTCATCTTCATGCCTGCTCGGAAGAAGAATCTGGGGCCGATTAACTTCTTATTGCAGTGGATCTTCTGATCAAAACGCTGCCGCCTCGCACTCGCCGTGCCACCGCGGGGGCACGATCGACATGTCGGCGCGCTGACCGACTTCGATTCGGGCCAGACGCCGGTATCGAGAACTCCGACGATGATGTTTTAAGAGGCCTGGTTGAGTTCCTGGAGGCTATGGCTGGACCACTTTCCGGCCACCGCCTCGAGGCCGAGAAACTCGGGGGTGTGGGTGGTGTGGAGCGTGTACACGGTGTCCTCGTACACTCCGGCACGGAGTCGGAGTGGCGGAGGGACTCGGCCTCCTCCAGGGAGAGGGCGGCGACGTATCCGTGGTAAGCGGAGTAGTAAGTGTATAGGATGGAGTCCTCACCGGCGGCGGAGGTGAGGGTTTGCATATGGTCGGAGTACCCGTGGGTGGCGTAAGCCTCTAGCTTCTGGTGGTGCTTCATGTGCAAAATGCGCAGGTGGTGTTTGAAAAAATGCATGTGAGAGAGGGGTTAGTGGAGGGTGACTGGAGGGTGAGGTGGCAGACATGTGGCATTTTGACCAATTCAGGCAAAAAATTGTCCTACAAAGGCCGTACTAATTATTTACTGTCCTCAAATCGAAGGCCTGCAATGAAGTGTCCTTAATGTACACTACCCCCTATTTAAATATCCTGAAAAAACCTCTAACTCTAGATATATATTAGTTCATCTGTCCACAAATAACATATACATTATATTCCTTTTCGATATGTTCATAAAAAATATACACTATTTTCATTTTAAGACATGACTCCATCACTCCTTTACATTACCATTTGTGAACATAAAAATTAATTACTGTACATGTATAGTTGGTATAAGGTCAACATAGAAGGAGTAGCAGGAGTGATCTTTCACATGGAAGTAGTAGACAATGTTAATTTCTGTCATCATTATGATTCTGTTACCGAGAGAGACCATCCATTTATTATTATTATTATTATTATTATTATTATTATTATTATTATTATTTACCTTCGCTTCCCAAAATTTTTCCTATTTTTTTTGGGACGGTCCTCAAGTTTCTTCCTAGCTACTTTTGGATACTACCTCACAACAAATTATTATCTCTTACTCTTACTTTTACTTTATCAACTTATATACCTAAAATAGCACGTATGACTTACCACTATCTCAATTAATTATATATCACTACCTTCAATGTGAGACTTTTTCTCCAATCATAACAAATTCATTCACTTTTTATTAACTCACAACTAATTCAATAATCTTTTTCTTAATACCCGTGTCACTTCCTCTTAGGAAGAGGCTTGGAGACGGATGTATTATTATTATTATTATTATTATTATTATTTTCTCTTTTTTACATTAGAATGGAATGCCATTGATTTCAATAATAGGGTTTGCGCAATGGCCATGTGTTTTTACCGCCTTTTGATTCTCCTCTTCTTCAATGGTCAAACTTAACGGTGAATTCTTTTATTCTTTTTACACCTCTCGAGATCATATCTCTCTCTCGGTAGCCCACGTCCCTCCGTATTTCGCTAATTATTAATCTAAGAGTGGTGCTATATCTTCCGCCGTATAGTGACCGGTCAAGATAAATTAATCGTTTAATATTTTCTCTGTACACGAAATGGTTATCACATTTTGAACGATACAGATTTTAAGAAAATGATAGACAGTAGTGAATTAGTACTATTGTGAATGGAAAAAAGGTTTCATAATAAATGTGAGTGGAGTAGCAAAAGTGACAACGATTTCGTGGACAAACTTACATGACAAAAGTGGCAACCATTTCGTGGACGGAAGGAGTACCAAAGTTTATGTTCATACTATGTACTATTCGCACTTTTCTTTAACACGCCGCAAGTGTACGGGTGTTATTGTGTATATGAAAGTAAGGTCATATTCCATAGAGACTGATTTAATCTAACAAATACTAATTTCAATTATTATCATCTATTTAAACTCCGAACTTTAGTTTTGGATCTCTAATTTTAAATTAACAAGCAATCAAACAAAAAGCAAACAAAAGTAATTAAAGATTTAAATATGATAAAGAATATCCTAAGGCTTCGATTTCAATGGATAATTAAACTCAAACTCCTATCAATCAACCAATTAACAAGGGTTTCAACGCTTCCTAAGACAATCACAAAATTAGTTTACATTTACTCTCGTAGTGCCTAAACCGTGGATTACTCACTAGGATTTTCGTCTCCGATAAACATCATAAGCAAGTAACCCCAAAAAGATCCTAAGATTAAAGCCCTCACACAAAGCCTTTCTTTCTCGTGATTTCGCAGTGTGTCCTATATTGCAGTTCACATGTTAATCCTCATCTCTCGAATCTCGAATTAATTAACACAACTAATTATGCTAAATTGATGATCAATCAACTAGCATGAAAAACAAATCAAGAATATAGAAAAGAAGAGAGAGACATGAATTGGTTAATAGATAAAGAATTAAAGCTAATTATTCATCTACTCTCTAACCCTATGATATAAAAGATTTAGCTACTCATAATTAAATTAAACACAAAATCAAAAGAAGAGAAATTCATAATCAAAAGTAAGAAAAATCGTAGTCGAAACAATAATCTCGAACTCTTGAACAAGTCTTCAAAAGCTTCAAGACAAAACTACACTAAAATAAAACTATGAAAAATACTCTCTCCGTTCATGAATCAAATTTCCATTTGAATTCCGGCACGTAAAATAAGAAAACTGATAAAATTATTTTGAGTGGTAAAAGTTAGAATGTAGGGGTAGTAGAATAATAACAAAAAAACAGTAGTATTGACAAAAAAGTAGTGATATTGACCAAAAAGTGGTAATAAAGTTGTTGTGATGACCAAAAAGTAGGAATAAAGTTGTTGTGAGGTGGAACCATCAATGGCAAAAAATAGTAAATAAAAGAAAAGTAGGAGGTTATGATTGCATAAAAACGTAAGTAGAGATTCGATTCATGGACAAAAAAATGTGGATTAGTCGGGATTTGATTCGTGGACGGAGGGAGTAATAAGAGGTGTAAGGTGGTCTCTTAGAAGGAGTATTATTTATAGATAAAAATCTACCACAATTCGTGCAATAATTAAATCCTAACTAGGAAAAGAGTTTTAATCATACTAGGAAAGATTTTAGGGCAAAATCGCCTCACCATGCGGTCCGTGCATGCGGTAGCATGTCGGACCGCATGTGAAATGCGAAGAAAAGTCGAAAATGGGAGCTCCATGCGGTTGTCCATCCGGCCGCATGCGCAACAATTTTCAATTGGGTCATTCTCTCTCATTTCAACTCCGATTTTAGATCCGTTTTCACCTACGAACTCCTGTCGAGCTGTACTTTCATCCTATCATGCTCAATTTACACAATTTTGAATCCAATTTTCTGCAAAATCAAACAAAGCACGAACGAGCATCATATTTCACAAATTAACAATACTTAAGCACAAAATTCATTCCAAACATGATTTCCCAATACAAATTGACATCAATTAAATGAGAAAATCCATGTTTATCATGTATCACGTCTTTAATTCTTCATTCTTATTTATCTTTATTCTCGTACTTTCAATATAATTAATTCATAATATATATTCCCTTTGTATATTTTCATTAAGTCCATTTTACCTTATTTGAACGTATCATTTCATTAAGTCCATTTTCCTAGAATGAAAATGCACTATATGATAAATATTCCACTATAACTCATAAATTACCATATATACTACTAAAAAGTTGCATATTTAATTTTCTCTCCTACTTGATGTGACGGAAATACCATCAAAAAATTATTTTATCTTTTCAATTTTCTTATAAATAACTCCTTTTCTTAATATGTGTGCCCAATCAAATGATCTTAGTGAAAAGATATAGAGGGAATATATATTGATGTGACGGAAATACCATCAAAAAATTATTTTATCTTTTCAATTTTCTTATAAATAACTCCTTTTCTTAATATGTGTGCCCAATCAAATGATCTTAGTGAAAAGATATAGAGGGAATATATATTCTGAGTCTATTCATATAATAATAGATATCAAATTTTAAATCTATTATCTCAATTTTCACGAATACGTATTTGAATGCTTTAAAATCTTTTATTATGAGTAACATTTATATCTTTACTCAGAAAAAGTTTATATATACATGAAAAAATTTAGATCGAAATTGTGGGCATAATGAATGATAAAATAGAAGAATTATAAAATGATTGACATAATATCCATAATCCCAATTTAATTTTACTTTTACTTATATGAAAACGGATGACAAAACAAATGCTATTATAATTTAGATTCGAGAAGTACAATCATGTTCTATGTTGGTCCATAATTAACAAAATGAAAAATTAAAATCAACAAACATCCTTGAAAAATAACTTAGAACTATAAGATTAATAAGAAAATTTGATAGGTTTTTTTTTTTCTTTTTTTTTTAGTTGAAAATGAAAATATTTTTGCTAAAATAGGGATTTCAAAAAAATAGACACGAAAAATGTGTTATGATCGAAGATTTGCGGTCCAAAGGAATTTAGTCTGGTTATTGACTTGAATATAACATGGTCGTAGACTAATAGGTCTTTGCCGAATATCAAGATAAAAGAATCGTACGTGCAATGGAAAAAAATGTGGCTCGATTTATCATCAATTTTGTTATTAAATTATATATTTTTATATTTATTTTAGTAAGACAAATTTAAATAGCAAAAATGACAACCATTTTTGTGGACAGAGGGTGTATTTATAATTCAATTTTAATCTTTTGTCAAATTTACTATTTATAATTAATATTTATTTTATAGTATTTTGAATTTTAACGGATATCATTTAACATGTATGGAATGGATACAAACTGCTTTTTATCAATGAAGATGACTTGTATAGATAGTAAACTCACATTAATTTTTGATAGAGTTTAACACGAGTAGAGAAATCTTGAACAAATTTAGAGTTGGAAAAGCCTAATGGATTAATATTTGATGCATTACCCTCCTAATTATAAGTTAAATTACATACAAGATTTTTTATTAAGTTAATCTATAATTAACGCTAACAACTAAAATATCAAATATATTTAAGTGACACAAAATTTGTAAAAGAAATAAGCATCTTGAGAGGCCAATAGAAAAATTATATTCGTAAATTCCTACAAGTAGCAATTGATTTTTGATATGGTTAAGAATGTAGAGCACCATATTAATCGCGTGATGCTACATGATGTTTTTTCATTTTATTTCTTATTTTCCTAAAAAAAAATTATTTTGTGCCTTCTGTTGAAGATGTTATAGATGAAAGCTAGTGAGGGAAACTGGAAAGAGAAAAAAATATATACTCCCTCCGTTCACAATAAGTGTGGCCTTTTTTTTTTTCGACCTTCCACAATATATAAGTGTGACACCTTTTCATAAATAGAACCCTTTTATCTTCCCCACTCTCATTCACTCTCGTTCATTCCAATAAAATTAACACATTTATCTTACCCACTCTCACTCACCCTCCTTTTTACTTAAAACCTTTGTCACTCCCTCCGGGTCACACTTATCGTGGACGGAGGGAGTATAATTAAGTATACATTTCTCAGCCTTTTAACTAAGATTAGTGATGTGAATTTAGCCTAAACCAATAGGTCGGTGCGGACAGATCAAAAAGATAAATTTTGATCGTGTTAAAATATTCAACTGAAAAAAATAGTTGTCGATGGATTGTTGGCATGAATCAAATTTTCGTTTAGTTTTAATATAATTCTATATTTATTTTCTAATTAAATATATTTTGTTAAATTAATTTGTTTTATACATCACAACGTAAATATTTCTTCTTCAAAAATTCATGAATAAAAAAATATTTAATTAATGAACAATATACTTTTTAATGTACTTAATGTTCAACCATATTATGTATAATAATTTTATTAAATTTTATTGAATAAGGATTTTTGTCAATTTTTGACGAACTACAAACTAGTAATATGGACAGTCCCTTGTATTTTTTAGAGTTAATTATATATCCATCTTGGTTTTATTTTTAATCAAGCCTTTCAAATATTTGGAGGAAAAAAGAGTTTAATTAACAAAACAAAATTTTAAGCTTTTGGAAACGTAATAAATGCATAAAGGCCTTGATATATAAACTAGTAGTTATTTTGACGGGCTAAAAAGGTAGTCCTATATATGATAAGGCCAAGAGCGCAAGACAAGGGTTAGTGTCTTCTTATAGGGAGCACATACATAGTTTTTACTTCACTCTTGTTTTTAGCTAATGAAAATTTTAAATAATGTTGCATGCATGCATATACATATATATGCACCCCTCCAAAAATACACACATGTATATATTGCTATAGTGTCAGTCCATGTATGAGTTATGGCTGTCTGCAGAACACAGCACATCATGGTATGTAGAGAGAGAGAGAGAGAGAGAGAGAGAGCCGTCTGCAGCGGGGGGCTTTGAATAGTAAATGGTAGAATAATGTGATGTGGATGGATGGATGGAATGTGAGAAAGTTATGGGTGTTTAAACGCCACCTGCCATTTCCCTGCCATGCCCACCTGAAATTCGATGTGTATCATAACTACATTAAGTCACACATTTCCACCTTCATTTCTTTGATTCATCGTATCATATTTATGTAACATAATAACCTATGCCGAATTAATACAGCCTTAACAATAGAGGCGTATTTCTAGAATGTCAAGATAATAGATACAGATTAAATGTTACACTTTTTTTTAATAGTATTGCTTTGTGCATGGATTAAACGCGTGGAAAAATATGTTAAAGTATTCAGTGAAATCATTATTGCATGCATTATATAAGATGGAGGTGGGTAGGTTTGGAAATCGGGAGTGGCAGATTTCTGACAGTGATATACTTGTGTCCATAATTTTTTGATATAGGCATCATGTACGTATATATATTCATCGGAGTAATTATAGAAGACCTTACCTAATGTACACCTTCTCCATATGCCAGCTTAATTTAAAGTGGTAACTGGTAAGAGTTTTAAGAAATTATCGTAAATGTATTGTAAGTGACAAAGGTCCACATTTTGTGAGTGAGATAAAGAAATTCGAAAAAAGATTTCTCTTTTAAATGATAGACCAAACCTAAAATTTAGGCATGTTTTAATTTATGTAACAGAAGAAATAAAATCTTATATTATATGTATGCTTCAATTATTTGCATATCTATATCTAGCTATCAAGCTACTTCTCAATTTAGTAATAAGAGCACATTTCACAGTGAAGTATATATATATATATATATATATATATATATATATAGGGATTGGTTCATATAAAAACCAATCTTAGTGTGAGAACGTGAGAACAAGCTTAAATTACTTTGTAATCATGCTTAAATTAATATATTAACATGCTTAATTATGTTCATGCCTATTTATATAAGGATGATCTATGATTGTGATTATTTGAAACATGAATATATATAGATTCAAGCATGATCTTATATAAGCACTAACGTTTATATACAAAGCATAAATCTTATTAAGCATAACAATTTATAAATTTAAGCATGACTACATATTAATTTAAGCATGTTCTCACGTTCTCATACTAGAAAATGTTTTTATACTAACTCATCCCTATATATATTATATATATATATATATATACATACATATACTATACTACAAATAATTGGCAGACATTAATTATATATACTATTGTAAATATATCTTCTTAATATATCTTATGTGTGTTGATCAAGAAATTTATCCTAAAACTCTAGCTTCCTACTTGTATAAATACAGGTCTTTGACCCTCATATTAAATACACTTGATTCATATTGTCTTCTATGTTCTCTCGTTTCTCTCTAGTTTATAACATGTTATCAGCACGATAGTTCTAGTTTTCTCATCCCCCTCGATCATAGAAGAATTTCACAAATCGTTGTATGGGTTGAAACAGTCTAGTCGTATGTTTTATAATAGAGTGAGCGATTATCTTTTGAAAGAAGGATACAAGAATGATGATATTTGCCATTGTGTTTTCATTAAGAAAACCAAAAGTAGATTTGCAATCATAGCAGTTTATTTTGATGATTTAAATTTAATTGGGACTCCTGAAGAGCTCAATAAAACTGCTGAATATTTGAAGAAAGAATTTGAGATGAAAGATTTGGGAAAAACAAAGTTTTGTCTTGGATTGCAAATAGAACGTATCCATGGAAGAACGCTTATTCATCAATTCACGTATAAAGAAAATGTGTTAAAACACTTTTACATGGATAATGCACATCCATTAGCATCACCAATGGTTGTTAGATCTCTTGATATTAAGAAAGATCTATTTCGACCTATTGAAAATGGTGAAAAGATACTTGGTCCTGAAGTACCATATCTAAGTGCAATTGGAGCTTTGACTTATCTGGCTAATAATACTAGACCGGACATAGCTTTTTTTGTCAATCTTCTCGCAAGATTTTGTTGTGCACCCACTTTGAGATATTAGAATGGTGTTAAACACATTCTACGTTATCTAAAGGGTACCATTGACCTTTGATTATATTATCTCAAAGGTTCTGATAATACTCTACTAGGATATTCAAATGCAGGATTTTTATCCGATCCACACCAAGCCAAGTCACAAACTGACTACATTTTCACATGTGGTGCTATATCATGGAAATCTATGAAGCAAACCTTGACAACAACATCCTCAAATCATTCTGAAATCATTGCAATCCACGAAGCAAGTCGAGAGTGTGCATGGTTGAGAAATGTGACAAGTCATATCCAAGAGTCGTGCGGGTTAGATTCATCAAAGGCCAAACCAACTGTTTTGTATGAAGACATTGCTACTTGCATAGCGCAACTCAAGGAAGGATATATCAAAGGCGATAGGACAAAGCATATTTCTCCCAAGCTCTTCTCGCACACAAACTTCAAAAGAATGGCGATATCGATATTCAAGATATTTGCTCAAGTGAGAATCTGGCGGACTTATTCACTAAGGCATTACCAACATCAACATTCAGAAAGTTGGTACACGGGATCGGCATGTGTCGGCTCAAAGATCTACAATGATCTCAAGTTCATGGGAAGCAGTTGTACTCTTTTTCCTCCGATTAGGTTTTGTCCCTTTGGATTTTTCTAGCAAGGTTTTAATGAGGCAACATTTTTGTTATAGGAATTGGTCAATCAAGGGGAAGTATTGTAAATATATCTTTTAGATATATCTTATGTGTGTTGACCAAGAAATTTATCCTAAAACCCTAGCTTCCTACTTGTATAAATAGAGTCTTTAGCCCTTATATTAAATACACTTGATTCCTATTCTCTTCTATATTCTCTCGTTCGACTCTAGTTTATAAAAATAATGAAAAAATGAAGTTATTTTGGCCACATAGGACGCAAACGGCACTCCATTAGTTGCTATAAAAATGAAGTTGGAATTGGAATTTGGAATCAAGTTGACACAAATTTATATATTTTGGATATGAAATTATGTATTTATGGGAATAAAAATGACACCAAATCAATTCATTAGGATAAAATTGGATAAAATTTGGCTGTAAACCAGTGGTAAGAACAGTTTCCTCCTAATTGCTTTTTTTTTTTTAGCTTGATGAAAAAAGGTTTAGATGTACCAATGAGGCACCTAATTACCTTTTCAAAATTGTCCTTGTGGGATTTAAAAAAAAAATCACATCAGTACTAGTAGCCTAGTCAAGATTCATTTGTGTACTTTTAAGTAATTTTGATCATTTTTTTGGTTTAATATACAAATTTGTATTAACCCTAGCTAATTAGCTAAAGTACAAATTATGTTTAAAAGTGAGATTCAGGCTGGTCGAAGATAGTTTGAAGATACGGAACCACATGTTTTTGGGGAATTACAACCTCATGTGTTAGTTACGTACCCTAAGATTATATAATAATCAAAATATTAAGGTATAGTAGGTTCAATTTGACCATGTAATATTGCCTATTCTTCGATAATGAAATTTTCAATATTCAAACTTTATAGGTATGTTCACAATCTAATATACATCTAATATGAGGAAAAAAAAAACAGTGAGAAAAGTACATATTTACACTTGGATCAATTGACAAATATACAATACATCTGTTGGGAAATTTTTAAGTGTAAAATTTTGATCAATTCCAAAATTCCAAAATTCAGCTTAATTACCCCAACTGAGTAGATGATTATCTGAGTCTAGTTAGATAGACTCGCTTGTTTGAGCAGTTAAAGTTTTATCTTTACATGTCTCGAACTGAGGAGAATTTGAAAACACAACTAAAAATACTCAGTCCAATGTTCCAGTCAGGTTGATTGATCAAATGACTCACTCAAGTGTAACCAAGTTGAATATGGAACAAAGAAGATGTGATGAAATAAAGAGTCAAAGCAAAGACATTGGCTAGAATCAAGTTCGTATGAGTACAAGGTCATGTGGATTAATGGGAAGCATGCAGACTGTATTTCTCATTTAAGCCAACAACAAATATCATCCCAGGCGAAAAGCACCATGCCATAGTTGTGCAAAATAGCTACGAAACAAATTCAACGAGACGAAGACAGATTTCAAATTCAATGAGTCAAACGGTCCTCCAACGACTAGTTTTGACTCTCCGCCTATAAATAGAGGCATTTTACAAGGAAGACATACAAAATTCTCACACGAGCTCAAACATTCAAGCAAGAAAACTCTCTCTCTCGAAGCAAGCCATGTTCTTCAGATTTTGAGTTACCATTATGTCTTCCAACCTTTGAGTTTAGGATTTTCTCATTCCCCACAATCTTAGATCTCTCGAGCTACAACAACCTTGTGTTACTTGATTCTCACTGCTGGAAAAACCAAACAATGTATATATGTTTGTCTAAGACATTACTTTTTCCCATAATTAAGCTTGTTTAGGTTGTCTTTAAACCCGTAATCAATGAATAGTTCGTATCTGAACCCGTAATCAGATTGTAGGTTGTTCGAACCCATAATTCGAGAATACGCTTTTACAATGCACGTAAGCTGTAATTTGGATCCTAAGGTTAATTGGATTTGTTGCCTAGATAACTGAATGTAGGATTTTCAACTTCGAACATCGTTAAATTTTTTGTCTCTCATTACTGTTTTATTTATTTATACTAACAGTGAACTGACCCTCATCCCATAATTTTCTCTAAGTATTATTTGGCAACTCGACCTTGCCTTTCCATAAAAAGTTTTCAAGACCAAAATACGAGTTAGTAAAAACAAACACATTCCACACCCTATCAAAATACTTAGACAACAAATTTCAACTGACACTCAGTCAAAGAAGTCAGTTGAATTTTGCAATTGAGATTGAATCTGATTAAAGGTTTCGGAAATTTTTATATAGATGTATTACCCACACCCTATACACCTATAACTAGCATTGGGACAATCAACATCACTTTTAATTTTGATAATTTTACATTCAATGACATACTCCATTTGTTTTCTAACTTAGGGTCCATTTTGAAAAAAAAAAAAAAAACAAATACCAAAGAAGTATGCAAATTTACACTTACACCCCTAATTATTGTTTTCACAGTTTAATGACATTTTGGTAAAAGTATTAAAGAGAAGGATACAAGAGGAAGTTTATCATCATTTTATCCTCAAATTTTGAAATAGATCATTTAAATGGGGCTAAAAATTTATTCAAAATGTGATATTTATAAAAAAAAATATAGAGGTAGTAATAATTACCAATCAATTTATTACGTTAACAAATCTAAATATAGAACTAGAATGATGATAAATTACCAAAAAAGTCTAGTCACGTATTAGAATATATTGCCACACAAATTGTTATGGGATCAATTTGCATGAATTTGACTCTCATTTCTAAATTGCGATTGATATGAACCTCGCCGGAGATACAGAAGTCGACGTGAATAGTATACATTCTAAGATCAAATATGAACAAAACCGAATAAAGATGTTATTGCTAACATTCCTGAAACGGACCCCTCAGAGAACCACTAGCAAGTTTAAACCCCAACGACCCAAATAGCAATGTCGTTCAACAAAGCTAGCCTATATAGCTATCACCCCCGATACGGACCCATCATAGAACCGTTGACAAGAATTAACCCCAATTACCCAAAGAACAAGTCGTTCAACAGTGATAGGCTATGGTAGAAGAAGCCACAAACGAGGATGGAACCGTTTGATAAGTCGATAAAACAACACAGACACGGTGGCATTCTGCCATTCTGCTAGCTCAGTGACGAATTGAAGGAGAGATAAATTAACTCACAAAATATTATTCACCAAATCGTTATTTAATCCATGCTTTTCTAAACCTATACATAGTGGTGGAATACAATAGAATCCTAATCTAATAAGGAAAAATAATTCCTTGATTAAAAAGAAACCTAACCCAAATCTAATTAATATCTATACCTATACATAGTGGTGGAATACAATAGAGTCCTAATCTAATAAGGAAAAATAATTCCTTGATTAAAAAGAAACCTAACCCAAAAATCTAATTAATAAGGAAACAATTTCTTGAACAATAAGAAAACAAATCCTCATAATAAGAAAACTAATCCTTATCCTAATCGAATATAAAATAACCAAAATAACTAAAATAAAGCCTTATATTTCGACCTACAATAATAAAAAACGAAAATTTAAAATTAAAACAAATAAAAGTCTTCATTCCAACTTGAATTGCATCAAAGATATAAACTTGTTTGAATTATGTTATGTTAATTTTTTAAGTAATAAATTGACATATCAAAAATATAATAAATTGAGCATAATTAGGAAATTCAAATGTTACAACTTATGGAAATAAAACGTAACAACTACTAGGGCAGGTAATCCGGTTAACTGCGGTTAACTAAATCAAAATTTTCGGTTAACTGACCCGAAAATCCCTATATATACTAACTGAAACTGACCCGACTCGGTTAGTCGGTTACCCGTTAACCGAGTCGATTCGATTACAGTTAACTGAGAAGAAGCAAAATTAACCGAGCTGTGAAATAAAAGTAAAATCCTACAGCAACAAGCCAACATCAACATCAGTAACAACACTTGCTTACTTCCTAGATAATTACAAAACCAAATTAACAATTATCCAAGTGACATCTATCACCAACAAAAACAAACTACCAAGCATGTTTAAATACAATTTCATGGCAACATCCTACAGCAACACGCCAAAATCACCAAAAACATTTCACTATTTCAATTCGTAACCCTAATTGACAACTCGTAAGGGGCGAAAAGAGGACCCAAACTATTTAACAAATTACAACTAACCTTTTGGAGCACCGACTCCGAGCAGCGGTAGAGGACAACGAATAGCAGAAGAGGCGAGTTTAGGAGCACTAAAAGCTACGAAGATGAGCTGTGGAGCGACGACGTCGATCGCGAGAGCAATGGTTGAAGGAAGACGAGCTATGGTGGTGCCAACTAAGAAGTAAGGAGAAGATATTAGTCGAGAGCCACGAGAGGAGTAACGAAGAGCGGCGGCAAGAGGATCGCCACGATTTGGACTCTTGAGTTGAGAGAGAGCGAGCATAGGGCTTTGGTCTCATGTTTGGACTTTTGTATCTTTATTTAGTTTATTAATAAAAATTTAGAATTAACACTCACACGCATCGGTTTTTATCGGTTTCATTCGGGTATTCGGATAATACCCGAAACCGAATTTTCTGTAAATCACTATCCGTTTCCCGAACTGAACCACATAAATTCGGTTTTCGGTTAATTGAACCGAGTCGGGTATTCGGGTATTTGGGTAATACCCGAAACTGATTATCCATATTACCAGCCCTAACAACTACTTTGGTTGATCATCGTTAGATTATTCAAAGAACATGTTTCTACTATATATATTACCAAAAGAGAACAGAGTTATTTTTTTTACTGCAATTTATATCAAAAGTTAGCGAAAATAATATTTGTGTGAAATCAAATGTAAATAAGTCAGTGAAATAATGAGTGTTTGAAGAATATTTGTCAGCACACCAACCATTTATACTTCAAATACGTATTTTGGCAAATTTTGGCGGATGATTCTTAATTTTCAACTAAATTTTCAAGCTCAAGTGGTAAGATATTTCCACTACAATCAAATCATGTGTATATGTGTAAACTAAAAAAAGAAATTATTGGGTAAATATGTGAATGTTGGAGTATATTCTATGTTTGTGATCAATTGACTCAAACTTTGGATGCAAAATTGGAGACAATTTGCACTCCTAATCAATCGTCGATCACCCCTAAATTTGACTAGATATATAAACACACGCACGCACGCGAAAGTGACAATCATTTTCATAGTAACAATTGTGTACAAGTTATATCGTCATATACTCCTAGATTCTTGAGATTTCAAGAGCTAGCTATTATAGCACTTCATTTTTGTAATAATTGGATGATTGAATATTGTGAGATTTTGCATATCACTCTCCTCTTGTGTTGTTATCGAGTTTGTTTTTCAGTAATTAGTTTCGAGAGAGAGAGAGGGAGAGTTTATGTGTGTTATTTCTCGTTTTCTACGCTCCAAATTGATAATCTTGGAATTATGTACATGGCATATTTTTGTGGTTTCAAAATTACTTTCGCGAGTTCATGCACAAATCTTATCATTAAGGGTTGGATCCCAATTATCATATTTAGTGCTAATTATGTTCAAATCAATATGTTAAATGATAAATATGCAATTTCACGTTTATATATAGTACTAATAGTATAAGGTATATATTTCTCACCAATATATTGTACAGCAAGTCACAGCAGTTCAAGAATTTTGCATTGGAGCTCGTGATTCTCCTTAATTTATTTATTTAATGTCTAATCAAAGTACTAATTCCAAACCCTAATTAAGTCTTGTACCCCATCCGATTTCAAATATAAGAAGTTTTGACATTTTGCACTACAATTCAGAAATATTAATTAACACAAACTTTAACAACTCATTATTCCCATTCTCTCTAAACTTTAATGCAAAAAATCTATTTGATTAATTGTATTGTTGTCTTTGAGTTTTTTTCCGCAATTTATGATAATGCCATAGGGTGGTAATAAAAAAGAGCAAATCATGAATAATGAGTTTGAAAGTAAATAGATTGATGGAAGGGAGAGAAAAAATACCCTTGGTAACTGAAAACATTTTTAAAAAAATAAAAAAATAAAGCCAAATTTATTTATATTTGAAACAAGGGAGTATATGATTAGTATATTTATTAATGGTGCCTGCTTCAACTTAGAATTTAAAGGGGCTGATTAAATTAAAAGCTAGCTAGGATTGAGTTGTATATCTATGTGTATCAGTCAAATTTAACTTGTACTACTAAATGTGCTTTACACTTTCAACACTTATTTTCACCGTTGCCAGTTGCCAGCCTTTACCACTCCTGAAAGACAATCCTACCCCTCTTCAACCCTATCCATTCTCCCTTCAATTTCACTAACCACTCCGCCTTTTCTGTCATTCTTCTGCCTGCCCTTCAATACAGTCCTCCTCATTAATGACCGAGAGAGAGAGAGAGAGCATAAAAATCTCCACTGTGTGTGTGCGTGTGTTTGAGACTGCATATATATCTCCACTTTGCGTTGGAACAAATAAATTTTCTTTCATTTTTTGGACCTTTTCTCTTCTTCATCATCTCCTTCTCCAAATTTCTGCAACCTTTCAGTTCTTTTTTTTAACCTTTTTCCCTCCTCATGCCTGAACTACTTCTTCCTCTTATCTTCCCTTACTAACCAAACCAACAGTAAAAAAAAAAAAATAGAAATTCTTACACAGAATCTGATAAATATAAAAATGTCTTCCATGAACAACTGGCTAGGCTTCTCTCTCTCTCCTCAAGAACTCCAAGATCACCCTCAAACTTCAGTTTTCAACTCAGATGAAATCTCAACCGCACAAATTTCTGGGGAATCATGCTTTGATCTTCCTTCTGATTCACCCATTCCCTCTCTCAACCTTCCTGCTCCACCTTTTGGCATTTTGGAAGCTTTCAACAGAAACAATCACTCTCAAGGTTAGCTTCAAACTTCCCAATTCATGCAGATTTAATTATACTATATCACAAATTTAATTCTTTATTTATAGTTTTTTTTGGGGTATGAATTTAATTTAATTTTCTTGCAGAATGGAATATGAACGATGTGAGCATAAACACATTCTCATGCAGCAGCCAGAATTTGGAGGATGAAGACCGGCCAAAGCTAGAAAATTTTCTGGAGAAGAGCAACGTTTATCATCCTATCAATGGAAATGAAAATAGTGGCTATAATACTATATATCAAGAGAGTGAATCCACTTCTTCACATTCAAACAACACAGCAAACAACAGCACCATCGGTCTATCCATGATCAACAACTGGCTGAGAAACAACCCTGCACCGCCGCCGCCGCATCATGCATCGGAGAGCAAGGAGTCTGCGCCGCCCACCTCCGCCACTGCTGCTCAGACGCTGTCGCTGTCTATGAGCACTGGGTCCCAGTCAAGCTCGCCTCTACCCTCCGATAGCAAATTAGCAGCAGTTGATGGTCAAAATCAAACTGTTGCAGCTGCTGCAATTGAATCAGTGCCGAGGAAATCTATCGACACATTCGGACAAAGAACTTCTATTTACCGAGGTGTAACGAGGTTAATATCTTCTTGTAATATAGTGCTATTATTTTATGTGGTCTTCAAATTCAAATTTTCTTGTTTATGGTGGAATATATTTTCTAGTGCAGTATTTATTAGGGTTTTCTTGCTTTTGTGGGGCACTTAATTATTTCATTAGGTGTAGCATCTACGAGACGAGACGATGAATCGGAGTTTTTTGTTTTTTTGTAGGCATAGATGGACAGGGAGATACGAGGCACATTTGTGGGATAATAGTTGTAGAAGAGAGGGACAGACTCGGAAAGGAAGGCAAGGTATGAAGGAGAGGTGTCTGCCATTAATCTCGCAATTATTTTCAAATTATTTTTTTAAGATTTCTCCAATTTAACTCTTGTTTCCTTGTCTCTATATTGGGGTATTATTAACGAAATCCTACTCCAGTTTACTTAGGTACGTCTTGCCATTTTTCCATCTCTTCATATATAGTAATAATATAATTTAAATCAGTTAGATGAATTAATGGTGTTTATTGATTATAATTTATTCTTGCAGGAGGTTATGACAAGGAAGATAAGGCTGCTCGAGCTTATGATTTAGCAGCATTGAAATACTGGGGGACTACCACAACTACAAATTTTCCAGTTGAGTAATACTCCCTCTGTCTCGTTCAAGAAGTCCCATTTTGTTATTTTGGTTGTCCCATTAAGAAGTCCCATATCTTTTTTTGGCAAAAATTAACACACTAATCCAACCCATTTCCTTTATTTTATTCATTTAGTACTTAGGTGAATAGTGTAGTTTACTTTAGTCTACATTGTTTTTCTACTCAACCTACTTTACATCAATAATAAAATACTACTCTAATTACACTCTTTATCATCTAACTCTCTTTTTCTTAATCTACGTGCAATTCTCAAATGAGACTTCTTCACTTGGACGGAGGGAGTATTATTTTTTCATGGATTTGTAATAAATTAATTCGGTATTCAATTTAATGTTCTTGTATAGGCATGCTTCAATTATGTCAGAAATGTAACAATTTATGTGGATATTCGACGTTATTATTCAGATGAGTAACTATGAGAAAGAAATAGAAGAAATGAAGAACATGACCAGACAGGAATATGTAGCATCATTGAGAAGGTAAACCTAAAGTAGTTACTTCAGTAAAAATGTCAAATTTCCTAACAAAATTGTGTAAATATTGGAATGAACCAATTTACATGTTTCCAGGAAAAGCAGTGGATTCTCTCGAGGGGCATCAATGTATAGAGGAGTTACAAGGTAAAATCACACATTTAATTTTTACTAGTACATTTCAAGATTATTATCGGACCACATTAATTATTGGGATTTGAACACGAGACCTCACCCTTAAACCTTCGTGATTGCGACATAGCCCGTTCACTACTTATCCTAACAAATGATGTAATTAATCAGACACCACCAACATGGGAGATGGCAAGCAAGAATTGGAAGAGTAGCAGGAAACAAAGACCTCTACTTAGGAACATTCAGTAAGCTAATCACTACTTAACTCCATCTAATTTCTAGCATTCTTAATTCATCATTTTCCCAAGTCAAAACTGCTTAATTAAATCCTCAACCCTAATTTAGGCACAGAGGAGGAAGCTGCAGAGGCCTATGACATTGCAGCAATCAAATTCCGAGGGCTAAATGCAGTAACAAACTTCGAAATAAACCGTTACGACGTGAAGAGCATTTTAGAAAGCAGCACTCTCCCCATCGGAGGAGCTGCAAAACGGTTAAAAGATACTGAGAAAGCAGAGATGGCTCTGAACCTGCAACGAGCAAACGAGTCGAGCTTGAACCTGCACCTCACAGATGGCCCGATGGCCACCTACGCCACCACCAACATGCAACCGCCCTGGCCCACAATTGCTTTCCAGCCCTCTCAGCCCTTGAGCATGTACCCCTACGCCCACCAACGCTTCTGGTGCAAGCAGGAGCACGACTCCGACGTCGTCAGCCACGGTTACAACGACATAAACCACTATCTTCAGCTGGGGAACACTCACAATTTCATGCAGCAGCCATCTGTTTTGCACAACTTGATGAGCATGGATTCTTCGAACATGGAGCACAGCTCGGGTTCCAACAACGTCATCTACGGCAACGGATCAACGCCTATGATGGGGACCTTGATTGTCGGAGATGGGAATCAGAGCCACCACGGGAATGGTTTATTCCTAGGACATGATCAACAAGATCAAGGGAAGAACAATAATCTTGATAATTATGAGGCCATGTTTGGATCAGCAGATGCTTATCAGCAGGCGAGGAATTTCTACTACCAAACATCATCAAATCTTGGGAAATCGACTGGTAATCTGTATGATCAAGGCTCCGCCTCGACTAACTGGATTCCGACGGCTGTTCCAACCATCGCCGCAAGAGCTAACAACATGCATGGGGCTTCGACGTTTACGGTGTGGAACGATACATGATCGATCGGATTACTATGATGTTTTTGCATGGGATGGGATCATATGTATACATAACTAACTTGATGATTAATTCTTTTTCTTTTTTATGGTTGATGACGTTACTTTGTAGGCCTTAGACATTTTTCGCTCGACGCATGTTTTGGTCTTTAGCTAGCTAGGTTTGACATTAGTGCTATTGACTGGAGTTCATACATAGCCACTGCAAATTCTGTTTCTGGCTATGAATTTTGGGAACTCTGGTTAACTTTGTCTTCGGATATTAAGTAGCTTTTTAAGAGAAAAAAAAAAAACAAATATATACAAAGGATGTTAATTTTTCAATTGTTCAGCAACATGTGATTAATTATTGTTCAGCAACATGTGATTAATTATTGTTATCTTGGGTTCAATTGTTTCTTGAATAATTTGGTCGGTGCTTTATTTTCTTATGCCGTCAGAAGTCTGATGATTATAGTATCAAATTAAAATGGTCTCAAATTATTGATTACAATGCAACATTTGATGATGAAATCAATTAGCAGCAGTGTTTGTTCCCTACCTAGCGAGATCATATTTGGGCAATGGCGTTGGTCTCTTCGATAGTGTAAGAGTGACAGTTCCTTCTCTCCATTTTGGGGGCGGCGACGGCGACGACTTTCCCTTTCCTCTTGGTGACGGTAGACGGGGCGGGCTCGATGGTGGGACTCTCCTGGAAGGAAGGGTAGGACGCGCCGACAGATTGGGAGTTTAGATTCCCCAGACATATAGGGGAGTGTCCAAGCCGACAAGAAGGGGTTTGTCAGATCCATTAAGAGAATTAAAATAGAAGGGGAAATGAGAGAAGTGTATGAAGAATTTGAGGATGGAAGATAGAAATGAGAGTAGAAGATTAAAATAGTGTGGGAATTGAAAATGAAACGAGGTATAGTTATATATGGAAATAAATAAAAGGTGAATTCGGCCGTTTTTAGCCGTTGTCGGCAACGACACTATGTTGGCCAAAATGGCATGTGAAGGCTTTCTTAAATTCTGCACTGAAAAGTTGATTTTTCTTTTTTTGTTTAATAACGGCACGTGCAATGCACGCGCTAAATCGAGACAGTCTTATTCGAGAGAAACAAACTCGAGATGGGGGGGGGGGCTTTGCAACGTGGGTGTCTCAACCTCGAGCCGGCTCGGGACACCCTTTGCATGTGCTCTAAGAGCATAAACAGTGGCGGTCTCTCTTCTGATTGGAGAAACCGATCGCCAAGGTTCCAACCGCCGTCTCCAGTCGAGCACCATAGGGGACCGGGAGCACGTCGTGGCTTTGGTCCCGTTTGCATCCGCGGTTGCGACCATACTCCTCTACCACACATCAATGTCCTGTTTTTTTTTTTCTTTTTTATTTTATTTTTGAAACTAAAAATTAAAATAAAAAATAATTTGAATTCCAACGGATATGTGCCATTTATTTTGTTATTTTTACCTTAATACTACCTCGTCGTCCACTATGTTAAGAGTGGTCTGATTTTTTTAGGGTCCACGATAAATGTGGTTATTCTATAAATGGGAAAAAATGACCCAACTTAAAATTTTATCCTTTCACCATTTATTTTCTTTATTTGTACCTTTTTTTAAGGTTGAAAGGGCACTAACACATTCTCCACTCCCACTCTTAAAATCAGTGTTACTCCATCCGAACCATAATTTTCTCTTTTCAATTCACACATTTGCTACTCAAACTCTCTCATCCTCAACTCCATTTTCTTCGTCTAATCTATTTTCTTTGTTGAAATAATGGAGACAGAGTCTCTATTTAATAGCTGGTTTGGGTATCAACAACGATTCTTATCTTCACCGACTGGAGGTTACCATACTTGTCCTCCAGGGGTTGATATCATTTTTTGTCTTTGTCGGGGGTGGATGTCACCAATTTTTGTCATCGTCGACGAGTACATTCCAACAATTCTCAACGCCGCCTGGTTGGTATCAATCTTTCTTCATACTGTTCGATGGCTACCACTATTTTTCCTCGTTGCTCGGTGCATACCAACAATTTAGAGATTGCAACCTCAACAACAACGACGATCAGGTTCATGGAGAAAAAGAAAAAATATAAGGAAGAGGTGCAATAAGCTCTACCGCCGTCGCCGCCTTCAACGTAGGGGAATGGAAGGCAAAGGGGTCCAAGAAAGCCACAACCTTCGTCAACGCCGCTAAATACAGCTCGAAAGAAAAAATATGCAACTTACTCAGTTGACGAATTGGAGGTCATCGCCCCATGCTACGTGGATATTGGGCTTGACACGATAGTTGAAAACAATCATAAGCTGGTTGTATTATGTAAGAAGATTGTCGTGCACTACAATCTAATTTGGCCGACGACATACTGATGAGGGAGGTTGAACATCTGAGGCAGGTGTGAAAACTCGCAAAGAAGGAAGTTACGAAGTTCAATGACCACTACGTCAAGTTCGCAAGGATGAATCCAAGCGGGGTAAACGATTTCGATCTGTATACAATAGCGGCGGACAAGTACCACAACCTATAAAATTAGCATAATAAAAAGAAGGTGTGTGATGGTCCCGGTAACGAGTGAATTGGTGTATGGAGGGGGGAATACACCAGTAGTGATTTTTATAAAAGTTTTTCTAACAGTTTGAACTTGGTCAGTTCGTGTGGCTCGACAACTGAGAAATTCAGTTAGAGCTATCACACAGTTCGGTGCACAGTTGACTTCTTGGATTGAGGGTCAACTATGTAATCCAAACTGAGGTTTTAGAAAGAGTTGATGTGCGGAATGTGGTGGAATTTTGATGAACCCATAATTGTGTTCATTTCATGTGTCTTTTGTTCGTGTCTTGTGTGTGTTTAGAGTCTGTTTTTTATTTGGGAGGACACAAGTTGGAGGAAGTATGTGCAGGGTAGGACATGTAACATTGTGGGCATAATCCAGTGGAAATCTGTTTAAAAGGCCATGGGCTATGATACGATGCAAATGGACACAGGACTGAAGCTTGGAGCTTGGGCAACAAAGTGAGTACGTAGAGTGAAGCTGTAAGTGAGGTAGTACCCCACATATCTTTATGCCGAGCAGATAGTACCTGGATTGACGTAAATCATGGGCAAGGCGAGCACTGACGTGACTGAGACAGAGTGGAAGAAGCCAATGGCAGAGGATGCTACTTTCTCTCCAAGGAAGAAGATAAGCATGGAAATATTCCGTGTTAATTTTGAAGAGTCCGATCAAAAGCCGAATCTGCCAAGGAGAAGGAAAGTGAATCCAAGTTCTAGTCAAACAAGGAAAGAAGGCCGAACAAGGGAAGGAGTCCAGCCCATGAAAGAAACCGACTTCAACCCTAATTCTCTTCTATATATATGGCTCATCTTCACTCTGTAAAATATTCTGGTTGTGCTTTTACTTCACGTTTAATTTGGAGAGAGATGTGAGGAACGAACAAGTCTTACGGGCAACACTTTATATTTTATGCTTTAGTTTTTGCTGGCTGCTATGGCCAAGTTGTTTTTTGTTTTGCTGAAGTGCAGTTCATATTGCATGTTTAATTTCAAGTATGTTTTCCTTTATATCTTTTGTGTTGATTTCAATTTATATTATGTCTTGCTAAATTCATAAGCCTGGATCGGTGAGATGATTTGAGCATAAACTGAAACACTCATGAGCTCTAATTTGAGCTAAGTACTTGCATGTTTTTATTCCCGAAATACTTAGGGCTTTATATTAGATTTGGGCAAGATAACTGATTGCTTGATCACCATTAAGTTAAGGCGTCTAGATCACTAATAGAATCAGGGTCAACACGAGAGTGTCTCTTGTGCCCTAGTAGATATTAAGTATTGGAGAGCAGTCGGTGTCTTGGAAACCTCTTGGCTGATTTGGATCTAAAAGAAATTAATACTTTTTGGGCAAGATAGTTGTTGAAGAGTCTTCGTGGCTGTCTTGATCAGGAACGGGGTTTTGTCTATAGTGTCTCTGGCATGATCTAAGTTAAAAGGATAGATGAAGAGTAGAGTATTCTAGTCTTGACTTCGTAACCATAGGGCTGGAATTAATCTACTTGGAAACCGAATAGTAATTACATGTGGCTAAAACCTTTGCACCAATGACCGAGTGAGTGTTTATGTTCAATGATTCGATCTCAATCCAGGTGTCTTTTACTATTGATCAAGTTTCTATTTAGTTTTTAGTTATAGTTTTTGGTGCTTGTTGACCAAGACAAGTAGAGTGTAGAACAAGACCCTATTTTGTGACACCGGTTACGTGGAAGAGAGACTATACCAATTCCCTTGGGTTCGACCCTGCTTACCACTGGATACTGCCTACTGAGGGCATAGGAATTATAAATATTATTTGCTCAAAGCTAAATGACGGCTTTGTCAAATTGGCACCGTTGCCGGGGACTTGGTTCCAAGATAGTTAATCTTCAGAGTTTGAGTTCAGTTTATGCCCAAGCCAAAAACTCGAAGTGAATCAAGTGAACTTTTGTTCTTTGAGGATCCTGAGAAAGAGGTTAGGGCTATCAGGGCAAGAAAACGGGAAAACACCTTGGAGGACGTCGTCAACGAGCCTTTAGCGGTCCAGGGCTTGATATGTGAAAATTACTTTGAACAAGACGATCCAAGCTCTACATCTAGTTCAGAGAGTGAAGGATCCGAATGAGAAGAAATGGCAGAAAAGACCATAAGAGAGAGCATGTTCCCTTAAGACAAGGGCATCAAGCCCTCGAGCATCAAGCTGCCCGAGATAATTGGAAATTGGGAGCTTAAACATTCATTGATCGAGATCTTGCCCAAGTTCAGTAATCATCCAGAGTTAGATCCACAAACCCACCTCCAAAATTTTGAGATGACATGCAGCACCGTTCGGGTCAATAACCCTTATAAAAGATTTGAGGATTGTGTAAGGTTGCTCACATTCATCTTTTCACTACTTGATGAGGCACGAGAGTGGCTTTAGACCTTGCCCGTGTATGGATACATGGAAGAAATTGGAACTGACATTCCTCGATAAGTATTTTCCTGTTGGCCGTATCCAAAGCGTGAGGAATGCAATCTCTTCAGTCAAGATGGGCACACATGAGTCGCTATATGAGTACTATGAGAGGTAAAAAAAAATGTTGTCGCAATGCCCATAATATCAGATTGTAGAGATTGATCTTGTAGAGTATTTCATGCGTGGGCTGCGAGCTTCGGAAAGGAAGTGGATCATAGCTGCTTGTGAAGGAGAAATTGTCGATCAATCACAAGCAGAAGTGTTCAAAAAGATAGCTGCTATGGCTGAGTAGTTGAGAGATGAAGATGACATCCCTAGAGGGGGTTCTCATGATAACAGTGGAAACAAGGATGCTCTGGTCAATACCATGAAAGAGTTTATGGCCAAAATAGATGATAGAATGGAGGCATTGAGCAGAAAAGTGGACAGAAAAGAAGTTGTGAGGAAAGTTGTCAAGAAATGTGAAGTGTGTCAAGCTTCGACCCACATTACCTCCGATTGCCCCAATTGGTTCATTGAGAAATAAGAAGTCAAAGCTATGGGGTAGAATCAACAAGGTGGCAATGGGCAACAAAGATTCAGTAATGGGCAGAACAACAACTTCGGATACCCCCCAGAATGAGAATTTGAGATATGGCAACAACCACTACCAAATGCCACATGATCAACAGCAGCCATATGTTCCTTTCCATCGTGACCAGAACAGAGGAGAATTCATGAGGGACACCATGGATCATTTTAGGAAGGATTTTGAGAACTTTTAAATCAAAAGTCGAGGAACGTCTAACAATCTTCAAGCTCAATTGACTCACATCACTCAAACATTATCTAAGCTTGTTGAAGAGGAGAGCGGGCGACTTCCAGCCCAAGTAGAAATTAATAAGGGGCAGGTCAATGCTGTGACCTTGAGAAATGGTAGACTCTTATCTGAAATGGTGCCCAAAGCACCAACCAAGGAACCAGAAAAAGGTGAAGGAGATCAAGATGGGTTCAAGAGATTTATAGGAAATGTACCATGAGCTGGAAGCTAAAAAAGATGCTTCCATCTTGGCCAAGAACCCCATCTTTAGCTTAAAGGAGGATGAACAACTGCTTGAGTCTTTGAAAACTGAAAGAGAAGCAATACAATTGGCCAAGAGGACCAGTTCCAAGCCAAATGGTCCACTTCCACCTTATCCAAGGAGATTTTCCCAAGACAGAGAGCAATAAGAGATGAATAAAATATTGCAAGTCTTCAGAAAAGTCGAGATCAATCTTTCTTTGTTGGTGGCACTTCTATCAATGCCTAAGTGCGCTAAATTCTTGAGGGGGATGTGCACAAAGAAAACAAGGTATCCTGATGATGCTAATTCCATATGGCTAATGTTTCAGCAATAATGAACCCACACTTGCCCATAAAACAAAGAGATCCAGGGATGTTCGTTATACCATGCACTATAGGCACGACCATGATACCAAGGGCAATGCTTGACCTTGGAGCATTGATCAACGTCATGCCCAAAGCTATGTTCGATGATTTGAGGTTTGGACACTAACTCCAACACGTGTTATCATTCAATTAGCGGATCTTTCAATGGTTTACCCAGATGGAATCTTGGAAGATGTTTTGGTCAAGGTAGGAGAACTCATATTCCCTTCCGACTTCTATGTGTTGGATATGGGGAAGCGGACGATCAAGAACCCTGTGATTTTACTTGGGAAGGACCATTTGAAGTTCAAGCTCAATACCAAATGGGGCAGTCGAGATCAGGGATCCCAAGAGTGGGAAAAATTTTAAGGTTAATGGATAGAGGGTGAAAGCCTATTATGGGCAAGAACAGAAGGATATTGGGGAGTCTTCTAAACTCCCTAATGAGAAGGAATATTGAGGAAGGAGTTGAACATTGTGCCCAAGACGCTAAATAGGGCACTGACCAGGAGGAAACCTAGTACATTTCTAATTTCAGTATTTATTTATTTTTTTGTTTTTCATAATTTCTTTTAAGTAATTTTATTTTAAGTGTTAACCCTAGGAAGAAGTATTGTTCCTTGCAAGTGGTGTTTCGTTGGACATGATTGTAGGGGTCAAGAGCAATACAGAAGTAGCAGTTTGCAAAGGAGAGCTATACGAGTGATAGCTATGGTCGAGATGGGCTGTATCTTAGGCACTAAGGCCCGATAGTGACAACCGCCATCACATCAAAGACAACTTGTGAGAAACTATCCTAAAAAGCCGCACCCATCACCCCACAATCAATTTTAGTTTTATGGGCTAGGAAGTTGAGGACCACATCAACAAGGTGAATCGAATTCTGGGCATGATTGATGTCAAGGAGAGCCAGAAAAGGACAATAGGGAGGTAAAGCATGGAGTGCCCACGTTTAAGCCCAAGGATTGGACAACTATCTGGAAGGTCATTGGGACTGGGCCATATAAGGGTTTGGAAAACAAAAGGCACCAGCTAAAGACCAATGCCCTTCGTGTATGTCATAAGATCTTTGCCTACAACCTGTATGGTAAAACTGATAGTGGGAACTCTTTGTCCAACAAAGAGCGATATTTGTTGTGGTGTATGCTAGGCAAGATTAAGGTCAACTTTGCTATGTTCTTGTGCGAGCATTTGAAAGAAGTGATCACGAAGTCAGGGCAGCGATACTCCTGTGGGCACTTTCTGACTGCTTATGCCTATGGGATGGATATGCAGGAGCAGCTGGATCAGTTGGAGACTATGAAGGAGGAGTATCTTGATTTCGAGGCACTCAAAAGAATGAAGGATATTCAGCGAGATGAAGACGGGACTCTGGTTTTTATTGACTATTCTGAGGTAAAAGAGGTTCATCCCAAGCCCCTAGTCGCCGCCGTGATCACCAAGAAAACAACAAGTACCATTGGAGAGTTGCCCAAGGAAACTGATCTATTAACGAGGATGGAGCGTATGGAGAAGCTGTTGATCGAGATACGTGAAGCCCATATTGAGATGCGTAATGCCCAGCGCGCGTTCTTTGCCCACCAAAGATTCAGGTGCCCTCCTGAATCTGCTTCCTCTTAATTTGTTTCCTCCCTGTTTGTAGTTTAAGTTAGATAGTTTGTTGTGTTTTCTTTTAAGTTTTTTATGTTAAGTTTTGTGTTTATGTTTGTTGGCCGAGAAAGATGGAGTGTTGCCCTTCACCCACAATTTGCGAAGCAAATTGTGTGGTGAGGGTATCCGAATTCCTTTCTCAGTTGAGTTTAGCCCGTTTCTAATGTATTGAAACGACTAGAATACGAGGGGAAGTGAGGGTGAAACGACTAGAATAGCCCGGTTTCTCATTGTATCCAAAAGCAGAGTAAATCAGAAGCAGTGTTGCAGCGGAATCAAGTATCGAATATATACACACACATCAATGCTAAGGTCCCACAGCTACATGTATGAAGACATGTAACTGAAAGCTCAAACCAAAAAGACTCGATCTTAAACAACGGTCGCCCAAGCACACTGTACAACTCCATCCGAGCTAACCTGCACATTTTAGAAATAACATGCAGGGCTGAGTACTTCGTACTCAGTGAACACATGACAAAAATAATTGGAAACTTGCTCGATAGAGCTATAAATTGAACTTGCCTCTTTAGCTACATTACAAGTGTTAATAGAGATATTATTTGAAAATAATTTTACTTGTGACAACCATTACAGAAATATTTTGCCTTTCTTTAAAATAATAATCCGCGCGGAAATAATATCTATAAGTATGAATCAATCTACAACTCATCTTCTTGTGGTGTCGAGAAGTAGACCTTTTCCTCGATCACCCTGACCGGCCCAACCGAAGTAAGGCTCACAGTCACCTCATTTAATTAATTAATGCATGCATCGTTCTGTATTTTACAGGACTTTTATCCCGTGCGTCCACAGGACTTATAATCACATCAACACGTAGATGATTGCATACCAAAACATTCAAAATAATTAGGCAAGTCAATTAACTTTAAAAAAAAAACGCACGTAATATATATAATAAACGCACGTAATATATATAATAAGCGCAAGTATCGATCCACAAGGAGTTGATTGTCACTATCTCTTGAAACCTCCTCCACCTGTAAAGAAAGTTTGGTGTTGCTATCTTTGTCACTGAGACTCTCTTGCCCAACACGAAAACTTAAATAAACACTGAAAAGAAAACAGATAATTTGATCAACAATAAAAACGACTTGATCTGGACTAAGACATCGTTAAGTGAAAACTCTAGCTTGGTCATTGGTGCAAATATTTTCATCACATGCATGCATCGTTGGTTATAGGACTTGAATGCTAAGATCCCTTTTTACTCGTCACGCTCTCAACAAACCCTTCCCTGATCTATCCTTACTTAGTTGGTGACGCTCTGCCGGCGCCCTACCTTGGGCAATACCTCTGTCGGAGTCATCATTCAGTTTCTTGCCCAAGGAGCATTAATCACTAGAAAGGCCCAACACGGAATCATCACGTCTAGCCCGATAGGGTAGACACCTTCCTCTAATATTAATCGATCTTAATTGAGATAAGTTATGGAACACACTCCTACTTCCCAATTGATTGGTGATCTAATATTTCCTAAGCGCTTAACGGCCTATTAATCTCTTAATCATATTACACCATATTAAAACAAGTTCATTAACATATCGGGAACACATGCATGCAATTATCTAGCATAAGTTAGACCTCTTAAGCTTAAGTTATCACCTAACTATCTTGCCCAGATCAAGTATTAAAATTTAGCTAGACATGAAAGTAAAATTACGAATACAATAAATTAAAGAACTCATAATAAGAACTATATTAAAAACTTACAAAGTACTTGAAAGTAAATCCGGCCAAAAGTGCAGATGGAAAACAGTATGAACAAAAACACAAAAAAACGTTGCTCGTAGGACTTGTTTTTCTCCTCACGATCTCTCAAATAATAACAAGGAATGAAAGCATAAAGTCGGCATCCTCCGCAGCAGCTAGGCTTCAATATATGTATAGGCGAGCACTTAGGGTTTGAGCCCCCGGTCCTTAACATGGAAGGAATCCACGAGCTACCTTGGAATGCAAGTAATATTTGATAAGCATGACCCCGACATGGCAAGTCACATCTAACTCCAAGAGATCCCTTGCGGATCCTAAATCTAGTCGGATAAGGAAAGATATTTAAGTTCGATCATCTTTTCATTATCCTTCTAGACTTAGGAGAGAAACTCGCCAGCTGACCAAAGCACTCCGCCTATCTTGACCAATCTCACTCTGTCCAAGCTGCTTCCAGAAATGAAGCTTTTCTTCCCTGTATTGCCCAATTTCCACCTGCAAGGCAACATACCACCTCCTGCCCAGAATGTGTCCTTCAAGACACTAAAACTAAACAAAACACACACAAAGACTCGATCTAAACTACCTAAAACAGACACTAAATAGACCAAAAATATGGACTCATCACGCACACATCTTTTGTTTTGGTTTAGAAAAGCCCACCTGGCCGGTGACACTCGCTCAGTTATTTCTTTTCCCTCGTTGATTACTTCTCGCTTCCACTTGTTCCTTCAATATAATATTTAATAAGGACTAATTCGGAAAACAACGAATACTTGTCCCGTTTATTTGGACTTCTACTTGACTCGGGCTAAAAACTCTCGATTATTCTATTTAACCGCTCGATTCTGATTTCTACTCAAGCTCTAATCAACGATTAAGACGCTCAAATTTTCTAAGTTAAAAATAATATAATCCAATTTTCAAAACTTATTGGAAATCATTAACTCACTACTTAGCAAAATCAATTTCTCGTATTCCTTAGTCATTTACTTATAATAATTCTCAAGATTTATTATGGATTATTCACACAATATTTTCCAATAATATCAACTATACATACATGCTTATATAAATAATCAATATTTATATTCTATTATTATTTTGCTCAACTTTTAAACACGGACTTTACATTCTCGTTTCTTATGCAATTAACTTCATTTCACTTAATTTCTCGTTAGTCAACTTTTTGTTACGTTTTGTTCACTTTTTCATAACTTAGTCGTACGAATTCCAAATTGAGTGATTGAAGTGGCTATCATACTTGTTTTGATCTCAATTTTACGTTAGCAACATTATTTACATCTTTTACTTAGCCAAAATTTATAAATTTTCCAGTTTAATTTTCTGCACTAAGTCATTTTCTTTATACTTAGTCTTTTTCAATATTTTCAATTTCTAGTATACTTAAAATTACTCCAATTGAACTCTTAATACATCAATTTATCCAATTCCTCTTAAAATCTAAAGTTCCTAATTCTTTATTCTTGAGTTCTTCGAATTTTTCTATGGATATATAATTTCTTGCTCAATTATATTAATTCAAAGTCTCATTATGCTTATAAAAATTTTAATTGCATAATTACTTCATCAATTTCATCTTTTAGCTATAGAAATGGAAAATTACTATTAACCCTAATTTCTATCGATTATTGTAGGGTTTTCTTCATAGATTTTTATTTCTTTCATTTGGATACATAATTATATTCCAATAAATCCTAATTTCATTATTTTAGGATCAATTATTCTTATTGAATTCAAGAACACTTAGAATTTAATTTTCTTATACTTATAGGGTTTGATTAAATTAGGATTTTTCTCTTTAATCAATCAATTCTTGATTTTAATCTCTTATCTTGTTCTAATTAATTTGAATTTCATTATTCTTAGCTTAATTCATCCATTCGGACTTAAGGAATTTAAAAACACAATTTCTTGTGCTTAGTATAGTTTGAATTTTTCAATTTCTTATGCCAGGGAGATTATTTCTTCAATTTCTTCATAACTTAGACTTATTTTACTTCCAATTTCACTTTTATAACCTCAATTAATTTATATAACTATAGGAATAAAATTTCCAATTTATTTCCTCATACTCTTCAAGTTCTTACAAGCATCATACATATGAGTTTATTTCTTTTGATTGATAGTAATTTTACTCTTAGTACATCTTTAATTTCATTTTTAATACATCAATATAGCAATTATAAAAAAAGAATTATACTTTATCTTTTTGGGGCATAATTTTTGGTACTAACATATTTTTAGAAAATAAATTCTTAACTTCAAATTATTCATGTATTCATACTCTAGCATACTTGAATTATGGATTTCTCTCTTCAATTTAAACATACAAATTGTATTTCAATTTTTCAATTTCACTATTCATCATCTTCCTCAAGTGACTTTCTTTATTATCATGCTTATTTCTTCAATTAAATCATCAAATCATGCTTAGATAACATCATTTATATCGATACGATCATAAGATCAACTAAAGCATGCAAACCCTAATTTTTCTTTTATTTTCGGTTCTCACAAGGGTTTTTCCTTCATGGATTTCCTTCATGGATTTCCTTCTTAATTTCATCATGCTATCATTATCAACACATAAATATACTCATAATTTCAAGATCACAATTTAGAAACATGAAATCCTACAACTAACCCTAAACTACGGTTTTAACATGCATACATGCATAACTTGGATTCTCTTCATTCTTTCCTAATGCAAGGATAGCATGCATGATAATAGAGATAAACCTTGAAAATCTAAGCTTAATGTTTTATGAAAATTGTGCAGAAAATTTTGAAGTTTATAGGGAGTAAAAAGCATGAATATCATGGTGATTTAGGCGGAAACCTTACTTCCTTCCTTGCTCGATGATACTAGACTCTATTCCACGCAACTCTAGCTCCTTCCTTAAGCTTGGATTGAAGAAAAATGGAGGCTAAGGGGTTGCTGCAATTTCGGTAGTTTGAAGGAGGAGAAGAGAGAGAGAGCCGATGGAGAGAGAGAGAGAGATGGAATGGAGTAGTTTTCTTGTGATGGTGAGAGTGGGATTGAGAGTGGGGAAGCCTTGAGTGAGGATGCATATTGAGAGATGAGAGCCGTGTGAGTTGAGGCAAGACGTGAGGATAAGAGAGAGTGATTTTCACTTCCACGGTGTGAGATTGGGGAACTTGAGAGAGTATTACTTGAGAGTATAGAAATGAGAGTATGGAATGGAAATTGAGAGTGTGAGATGAGTGTGTGTGTGCCGACATGGCTAGAAGAGACGAGAGAGAGGGTTCTAGTTTTATTGAGGTAGATTTTATCGGGTAAAAATTCCCGAAAGAAAAGATTTTACGGTATAAAACATCCCTCTTAAAAATATCTAGTTCTCTCGACTTAAAAACTCATCTTTGACACTTTTCCGATATCCAAATCCACTCTACTTAGAACCAATACTCACGAATTAATTTATAGATTCGGAAAACCTAAGTTTGGAATCAAAATTCCAAGAAACAAAGAAATCGGAAAATTTT
The DNA here is from genome assembly GCA_029490685.1 of Schizonepeta tenuifolia. Lineage (NCBI taxonomy): Eukaryota > Viridiplantae > Streptophyta > Magnoliopsida > Lamiales > Lamiaceae > Schizonepeta > Schizonepeta tenuifolia. The sequence goes on from CM055959.1 coordinate 80,186,186, forward strand.
ACTATTCATATTCGTCTTCTCCACTAATAAGGCTTATAACTTAAGTTGTATACATCGGATTTCACTCTAATATTCACCATTAGTCATAAAATATTTTCTAGATTCAAAAGAGCCCTACTTTTAGGTATGAATTCCGAATAACGAATAATGCCGTAAAAAGTTACTATTCACGTAAGCATACTTTCAAAATAAAATTTAAACTCGACTCCAACGATCTCAGAAAATTCTCTAACTCACTTCAGTAGTCTTAAAATAAATTTTGGAGTCTAATGACACTGATTAGATTAAATTCGGAGCTCGTTGACCGGAGTTAACTTTATGGTCAAAGTTACTATTCATCGGAAAGTCAACTGTCTCGGAAATTTCTAAAATTTGAAGTCATGCTAAAACTCACATTTCTAAACTCATATAACTCATCACATCTTTGTTTAGAGTTGCCGAAACGAGAAAAAAATACGATTTTACCCTTAGGGGTATTTTGATAATTTTACAAGAATATTTATTCTCGAAAATTTTGATCACACACATTCACATATAATCACGTATAAACACACATTAAAAGCATTTAAACATGAATAATCACATTTAAGATGGTTAATCTATGCTTAGAAATATCGTAGGATGTAATACCCCGGAAAATTTCTACTGCATTAAAAATTCAAAGTTAATAATAATTACGGCTTTGCACGCCTAAGTTCATGAATTAGAATTCTAAGAATAACAGTGAAATCCGTTTCTAAAAATAAATTACGGAATTCAGCTTAACGACTACTGTATTAGGGTTTTTGAGGTCGAGAAAATTCTCGTTAGAAAACTCGGTTCGACAAACCGTCGAACTTTACATTCACTTATTTCGCAAGACGAGTAAGTTAGGAAAAATCGTTTTTATTATTTTTTCGGGCGAAACCTGGACTGTAATGTTTCGAGATTTTGTCGGATTTTAGATTTTAAATATTACTTTCCGAATAAGTTAAATACGTCGGAATTAATGGTCGAATCGAAATTTGACGAAAACGTGCCGAATACGTTTTTCATTCTCGATTTTTATAACGTCATAACGAGCCGAAAAAACGCGGTGTTGGAGAAAAATCTCTCCTCTTGGCCGACTTGCATACATACTTAAACATAGATATTTTAATTTTATATCATATACACTTTATGACTCATTCCATCTTATGTATTCTAATAGTATTTAATTGGACACCTCATGCTTGATAAACTTTACACCTAAGGCTTAATTGAAATATCTAAGATAAAAGTTGTCATTACCTTCCCTCCCTCTCTCATAACTCACTCCACACACACACTATACATCTCTCCCAAATTTCTCCTTCACCATTGTTATTCATCCAAGGTTCTTCAAGCTTTTCTTCTCCAAGTTCATCAATCATCCACCTTTTTTCAATTTCAATTCCATAATTAGCAAGGTAATTACTTGATCTTCAATTCTATCCAATTGGATTTTTAATCCATTTATTTTTCAATATGATCGAAAATTACTAGATGTTGTAATAGGATGTTTAAGCTTTAATTTCTTGTTATTAGATGGCTAGAATTGATTTTCTATGGTTAAAATTTCAAAGAAATCAAGAACCCTAAACCTAATAAGTGGACCGAAAATTAGGGAATTTAGTTAGGATGTTTTAATCTTTAAATTGTTTGGATAATTAGACTTAGAAATGGTTTAATTAATGATGGATACAAGAAGAAATGGTTTTCCCTATGATTTGTATGGTGACCGATTTAGGGTTAGGGATTGAGTTGGAAATTTTCAATTAATGATGTAAAAGTTTAATTCAATGATTAATATTTGATGTAGTAGGATTAAAATTGGAATAATGGATTAAATTGAAGAAGAAAGACACTCCCCCTAATTATTTGCTATTACCAAAAATTAATAAGATTTAAGGGTTGATGTAGTTCAATTTTAATTAAGTAATTGATGATGAAATAATGTCTAGTTGTTAATTGATAATTATATGAATTAAATGGAATTATTCTAAAAATATTATGTAAAACATAAGAGACGAAGAATTGGAAATAAATCGAGTATGGTTAATGATTTGAAGTGATGACATATGTAGTAATGATTCTTGATATATAACGATCGATAATGTAGAAGTTGAACGAATTTCAATAACGTTGAATTTCTCGTAAGAAGTGAATAAATGAATATAAGTAACGATAGGAAAGTCGAGTAAGAAAAGTAATTAGATATAAATGAATGTTATTGATAAGTGAATAAGTTTGTAGTTGACGACGTGTTAATCCGAGTTATGGAATGCTAAATATAATTGAAACCAAGAAGGTAGAATTGGAATTAGGAACTTGAATTGGTATAGTAATTGTATAGTTTGAACGACGAGGTTTTGATCGTCGTATTTATAGACGAGAAATAAAAAGGAGTTCTTCACGTATGAAAATACGTGTTGACTGCCTTGAGGGTAAAATTTCGTAAGAATTTAGGTTCGATAACATAGAACGAACCTAGGAAGTCATACGTCAATTTTTTTATCGAGCATTAGGGTTTCACTCGGCAGTTTTGCGATCCTTTCCGAAAACTGCCATATCTCTTAGCTCGTTTATCGGAATTGAGATCCGTAAATTGGAGAGTAAACTAGACATCCAAAGCTTTCTCACGGTACATGGCACTTCCCCTGTTTCCAAATACTCTGTTCTGGAAAACCTCCAGAACCTCTGTTTTGTGCAGTGAAGTTTCAAAACTTAATTTCTTAAGTTGATTTCTTCTCAACTTAATTTCATTCGATCTTTTAAGTCGTTCCAAGTATCGACTATCATAATTTACTGACATTAGCATCAAGTAAGAGTTCTAAATAAGAAATGTTCGATTCTCGTTCCTGTTTAATTAAAAGAATCTAGAATAGCGTGCAAAGGCCTAAAAGCTTAAGAACATATGAGAACTAATTCAAATTTGATTTCGATTTCCGTTTTCTTTTATCGACTTGATGACTTATCAAAGTTATGATTATTTATGATGAAGGAGAAAGTCAGCACTCGGGATAAGACGAAGGGTCGACGACAGAAAACTCGTTTAATAGTTCTGTAACTTATAAGGTGGGCTTTCCTATATACAAATAAAATGAGCAATGCTCGAAAACCTTTTCTTTATCGCTTTGATAATCGTGTTTTCAAAGTGATAATCATGGCATGAACTATTTTGTATTTTATGTGAGTTCTCTTGTACCTTATGAGTTAATCAAAAGGGGATAACTAACGATCGGCTTTGAGTTAGTCTGTAATGCCCCGTAAATTCCTTACGATCTTAAAATTTTAAAGTTAATTAAATAAATGGCTTTGCACACCTAAGTTTATGATTTTGAATTCTAAGACTAACGGTCGAATCCGTTTCCGAAAATAAATTACGGAAGTCAGCTAGACGACTACTGTATTTAGGGTTAGCGCGTACGAAAAGTTTTTAGTTCGTGAACTCAGAACGGAAAACCATCTGATTTTTATATTCACGAAATCGCGATACGAACTCGCCCGAGAAAGTTCGTTTTTATGATTTTCTGGACGAAACTCGGACTGTGTCGTCCCTAGTTTTTGTCAAAATAAATTTTTATAAATTTATTTTCCGTTTAAGTTTCGTACGTTAGAATTTTCGGTCAAATCGGATCGCGACGATTTTGTGCCGAGCGACGTTTTTCACCGTTCGATTTCCGTAACGTCGGATCGCGCCGGAAAAGCGCGTATTTTTCTCCTTTTTCCCACCTTGGCCGACCTTCTTCACTCTCTCTTAGATGATATTTTCATTTTATTAGTTAATTAAGGGACACCTTAGCTAGTTACTATTCATGCTTTACACCTTGCAACCTTATATCATTTTGTTTAATTCAAACTTAGTCCACCTCTCTCTCCCACACCTTAAAATCGGCAGCCCCCATTCCTCCATCTCCCATCTTCATTTTTCCATCCTCCATTGAAGAAACCTTCAAGAACGCCAAGAAGAAACACACAAGTCTTGATTCATCCATCCAATCTTAACACTTTCTTCATTAATTAGCAAGGTAATCTTCTCCTCCATATTTCTATCCATCAATCTTCTTCTTCTTTTCATTTTCTTCTTTTGATCGAAAATTATAGTTATGAAATAGATGATTCGATCTTGAATTAATGAAATTGGATGTGTTGGATAGGTTAATTAGGGTTTAGAATTGAGCAAAATTTAAGAACCCTAATCCCCTATTAATACCGAAAATTTAGGGTAAATTAGTAGGATTTTGGTTTTCTTCAATTAATGATAAATTCATGCTTAAGAGATGTTTAATTAGTGATTAGAACAAAGAGGAATCGAAAGCCCCATGTTTTTTGTGAAATTCGATTAGGGTTTGAGTATGATTTGGGGATTTATGCATGTTAGTATGAAATTGGATTGCAATTGTTCAATTGATGTTATAGTAGGTTGATTAGTGAATAAATGTTGTTAATTGGAGAAGAAAATCACTCTCTTAATATATATGTCAATACCGAAATTATTTAAGAAATTAGGGGTTTTCATGTGTTGAGTTTAATTGATGATTTGATGATGGAATTATGTTGTAATTGATGTGAATTGATTATGGGATTTTAATTAGATTTTTCTAAAATTATTTATCGTAATGTAAGAGACGAAGAACACGTTATAAGTTGAAATATAGTGATGGTATGAAATCATTGCATGCATAGAAGTGATTCTCGTTAGATGTAGATTGATGTCGTAAAATATGAACGGAATCCGACAACTTTGAAAATCGCGTAAGAGACGAACAATTAGTCGTAACTAATAATCGAGAAGTCGAATGAGAATTCTAATTTGATATTATTGTCTATGATAGACTTGAGAACAACTTTGTAGTTGGTGTCATGAGCTTTCGAGCTATTATTATATGAGCTATAGTTATAGTCGAGAACTAGAACGCGAATTGCATAAATTGTTGGTTTAGTAATTGTTAGTTGAAAGCCGACGTTTAGAACGTCGTGCTATTGGACGAGTTTTGAGAAGGAGTTCGTCACGTACGGGAGTACGTGATGACTGCCTTAAGGGTTCTGTTTCTAAGGAAATCGAATACGAGAGCTTAGAACGAACCTAAGACGTTATACGTCAAATCTATCAAGCAACTAGGGTTTTCGCGGCAGTTTTGCGACCCTCGCCGGAAACTGTAATAACTTTTAGCTCGTTTATCGGATTTGCGATCCGTGAATCTGAGCGTAAACTAGACATCCAAAAATTTCAAATGGTACAGGGCTCATCCCCTGTTTCCAAATCCCCTGTTCTGAGCAGTCCCCAGAGTTACTGGATTGCGCAGTAAAATTTCAGTTTCAATTCTCCTAAGTTGTATCAATCACAACTTAGTTTCTTTCGATCGTTTAAGCTGTATTATCTAACGAATATCTTCCTACTGACCCTAGAGTCAAGTATGGAGCCTTGAGTAATAAAACCAGTCGAGATCTCATCTCTTATCCTTTCAAATAAAGAAGTAGTAAGCGAGAAATTTCATAAGTCGTTTAAAGAACTAAAACGTAATTCTCCTAAGTTGATTCTTTCCAACTTAGTTCCTTATAATCTTTTAAGTTGTATCGAGCTACCGACTACCCTCTCTACTGACCTAAGAGTCGAGTATGAGACCTTCCGAGTTCTAAACGAGATTAGTACGAGTCTCGTTCCCGTTTGAGTAAAATGAATCTAGTAAGCGTGCAAATGCCTAAAGAATGAAACGACTAAATCTTATTTCGATTCTTTTTGATCGATTATCGTTTACGACCCGTTTTTAAGTATTATTGTTTTACGATGAAGGAGAAAGCCAACTGTAAAGAAAGGACGAAAGATGCGAAGTTGGAAGCTTTTGCTTTTAGTTCTGTATATCGAGGTGGGCTTTTATATACAAAATAAAACGAGCAATGCTCGGAAAATCTTTCTTTATTGCTTTGATATCTGTGTTTTCAAAGTGATATTATGGCATGAACTGTTTTATGTTTTATGTGAGTTCTCTTGTACCTATCTGAGTCAACATTCGTGTTTTCCAGATTTAGAGTTAATCTAACTAGGTTAACTAACGATCGGCTCTGAGTTAGCTGCTAAGTGCTTTCCAGAGTTAGTGCACTTTATAACCTGTGGTGTATGTGATATCCTGTTGAGGGGTACCAACCACGGTGAATGAGGATTGGTCAAGATTGAACATAGCATACCGGAAAATGCTCGGCCGAGTAAATTGTGAAAATCAGTCAGAAAATGTTTAGTAGACACGGGTCCCTTTTCAATAAAACCCCGATGTGCTACAATTATAAAATGCCATATTTATCTATACTTATGATTATGATTTCGGCATCGTGCCCACTAAGTACGTTTGTACTTAGCCCTGCATTGTTTTCTAAATGTGCAGGTTGAAGCGACGGTGAGCGGCGAGGGTTGATGTTGAGTTGAAAGATAGGATGCCTTAGTTAAGATTCTTCCGCTGCAGAACTCTCAGTCTTCTTTTTAAATGTACCTTTGAAACAATACACTGTAGTTAAGTCTGTAAATATGAACTTAGTTTCTACTGTGTACTTTTGTCGAGTAATTCTTAGCGATTAACTCTTTCTCATTTATATTCAAGTCTTGTTCATGGTTTGTTTGATGTCTTTTATGTATGATTAGTCAGTTAGCCCCCTTCTTCTCCGCTTCTTTAACCCAACCCCAGTCGCACCCCGGCTTCTGCCGTCCCTCGGGATTTGGGGCTGTGACATATTCAAAAGGGGCTTTCCAAAGTTAGTGTACTTGTAGCATGTGGTGTATGTGGTATCCTGTTGAGGGGTAGCCAGCCACGGTGAATTATGACTGGTCAAGATTTGAACGTAACATCTATGAAAAATGCTTGATCAAGCTACTTTATGAACGAAAGAAAATGTTTAGTAGACACGGGCCTTTAATGAAAAACCCCGATGTGCTAGAGAAATGAAATGCCTGAATTATCTATACCTATGATTATGTTTTCGGCAACGTGCCCACTAAGTACTTTTGTACTTAGCCCTGCATATGTTTTCTAAATGTGCAGGTTGAAGCGACGGCAGCGGTGGACGGTTGAGTTAGGGTTGAATAAAGATAGGAAAGACTTGTATTCATATCTCACTTTTCCGCTGCTAAACTCTAAGACTTTTGTTGTATATATTTAAATCACTGTAGCCTGAGTCCTGTTTATAACTTAGAATCTTTCAAGATCTTGTCCGAGTGATCCTTCGAGATCAACTCCTTCTTTTGTTATAAAGTCTTGTTCATTGAAATTGTGCTGTCTTCTATGTATGTTTATTCAGTCATCCCCTTTCTTCCCCGCCTCTTTAATCCAATTCCAGTCGCACCCCGGCTTCTGCCGTCCCTCGGGATTTGGGTCTGTGACAGGTTATTCCAAGTCTTGACCTACATTTTAGCCACTTTTCCCAAAGCAAAGTGTGTGAGTGGAGGTCTTCTTTGTTAAGTTTTGTTGAGTCAGTTTTTGTTGTGTCTTGGTCACCACTTTACACACTTTGCCCAAAGCAAAATGTGTGTAATAACCTGATTTTTCTAAGCGTAGATTAATAGTCTTAAATGTGAGATTTCATGCTTAAGTGCTTTTAATGTGTATTTATATGTGATTATATGTGAATGTGTGTGATAGAAATTTTCGAGAATAAATGTTCTCATAAAATTACCAAAATACCTCTGAGGGTAAAATCATAAATTTTCTCATTTCGGCAACTCGAAACGAAGATGTGATGAGTTATATGAGTTTAGAGATGTGAGTTTAAGTATAAGTTTGAATTTTAGAATTTTCCGAGACAGTTGACTGTACTATGAGTAGTAACTTTAATCGAAGAATCAACCCCGGTCAACGAGCTCCGAGTTAGTCTAATCAGTGTCATTAGACTCTAAAATTTATTTTAAGACTAATGAAGTGAGTTGGAGAATTTTCCGAGATCGTTTGAGTTGAGTTGAGTTTGAATTTTATTTTGAAAGAATGCTTAAGTGAATAGTAACTTTTACGACATTCTTCGTTATTCGGAATTCATACCTAAAAGTAGGGCTCTTTTGAATCTAGAAATTATTTTATGACTAATGATGAAGATTATAGTGAAATCCGATGTTTATAATTTAAGTTATTGTCACAGCCCCAAATCCCGAGGGACGGCAGAAGCCGGGGTGCGACTGGGATTGGATTAAAGAAGCGGGGAAGAAAGGGGATGAAAGCATAGACATACATAAATGACAGCATAATCTCTATGAACAAGACTTTATTAATGAAAGGAAAGAGTTAATCGACAAGATCTCAAAAGGTTATAAGTTATAAGTACAGAACTTAAATCCAAAAGTGATATTCTTAATTACAAAAGATGAGTCTAGAGTTTGGTAGCGGAAATGCAACTACATATATAGTCTTCTCCTATTGACAACATTAACTCCTAACTCAACCATCACCACTTCCGTCGCTTCAACCTGTACATTTAGAAAACATATGTAGGGCTAAGTACAAAAGTACTTAGTGGGCACATTGCCGAAAACATAATCATAAGTATAGATAAAACAGGCATTTCATATCTGTAGCGCACTGGGGGTTTTCTTTTTTAAGAGCCCGTGCCTACTAAACATTTTCGTTCTCATTTTCATAAAGGTTAGCTCTGCAGAGCATTTTTCATAGATGTTATGTTCAAATCTTGACCAGTCATAATTCACCGTGGCTGGCTACCCCTCAACAGGATACCACAGGCTACAAAGTGCACTAACTTTGGATAGCTAGTCTCAAAGTCCGATCGTTAGTTAACCCCTTTTGATTAACTCATAAGGTACAAGAGAACTTACATAAAACACAAAACAGTTTATGCCTGATTATCCCTTTGAAACCACAGTAATCAAAGCTCATAAAGAATCACTTTCGATTTGTGGAAAAACCCACATTTTATTTGTTATATAATAGAAAGCCCACCTTATAGATTACAGAACTATTAAACGTGCTTCCGTTCTTCAATCTTCCGTCCTTTCCTTATGCTGACTTCCTCCTTCATAGTACATAAAATATATCCTCGATAATTCGTTGAGACGACAAAAGAAAACGGAAATCGAAATCGAAAATGATATAGTCTTTTAAGCTTTTTAGGCATTTCACGCTAAACTAGATTCTTTTAGTTAAACGGGAACGAGACTCGAACGCATCTCATTTAGAAAATATTTGGTTCCTTACTCGACACTTATGTCGGTAAAAACTGAAGTCGATAGCTTACAACGATTTATAAGATCAAAAGGAAACAAGTTGAAATGAATTCAACTTAAGAATCTATGTTTTGGAAATTATTGTTCAGATCAGTAGGTTTGTACAGAACAGGGGATTGTGAAACAGGAGATGAATCTTATACCAAAAGAAGGATACGGGTATCTAGTTTACTCTCCAATTTACGGATCTCAATTCTGATAAACGAGCTAAAAGATATGGCAGTTTCCGTGGAACGTCGCAAAACAGTCCGAGTTTAACCCTAAGGCTCGATAACTCGGCGCACGACTTCCTAGGTTCGACTTACGTTATTCCACTTCATTTTCCACGAAATTCCCGACTCAATGCAGTCTACACGTATCCTCATACGTGTTGAACTCCTTTTCATTTCTCATTTATAAGCTCGACGGTTAATTCTTCGTCTTTAAAACTACACAATTACTATACCAAAATGATTTCTAATTTCTCGTTTCTACTTCTCGTTCACAACTATAACTCATCATCTCGTATCTTGAATGTAAACATCATTAACTACAAACTTGATCACTTAACATTAACAATCATTAATATCTAATTACTTTCCTTATTCGTCTTTTCTATCGATACTAACGTTCGATTCTTCGTTTCTTATAAAAATTCCGACGTTATTAGAATTCGTTCTAACTTTCCGAAATCGATCATCATCTATCACGATTCATTAACACGTAATTCATATCCTCATATCATCATCTATTCTCGACTTATCGTCGATCGTTCGTCTCTTAACGAAAATTCTACGTTCTCCATTTTCGTTCAAATTTTACGACAACGATTATCATCTAACGAGCATTACTAACATGCAAATTATATTATCAAAACATTAACGAGCTTCAACTTACCGACACGTTTCCGCCTCTTACGTTTTTCGTTTTATTTCTAGAAAAATCCCAATTAAATACATAATCATCCTCATACATCGTATATCTCATTTCTATTAATCAATCGAGCATATCATAACATTTACTATACTAAATCGACCAATCTTCATCTCTTATCCTTCAACTTTTATTTTTAGAAAAATCTAAAACAATTCATATAGTCAATTAACAACATGTAGATCACTAATCTATCGACCAAACATCAAGGAAATCGAACTATGAAAAACCCCTAATCTTCACAAAAAAAATTGGTAATTACATAGCTCAAAGGGGAATGATTTTTCTTCATGATTCAATCCGTAGAACTTAATTCTATGCATCTAATAACTTGAATTAAAGCTTAAACCATCCTACTATAATCCTATAATTTTCGGTCAACAACAAAAATTAAGGAATTGGAATTCTAAATGGATAGAATGATAGATTAGATCATTACCTTGAATAATATGTGATCGGAAATGAAATCGATCGATAAACAAGAAAGCTTTGAGGATCAAAAGCTTAAGAAAATGAAGAACACACTTGGAGATGGTGAAGAACTTGAAGTACAAGAGAGAGAAGAGAGAAAGAGAGAGGGGGGCGGCAATGTGAGAGGAGAAAGTGAGAAAATGTGGTGAGGTGGTGGCTATTTATACATAAAGTAGGAAAAGATCTAACAACATGAGTCATGGGGTGTAGGTGGCGGTTTAGGTAGATATTTTAGTCGAATATATCGTGTTTTACGGGTCTAATACGACATTATAAAATCGAGAAATTGTTTTCTTAGACGGTTACGTATTCGACGAAATTTAATTCGTCCGTTGGATTAGAAATAAATCACATACTCTGAAAACCTAATTCGTTTTTCAAAATCCGAGAAAAAGTCAAGATTAGACAATCTAAAATTCGCCCAGAAAATCATAAAAACTAACTTTCTCCGGTGAACTCGTATTGAAGAAAAAGTGAATGTAAATTCTGACGGAATTTAATTCTGAGTTTTCGGGCGAAGAGCTTATCGGACGCGAAAACCCTAATATAGTAGTCGTTCGCCCGATTTCTGGAAATTATTTTCTGAAACGGATTTCACCGCAAATCTTAGAATTGAAATTCATGATCTTAGGCGTGCAAAGCCATAATTATTATTAACTTTTATATATATATATATATATTTTTTAGACAGTAGAAATTATCTGGGGTATTACAGTTATAAGTCTTATAAGTCGAGTAGACGAATATGAATAACGATTTTTCCCGATTTCTTCGTTTCTTGGAATTTTGATTCAAAACTTAGGTTTTCCGAATCTATTAATTAATTCGTGAGTATAGATGCGAAGTAGAATGAATTTGGATGTCGAAAAAGTGTCGAAGATGAGTTTTTAAGTCGAGAGAGTTAGATATTTATAAGACGGATGTTTTATACCGTAAAATCGTTTCTTTTAGGGATTTTTACCCGATAAAAATTACCTAGATGAGTCTAGAACTCTCTCGTCTCACACACACCCATGTCGGCACACACACTCCTCACACACCCTCGAATCTAAATCCTTACTCTCAATTCTCTACTCTCAACCTCTACTCTCTTTAAATGCATACTCTCAACCTTGGAGGTGAGGATCACTCTCCCTCATCCTCTCATCCCATACGTCTCTCTCTCAATATATGAGGATGATTACTAAAGCATTCCCTACTCTCACTTTCACTCTCACAACATACACAAATCACCTCATTCCATCTCTCTCTCTTTCTCTCTCATTTCCATCAGCAACCACCATCTTTTTCTTCCCTAAAACTGCCGAAAATATGCAGCAACCCCTTAGCCTCCATTTTTCTTCAATTCAAGCTTAAGGAAGGAGTTAGAGTTGCGTGGAATAGAGTCTAGTATCATCGAGCAAGAAATGTAATACCCCAGAAATTTCGTACTGACTTAAAAATTTAAAGTTAATAATAATTATGGCTTTGCACGCCTAAGATCGTAAGATTAAATTCTAAGATTTACGGTGAAATCCGTTTCCAAAAATAAATTCCAGAAATCGGACGAACGACTACTGTATTTAGGGTTTTGGCGTCCGTTAAGTTTTTCGCCGGGAAACTCGGAATCGAATTCCGTCAGATTTTTACATTCACGAAATCGCGATACGAACTCGCCCGAGAAAGTTCATTTCTGTGATTTTCCGGACGAAATTTGGACTGTGACGTCCCGACTTTTTCTCGGATTTTGAAAAACGATTAAGGTTTTCCGAGTACGTTAATTATTTCCAATCTAACGGACAAATTATATTTCGTCAATTCCGTAACTATCTAGGAAAATGTTTCTCGACTTTTAAAACGACGTTTAAGAGCCGGAAACGAGTTATTTCGTTAAAATTTCCCTCGCCAAACACAACCCTAATGACTCACACTACTTTAGTTAGATATTTTTCTTAACTTTGTGAGTCACCATATGGACTCACCATCCCTCTCTCCTTCTCCCCTATTTCCGCCATCTCCCTCCCCAATTCACTCTCATTTTCTTCTTCATCATCCTCCATAGTTCTTCATCTTTCAAGCTTTTCAAAGCTCCACAAGTCTCTCGTCTACCGATCATTTTCATTTCCGAATCCATAATACGAAAGGTAAGAACTTCGTCTCTAGTTTGATCCGAATAAATCTTCTTTCCCCTCTCTTTTATTTTTTCAAAAATTAGGGAATGGTTTAGTATGTGAATTCTTAATCGATACATGCTCTAGGATGCTTAGAATCGAGTTCTACGGACCGAATCATGAAGGAAAAATCAAGAACCCCAACCCCTATAAATACAGAAATTTTTCTGTTTTGGGGCTTTCGTCTCATACTCGATTTCTTCGTCGAATTGATGATAGATTAGTGTTTCTCATGTCGTTAATTGATCTTATGAATTGTTTTAGATTTTTCTAAAAATAAAATCCAAAACCTAAGAGACGAACAAGGCTCAATTTAGGTTAGTAAATGTTGAGATATGCTCGATTGTTTAATGGAAATGAATTATACGATGCATGAGGATGAATATATATTAAATTGAGATTTTTCTAAAAATAAAATAAAAAGTGTAAGAGACGAAGATGTAGTGATAAGTCGAGGCTCGATAATATTTTGATAATATAATTTGCATGTTAGGAATGCTCGTTAGATAATAATCGTTGTCATGAAATTTGAATGAAATCCGATGACTTTGGAAAATCCGTAAGAGACGAACAAATGTATGTAATTAATGATAGGAAAGTCGAGTAAGATTGATAATTGGATATTAATGATCATTAATGTTGAGGGAACGAAATTGTAGTTGACCGTCGTGTTGATCCGAGCTATAAAATATTGAGTTTAAGTTATAATCGAGAAGTTAGGACGAGAATTGATAACTTGTTTGGTTTGGTAATTGTTTAGTTGAAACGACGAGGTTTTGATCGTCGTGGTTATAGACGAGAAATGGAAAGGAGTTCATCACGTATGGAAATACGTGTTGACTGCCTTGTTGTGTAAAATTCATTAGAATTTAAGTTCGATAACATAGAACGAACCTAGAAGAACGTGCGTTAATTTTATCGAGCATTAGGGTTTCACTCGGCAATTTCTGCGACGTTCCACGGAAACTGCAATATCTTTTAGCTCGTTTATCGGAATCGAGATCCGTGAATTGGAGAGTAAACTAGACACCCGAGGCTATCTTTTGGTACAGGGCACGACCCCTGTTTCGCAATCCCCTGTTCTGGAAAGACTCACTGACTTCGTGCAGTGTATGTTCAAATTGTAATTTCCTAAGTTGTTTTCTTCTTAACTTAGCTTCTTTCAATCTTTGAGGTCGCTATGAGTTTACGAATGCCTTCTTCCTACTGACCTCAGTGTCAAGTATAGAGCCTTGAGTGCTAAACGAGATGAGTTCGTATCTTGTATCCGTTAAGTAAAGAAATTTAGTTAAGCGTGCAAATTGCTAAATCATCTAAAGAACTAAAACTTAATTTCCTAAGTTGATTCCTTTCCAACTTAGTTCCTTTTGATCTTTTAAGTCGTATCGAGTTATCGACTATCCTCTCTACTGACCTAAGAGTCGAGTATGAAACCTTTCGAGCTCTAAACGAGTTTTGTTCGAGTCTCGTTCCTGTTAAACTAAAAAGAAACTAGTAGCGTGCAAATGCCTAAAGAAACAAAACGATTAAAAACTAATTCGAATTTCCATATTCGATTATCTTTTACGACCAAATTTAAAGTTTGATTATTTTACGATGAAGGAGGAAGTCAGCAGTAAGGAAAGGACGGGAGATCAGGAGAACGGAAGAGTACTTTAGTTCTGTAAACGCTAAGGTGGGCTTTTATTCTATAACAAATAAAATGTGGGTTTTTCCACAACTCGAAAGTAATTCTTTATCGCTTTGATAAATGTGTTTTCAAAATGATAATCATGGCATAAACTATTTAAATATTTTATGTGAGTTCTTTTGTACCTATCTGAGTTAACATTCGTATTTTCCAGATTTATGAGTTAATCAAAATAGGTTAACTAACGATCGGCTTTGAGTTAGCTATTAAGTGCTTTCCAGAGTTAGTGCACTTTGTAACCTATGGTGTATGTGATATCCTGTTGAGGGGTAACCAGCCACGGTGAATGAGGAATTGGTCAAGATTTGAACGTAACATACCAGAAAAATGCTTGTACAAGCTAATTTATATAAATGAGTCAGAAAATGTTTAGTAGACACGGGACATTTTCAATAAAACCCCGATGTGCTACGATTATGAAATGCCTGATTATTTATACTTATGAATATGTTTTCAGCAGCGTGCCCACTAAGTACTTTTGTACTTAGCCCTGCATATGTTTTCTAAATGTGCAGGTTGAAGCGATGGAAGCGGCGAGGCTTGAAATAAGTTGTCTAGGAAGACTTTAGTTAGTATGAATCACATTCCCGCTGCAAAACTCTAAGTACTTTGATGTTATGTACATTACGTAAAACTCTGTAGTTTATGTCTGTAAACTTGAACTTAGATGCCTTTTTGAGTACCTTCTGTCGAGTAATCCTTCGAGAATTACTCTTCCTTTTATAAATAAAGTCTTGTTCATAGTATGTATGATTCTCTTATGTGTGTATGTTTAGTCAGTCCCCTTCTTCCCCGCTTCTTTAATCCAATCCCAATCGCACTCCGCTTCTGCCATCCCTCTGGATTTGGGCTGTGACAAGAAAGGACCAAGGTTTCCACCTCTATCACTCGATTTTTATGTTATTTTTCACCTTAGGAGTTTTCAATTTTCTGCACCATTCTTGTGAAGCATGAAGCTTAGATTTTCAAGGTTTATTTACATGATCTTGCATGCTATCCATGCACTAGGAAAGAATGAAGAAAATCCAAACTATACATGTGTGCATGTTAGAACCGTATGATTAGGGTTATGGAGCAATTTCATGTTTTAAAATTATGATCTTGATGTTATGAGTATATGCATGAGTTGAAGATGATAAATAGATGAAATAAAGAAGAAAAATCATGAAGGGAAAACCCTAGTAGAAACTGAAAATTATGAAGGAATTAGGGTTTTGCATGCTTTTGTGGTGATTATGATCTTGATGATATAGATGATGATATATAAGCATGTTTATGAAGAAAGTCATTAGAGGAAAATGATGAATAGTGAAATTGAAAAATTGAAATATGATTTGTATGTTTAATTTGAAGATGGAAATCTATAATCCAAGCATGCTAGAGTATGAATACATGAATAATTTGAAGCTAAGAATTTATTTGTGAAATTCATGATTAATACCGAAAATTAATGCCTCAAGAGTATAAGTTATAATTTTTATGATAATTTTTATATTTGATGGATTAGAAATAAAATAAAGATTATGCTATGAATAGAATTACTATCAATCAAAAGAAATAAATTCATAAGTTTGATGAGTATAAAAATTCAAAAGTATGAAGAAATAAATTAGGAATTGATGTGTGTGTTTTTGGTTGTTTAGAATTCGAGGTGTTCTAGTGTTTTATGTGGATGTAATGCACGTTTAGGTGTTAATTTGTGCAGGGATTATAGAGTTTGAGAGTGCAAATGTCACAGCCCCAAATCCCGAGGGACAGCAGAAGCTGGGGTCCGACTGGGATTGGATTAAAGAAGCGGGGAAGAAGGGGCTGACTAACTAAACATACATAAAAGACAACATACATTCAATGAACAAGACTTTACTAATATAAAAAAAGAGTTAATCGCGAAGGATTACTCGACAAAAGTACTCGAAAGTATCTAAGTTCAAGATTACAGACTCATACTACAGTGATTCATCAAATGCACATATTCTCAAAAGATCTAGAGTTTTGCAGCGGAAAGTAAGTCGCTAAAGCATTCCTAACTTCTCAACTCAACTTCAACCACCGCCGCTCTTGTCGCTTCAACCTGCACATTTAGAAAACACATGCAGGGCTAAGTACAAAAGTACTTAGTGGGCACGATGCCAAAATCATAATCATAAGTATAGATAATTTGGCATTTCATAATTTGTAGCACATCGGGGGTTTTATTTGAAATTAGCCCGTGCCTACTAAACATTTTCTGACTTATTTTCACAATTTACTTGGTCGAGCATTTTCTGGTATGTTACGTTCAAATCTTGACCAATTCTCATTCATCGTGGCTGGTACCCCTCAACAGGGTATCACATACACCACAGGTTACAAAGTGCGCTAACTCTGGAAAGCACTTAATAGCTAACTCAGAGCCGATCGTTAGTTAACCTATTTAGATTAACTCTAAATCTGAAAAATACGAATGTTAACTCAGATAGGTACAAGAGAACTCACATAAAACATAAAACAATTCATGCCATAATTATCACTTTGAAAACACAGATATCAAAGCGATAAAGAAAGGTTTTCCGAGCTTTGCTCGTTTTGTTTTATATATAAAAGCCCACCTTAGTGTTTACAGAACTAAGTACTAGCTTTCGATCTCCTGATCTTCCGTCCTTTCCTTACTGCTAGCTTCCTCCTTCATCGTAAAATAATAACACTTTAAATTCGGTCGTAAAAGATAATCGAATATGGAAATTCGAATTAGGTTTTAGTCGTTTCATTTCTTTAGGCATTTGCACGCTACTAGTTTCATTTTAGTTTAAACGGGAATGAGACTTGAACAAATCTCATTTAGAACTCGAAAGGTCTCATACTCTACTCTTAGTTCAGTAGAGAAGATAGTCGTCAAACGATCGAAAGAAACTAAGTTGCGAAGGAAACAACTTAGTAAAATAAATCCTGAAAAATCACTGCACAAAGCAGTAGTTCTGGGGGCTGCCCAGAACAGAGGAATTGGAAACAGGGGATGAGCCCTATACCATTAGAAAGCTTGGGAAATCTTGTTTACGCTCCAATTTACAGATCTCAAATCCGATAAACGAGCTAAAAGATATTACAGTTTCCGGCAAGGGTCGCAAAATTGCCGCGGCTAACCCTAATTGCTCGATAGAATCGACGTATAACTTCTTAGGTTCGTTCTAAGTTCTCGTACTCGATTTCTCACAAAACTGAACTCTCAAGGCAGTCAACACGTACTCCCGTACGTGAAGGACTCCTTCTCAAAACTCGTTTCTTTAGCACGGCGTTCTAAATATCGTCGTCTCAACTACCAATTACTAAACCAAAATCAAGTTAACATTTCTCGTTTCTAGTTCTCGACTATCACTACAACTCATATTATAATAACTCGAAAGCTCACGTCGTCAACTACAAAGTCATGCCTTAGTCCATCATGAACATTATTATCAAGTTAGAATTCTTTCTCGACTTCTCAGTTATTAATTACGACCACTTGTTCGTCTCTTATGAGATTTCAAAAGTTGTCGGATTTCGCTCAAATTTTACGTCATCAAACAACATCTAACATAGATCATTTTCATGCATATCATCACTTCATATCATTACTAAATCTCAACTTAGATCGAGTTCTTTGTCTCTTACGACTCACAAAATATTTTTAGAAAATTCCAATTAAATTCATAACAACATCTAATATCATTAACAACATTATTTCATCAACAAATCCTCAACTAAATCAACTACATGCAAACCCCTAATTTTCTACAAACTTTCGGTATTAACCTACATGGGGGGGGGGGGGGTTGATTTTCTTCATCGCTTAACAACATTAATCCACTTATCACACTACTATATCATCAATCAAACAATTTCAAGTCTAATTACACAATAAATTGAGAAATCCCCAATTCAAACCCTAAACCCTAGAATCAGTTTTCATCAATTACTTGGGGGGTTTTGATTTCCTTTTGTTTTAATCCTCAATCGAACACCTCCTAAGAAATATCATACTATCAATTGAAGAATCAACACATCCTACGCATTTTCCCCAAAATTTCGGTATTCCCTTAGGTTTTAGGGTTCTTGATTTCTTTCAATTTTAATCCTAGATATCAAGTCTAATCCATCTAATTATACTAATTGGAGATCAAACATCTAATTCATCCACCCAAGATTTCGATCCAAATGAAAAAAAAGAAAAAAAATGGATTTGGAATGGATAGATCAAGAGAGGAGACAAATACCTTGAAGATTAATAAAGGAAGAATTGGAAATCGATGGTTGGATGATGACTTGTGAAGAAATTCTTGCTCAAGAACTTGATGTCGTCAATGGTGGAAATGAAAATGAGAGAGAGGTGTTGTGTGTGTGAGTGCAGCTGATGGGAGGGAGAGGTGACTGAGGGAGATGGATAAAATTTGTTATAAAGTTATAACATTAGGTTATTAGGTGTAGAGTGTTAGCTAAATATCTAATATGGTGAGTCATTAGGAAAAAGACTATATAAAATCAAGAATATCAAGCTTTTGAGAGAGAGAGAAGTCGGTCATGAGGGAGAGAAAAAGAGAAATTACGCACTTTTCCGGCACAATACGACGTTACGGAAATTGAACGATGAAAAACGTAGCTCGGCACAAAATCGTCACATTCCGATTCGACCAAAAATTCTAACGTATTTAACTTAATCGGAAAATAAAATTTAAAAACTTAATTCCGACAAAAACTCGGGACGACACAGTCCGAGTTTCGTCCGGAAAATCATAAAAACGAACTTTCTCGGACGAGTTCGTATCGCGATTTCGTGAATGTAAAAATCAGACGATTTTCCGTTCTGAGTTCCAGAACTAAAAAGTTTTTGTATGCGATAACCCTAAATACAATAGTCGTCTAGCTGACTTTCGTAATTTATTTTCGGAAACGGATTTCACCGTTGGTCTTAGAATTCAGAATCGTAAACTTAGGCGTGCAAAGCCATTTTTATTAATAACTTTAAAATTTTAAGATCGTACGAAAATTCTGGGGTATTACATCCTATCCCCCTTGCGAAAAATTTCGTCCCGAAATTTGCATACCTTCTGCAAAATGATGAGGATATCTCTCCTTCATCTTCTCCTCGAGCTCCCACGTGGCTTCTTCTTGCCCGTGGTGATTCCAAAGCACTTTAACGATTGGTATCGACTCGGTTCTTAATTCTTGGACTTTTCTATCCAAAATCGATATCGGCTTCTCTTCATAGCTTAGGTCAGATTCAAGAACTACATCTTGCTGACTAATGATGTGCTTAGGATCATAGACGTATTTTCTCAATTGAGAAACGTGAAAAACGTTGTGAACACTTCCTAGACTTGGCGGTAAGGCCAATCTATAAGCGACGGATCCTATCTTCTCGAGGATTTCGTAAGGTCCTATGAACCTGGGTCTTAGTTTACCCTTAACTCCGAATCTAAGGATTCCTCTGGTCGGTGATATCTTAAGGAAAACTTTATCTCCTATTTCAAATTCAAGATTGGTTCGACGATCGTCGGCATAAGACTTCTGTCGGCTCTGAGCTTCTTTCATTCTATCTCGTATCTGCCGAACTATCTCAATCATCTCATTTACTGCATCCGGGCCTAGGTTCTTTCTCTCACCTACTTCGTCCCAATAAAGCGGTGATCTACATTTCCTCCCATACAAAGCCTCATACGGTGCCATTCCTATCGTGGCCTGATAGCTGTTGTTGTAAGCGAATTCGACTTCATACGGCGCCATTCCTATCGTGGCCTGATAGCTGTTGTTGTAAGCGAATTCGACTAAGTGTAGAATTTTTTCCCAATTCGCGCCTCGGTCTAAAACCACTGTTCTTAACATATCAACTAAAATCTGAATTGTTCTCTCTGACTGCCCATCTGTCCGTGGGTGAAACGCTGTACTGAAATTAAGCTCTGTTCCCAATTCTTTCTGCATCGTAATCCAAAATCTCGAGGTAAATTTGGCGTCTCTATCTGATATTATGACCTTCGGTACTCCATGCAGACGTAGAATCTCTCTGACGTACAACTGAGCTAGTTTCTCTGATCCATACGCAATCTTAATCGGTAAGAAGTGTGCTGTCTTTGTAAGCCTATCGATAATCACCCAAATTGCTGTGTTTCCTCTTCTTGACTTAGGCGAGCCTATGACAAAGTCCATAGCTATGCCTTCCCATTTCCATTCTGGGACATCCAATGGCTGTAGCAATCCATACGGTCGTCTGTGTAAAGCCTTTACTTGCTGACATGCCAAACATCTTTCTACAAACGAGGCAACGTCTCGTTTCATTCCATTCCACCAGAAGTTTCTTCTCAAATCTTGATACATTTTTATACTTTCTGGATGTGCTTTATAAGGTGTATCGTGAGCCTCACTCAAAATCTCATTTTTCAGTTCGCTGTCGTCATCAGGAATACAAATCCTGGCTTCATAAAGGATCGCATTGTCTGGTGCTTCGGAATATCCATCTGGTTTCTCTGTTCTTATCCTTAATCGCAACTTTTCCATTGACTCGTCCTTTCTCTGAGCACTGATGATTCTTTCTCTCAAATCTGGTGTAGCTTCTAATGCTGCTATCTGACTTGTTATCGTAGCTGGCGTGTCAAGCACTCTGATATCCATCTTCTCGAATTCTCGTACTAAAGTTTCTTCCTCTACAAAAAGGCATCCTAACTTCGTTGGAGCCTTGCGACTCAATGCGTCTGCTACCACATTAGCCTTTCCTGGATGATAGTTAATTCCGCAGTCGTAATTCTTGACTAATTTGAGCCATCTCCTTTGTCTCATATTCAGTTCTTTTTGCTCGAAAAAGTACTTCAGGCTCTTGTGATTGGTGAATATCTCAACCCTTACACCATAGAGATGGTGTCTCCAAATCTTTAACGCATGCACCACGGCTGTGAGTTCTAAGTCGTGGGTTGGGTACTCAACTTCGTGAGGTCGAAGTTGTCGTGAAGCATAAGCTATCACTCGTCCATCTTGCATTAAGACACAACCTAATCCATTTTTCGATGCGTCGGTGTAAACCACATACTCCTTGTTTGTGTCTGGAAGTGCTAATACTGGCGCTGTGGTTAACTTTTCCTTAAGCGTTTGGAAACTCTTCTCGCACTCGTCCGTCCATTTAAATTTTGTCTCCTTCCTGAGTAGCTGCATCATCGGGCGGGCGATCGTAGAGAATCCCTCAATAAACCTTCTGTAGTAACCGGCTAAACCCAAGAAACTTCTAATCTCGTTCTGACTCGTTGGTGACTTCCAGTTGTGCACTGCCTCTACCTTGGCTGGGTCCACTTTGATTCCTTCTGCCGATACTATGTGCCCAAGGAACATTACTTCCTTCAGCCAAAATTCACATTTACTGAATTTGGCGTAGAGTTTCTCAGTTCTTAGTGTTTCCAACACTATCCGTAGATGTTCCTCGTGCTCCTTTTCATTCTTAGAGTAAACGAGGATGTCGTCGATGAATACTAAAACGAATTTGTCCAAGTAAGGGTAGGTCCATGAATACAGCTGGAGTGTTGGTTAAACCAAATGGCATCACTAGGAATTCGTAATGGCCATATCGTGTTCTAAAGGCAGTCTTTGGTACGTCTTCAGGTTTGATCTTCAGCTGATGGTACCCTGACCTTAAATCTATCTTGGAGAAGACTCCTGCACCCTTAAGTTGATCGAACAGATCCTCGATCCTCGGCAGAGGATATTTGTTCTTGAGTGTAATCTTGTTCAATTCTCGATAATCTATACACATTCTCATCGATCCGTCCTTTTTCCTAACAAAAAGCACTGGTGCTCCCCAAGGTGAGACACTTGGCCTGATAAAACCAAGGTCTAGCAATTCTTGTAACTGGATTTTGAGCTCTTCTAGTTCTTTCGGTGTCATCCTATATGGGGCTTTAGATTTAGGTGCGGCTCCTGGTTCTAAGTCGATCGTGAAGTCCACATGACGATCTGGTGGCAATCCTGGTAATACTTCTGGAAAGACGTCTTCGTATTCATTCACAACTTTTACGTCTTGGATGGTCTTCTCGGCTTCTGGTTCTCTGACTAGGTACACAAGATAAGCTGTGGTACCTTTCTTCTCTATGAGTTTCGTGGCTTGAAGGGCTGATATAATTGGTACGCCTCTACCCATTGAGATTCCGTGGAATTCGGTTGGTTATTTACCTGGGGGTTGAAAAGAGATTTTTCTCTCATTGCAGAGAATTGTGGCATAATTCTCTGACAACCAATCCATTCCTAGGATTACATCTACGTCCCACATTATCATAACATTTAAGTTGTTCGCCTTAACCTTAAGAGTTCCGATTTCTAGTTCTAGGTTAGAGCAAACATGCGTAGAAGTAGTGATCTCTCCTGAAGGTGTAGCTACTCTCATAGAATGTGCAGCTCTTACAGGTCTGATGTCTAAGTTATCAGCACACGAGCCAGCAATGAAAGAATGCGATGCGCCAGTATCAAACAGTATCTTAATGGGGATGTTGTGTAGTTTTCCCTTACATGCTAGATTGCCTTTTCCTTTGTGCTGGCCACCCTGTTTAATAGCGCATGCCCTCGCATTCTGTTGCTGCTGTGCATGCTGCTGGAACTGCTGTTGGTTCATTGGCTGCTGCGGCTGTGCTTGTATGGCTCGGAGGGGTATGGCTTGCAGCGGTTTCGGGCAATCTTTCTTCATATGCCCCTTCTGTCCACAGTTGAAATAGTTGGGGGTGCCTATCTGACAGACTCCAGGATGGGCTCTGTTGCACTTAGGACAGACAGGAATGGTAACCCTCCCTGGGTTAATTCCTCCTTGGTTGAAGTTTCACTGCTGCCCTTGTGGCTGGTTCTGTTGTCCTTTGCCCTTCCATGGTGTGTTCTGCTTATTCCCCTGAATAAACAACCCCGATTGGTTGTTTCCCTGCCACGGTCTCTTGTTGTTGTTGTTGTTGTTGTTGTTGTTGTTGCTCTGGCCAGGCTGCTGATAGCCCTGCTGATTTCCCCTTCTCTGACCTACCTGGTTGTTGAAGTTCTGATTGTAGCCTCCGCTACCTCCTCCATTCCATTTCGTCTTTCCCTGATAGTTGCTACTATTGTTGTTATAGTAGCCTCGGTTCTGGTTCTGTGCTGGAGCTGATGCAGTTGGTACAATCTTCTTCTCATCAGGCACGACGGCCTCTATTTCCAAAGCTCTTCCCAAAATATCCGTGTAGACTAGTCCCCCATGACTAGCTAACGTGATTCCCAGTTCATGTCGCAGTCCTCCTTGGAATTTCTTGGATAATTTCTCCTCGGTATCAACCAAAATTGGCGCATACCTAGACAGTTCGCAAAACTTGGCGTCATAATCAGTCACGGTTAGCTTTCCTTGCTTTAGGTTATAGAACTCGGCTTCCTTCTGTGCTTTATACGTCTTGGGTACGTACTTGTCAAACAATATTTCCTTGAACTCTTCCCACGTGAAACGAGCCAGATGCTCTGCGGGTATCACCTTCTGCCTTGAACTCTTCTTATTAGATCTCACCCATAGCTCAGCATCGCTAGGGCTGCCCGTTCCATTAAACATCGGAGGGTTCCTCTTGAGGAAGAGATCCTCAATCCCTACGGGGTGGTGGTGGAGGTGGTGGTGATGGGGGTGGTGATGGGGATGGTGATGGTAATGGGGTAGCATTCTGCTCATACTCTTGTTCTCTGTCATTCTCCGGTTGACGTCTCCCACGTCCTCGAGGCCTCCCAGGTCCTCGACCTCTCCTATTGTTAACGTTTCTTGACGGCATTTTCTTTGGTCTAAGGAAAAATTGAAATTCTCATTAATCTTTTCTGTTAATCGCTCTTAGTACTTACTAGCTCGTTCTCAACTTTATCAAGTTCACGGAATGACATATCGAACATAAATTTGATATTAACTTCGTAATCTTTTAACTTTCAAGTTAAACTTAAATTTCTCATCACACGAATTCATAGACATTCTGATTAATTACACGATTCATAGGAAATTTTTTTCTCGTGATTAAAAACCCTCTCATAGGTCATGTATATATATATACATCAAAAAGAATATTAATTCTGCCTCCAACGAGGACTTATACAAAAAGGTTAGACTACTACTAGTCTAAACTAGGCTGACTGCCTACTATTTACTGGTGCACTAACAACCTGCAACTCCGTATCTACTAAAGTACTAGAACAGAAACGATTCATAAAATTTCGTATCCGTTAGAGTACTACAAAAACTAGTTACTGATCCGACTCTGTATAGGACAAAGGAGCTACTACTACTACTAACATGCGTCTACGACGCTCTACTCGACAAACTACAGTCGAGTCGGAACTGCCCTCTACGGCCTAAAACCCTAAGAGTCCTCCTTTGGGTCCTCCTCCGGATCCTTGTCCGGGTCCTCCTTAGGATCCTCGTCCGGGTCCTCCTCAGGATCCTCGTCCGGATCCTCCTCAGGATCCTCGTCCGGGTCCTCCTCCTCAGACTCTGAACCAAAGACGAGCTGAAGTGCCTCATCCTCCCTCAGAGTAGAGCCATCAGAAAGAGTAAGTAGAGTGGGTGACGGTGCTTCTGAAACTGTCTCCTCAAGGTCAGAAACAAGGTAGTCCTCACTGATCACTACTGCATGCTTCTTCAGGGGAAGAAGGTGCTCTGGAACTGAACTGGAACCTGAATCTGACTCGAACTCCTCCCTAGAACGGACTCTGGACGGTCCTGCCTCCATCTGCTCTCTGACTACTCCCCACTTCGCACAGATCTCCTCAAGCGGCGTAAGTGGAGATGGTAACTCTAACAAGGCGGCAAGCTCCACGTCGATCTCTCGGTGCTCAGACTCCTCCCTAAACAGTCTTGTCTCTAACGGTCCCCTGACTCTAACACAAACGTCAGGTAAGAACGGTGAAGATAGTCCTAACAACGCGGCTGTCTCGGCGTCGATCTCTATGAATCCCAATCTTGGGATCAACTCCTCGATCTGTGTACCAACTGGCGGTAGCTCCAGTGTAACAGCAGGCTCCGCGTCCTCCTCTAGCTGCTCTGACTCCGCGTCAGACTCCTCACCCGGCACAAAGTCTGGTGGTAACTCCAACAGGGCGGAAAACTCTAGGTCTAAGTCGAGGTGCTCTAGCTCGGTCTCGGCTGGAAACTGACTGTAGGGGAGGTGCGGCTCTAAAGGAACTAGAAGCATGTGTCTGCTGTCAAAGAAGCGCCTGTGTACAAATAGGGCGAATCCGGTGTAGTTACCGGCCGGCTCAGTGTCGTCGCCAAAGATCCCTAGGAAGTACCACGCCGCGCGGTGCGCCCAACCGCGCCACTCGTCCGGTAGGTGTACAATCAGGTCTAATATTGCCCGACTCTCCGGAATCAAGTGCCGTACTGGAAAGTAAGCTGACGAAAAGTTGCTAACTATCTGTCCCACATCCTCCTCACCGTAATCAGTCTCAAACTCGTAATACTCGTCTTGAATCATGTCTAGTATGGTGCGCTCGCACTCGACCAAAGGCTGGCTCTTCCGAGCAGTAACACGAGTCCTAGCCATCCTACAAAAGTTGTAAGGAAACACGGATCAGTAGCAGGTAGGGAAAATAACTTATCTCAACGAAAAACTTAAATTACAAAATGAACATTCCTTATTCAATTGTAACATCACCACTTAAGACATCCACTTATCAAGACTTCTAGCAATTCAAGAAATTGCACTCAACAATATATATATATATAAAATTTAAAATTTCAAGATTTTATTTCCATTCTTATCTTACTACATTCTTACTTACTTTAATTCTTTAGTACTTTCTCAACAACATTTCTTAACGACTCTCACTTATTAAAACAAAGTACGTCTACTTTGTTCATGTTACTTATTCAAAAGTAACATCCATTTATAAAAGAATTTGTCGTTTACGACTCTTGATACTCGTACTAGTCGTAGTCTTTGCTCAAAGACGAAATATGGAATATATCTTAAAGAATAACTTTCTGGAAACTAAGTTCCAGTTGTCGCCGCTAGAATCGGGTGATCGATGGAAAAAATTAATCAAGCTTCGTGCTCGACTTCTAATAACTTATACGATTTTCTTCGTAGAGTTCGATTAGGGCGAACCCTACTGAAACACGGAACGAAAAGAAAATGGAATGACGTGACACGAATGACGTCATTTACGTTACTTATACGTAAGTAGCGTTCACTTATTTTATTTGGTTTTGATTCCCTTTATTCTGTCTTCGTCGTCCCGTTCATATCTTTCTTAATTCGAAGCTGATGCTTCTCAAACGTCTACTCGATTCCTCTGTTTACTAACACGATTTACCGAATTATTTTTATTTCATTTTCCTCGCAGGAAATTCTTGTTTGGAAAAACAAAGTTCGACTTTGCCGAACCTTCATTCATGTCACTTAACACACGTGACATTTATCAGTAGAAGTTCTCCTCGTGTCGGGGATCTCCTTTTGAAATCATTTCAAAATAATATTTCTTAAAAACATCTAAATCCTCGAAGAACCGGAAAGATCTTAGGTTTCGAGTCTACGTTCTCATTGAACCGGGAAAAATCCCTAAAAACCGACTATATTCTTGTGTCCAAAAATTTTCAAAAGAAAGAAATTATTGCGTAAATAATTTTACATAAGATAGTACTCGTACTATCACATAATCACATAAAGTATGCAAAGTATAAAAAATTATACTTCCATAAAATTCTTATTTTTGGCACACAACTCATTCTCATTCTCAATCTCATTGAATACTTGCTCATAAAATTTCTTATTTAAAAGAAATCACATAATTAAAATTCTTTCCTTTTCCTCGTTGAGTCGACGTAG
This sequence comes from Schizonepeta tenuifolia, assembly GCA_029490685.1. Taxonomy (NCBI): domain Eukaryota; kingdom Viridiplantae; phylum Streptophyta; class Magnoliopsida; order Lamiales; family Lamiaceae; genus Schizonepeta; species Schizonepeta tenuifolia. The sequence continues at coordinate 80,213,414 of CM055959.1, forward strand.
CGGGAGGTTGAGTTGACATCTACATTCTCAATCTTAGTGTTATAGTCTAACTCGTATCTTCTACTTAAAAGAAGACTCTGATCTAGAGTATATACAAATACTCTATTCTATGACTCAAAAGAAGACTCGATATAGAGTACGAATGAATACTCTACATTATCACTCGAAGGAAGACTTGTATATAAATTCCACTCTGTGATATTACTAGAAGGAATGACTCATACTAAGAAAGAATGCCTCATAACCAGAGCAGGAAACAAACTACTGCTCCGATACCACTTTATGGTATCACTAAAAGAATGACTCGGACTAGAAGAATGACTCGCAACCAGAGCAGAAAACGAACCTCTGCTCAGATACCACTTTGTGGAATCACTAAAAGGAAGGACTCTGTTGGGAAATTTGTTAGTAAGAGTTTTGATGAATTCCAAAACCAACTGACCCCAACCGAGTAGATGTTGCCAGAACCTAATTTTAGTAGTTAGGCTCGCTGTTTGAGCATTGTCAAGATTTTATCTTTACAGGTCTCCAGCTGAAGATGGCAACAAGGCTTCACTCGGATAGAACATCAGTTGTGAGGAAGACAACTGAGCGTTCAATATATTAAAAAGGGGAAGTCACATTCAAGAGATAGAACATCAGTTGTAAGAAAAACAACTGAGTGTTCATCGGATGAAATGCAGTATGGGGGAAGAGAACATCAGATGAAAGGAAGCCATCTGAGCGTTCAAACCCAACTGATCAGATACAAGGAAGACAACTGAGTGTTCAGTTTCAGAACATCAGTTGTAGAACTCAACCAAGAAGATCAACAGCTTGAAGTTGAAGTCAGATAGAACATCGGCTGAAGAACAAGTTAGTTGAAGATCGAAAGTCTTAACCGACCACTCCTTGTTGGAAGTCTGTTGTTAAGATTTGAATTTCAAAAAGGAAGTCACGTGAGGGTTTGACCGTTCAGTCATTACCCCATTTGGCCCAATACAAGGCTATCTCAGATGGAAAGCAGAAGAGCACAGATGCCATATCGGGAAAGTCTGCAGAGATGAGAGACAAGCCATCGCTTTCAAAGAACAGAGATCAACGGCTCCTCCAACGGCTAGTTGACTCTCTCCGCCTATATATAGAGGCCTTCATTCATTCGAAAAAGAAACAAGACACGCACGCGAGAAGAAACCAGAGAGCGAAAAGAAAGAGCAATATTCTTCACGAGCTGAACTGAATTCAATCTCTTAGAACATCACTTGTTGAGAGTTCTAGAGTTAGTTAGTTTTTGTGTCTTTAGATCGAACCTTGAGAACATCACTTAGTGAGAGTTCGTAGAGTGTTAGATCATAGCTCACTTCGTGTTCGAGCTTTTAGTTGGAACCCCATTTTCTTTCACCTGAAAAGGTTTAGGATCCTACTCTTCCTGCAACTGAGTAGATAGGTTGTTTAGTACCCGAAAACTAAACTGTAAGGTTGATAAGTACCCGCAAACTTATCCTTAACGGTTGCTCAGCCCGCGTAAGCTGAGTGGTTTGTCCAGAAGAATTTGGACAGAGTTGTGTGGACTCACAACTCCCCGTGGACGTAGGAGGTTTCTCCGAACCACGTAAATCTCTGTGTGTTAGTGTTTATTTTGTTTATTTCTTGCATATGCAACTGACCTTCTAACCAGCATACAAACTGATCTTAGCATTATCAACTGTCTTAGTTTTTGACCGACCTTGCACAAAAGCGTGAGTTGTTTTACGAGTTGTTAATTTCCACCACATTCCGCACAGCACCATTCTTCCAGCTGAGATTGCTTACTCAGCTGTGAGATTCCAATTGAGTCTTTTTACTCGGTTGAAGTAATTTTTAGGAGTTTAGTTTTAAAATCCTAACTGGTGTATTCCCTCCCCCCTCTCTATACACTAGTAACTCGTATCGGGACCATCAAGTGGTATCAGAGCAGTGGTTCAAAAGACTACTGACTCTGTTTCACAAGGTGTGAATTCGAGGTATTTTTCAGTGGTCAACAGAACAGATCTAATTTTTCACGCTAGTGCATATTTGCTCGCATATTTGTTCTGTTATTGTGTGCAGATGGACGTCAAAGACAAGATCGTGGTCATGTTCTCGGTAGTAAATTATACATCCTGGAGGACACGGATGAAGAAGATCTTACTGTCGAAGCATCATAGGATGCAACAAGTACTCTCGTCCGGACCGATCATCATCAAAGAAAGAATCGCTCGCACTCCTACAAATCCCAATGATGGGGATACAGTTGTGGAGTTTGTGGAGAAGCAGCCGGAAGACTACACTCCAGAGGAAGCCAAGGTGAGCCAGTTGGATATCTGGGCTCAAAGCACGATTATGTCCACTGTTGGACAAGATTATCTCCTTGGATTGAAGAGTGTGAGACTGCCAAAGAGATGTGGGATATCTTGGCATCGCTGAGTGAAGGAAGCGATGAGACGAAGGAGAACAAGTTCTCACATGCATGCTAGGACTTCGACAACTTTTGTCTGAGAACAGATGAAACAATTGATCAGCTAGAGCTCCGGTTTATGGACATCCTCAGAAGAATCCAGTCCATCCGAAGAGGAAAATACACGCTAAGAGAAATCAATCTCAAAGTGTTGCAAGCTCTATCGGCTGAGTGGGATACCTTCACTAATATCCACGAGAGTTGAGCTGACCTTGGTGAAATGGGAACTGAAAGATTGTTCTCAATTTTAAAGGGAAATGAGTATAAGGTGAACCGAAGAAGATCTCAGTCCTCGGCTTAGACGAGTCGACTTGAGGATGTTGGTTCAGCCTAAAAGTCAGTTGCACTTCGAGCTGACTACTCCAAATCGAGAATATCGAGGCCAACAAGATCTGTAGACACAACTGCAAAGGAGCCAAGCAGAGAGGAACTACAACAGAACATTGCCGCCTTGTCAAAGAAACTAGCCGACATGGATACTCGGTTCGGAAAATACAAGAGATTCTATAAGTCCAACCGAACTCGAGACAGTTCAAAGCCTGTGACCAACGGTTGCTTTGAATGCGGCAAGGAGGGACATTTCAAAGCTGACTGTCCAGACCTCTCAAAGAAAGAGAGAGAAGCGTTGAGGGCCAAGCAAGCTGGAAAGAACAAGGCCATGGTAGCAGAAGAAGCAGCTCACGACATGGACATCTTCACTGACACTGAAGATGAGGATGAGCTGACTTCTACCAACAACGCCATTAGTCAGGATCAATGCCTTATGGCACTTGGAACCGATCAAGATGATACTGAGGTACACTCTAATCCTGCTAAGTTAAATTCTTCCAATATTTCTAACATGCAGGAATCACTGGACGAAGAGTTGGAACCCTCCTGGAGTGACTTTCAAGAACTCAGTGAGGAACTACATTAGCAATCGGTTGAGTTTAAGAGTCTTCAAGAACAGTTCTCAAAACTTGAAGAATCCTTAACCGTGAAGGACGATCTGATCAAAAGTCAAACAGAGGAGATTGAGAATCTCAAGAGTCAACTGAATGCGGTCAACCGAATTAATGCTCCAACTGATGAGGAGTTGACAAAGCAGATCAAGGAGCAGCAAGATCAGTTGAAAAATCAAGAGACTCAGATCGACCAGCTGATAAAGAAGTCAGATGGACAAACCGAGCAGATAATTGTCCTCTTCAAGGAATTGCAAACTGAGAAGGATAATCTAATCAAGCTGTATCAGTCATCCAAGATCATCGAGAATCTTATCAGTTACAGTAGACAGATGGATGACGTGTCGGGACTCGGTTATGATGTGATTAAAGATAGTGGAATTCCTCCAGCAACCTTCATCAAAGTTGTTGAGGTCAAGGTTGTCGAACCTAACACAGTGGAATCTGAGTCACCACAAAGTAATTTAACCTCCACCTCTCAGCAAGCTCAACCGACCAAGGCAACCACAACTGAGAAGGGAAAAAGAGCAGTAGATGAAGGACAGAATGTTCCATCGGTTGGGACATCAACCAAGGGGGAATACTCCAAAAGTTAGAAGAGGAATAAGAGGCATCGAAGGCATAATTGCAACCGAACTGAGAATCAGAACCGATCTCTGCATCAACCTCAGAGTCAACATTAGAAAGAATGGAACCGACCGCAGAACCGACAAGGGTTCAATCATCTGAATCAATAGCGGTTCCAACATCAGTTCAACCAAAGGTTCCAACTGAGTCAACCAATGAGGAACAGGTCGAACAACTGGAGATACTCATGCCACAATATGAATCACCAACAGGGCATGAACACCTACAGACAACACTCAGGGAGTTGGAATCAGAATCAACTACAAAGATTCCAACATGGCGTCCGACCTCACAGACAAATTCAACATGATAAGAATCGCCATCAAAATAGGGGGAAAGCCTCTCCTCCGAAAGCTCAGAATGGGAGAAATCCAACTCCTCCCAAGAAACAGAACATCACTACTAACAATAAGCCTAAGGATAACCGAGGTGTTGTTATAGTGGATGATGAAGGAAAAGTGATCTGGAATGATTAATCCATCCAAGTATACAGGAAAAAGCGACGCACAGTTCCAGGGAGAACTGGTTCTAACCCTTCAGGACCCAACTGAAATTGGGGACCTAAGCAAGTTTCTCTTTACAGGTACAGGAGAAACAGCCGAGGAAGAATAAAGCGTCTGCAACAATGTGGGTGATGGACAGTGAATGCTCGAAACACATGACAAATCTGAAGGATTTGCTTGGAAGTTTCGTGGAGAAAGAAGGACCCTCAGTTACTTTTGGTGACAACTAAAAAGGTTACACCAGAGGTTACGGTACACTTGAAACCAATCATGTTTCAATCTCTAATGTTTCTTATGTTGATGGATTGAAGCATAACTTGCTCTCCATCAGCCAATTCTGTGATAATGGTTTCTCTGTCAAGTTCGATGCACAGGGTTGCAGGGTTAAAAATGTCAGATCAAAGCAGGTGATATTGTTGGGAAATCGATCACCAACCGGGAATGTCTACTACCCCGACTGAAACAACAGCCTTTCTGACACCTGCCTGTTATCAAAGAGCAGTTCAGATGTGAGCTGGCTGTGGCACAAAAGGCTCAACCATCTGAACTTCAAGACTATGAACCGACTTGCCAGACAAGAACATGCAAAGGGCATTCCAAACCGAGTGTTTTCAACAACACACATCTGCAGTGCATGCCAGTTGGGAAAGCTCGCTAGATCCTCCTTCCGATTGAAGTCGACTCCCTCAACCGACCGAGTGTTACAGCTGATCCACATGGATCTCTTCGGGCCAGTTACACCAAAGAGCATGAATAGTAACGAGTACACCCTGGTTGTGACTGATGACTACTCAAGATATACGTGGACCATCTTCATGCGCCACAAGAGTGAAACCCGAGATGAGCTACCCAAGTTGATGGATCGGATATCGAACCAACAAGAGATGAAGATCATTTCTATCCGATCAGATCGTGGAACTGAGTTTCTAAATGAAACCATCATCGAGTACTGCGAGAAGCATGGAATTACACATCAAACATCAGCAGCGCGTACTCCGCAACAGAATAGAGTAGCTGAGCGAAGAAACCGAACACTGAAAGATGCAGCTACATCCATGCTGACAAGCTCAGCTTTGCCAAAGAGATTTTGGGCTGAGGCCATCAATACTGCTTGCTACACTCAGAACCAGTCTCTTCTGACCAATCAGTTGGGAAAGACACCATACGAGCTATGGAGACGCAGGAAGCCAGATATTTCTTATTTTCGCGTTTTTGGTTCTAAGTGTTATATTCACAACAATGGGAAGACTCAGTTGAAAACTTTTGATGCCAAAGCTTCGAAAGGCATATTTCTCTGATATGCCGCTCGGATCAAGGCTTATAGAGTTTTCAACAATAGCTCTCGTGTTGTGGAGATAACACCTTATGTTAGTTTTGATGAATCTACTTTTGAGTGCAGGGAACAGGCTAAAGGACAACAGGGTAATCCACAAGTTCCACCTGTTCTCACCAGATCACAAGCTCTAAGGGAAAAGAATCTAGCTGAACCACTGGTATGGGCAACCGAGGATGAGGATCCATACTCCTCTGAAGATGAATGCGAAGACCCCAGCTCATCTCAAGGGAGAACTTCAGCTGATGCTTCTCCAACTGCATCGGCATCCGAAGCCCAACCGAGTCCGGTTCAAACTAATGTCAATGTTGAGGATCTAGACTCAACAGCTGATCATTCACCAGCTCTGAAGACTCCAACTCAGATCACGGAACAACCACAGTTGGAAGAAGAAGGAAGACGCAACCGAAGATGGTATGATGTTCATTCCACTGACAACATCATCGGAGATCCAACCGAAGGTGTGCGTACAAGAAGCAGAGTTACGACTCAGGATTCAACCAAGGAAGATTCCAACACTTATGCCCAATATGCTGAGGAGTTGGCAGTTCTAGAGGAGTTCGAGCAAGCTGGAGATGTTGCCATGATATCTTGCTTTGTAGCTGATGTGCCAGAACCGAAGAATGTTGGGAAAGCTCTCAACTGTGTTCATTGGACAATAGCCATGCAAGAAGAACTGAATAAGTTTCTACGCAACTGTGTATGGGAGTTGGTAGAAAGACCAAATGGTGTTAAGGTTATTGGATTGAAGTGGATTTTCAAAAACAAGAGAGACGCCATTGGATTCATAGTGAGGAATAAGGCAAGGTTGGTAGCTCAAGGATATTGCCAACAAGAAGGAATCAATTTCGAGGACTCCTTCGCGCCGGTTGCAAGGCTGGAGGCCATCCGAATCTTTCTAGCCTATGCCGCACATCACAAGTTCAAGGTATATCAGATGGATGTGAAGTGTGCATTCCTCAACGGAGATATCAAGGAAGATGTATATGTTTAACAGCCTCCTGGTTTTGAGACTGGAGATGGAAGAGTGTACAAGTTGAAGAAAGCAATTTATGGACTAAAACAAGCACCTAGAGCTTGGTATGACACTCTTTGTGGTTTTCTTCTGAACTCGGGTTTCAAACGAGGGTCAGTTGACAAAACCATATTCACCATCAAAGTTGGAGATGACATTCTTGTTGTGCAAATCTATGTTGATGACATCATATTCGGTTCTAAGTCGGAAGAACTGTGTGAAAAATTTTCAAATCTCATGAAGGAGAAGTTCGAGATGTCGATGATGGGCGAGATGAATTATTTTCTTGGGCTACAAGTGAAGTAGTCAGAAAAGGGCATCTTCATCAATCAGTCCAAATATACAAAAGAGCTCATCACCAAATTTGGATTGCAGACAAGCAAGACAATAAGGATCCCGATGAATACTAACTGGAAGATGAACCTGGAACTGAGGGAAAGCTCGTGGATGCTAGTTAGTATAGAGGGATCATCGGTTCTTTGCTCTATCTAACCGCCAGTCGGCCAGACATATCTTACGCGGTTGGAGTGTGTGCCCGGTTCCAAGTTCAACCGAGAGAAGCACACATGTTGGCAGCAAAGAACATCATCAAGTATCTGAAGGGTAAAGTCAATGTTGGACTGTGGTATCCAACTGACGACAATATTCAGCTGACTGGATACTCAGATGCAGATCAAGCCGGAGATCAGTTGGACAGGAAGTCTACCTCTGGACACTGTCAGTTCATAGGAAGCAAGCTGGTTTCATGGTTCTCCAAGAAACAAGTATGTGTTGTCACTTCTACAACCGAGTCAGAGTATATGGCTGTCGGAAGCTGTTGCATGCAAGTGTTATGGCTCAAGCAACAGCTGAGAGATTATGAAGTTTCAACTGGACTGGTTCCCATTCATTGTGATAGCTCAAGTGCCATTGCTATCTCTCTGAATCCTGTTAACCACTCTCGGACAAAGCATATCGACATCCGTCATCATTTTATCCGAGATCATATTGAGAAGAAGGATGTATCCATGGAGAAGATTCCAACTGAGATTCAGAGAGCCGATATCTTCACCAAACCTCTAGCTGAAGCACGGTTCAAGATGCTATGTGACCTCCTTGGATTGTTGGATCCATCAGATTGGAGTCAACTGAGGTAAAGAGATAGATATCCATCTGAGGGGGAAGCTCAGATGAAGGGGGAATCTCAGATGCGGATCGCCAACTGAAGACATCAGACGTCAGCTGAACAGACGAACTTGAGTCAGTTGATGGTATGCCGATCAGATGCAGATTGCCAACCGAAGGAATCAGACGTCAGCTGAACAGACGAACTCGAGTCAGCTGATGGTATGCTGCAACATGGGAACTTAGCTGATTCCAACATCAGCTGGCAGGTATCATTTATGGCTGAAGGTGTTATGATCTTAAATGAGAATGTTTGAAATAAATTCAAACATTCCTTAACAGTCAGTTACATTAAAATAGCCATCATGTCGCATTAAATGTAAAGTACGGCTGAACATCCACAACCTACTTTATAGTGCGACTGGGCTGACAAGATAAACTGTACACCTTCTCACACGCGGGTTGGAACTCGGTGCATGACGTCAAGTCAAAGATAGTCAACAGTCGCGTAATCTCAGCCGTTGATGGATTCGCGCCATTTAACCCCAGCCGTCGATCTCTACCGAGTCAAAAACCTATATAAGGCGGATCTTCCCTCATCCCTACTTCGTATGAAGAATCCTTCGACATGTTGGTGTCGAAGATCCACTTTGAGCAAATCCTCTCCGATGAGAAATTGGAGTCACCGGTGTTGGCTCCCCTCGCAAACATCCTCCGTGAGAATGGCCTCCTGGAATGGGCCAAGCTTTGCCCATCCCATCTTCTCAGGCGACAAGTGGGGGAGTTTTACGTAAACTTGAAGGCCCCCTTTGAATCTTCAGAAGGAATTTCTACGGAAGTCTCCTGCCGGCAAAGAGATGTTCCGGCCAGGACCATACGTCGTGTCTCATTCCTCATCGACGTTTCCGATGTCCTCCGTTTCATCATCCCCATCAACCACACCGCCACTGAACTTCTGGAGAATATATCCGACGAGCACGTCGATGAATTCTTGGAGAAAGCTCTGATCACTCCGGAAAAGTTAAGGAGTAATATGCAGAGGACGAAGCTGAAGCCAGAACATCGCCTACTGTTCGATGTTATTTCAAAGGTGGTGTTCGGTTACAGTGGCGCATTCGGCGATATAAGCCGACCCAAATTGAGGCAGTTGGTGGCCTTGGAGCACCAACATCAGATCAACTGGTTCCAATACTTCTCTAACCAGTTGATGGTGGAGAAGTCGAAGATCACAGAGACGACTTCCGACTCAGGAGAGAAGCTGCTCAGTGTCAAGGGGACACTCAACTTCGGCTACAAGATCTCTGCCCTCATCTTGCTCGCGACCAAGGACCGCAACATGGTCTGGGCAGACTGCGAGGAGACGCCAGTTAAGAAGTTGCTGTTGTTCCCGACAGCCAAGAAAGCACAGGAGGTGCTTAGGAGTGTGTACACTCCAAAGGAGAAAAAAGAGGTTGGGAAGTCTACTGAGCCAACAGTTGAGGGGGAACCAGCTGTCGCTCGCCCCGCCAAGTCCAAAGCTGCACGCTGACTAGCTGAGTCGGAGAAGGAGTCAACTGAGGAACCTGCCCAGAAAAAGCTAAGGGTACGGTTCAAGAAGTCGACTAAGAAGCCAGCTGATGTGCCAGCTGATGAGCCAACTGAGGTGCCAGCTGATGAGTCAGCTGAGGAGCCAGTTGAGGTACCAGCTGAGGAGCCAGCTGAGGAGGAGGCACCGGTTGAGTCGACACATGCTGAGGAGCCTTCCGAGTCCAGCCGCTCAGCTGAGGCCGCCACGTTCGAGATCATCCCTCGAGCCACCGGAGCAGACAAGGATAACGGAATGGAGACGGATTTGACGTCAGATGCTTCTTCTTCATCTGAGGACGTTGAAGATGTTCCCACCTCCCCCACGGCAGGAGTTGATGCCGTACCGCCCCCAGAGCCTCTTGCTCTTTCTACCCAACCAGAGCCAAATGTTCCGAGCACCTTGCTCGATGCCAACATTGTGACCGCTCCTTCGGCCAATGTTGAGGAAACAATTGAAACCCCCCTCCCAACCGAATCCAATATTTCGAGCTCCCAGCTTGATGCCGATGTTGTGACCGCCTCTTTGGCCAACATCGATGAACCTTTTGAACCATTGCCTTATGATATTTCTCCCTCCCCAATCAATGAGGAAGACGACCTTCAGGCAGTTGCACTGGAGCACGAGGGTAGGGTGGCCTACTGCTTCCAGAAGCTGGTGGGCATGTTCCCTGAAGCTCGCAACATGCCAGTCTTCGCCACTCTGGGAACCGAGCCAGTTCCACCTGATCTTCAGCCATTGGTACGTCAAAGAAGATACGATCAGGGTGCAGAGCTGGGACAGGCTGAAGTCAGATGAGTCCCGCATCCGAGCCTACTTCAACTACTCCAACCTGGAGGTGGCTTACAACAACCGGATTGTGCTGCTCACTCGTCGGCTGGACCAAAGCAGAGCTGAAGGGACGGACACAAGGGAGGCAGCTGGACAGGAGTGCATTGACTTCCTCGACAACATGCTGATCAAGTCAGCTGACTTTCTTGAGGATGTGGATGCAGCTGCCGCAGCAGCGAAGGAAGAAGAAGAAGAGCTGAAGCTGTACCTGGCCAACCGACAAGCCACGGTCACAGTTGACCCTCTAGCTCTTATTGCTCAAGCCCCTCCAGCTGATCAGCATGCTCCTACAACTGAAGAGATATGTGAGCTGGTGGCTGAGAGGGTGAACCAACTAAGAACCGAGCTGCTTGCCAACCTCCAGCATAAAAAAGATGACCAGCTGAGGGCGTTGGAAGCACAAGAAGTCAAGAACCAACAACTGGTGGAGGAGAATGTTGAACTGAAGACCAAGCTGAATGAATTCTCCTCCTCCACTAGTCAAGAAGTGTCGGAGTTGAAGACCACTCTGTTGGGATTGAAGTCGGAGCTGAACGTCTTCAAATCCTTGGCCGAATCCAATCTTGCCAAGTCCCAACAGGCACAAGATGCTGAATGGGAGTCTCACTTCGAGTCGCGATGGGCTGAGTTCGCTGCTTTTCAGACAGAGGTCATCGAGAACCTCTCTGTCTTGAAGAAAGCCGAACAAGAGCGCCAGGACTCGGATTTGGCGAAGAAGATGGAGCTTGAGTGCGCGGTCGATGAACTCTTCAACCGCCTCAAACTTGCCGAACAACAACTCACCTCTCTGGATGGTTCAGTAGCAAGCCTTGTTGCTGATGCCAAAAAGGGGGAAGAGAAGGATACGGAGGTTGAAGTGCAGGAAGAAGAAGAGACCCAAGCCGAAGGAGAGACGCCAGCTCAAGGGAAATCTCAGCTGAAGAGAAGGAGGTCTGCTCAAAGGAAGTCTGCTGCTCCCAAGCCAACCGAAGTCAGTGGAGCTGGAATGGAAAAGGACTTGGAGCAGGCAGAGAAGTTCGGAGTTTCCTACAACTCCATAGCTGAGATCGCAGCCGAGCTGGATTCTGAACTCGACGGAATAACAACTGAAGAGTGCATTGCAGCGGCCAAGGCTATGGATGTAGAGGAGAAGGATTACATGAACCCGAGCTGGATCAGAAAGTTTGCCGCCAGCAAGGCGAGGAGGGTGAACCAATTCGAGTAAGAGCTGAAGAAAATGTCCCAGAACCTGGACCGCAACGTTGCCTCCCGCAGCTGACGCCGCATCAACAAACATCAATCAAAGGCGGAAGCTCGGTTGAAGCAACAAAGGTTGCCAGCAAAGTCCAAAGTCGAGAGTCAGTTTAGGCATGTTGACAAGTGGATGCCGACCGAGTGGAATGAAGATTGGGAGTTGTTCAAGCAGGAGTTCGTGAACGACTTCTATTATAGGAAGGTTTATGCAACTGATGACCCGAGGAAAGCGTTCAAGGAAGCGCTGACCGAGTTGCACCCAGGAGACCCGGGCATGTTCAGCCAATTCAGGCGGGCTATGATTGACGCCAACCTGGACTTGAACACAGTTCCGGTTCCCCAGAAGGTTACTTACCGGCCTCCCTTCCTACCAAACTCTCGCAACCCAAACCGCACGAAGATCGCAGCTGAGGCGAGGCAGGTTTGCAAGGAGCATGGAGTGGACATTTCTAAGGAGTCACCTGCCAAGAGAGAGATTTTTGTTAGAATTTTTAGTAAGTATGGGCAACAATTTTAGCTCAGTTAGTTTTTAAGCAACTGTTGTAATTTTTGGCTTTTGCGCTTATCCTTGTAACACTCAGTTGTAATGAAAACTACTCAGTTATAAGATTCAACTTGACGTACAATCCCTAATTTTCCAAGCTCTGAATCGCAAAGTTATTTCAATACCATGTTATAACTGTGCTAACCCTTTGATGTTTCAATCTTATAGACTGTCTAGAATTTCAGCTGAGATTTTGGATATGTAAGAATTGTATAAGGGTTTTAAAGTTTTAGAGTCTTGATCTGTAAGTTTGTAAGGGGTTTTGGCATCATCAAAAAGGGGGAAATTGTTGGGAAATTTGTTAGTAAGAGTTTTGATGAATTCCAAAACCAACTGACCCCAACCGAGTAGATGTTGCCAGAACCTAATTTTAGTAGTTAGGCTCGTTGTTTGAGCATTGTCAAGATTTTATCTTTACAGGTCTCCAGCCGAAGATGGCAACAAGGCTTCACTCGGATAGAACATCAGTTGTGAGGAAGACAACTGAGCGTTCAGTATATTAAAAAGGGGAAGTCACATTCAAGAGATAGAACATCAGTTGTAAGAAAAACAACTGAGTGTTCATCGGATCAAATACACTATGGGGGAAGAGAACATCAGATGAAAGGAAGCCATCTGAGCGTTCAAACCCAACTGATCAGATACAAGGAAGACAACTGAGTGTTCAGTTTCAGAACATCAGTTGTAGAACTCAACCAAGAAGATCAACAGCTTGAAGTTGAAGTCAGCTGAGAGTTCAACTGTTAGTAGTCAGATAGAACATCGGCTGAAGAACAAGTTAGTTGAAGATTGAAAGTCTTAACCGACCACTCCTTGTTGGAAGTCTATTGTTAAGATTTGAATTTCAAAAAGGAAGTCACGTGAAGGTTTGACTATTCAGTCATTACCCCATTTGGCCCAACACAAGGCTATCTTAGATGGAAAGCAGAAGAGCACAGATGCCATATCGGGAAAGTCTGCAGAGATGAGAGACAAGCCATCGCTTTCAAAGAACAGAGATCAACGGCTCCTCCAACGGCTAGTTGACTCTCTCCGCCTATATATAGAGGCCTTCATTCATTCGAAAAAGAAACAAAACACGCACATGAGAAGAAACCAGAGAGCGAAAAGAAAGAGCAATATTCTTCACGAGCTGAACTGAATTCAATCTCTTAGAACATCACTTGTTGAGAGTTCTAGAGTTAGTTAGTTTTTGTGTCTTTAGATCGAACCTTGAGAACATCACTTAGTGAGAGTTCGTAGAGTGTTAGATCATAGCTCACTTCGTGTTCGAGCTTTTAGTTGGAACCCCATTTTCTTTCACCTGAAAAGGTTTAGGATCCTACTCTTCCTGCAACTGAGTAGATAGGTTGTTTAGTACTCGAAAACTAAACTGTAAGGTTGATAAGTACCCGCAAACTTATCCTTAACGGTTGCTCAGCCCGCGTAAGCTGAGTGGTTTGTCCAGAAGAACTTGGAAAGAGTTGTGTGGACTCACAACTCCCCGTGGACGTAGGAGGTTTCTCCGAACCACGTAAATCTCTGTGTGCTAGTGTTTATTTTGTTTATTTCTTGCATATTCAACTGACCTTCTAACCAACATACAAACTGATCTTAGCATTATCAACTGTCTTGGTTTTTGACCGACCTTGCATAAAAGCGTGAGTTGTTTTACGAGTTGTTAATTTCCACCACATTCCGCACAGCACCATTCTTCCAGCTGAGGTTGCTTACTCAGCTGTGAGATTCCAACTGAGTCTTTTTACTCGGTTGAAGTAATTTTCAGGAGTTTAGTTTTAAAATCACGAGGACGTAGGAAACAAGCCTTGCTCTGATACCATTCTGTCACATCCCCAAATCCCGAGGGACGGCAGAAGCCGGGGTACGACTGGGATTGGATTAAAGAAGCGGGGAAGAAAGGGCTGACTAACTAAACATACATAAAAGACAACATACATTCAATGAACAAGACTTTACTAATATAAAGGAAGAGTTAATCGCGAAGGATTACTCGACAAAAGTACTCGAAAGTATCTAAGTTCAAGATTACAGACTCATACTACAGTGATTCATCAAATGTACATATTCTCAAAAGATCTAGAGTTTTGCAGCGGAAAGTAAGTCTTAAGCTAAAGCATTCCTAACTTCTCAACTCAACTTCAACCACCGCCGCTCTCCTCGCTTCAACATGCACATTTAGAAAACACATGCAGGGCTAAGTACAAAAGTACATAGTGGGCACGATGCCGAAATCATAATCATAAGTATAGATAATTTGGCATTTCATAATTTGTAGCACATCGGGGGTTTTATTTGAAATTAGCCCGTGCCTACTAAACATTTTCTAACTTATTTTCACAATTTACTCGGCCGAGCATTTTCTGGTATGTTACGTTCAAATCTTGACCAATTCTCATTCACCGTGGCTGGTACCCCTCAACAGGGTATCACATACACCACAGGTTACAAAGTGCACTAACTTTGGAAAGCACTTAATAGCTAACTCAGAGCCGATCGTTAGTTAACCTATTTAGATTAACTCTAAATCTGGAAAATACGAATGTTAACTCAGATAGGTACAAGAGAACTCACATAAAACATAAAACAATTCATGCCATAATTATTACTTTGAAAACACAGATATCAAAGCGATAAAGAAAGGTTTTCCGAGCTTTGCTCGTTTTGTTTTATATATAAAAGCCCACCTTAGTGTTTACAAAACTAAGTACTAGCTTCCGATCTCCTGATCTTCCGTCCTTTCCTTACTGCTGGCTTCCTCCTTCATCGTAAAATAATAACACTTTAAATTCGGTCGTAAAAGATAATCGAATATGGAAATTCGAATTAGGTTTTAGTCGTTTCATTTCTTTAGGCATTTGCACGCTACTAGTTTCATTTTAGTTTAAACGGGAACGAGACTTGAACAAATCTCGTTTAGAACTCGAAAGGTCTCATACTCGACTCTTAGTTCAGTAGAGAAGATAGTCGTCAAATGATCGAAAGAAACTAAGTTGCGAAGGAAACAACTTAGTAAAATAAATCCTGAAAAATCACTGCACAAAGCAGTAGTTCTGGGGGCTGCCCAGAACAGAGGAATTGGAAATAGGGGATGAGCCCTGTACCATTAGAAATCTTGGGAAATCTAGTTTACGTTCCAATTTACGGATCTCAAATCCGACAAACGAGCTAAAAGATATTACAGTTTCCGGAAAGGGTCGCAAAACTGCCGCGGCTAACCCTAATTGCTCGATAGAATCGACGTATAACTTCTTAGGTTCGTTCTAAGTTCTCGTACTCGATTTCTCACAAAACTGAACTCTCAAGGAAGTCAACACGTACTCCCGTACATGAAGGACTCCTTCTCAAAACTCGTTTCTTTAGCACGACGTTCTAAATATCGTCGTCTCAACTACCAATTACTAAACCAAAATCAAGTTAACATTTCTCGTTTCTAGTTCTCGACTATCACTACAACTCATATTATAATAACTCGAAAGCTCACGTCGTCAACTACAAAGTCATGCCTTAGTCCATCACGAACATTATTATCAAGTTAGAATTCTTTCTCGACTTCTCAGTTATTAATTACGACCACTTGTTCGTCTCTTACGAGATTTCAAAAAGTTGTCGGATTTCGCTCAAATTTTACGTCATCAAACAACATCTAACATAGATCATTTTCATGCATATCATCACTTCATATCATTACTAAATCTCAACTTAGATCGAGTTCTTTGTCTCTTACGACTCACAAAATATTTTTAGAAAATTCCAATTAAATTCATAACAACATCTAATATCATTAACAACATTATTTCATCAACAAATCCTCAACTAAATCAACTACATGCAAACCCCTAATTGTCTAAAAAATTTTGGTATTAACCTACATGAGGGGGGGGGTTGATTTTCTTCATCGATTAACACTATTAATCCACTTATCACACTACTATATCATCAATCAAACAATTTCAAGTCTAATTACACAATAAATTGAGAAATCCCCAATTCAAACCCTAAACCCTAGAATTGGTTTTCATCAATTACTTGGGGGTTTTGATTTCCTTTTATTTTAATCCTCAATCGAACACCTCCTAAGCAATATCATACCATCAATTGAAGAATCAACACATCCTACACATTTCCCCCAAAATTTCGGTATTCCCTTAGGTTTTAGGGTTCTTGATTTCTTTCAATTTTAATCCTAGATATCAAGTCTAATCCATCTAATTATACTAATTGGAGATCAAGCATCTAATTCATCCACCCAAGATTTCGATCCAAATGAAAAAAAGAAAAGAAATGGATTTGGAATGGATAGATCAAGAGAGGAGACAAATACCTTGAAGATTAATAAAGGAAGAATTGGAAATCGATGGTTGAATGATGACTTGTGAAGAAATTCTTGCTCAAGAACTTGATGTCTTCAATGGTGGAAATGAAAATGAGAGAGAGGTGTTGTGTGTGTGAGTGTAGCCGATGGAAGGGAGAGGTGAGTGAGGGAGATGGATAAAATTTGTTATAAAGTTATAACATTAGGTTATTAGGTGTAAAGTGTTAGCTAAATATCTAATATGGTGAGTCATTAGGAAAAATACTATATAAAATCAAGAATATCAAGCTTGTGAGAGGGAGAGAAGTCGGTCATGAGGGAGAGAAAAAGAGAATTTACGCACTTTTCCGGCGCGATACGACGTTACGGAAATCGAACAATGAAAAACGTAGCTCGGCACAAAATCGTCACATTCCGATTCGACCAAAAATTCTAACGTATTTAACTTAATCGAAAAATAAAATTTAAAAACTTAATTCCGACAAAAACTCGGGACGACACAGTCCAAGTTTCGTTCGGAAAATCATAAAAACGAACTTTCTCGGGCGAGTTCGTATCGCGATTTCGTGAATGTAAAAATCAGACGGTTTTCCGTTCTCAGTTCCAGAACTAAAAAGTTTTTGTACGCGATAACCCTAAATACAGTAGTCGTCTAGCTGACTTCCGTAATTTATTTTCGGAAACGGATTTCACCGTCGGTCTTAGAATTCAGAATCCTAAACTTAGGCGTGCAAAGCCATTATTATTAATAACTTTAAAATTTTAAGATCGTACGGAAATTTTGGGGTATTACAGCAGAGACGTGGTTGCTAGAAGACGAGAAAAGATGAGATTTTGTTCGATTTTGCTATGGAATTAAAGATGCAAGGAAATATGGGGCTGAATTAGTTTTTGGTTATTATTTTTTGGATGTAATTATATCTTAGTGTTTTATTATTATTAGGCTAATTAAAATTAGTTTAAATTAGGCCCATAAGCTTTGGTTTTATGCGGCTGACATTGGAAGGGAATTATCCCTTATTTTGGTATTAGATTAGCCGCCTATATGAAATAATAGGTTTATGATTAGTTTTATTAATTTACATATAAATTAGTTATATATTCAGCTGCAAAACACACATTACATTCCATACATTGTTTTCCAGCTGCTAGATATTAGCAGAGAGACAAGTTCAATTGTTGGTGCAATTTATTTTCGTTAGCTTTGGAGTTTGAATTTGGTGACGATTTCTTACTTCTGTTTATTTATTTATATGATTAGTATTATGTTTTCTTGTTGTTATTATTTCAGAGTTTTTAATCTATTTAATATGAGTAGCTAAATTTTTTGATTCGGCGAGAATAATGAAGCACTAGACTAATAATCTGTGAGACTTAATTGTTCGTATAATTAATTTGCTAGAATTTCAATTTATTCCTTGTGTTTAAAGTTAATTCCGATTTTGTTTAAGCCTAATCAACTTAGATTTAAATTGGATTACAGTCAATTAGTTCCCCCAATCCCTAAATGTTGGAATAGGGCTAATTAGTGATAAAGCCACCATGTTCGTAGTAGGAATAAATTGGTAAATGGATTATTACTTGCGTTCTTGGATAATTCGTTTAAATCGGATTCCTTCAAAGCTAAAAGCTATTAGAGCATTAAATATGGGTCTGGTGTTTCCAGCTAGGTTATGTTTTATTAAGAGAAATAGTTAGGTATGACGTCTACAACTAACTATTGATAAAGTACGTAGGAATTGGGGTATGTTCGCTGCATTCACGATACCCTATAACTGGTTGGTTCTAGATAATTAATTAATGTTTGAATCGATGATCAGAGCCTAGACTAGTATGGATTTATTTAAAGCCGAATTACTTTCTTTTGTTTTATATCTAGTTTGCTATTTAGTTAATTTCTTATTTTCTTAGTTAATAATTCTAAAACCTAAATTTAAGGCGTGGTGGCTACACCAAAATTGATTCATAGGAAAAGTAAGTTATATCCTGTTCTTTGTGGTTCGACCCTGCTTATTATTATACTCATTTTGATTCTGAGCAGGATTTGCAGGAATTATTTGGGAGTAAACGACGCTCACCAAATTGGCGCCGTTTCTGGGGAACAATGTTTATTATTTTATTTTTCCTATTTATCTTTTGTTATTTTTTTGCAGTTTATGACTAGGTCCTCTAATCCGGAACTTTTATATCATCCTGAAATCAATAAGTTCACGAGAGGATTGCTGAAAGATACTCGGGAGAGAAAGCAAAGAGAACTGTTAGAATCGGAAGGCGCTTAGTCAGGCCAAACAGAACACGATTCTGACAGTGGTTTTTCGGATACTGAAGGTTTCCCATTTGCCCAAATGGATTTTTTTTCTGAAGCAGAACAAATTCCGAACAAGGAATTGAGCCTACTTTGGTCGCAGTTACTGAAGGCGACATGACAGAAGCAGATCCGATGTTGAATGAACTTTCTAGCCATCTAGAAGATGATCCTCCACACCAATAAATCTAGCAAATTTGGAAGCACCAATCGAGATTAAGTTGGGTTTGCTGAATGTCTTACCTAAGTTTTATGGTAAGAGATGAGAAGATCCATACAACTTTCTGAGTGAGTTCGTTAAGATATGTAAGGTGCAGAAATGGCCAACTGGAGTTTCTGAGGAACAATTCAAGCTAGCAGCATTTCCTTTCACTCAAGTGGGAGAGGCGAATGCATGGTTCAGTAGTCTCCCCATGAACCCCATATTAACATGGTCTAAAATGAAGAAATTGTTCCTGGAGCACTTTTTTCCTCTTACTAAGACCCATGCATTGAAGAAGGAGATCAACGTAGTTAAGCAAGAATATGATGAAACATTGAGTGCTTACTTGTCAAGATTCAGAAAATTGTTGGATAGTTGCCCCAATCATAAATTTTCTGATGGTGATTTGTTGCAGAACTTCTACGAAGGCATGAATAGCAAAACAAAGGGTTTTGTCAACTCATCATCAGGTGCAGGAGGATTTTCTCGTTGTAGAGTAAGCGAAGCTAAGAACCTCATTTAATATTTGGTGGAAGCAACTAGGGAATACGAGGAGCCTAGAGTTAGTTTGCTGAAGAAAGCTGCACAAACAAGTTCCTCCAATTTTGAAGAGAAGATTGAGGAGAAGATGAGAAGAATGGAAAGGATATTAAACACTGTGGCTGAGAAGATTGGAAACGTTGGAGACACGGAAAAACCGTGTGGAGCATGTGGTAATTTTGGCCACACAAGCTTGCAATGTAATGGGAGTGATGAAGAGCTTCACGCTCAAGTAAACGCGTATCATAATTTTTATAGCTACCCCGATCCACCACCGAAGAGAGATCCATACTCGAACATCTATAATCCTGGTTGGAGAGATCATCCGAATTTCTATTGGAGAGATTCGACACAGAAGCAGCCTCCACAAGTGCAGCAACAACAGCAAAACTACCATCCTTCTCATCAAAGAGGATTTCAGCAGACGCCACCTCTTCCACCTCCACATGAAAAACATGGCAAGTCTCTTGAAGAGATGCAATAACCCGAACTTTCATTAATCCTTAAGTATGCCTTAAATGAGTTTAAATGCTTAATTAATGAGTTTTGAGTGAACAGAACCTTCAAGAAAAGATATTTATTTAAAAATGACTAAAATGCCCCTGTGTGCTTTGATGTGAGTTTTTCTCGTTTTGATTATTCGATTGAATATATGATGCATTTATTGAGTATATTTATATGAGTTTGAGCATGAGTATGATTTTCAGAAAAATCCGAGAACTTTTACTTTTCAGTGAATAGTAACGCGAACCGAGAAAATATTATTCACCGACGAACTCAGAGTTTAACCTAATTAGTGTCTTTTGAATCTAGAATTAATTCTAAGGCCCCTGAGATATGTTAGAATCTCATCCGAGATCATATGAGAGAATTCTAAGAATTTAGTTCTTAATGGATTAATTAGCCGATTAATTTTTAGGTTTTCTTCGTTACTTGGAATTTTAACCTAAAAATTTGATATTCGGAATCCTTGAATTATTTCGTAAGATATGAGATAGAGTTGAGGCATTTTCGATGTCGGAAATGAGACGAGGAGAGTTTTGAGCCGTTTTCAGTATAAATGAAATAACACGGACATATTCTACCGGAAAACTTTCTTATCTGGGTAAAATGTTATCTGCAAAATGGAATATCTCTCCCATCTCTCTCCCTCTCTCAACCGACCTCCCTCTCTCTCTCTCCCTAATCTCTCTCTAGCTACCCTAATGTCAAAACCTATTATGAGAATATAATGATTATATTCCTTTCTTACTAAGCTTAATTCATCACATTCATTTCATTTCATCATTTCACCATCCCATCTCTCTCTCAAACTCACTCTCTCTCTCTCTCGTGCCTTATCAAAGAAGGAAGAAAGAAAATTTCTCTTCATCTCTCTTCCCTCTTTGCCGTGACACACACATACACATTCAAAGTTGGAGAAATCCTCCATTGAAGCTCAAACCTTCAAGCTTCAAGCTTCCAAGTTCAAGAGATCATCATCCCTTTTCAATCTTTCATACACCAATTGAAGAGGTAATTAATTCATCAATTCTAGAGATCAATATCAAATCCCAAATCATCTCAATTTTCTTCAAAATTTTCGGCATCTATGCCTTTGAAGAGATGATTAATTTTTATATTATTTTTCTTGAGGATTAAGGTGAATCTACCATGGAAATTCCAGGCTAGAGACTTGAGCCTCCAAACCTACCATCTTCGATCCATCATCACCAAGAGGAGAGCTTGGATTTGTTTCTTTAAAAGTAGGTTTAAATTCATTTGATTAATTGTATATTATGTAATCTCTAATCCATAAAATAAAGATGCATGCCTGTTTTAAATTATGCAAACTAGGATTCTAGGTGAGATTCGAGTGAGGAAATCGTTAGGAAAATCAAGCCTAGAAATTAATCCATGAATTAAAAGAGAAAAGAAAATCAAAACCCCCCCCAAAAATTTATTAAAAACCGAAAATGAGTATAAAGAAGAAAGAAAAATAATTTTTATGAGTTTTTGATGATTTCTTGATGATATGTGTTTCTTGATGATATTATTATGAGAGTATGATGATTTAATTCCCTATGTTGAAAATGAGGAGAAAATTGATATATGCATGATATAGGAGAAAAATATTTTTGATGATAATTTGATGATTTTAAGATGATTTTAAGATGATTTTTGATGATATGATGATATAAGCATGTTTATGTTAGATTGGATGTATTAGATTTTAGATGAGTATTTTTGAGATGAAGAAGATAAATTTCTATGTATGAAAATGAGAAGAAATAAAAAAAAATGAGATGAATGCCTAGTGTGTGTTCTAGGTGTTCTTGGTGAAAAATATGAGTTTTTGAATATGTGTTCTTAGTGTTCTAGGTGTTCTTGATGTAATATTTGAAGATTTAAATACCATTAAAATTAATTGTAAAATAAATTAAATTAATTATTTAACTAATAAAATATTCAAGATTTTTGGAGAATAAAATTAAATAGAAAATAAAAAGAGAGAATCATTAAGATAATGATAAGTCATCAAGTTGAGAAAAATAAAGGAAAATAATTTCTTTACTAAATAATAAGGGTTTAAGAGAAAGAGTTAATTGAGTTAAATAATTAGAGGAAATAGTAATCGAGAAATAAAAGATGAGTGAGAGTTAAGAAATTAGAGTAGAGAGTCGAGTATAAAATTTGAGGCGAGTAGTCAAGGTTATGACGTTCGATTGAACGAGAAATAATGAGAAATAATAATAATAGTTAAATTTAAAAAAAAATAAATTCTCTTTTAAAAGAGAAAAGATTAGAGGAGTCGAGCATAAGAAACTTAATGAGAAGTTTAATTGAGTCAAGTTCGTTTACTCATTTGATCATAAATTATTTGAGGAATTTTGAAATAAAAATAATAAAATTAGAGTTAATTAATTAAAGAGAAAATTTCTTAATTGAATATGAAATAATAAAATATAAGAGTAATAAATCAAGTCTAGTTTAGATAATCGAATAATAATTTATGAAGAGATAAGTTGAGTAAGAGAAGTTTATGAGTATAGAGTCGAGTAAGCATTGTTCATTAAAATAATGAAATTGAGATAAAATAGTTTAATAGTTAATTATTAAATTAAATGAGAAATATTAGAAAAACAAGAAGAAAATTTATAAGATGAGTGTTTAAGTATTCGTTTATGAATATTATTTCGAGTATAGAATAATTGATGATGCTTGAATAAAATTATTTGAGTTGCTTTCTAAATCGTTTTAATTATAAATAAGTCGACGAAGTTATTGAGTTATTAAAATTAAAAATCGAGTCTTGATTTGAAGTTAGAGATCGAGTTTTTGTAAAACAAAAAGAACAAGAATTTTGGTAAATGAAGTTCTAAAAGTCGAGTTATGAATAGAAAATGAGTTTTTATAAGAGTTTAATCGAGAATAAAGAAAAAAGAAAATATAATAGAACAAATAATAGTACGTACTCGTATACGTATATGAAGTTGAGGAAAGACGACGTATTTTGAAAATAATGTCGTATATTGAGTCGAGAAACATTAAATAATTATTTGAGCTATTAATTCAAAAGAATTCTTATTAATTGAATTTATATATTTTATGAGATCAAAGCTAATGTCTTTTTCAAAACTAGAGTTTAGTAATGACGGGTAATTGTTAATGTGCCTTGAAGTGTGAATCGAGTTTGAGATGATATGTTTGTTTAAATTCCAAATTGAGTTATGATGCTTGATTTAATCGATATGCTTGAGTGAAATGTTGAATAATTACTAATTGAACTTGAAATAAGAATCATGTTGAGTTATTATGTTGAGTGAGCTTATGAGATTAAAAATAATGATTATGCTTAAACGAGCCTATGTTGAATAAGACGATTATATTTTATGTATGATGTTATGATTTGTTCAAATTGTTAAGAATGCTATTATGTGCAACGTGATTGATTCGATATGACGTTAGTTGAGTTAAGAATGCGAGTAAGAATTCGAGTAATAAAGTTGAGATAAATGATATTTCCTTAATTAGTGAGAAATGCCCTAGAATTAGCAATTAGCAATTAGCATTATCAATTAACGATTAATGACTCATAATGAGAGTACGAGATGAAATATTTAGCAATTGAGTATAATCGAGAACCGAGAACAAGAAAGTCGAGAAGAAGATCGACCTAGAAAAGATAAAATAAGGATAGAGAGACCCGAGTCAAGTAGAAGTCCTCCAGCCGAAATCAAACATCTACTTTACGTCTTCACGCGTCGAGTCTTATTTCTTTTATCGATTTTTAACTATGAAGGACCGAGCGGGACGGACAAGTAGCGAGGACCGTCAAAAGTTAGCCGCCTAGCTAGTCTTCGGAAGTCAGGTGGGCTTTTCTAAAACCTGAACTATCGATGAATGCTATCATTATTTATTGAGTATTATTATGATGTGAGTTTTTAAATTCAGTTGACTTGCCATTTTACATAAGTTTTAGTATGTTTTATCATCTGCTTGTTTGAGATATTATTATCCTGTGAAAGGCAGGAAACCCACGTGTGGTATATGAATTGTTGAGGTGACTGTGAGCCTTGCTTCGGTTGGGCCGGTCACAGTGTTCGAGAAGGAGGCCTACTTCTCAGCACAGAGTGTGAATTGTGGTAGATGATACATACTATTTAAGTATATAATATGTTTGACAGCGCTGTCGTTTCAAGAAAATAAAATGTATTTGCATTCACAAGTAAAACTGTTTTTTAATGCATTAATACTTGTGATGCTTCGGCAAGGCAAGTTCAATTGATATAGGTTTAAGAGCAAGTTTTCCAATGTTTTTGGCATGTGTTCACTGAGTACGAAGTACTCAGCTCTGCATGTATTTCTAAACGTGCAGGTTGGTAGGATGTGGATGGTGTGGACAGCTTGGTGGTGTGTTTCTTTTGAGTCGGAAGTTAGACTGGCAATTGCATGTCTTCATACATGTAATTGTTGGGATTGAGTCGAGGTCTTCGCTGCTATGTTTTGATAGACAATATCGTTGATATTTGTTGAACCATACTTTATATTCTGTTGATTAAGAGTATTGTGCTCGATACAATTATTGGTTTTTGTTGGTTCACATTTTTGAGAATCGGAAATACTTATGCCGTTTTCGGTTTGTTATGTAAATTATCCATGCTCGTTTGATACTTTCATTGTGACTTGGAAGCACGTTCTTGTTTGTTAATTGCTTTCAGTCAATATTCCCTTGTTTCCCGAGCATGATTCCCTTATTTGAGTTGAGTTGATGGATGGTTTAGTAGTGTTAGTGTTAGCATCGTTGCACCTCGGGAGTCGGGGTGTGGCAGGTTGGTATCAGAGCAAGGTTTTGCCTGCTCTGAAGTCAAATTTCCTTGATCGAGTCTAGATTTATTTCCTAGACTTATTTGATTCAGTAACACAGCAAGCAATCTCCCATCTCATCTGGCAACCAGGTACGCTTTATTTTCTAAAAGATTTTTAGTTTAAAATGATGATCGAGTAATTGTAGTTATTAAGATTTTGAGTTATTTATTATTTGCGCTCGTTTAGAGGTAAAAAGCTATATAAGTAGATTGAATAACTAGATTGCATTAGAATGTCTTCCCTAATGCATTTTTGTGGAAAAATAAAAAACGATGGAACGTTTGTGCAAACGATTACGTGAAATGGAATTTCCCAGTTTCATGAACGATAGTGCCCCTATGGAAAGCGAGAATGAGTATGTGGTGGTTGGAAATTCTAGCATGTGTGATTAGCTGTTTTTAGTGTGCTTAACTTGTTTAAAATGCATATAGGATGGACGACCGTGAGTGGATGCAGGAATACCTGCATGTGAGAAAGATGAATCGTGAGTCTCTTGCGGAATTCCTAGCGAGATATCACAAAATCTGGGAGAAGATCCAGTATATGGACGTCAGATCGTTAGATGGAATGAACCATCTGATTTAAGCTTTGCCTCGTGAGTGGCGAGAGTGGGCAGCGTCTCTTGTGCCCCGATTTCTTGGGCACTGTTATCATGAGGGATACCTTTACGGTGACTGCAACGCGTTCATCTCAACTATTTCTGGACGGTATATGCAGTATGGCGCACCTCCACCAGAGCCTTATGATGATGACCTCCATGCCATGCCAAGTGGTTTTGTTCATAGTTCCCCGCCTATTCTTCAAGATGGCTCAGTTCCTCCCCGTAGCCCTATACCTCCTCATGTTGAGCCAGAGTCTCAAACTTCTTACCAAGACTACCCATATTCGAGTAGTGTACTTCCCATTCGAGCATATGATCCTTCTTCTACATCTAGCACGCTAGCTCTGCAACCAAATGGTTATCATGATCTTAACGAAATTTCGTCACCTTTGGATGACCATCATGCAGAATATATGCGTCGTAACCAAGTTTCTTATGTGGTTCAGCCCGTAGCCGAGCCTTCTAGGCCAGTCCGTTTCGGCATGATAATGACGGTGAGTATGATGAGGATTCGACAGCTGAAGCTACCGTGGGAAGCGGTTACCTCCAAGCTCTGCCAAATGACTACTTTTTAACTCCGTATACGTTCGTTCCGACCCTAGTTGTGAGGCCTAATGATGGACGTGAGTTAGATTTTGGCGCTTCGGCCGATATGGCATCTTACCTCCGATGTGATGAGAGTAATCTCGAGATACCCCCATGGGTCAAGTCAGAACTAGAGAATGTCAACGCTAATTCTGAAGACAAGGATACATGAAATACAGCCAATACTTGGGAAGCTGTCAATTATACTCTCCGCGACTACGAAGAAGAATTGTGGGCAGCTGAGCGTGAGTGCTTTAACATTATAAACAATGATGCAGAAGAGGAGGAGGAAAATCCCGATGTGAATCCCGAGGAAGAGGACCCAGGAGAGGAGAATGTCGAGGAGTATCCCAAGGAAGAGCAGTATGACGATTGCGGTCCGAGTGAGGATGATTCTAATGTTTAGAATTAGTTAAAGCAAGTTGTGGAGAAATATCGAGCAATATTTACCTTTATGTCTAAGAGTTGAACTCTTTACTTTATCGCAGTGATGTAAATATTTAAAGACTTGAGGGTTGGTTAGCTAGTAGAATCAAACGCGACGAGTGAGTTCGTGTAGTTCGACTTGAGATGTAGATCGTCATATCGATGTGAGGAATATTTTTCTGATGTAAATGTTTAATCCCTTATCGTGTAGTAAGTCCTCAGAAGAGGCCACTGTCAAGTGAAATGAAACAGCGGCCGTTAGGCCGTTAAAATCAACTTTGAGTCTCCCAAGTAATTAAGTTAATCTGAGTATTCGAGATCTTTAAATTATGATTGAGATGAGAAAGAGTATCGAGATAAGAGTTGAATAAATCAAGTAAGCTATTCTTTAGCAAATAAAATAAAAAAATTTGAGTGAAGTAGAATGAGATGATTATAAGCCGAAATAATAATATATTTGAGTGCATGATTGTTTGAGTATTGAGAAAGATTTAACTTGAGAATATGTGAGTCATGATGTGATGGTGTTTGAGAAATATTGTTTGAGAATGTATATATATATGTGCATATGAATGATGATGTGAGATCATAAATTGATTGAGATGATTGCTTTATTTGCAATACTACTAAATAGATTTTCTTTTGATGCTTTGATAAGTACCGATCGAGAATCATATTCCTTTCAAAAGGGAACTGTTTTCAGAATCGAGAAAGGTTCCGAGAGAGATAATTGTTCCTTTTGAGTGGCTTAAAGTTTTCTTTTGCATTTCTTTAAGAATGCCGCCAAGACGAAGAAACGTTAGAAATTTTAGAGATGAGGAAGAGGGACAGCGAAATACTACCCCGCCCCCTTGAAATGAACGTCGAGTAGAAGAACTTTTTCTTCGCCCAAATCCCCCAACCTTTGACGGTAAATGCAGTCCTGCAGAAGCCGAGGACTGGATTCGTTCACTTGAGCGAATTTTTAGATTTCTTCGATGCACCGATCGCGAACGTCTCAAGTGCATGACGTATCAATTGAAAGGAGCTGCCGACTATTGGTGGAAAGCGAGACAGAGGACGTATACGCCTGAAAAGTGTAATAACTTGACGTGGGAACAATTCAAGGAAGCATTATACGAGAATTTCGTGCCGAAGAGTTATCGTGAGCAGAAGGCAAACGAATTTGCCAATCTCAAGCAAGGAAGGAAGAGTGTAGCTGATATGACCGTGAGTTTTGTAAGTTAGCTCGTTTTGCACCTGATAAGGTGGATACCGACGAAAAGATGTGTGAGTTATTTTGAGCAGGACTAAGACAAGATATTATAGTAGCCCTTGCCAGTCAGAGTAGTTTGACTTATGCAGAAGCCCTTAATCGAGCCTTAGAGGTGGAATTGGCTATGCAGTCAGAAAAAGAATCACAGTCTTTAGCAAATCCCCAATTCCAGAGCCAAATAACGATAACCATAACTACCAATCAGCCTCAGTTCGGTCAGCATGCAAAGAGAAAAGGGAAGTGGAGTGGTGGAGACCACCCAAGCAAAAGACCGTGGCAAGAAAAAGGTCAACAACAACCTCAGCAACCTCAGAAAGCGAGAGCTTCGCAGTCAAAGAGAAGCAACAAATTTATAGGATCCCAAAGATTCCCTCCTTGTTCGAAATGTGGCAGGATGCATCAAGGCATCTGCAAAGTTGGAAGTAATGTTTGTTATACTTGTGGACAGCCTGGTCATTTTTCGAACCAATGCTCAAGTAGGAAACAAGGAATGAGTGGTGGAAGGCCAAATCAGTTTCAGCAGATGAAAGCAGTTGGGACGACCCGACAACAAAAGTTTTTCCAGCATCAGCGTAAATTGCAACCGCCAAGACATCAACCTTCCCAACAGGAATCCCTGCTTTTCCAAAGAGCCCTTGCAATTGAGCAGAAACCGTCAGCTAAAGACCAAGGAAATCTAACAGGTATGGGAAGCTTAACGGCATATCTAATATTGTTTTATATCGGCATATCGTATTCATTTATATCTAGCGCTTGCATAGAGAACTTAGGTTTGAACGTAGAAGAATCGAACCAGGTGCTTAGAGTGACTACCCCTTTAGGTAAGTCAACATTATTGTCGCGTGTTTGCTCGAACTTAGAATTCGAATTCGAAAATCGCAAGTTGTTAGCGAAAACCTTAACCGAAAATTTCGCGACGATTCGATGCGACCAGAGACAAATTTCATTCCAGCCCTGGGAGAAGAGTTGGTTATAGGTTTTGGAGTCGAGAAGAGAGTAAGAAAGAGTATGCCGATAATCTCGGCTATGAAAGCGCAGAGGTTAATGAGGAGAAGAGATATACAAGTGTATCTAGTTTATTTGAATGAAGATGAGAACCAAGAGTTACCAGGATTACCTCCTGATAGACAATTAGAGTTCACGATTGATCTAGAACCCAGATCAGCCCCGATATCCAAAGCCCGTTCAGAATGGCCCCAAAGGAACTCCAAGAGTTGAAGATCTAGTTATAAGAATTGTTAGATTTGGGTTTTGTCCAACCAAGCGTTTCGTCGCCCCGATTTTATTAAAAAAAAGGACGATAGTTTAAGGACGTGCATAGACTACTGAGAGCTTAATAAGATTTCACTCAAGAACAAGTATCCTTTGCCAAGGATAGATGATTTGTTTGAGCAGCTAAAAGGAGCCGGTGTTTTCTCCAAGATCGATTTAAGATCTGGATACCAACAACTAAAGATAAAGTAAGAAGATGCTCCAAAGACTGTTTTTAGGACGAGACGATATTTTGGTGTATTCAAGAGATGAGGCCGAATACGAGAAGCATTTTCGAATCGTGTTGAAGAAGTTAAGATCCGAGAAGTTGTATGTCAAATTCAGCAAGTGTGAATTTTGGTTAAAAGAAGTGAATTTCTTAGGACACGTGATTTTGTCCGAAGAAATTAAAGTCGACATGGATAAAGGTAAAAGCTGTGCAAGATTGGAAATCACCGACGTAAGTACATAAAGTCCGTAGTTTCCTTGGTTAAGCAGGTTATTATCGGAGATTCATAGAAAGGATTTTTCAAGGTCGCAAAGCCGATGACAAGTTTGTTAAAGGAAGAATCGAAGTTTGAGTGGACGGAAGAATGCGAAAGAAGTTTCCAAGAGTTCAAGACAAGATTAATTATAGCGCCAGTGTTAGCTCTTCCTAAACCAGAAAAAAAAAATTTATACAATTTATGTCGACGCATCAGCTCAAGGCTTAGGATGTTTCTTAATGCATGATGGAAGAGTGATAGCGTATGCTTCCATGCAACTCAACCCCATGAAGATAATTGTTCAACTCAAGATTTGGAGTTAGCAGCCGTAGTGCATGCTTTGAAAATTTGGCAACACTATCCCTATGAGACCAAGTATAAAATCTTTTCAGATCACAAGAGTTTAAAGTATTTTTTCGAGCAGAAGGAGCTAAATATGAGACAGAGGAGATGGCTCGAGTTGGTGAAAGATTACGATTGCAAGATATCGTATCACCCTGGTAAAGCTAATGTAACCGATGCGTTGAGCCAAAAGAGAAAGAAGGAGAATTCGGGGGAAAACGAGTTAGGCTTTTTGCTAACTAAAGAAGTAAGATTGATCGAGGAGTTTGAGAACAAGAAAATTGAAGTAATCATACCCCCAGCAATAGTAGAGCAAGTGATTGCTACGTTAGTAGTAATGCGAGATTAAGGTCTCGTATCATAGAAGGTTAAAGTTGAGGATGAAGATTAGAAAAGAAGGAGTCAAGGATTTCTCCGAGTCGAGAGATAATGTTTTATTATTTCGAGGAAGGATTTGTATGCCAAACGATGAGAACTTGAGGAACGAAATAAGGAGTGAAGCTCATGAGATCTCGTGTACAGCCATCCCGGTAGTACGAAGAAGTACCAAGACTTAAAGCAACAAGAAAGATGTAGCCATGTATGTTGAAGAGATGCTTAGCTTGCCAACAAGTGAAGTCCCTACATCAAAGACCGTATGGACCCTTACAACCGCTACCAGTCCCAGAATGGAAATGGGATGGTGTCACGATGGATTTTGTGACGGGTTTATCGAGATCGAGGAAAGGTAACACAGTCGTGTGGGTGATAGTGGATAGATTAACGAAGTCCGCCCATTTTATACCTATGGATCGGATAAGTTGGCTAAAATCAATGTTAAGAAGATTGTGAGATTACATGGAGTACCGAGTACGATTACCTCCGACCGAAATTTGAAGTTCACAGCCCATTTTTGGGAAAAGTTTCCACAAAAGAGTTGGGAACATAGTTGCAGTTTAGCTCTGCTTAGCATCCTCAGACGGATGGTCAATCCGAGCGAATGATTCAAATCCTTAAGGATATGTTGAGAGCCGTTTTATTAGATAAAGGAAACGAGTGGGAGAAAATTTTACCCCTTATCGAGTTTGCGTATAATAATAGCTATCAGAGTACGATAGGAATGGCCCCTTTATGAAGCTCTTTACGGAAGAAAGTGTAGACCTCCGTTCTATTAGGACGAAATAGGCAAGAGAAAAGCAATAGGGCCCGATGCAATCAAGGAGATGATAGAATCTGTTCGTCAGATTAGCGAAAAGATTAAGGAAGCCCAAAGTCGACAAAAATCATATGCCAACAACCGAAGATCCGAGCTAGAGTTCGATGTAGGAAGTAATGCCTTTTTGAAAGTATCCCCTTCGAGAAGATTGCACCGTTTCGGTGTCAAAGTAAAGTTAAAACCTCAATTTATAGGACCATTTGAAATCCTTGAAGATTGGAGCCGTATCATATAGATTAGCATTACCTCGCAGTTTTGGGAATTCGCAGAATGTCTTTCACGTATCCAAATTAAGGAAATACATTTTCAATCCAAAGCACGTGATACGCCAAGAGGATGTCGCTTTGAAGCTCGACTTAAGCTACGAGGAGAAAACCAAGAAAATTTTAGACCGTAAGGTCCAGAAGCTTAGAACGAAGTCGATTCCCCTAATTAAGACCAAGTGGTGTTATCACGTTATCAAAGAAGCTATGTAGGAACTCGAGGAAAAGATGAGAGTGAGATATCCCGAACTATTTTCTTGAGGATAGTAAATTTCGGGACGAAATGTTTTTTAAGGGGGTGAGAATGTAATATCCCGAACTTTCATTAATCCTTAAGTATGCCTTAAATGAGTTTAAATGCTTAATTAATAAGTTTTGAGTGAAGAGAACCTTCAAGAAAAGATATTTATTTAAAAATGACTAAAATGCCCCTGTGCTTTGATGTGAGTTTTTCTTGTTTTGATTATTCGATTAAATATATGATGCATTTATTGAGTATATTTGTATGAGTTTGAGCATGAGTATGATTTTCAGAAAAATCCGAGAACTTTTACTTTTCAGTTAATAGTAACGCGAACCGAGAAAACATTATTCACCGACAAACTCAGAGTTTAACCTAATTAGTGTCTTTTGAATCTAGAATTAATTCTAAGAACCCTGAGATATGTTAGAAGCTCATCCGAGATCATATGAGAGAATTCTAAGAATTTAGTTCTTAATGGATTAATTAGCCGATTAATTTTTAGGTTTTCTTCGTTACTTGGAATTTTAACCTAAAAATTTGATATTCGGAATCCTTGAAATATTTCATGAGATATGAGATAGAGTTGAGGCGTTTTCGATGTCGGAAATGAGACGAGTAGAGTTTAGAGCCATTTTCAGTATAAATGAAATAACACGGACATATTCTACCGGAAAACTTTCTTATCCGGGTAAAATGTTATCTGCAAAATGGAATATCTCTCCCATCTCTCTCCCTCTATCAACCTACCTCCCTCTCTTTCTCTCCCTAATCTCTCTCTAGCTACCATAATGTCAAAACCTATTATGAGAATATAATGATTATATTCCTTTCTTACTAAGCTTAATTCATCACATTCATTTCATTTCATCATTTCACCATCCCATCTCTCTCTCAAACTCACTCTCTCTCTCTCGTTCCTTATCAAAGAAGAAAGAAAGAAAATTTCTCTTCACCTCTCTTCCCTCTTTGCCGTGACACACATATACACATTCAAAGTTGGAGAAATCCTCCATTGAAGCTCAAACCTTCAAGCTTCAAGCTTCCAAGTTCAAGAGATCATCATCCCTTTTCAATCTTTCATACACCAATTGAAGAGGTAATTAATTCATCAATTCTTGAGATCAATATCAAATCCCAAATCATCTCAAATTTCTTCAAAATTTTCGGCATCTATGCCTTTGAAGAGATGATTAATTTTTATATTATTTTTCTTGAGGATTAAGGTGAATCTACCATGGAAATTCCAAGCTAGAGACTTGAGCCTCCAAACCTACCATCTTCGATCCATCATCACCAAGAGGAGAGCTTGGATTTGTTTCTTTAAAAGTAGGTTTAAATTCATTTGATTAATTGTATATTATGTAATCTCTAATCCCTAAAAGAAAGATGCATGCATGTTTTAAATTATGCAAACTAGGATTCGAGGTGAGATTCGAGTGAGGAAATCATTAGGAAAATCAAGCCTAGAAATTAATCCATGAATTAAAAGAGAAAAGAAAATCAAAACCCCCCCAAAAATTTATTAAAAACCGAAAATGAGTATAAAGAAGAAAGAAAAATAATTTTTATGAGTTTTTGATGATTTCTTGATGATATGTGTTTCTTGATGATATTATTATGAGAGTATGATGATTTAATTCCCTATGTTGAAAATGAGGAGAAAATCGATATATGCATGATATAGGAGAAAAATATTTTTGATGATAATTTGATGATTTTAAGATGATTTTAAGATAATTTTTGATGATATGATGATATGAGCATGTTTATGTTAGATTGGATGTATTAGATGTTAGATGAGTATTTTTTAGATGAAGAAGATTAATTTCTATGTATGAAAATGAGAAGAAATCGAAAAAAATGAGATGAATGCCTAGTGTGTGTTCTAGGTGTTCTTGGTGAAAAATATGAGTTTTTGAATATGTGTTCTTAGTGTTCTAGGTGTTCTTTGTGTAATATTTGAAGATTTAAATACCATTAAAATTAATTGTAAAATAAATTAAATTAATTATTTAACTAATAAAATATTCAAGATTTTTGGAGAATAAAATTAAATAGAAAATAAAAAGAGAGAATCATTAAGATAATTGTTGGGAAATTTAAGTAAAAGTTTTGATTGATTCCAAAACCAACTGACCCCAAGCGAGTAGATGTTGTCAGTTTCTAATGTCAGTAGTTAGGCTCGCTGTTTGAGCATTGTTAAGATTTTATCTTTACAGGACTCCAGCTGAAGACGGCAACAAGGCTTCACTCAGATAGAATATCAGTTGTAAAGAAAACAACTAAGCGTTCATCATATGAAGCATTGAGAAAGGGGGAAGTTACACTCAACAGATAGAACATCAGTTGTGAGGAACACAACTGAGCGTTCATTCCATGTGAATTCAAAAAGTGAGAAGATACAAGGAAGACAACTGAGCGTTCAGTTTCAGAACATCAGTTGTATAACTCAACCCAGAAGATCAACAGCATGAAGTAGAAGTCAGTTGAGAGTTCAACCGTCTGCAGTCAGATAGAACATCAGCTGAAGAACAAGCTAGTTGAAGATCGAAAGTCTTAACCGACCACTCCTTGTTGGAAGTCTATTGTTAATATTTGAATTTCAAAAAGGAAGTCACGTGAGGGTTTGACCGTTCAGTCATTACCCTATTTGGCCCAACACAAGGTTGTCTCAGATGAAAAGCAGAAGAGCACAGATGCCAAATCTGGAAAGTCTGCAGAGATGAGAGACAAGCCATCGCTTTCAAAGAACAGAGATCAACAGCTCCTCCAACGGCTAGTTGATACTCTCTGCCTATAAATAGAGGCCTTCATTCATTCAGAGAAGATACAAGACACACACGCGAGAAGAAACCAGAGAGCGAAAGAAATAGCTAAATTCTTCACGAGCTGAACAAGATTTAATCCTTTAGAACATCACTTGTTGAGAGTTCTAGAGTTAGTTTCTGTGTCTTTAGATCGAACCTTGAGAACATCAGTTGGTGAGAGTTCGTAGAGTGTTAGATCAAAGCTCACCTCGTGTTCGAGCTTTTAGTTAGAACCCATCTTTTTCACACTTCCTCTCAAAAGGAGTGTTAGGACCCTACTCTTCCCGGAATTGAGTAGATAGGTTGTTTAGTACCCGAAAACTAAACTGTAAGGTTGATAAGTACCTGCAAACTTATCCTTAACGGTTGCTCAGCCCGCGTAAGATAAGTGGTTTGTCTAGAAGAACTTGGACTGAGTTGTATGGACTCACAACTCCCCGTGGACGTAGGAGTGTTATCTCCGAACCACGTTAAATCTCTGTGTGCTTGTGTTTTTCTTTATTCAGTTATTTCTTGCATTTTCAACTAAATGACTAACCAGCATACAAACTGCATCTGTGCATTCTCAACTGTCTTGGTTCTTGACCGACAGTGCATAAAAGCGTGAGTTATTTTTAAACGAGTTATTTTCCACCACATTCCGCACAGTTCAGTTGTGAGTCCAGCTGAGTATTTCTACTCAGTTGTGATTCCATCCGAGTCTTCTTACTCGGTTGTGATATTTTCAGGAGGTTGATTTTTTAAAAGCTTTATCTGGTGTATTCCCACCCCCCCATACACCAGAACTCGTTTTGGGACCATCAAGTGGTATCAGAGCAGTGGTTCAAAAGACTACTGACTCTGTTTCACAAGGTGTGAATTCGAGGTATTTTATTCAGTGGTCAACTGAATAGATCTCTTTATCACGCTAGTGCATATTTGCTTGCATATTTCTGTTGCTATTGTGTGCAGATGGACGTCAAAGATAAGATCGTGGTCATGTTCTCGGTAGTAAATTATACATCCTGGAGGACACGGATGAAGAAGATCTTACTGTCGAAGCATCATAGGATGCAACAAGTAGTCTCGTCCGGACCGATCATCAGCAAAGAGAGAATCGCTCGCACTCCTACAAATCCCAACGATGGGGATACAGTTGTGGAGTTTGTGGAGAAGCAGCCGGAAGACTGCACTCTAGAGGAAGCCAAGGTGAGCCAGTTAGACATCTGGGCTCAGAGCACGATTATGTCAACTGTTGGACAAGATTACCTCCCTTGGACAGAAGAGTGCGAGACTGCAAAAGAGATGTGGGATATCTTGGCATCGCTGAGTGAAGGAAGCGATGAGACGAAGGAGAACAAGTTCTCACATGCATGCCAAAACTTCGACAACTTTTGTCTGAGAACTGATGAAATAATTGATCAGCTAGAGCTCCGGTTTATGGACATCCTCAGAAGAATCCAGTCCATCCGAAGAGGAAAATACACACTAAGAGAAATCAATCTCAAAGTGTTGCAAGCTCTACCGGCTGAGTGGGATACCTTCACCAATATCCACGAGAGCCGAGCTGACCTTGGTGAAATGGGAACTGAAAGATTCTTCTCAATTTTAAAGGAAAATGAGTATAAGGTGAACTGAAGAAGATCTCAGTCCTCGGTTCATACGAGTCGACATGAAGATGTTGGCTCAACCACAAAGTCAGTTGCACTTCGAGCTGACTACTCCAAGTCAAGAACATCAAGGCCAACCAGGTCTGCAGATATAGCTGCAAAGGAGCCAAGCAGAGAGGAACTGTAACAGAACATAGCCGCCCTGTCAAAGAAGCTAGCTGACATGGATACTCGGTTCGGGAAATACAAAAGATTCTACAAATCCAACCGAACTCGAGACAGTTCAAAGCCTGTGACCAACGGCTACTTTGAATGCGGCAAGGAGGGACATTTCAAAGCTGACTGTCCAGATCTCTCGAAGAAAGAGAGAGAAGCGTTGAGGGCCAAACAAGCTGGAAAGAAGAAGGCCATGGTAGCAGAAGAAGCAGCTAACGACATGGACATCTTCACTGACACTGAAGATGAGGATGAGCTGACTTCCACCAACAACGCCATCAGTCAGGATCAATGCCTCATGGCACTTGGAACCGACCAAGATGATACTGAGGTACACTCTAATCCTGCTAAGTTAAATTCTTCCAATACTTCTAACATGCAGGAATCACTGGACGAAGAGTTGGAACCCTCCTGGAGTGACTTTCAAGAACTTAGTGAGGAACTACATCAGCAATCAGTTGAGTTTAAAAGTCTTCAAGAACAGTTCTCAAAACTTGAAGAATCCTTAACCGTGAAGGACGATCTGATCAAAAGTCAAACAGAGGAGATTGAGAATCTCAAGAGTCATCTGAATGCAGTCAATCGAACTAATGCTCCAACCAACGAGGAGTTGACAAAGCAGATCAAGGAGCAGGAAGATCAGTTGAAAAATCAAGAGACTCAGATTGACCAGCTGATAAAGAAGTCAGATGGACAAATCGAGCAGATAACTGTGCTCCTCAAGGAGTTGCAAACTGAGAAGGACAATCTAATCAAGCTGTATCAGTCATCCAAGATCATCGAGAATCTTATCAGTTACAGTAGACAGATGGATGACGTGTCAGGACTCGGTTATGATGTGATTAAAGATAGTGAAATTCCTCCAGCAACCATCATCAAAGCTGTTGAGGTCAAGGTTGTCGAACCTAACACAGTGGAACCTGAGTCACCACAAAGTAATTCAACCTCCACTTCTCAGCAAGCTCAACCGACCAAGGCAACCACAACTGAGAAGGGAAAGGAGCCGTAGATGGAGGACAGAATGTTCCATCGGTTGGGACATCATCTGAGGGGGAATGTTCCAAAAGTCAGAAGAGGAATCAGAGGCGTCGAAGGCATAATCGCAACCGAACTCAGAATCAGAACCGATCTCTGCATCAACCTCAGAGTCAACATCAGAAAGAATGGAACCGACCGCAGAACCAACAAGGATCCAACCATCTGAATCAACAGTGGTTCCATCATCAGTTCAACCAAAGGTTCCAACCGAGTCAACCGATAAGGAACAGGTCGAACAGCTGGAGATATTCATGCCACAACCTGAACCACCAATAGGGCATGAACAACTACAAACAATATTCAAGGAGTTGGAATCAGAATCAGCCACAGTAACAAGGCGTCCGACCTTACAGACAAATTCAACAGGATAAGAAGCCTCTCCTCGGAAAGCTCGCAATGGGAGAAATCCAACTCCTCCCAAGAAACAGAACATCACTACTAACAACAAGCCTAAAGATAACCGAGGTCTTGTTATAGTTGATGATGAAGGAAAAGTGATCTGGAATGATAAATCTATCCGAGTATACAGGAAAAAACGTCGCACAGTTCCAGGGGAAACTGGTTCTAACCCTCCAGGACCCAACTGAAATTGGGGACCTAAGCGAGTTTCTCTTTCCAGGTACAGGAGAAACAGCTGAGGAAGAATAAAGTGTCTGCAACAATGTGGGTGATGGACAGTGGATTCTCGAAACACATGACAAATCTGAAGCATTTGCTTGGAAGTTTCGTGGAGAAAGAAGGTCCATCCGTTACTTTTGGTGACAACTCAAAAGGTTACACCAGAGGTTACGGTACCCTTGAAACCAATCACGTTTCTATTTCTAATGTCTCATATGTTGATGGATTGAAGCATAACTTGCTCTCCATCAGCCAATTCTGTGATAATGGTTTCTCTGTCAAGTTTGATGCACAGGGTTGCAGGGTTAAAAATGTCGGATCAAAGCAGGTGATATTGTTAGGAAATCGATCGCCAACCGGGAATGTCTACTACGCTGACTGGAACAACAGTCTTCCTGACACCTGCCTGTTATCAAAGAACAGTTCAGATGTGAGCTGGCTGTGGCACAAAAGGCTCAACCATCTGAACTTCAAGACAATGAACCGACTTGCCAGACAAGAACATGCAAGAGGCATACCAAACCGAGTGTTTTCAACAACACATATTTGCAGTGCATGCCTGTTGGGAAAGCTCGCTAGATCCTCCTTCCGGTTGAAGACAACTCCCTCAACCGACCGAGTGTTACAGCTGATCCACATGGATCTCTTCGGGCCAGTTACACCAAAGAGCATGAATGGTAACGAGTACACCCTGGTTGTAACTGATGACTACTCAAGATATACGTGGACCATCTTCATGCGCCACAAGAGTGAAACCCGAGATGAGCTACCCAAGTTGATGGATCGGATATCGAACCAACAAGAGATGAAGATCATTTCTATCCTATCAGATCGTGGAACTGAGTTTCTAAATGAAACCATCATCGAGTACTGCTAGAAGTATGGAATTACACATCAAACATCAGCTGCGCGTACTCCGCAACAGAATGGAGTAGCTGAGTGAAGGAACCGAACGCTGAAGGATGCAGCTACATCCATGTTAACCAGCTCAGCTCTACCAAAGAGATTTTGGGCTGAGGCCATCTACACTGCATGCTACACTCAGAACCGGTCTCTTCTGACCAAACGGTTGGGAAAGACACCATACGAGCTATGGAGACGCATGAAGCCAGATATTTCGTATTTTCGCGTTTTTTGTTCTAAGTGCTATATTCACAACAATGGGAAGACTTAGTTCAAAACTTTTGATGCCAAAGCTTCGAAAGGCATATTTCTCGGATATGCCGCTCGGATCAAGGCTTATAGAGTTTTCAACAATAGCTCTCGTGTTGTGGAGATAACACCTCATGTTAGTTTTGATGAATCTACTTTTGAGTGCAGGGAACAGGCTAAAGGACAACAAGCTGATCCACAAGTTCCACTAGCCCTCACAAGATCTCAGATTCTAAGGCAAAAGAATCTAGCTGAACCACTGGTTTGGGCAACTGAGGATGAGGATCCATACTCCTCTGAAGATGAATGCGAGGACCCCAGCTCATCTCAAGGGGGAACTCCAGCTGATTCCCCTCCAACTGCATCAGCATCTGAAGCCCAACCGAGCCCAGTTCGAAATGTTATCAATGTTGAGGATCCAGACTCAACAACTGATAAATCACCAGCTCAGAAGAGTCCAACATCTCCCACAGCTCAGATCAAGGAAGACGCAACCGAAGATGGTATGAAGATCATTCCACTGACAACATCATCGGAGATCCAACCAAAGGTGTGCGTACAAGGAGCCGAGTTGCAAATCCAGACCCAACCGAGGAAGATTCCAACACTTACGCTCAATATGCTGAGGAGTTGGCAGTTCTAGAGGAGTTCGAGCAAGATGGAGATGTTGCCATGATTTCTTGCTTTGTAGCTGATATGCCAGAACCGAAGAACGTTATGGAAGCTCTCAACTGTGTTCACTGGACAACAGCCATGCAAGAAGTTTTGAATGAGTTTCTACGCAACTGTGTATGGGAGTTGGTAGAAAGACCAAATGGTGTTAAGGTTATTGGATTGAAGTGGATTTTCAAAAACAAGAGAGACGCCATTGGATTCATAGTGAGGAATAAGGCAAGGTTGGTAGCTCAAGGATATTGCCAACAAGAAGGAATCGATTTCGAGGACTCTTTCGTGCCAGTTGCAAGACCGGAAGCTATCCGAATCTTTCTAGCCTATGCCGCATTTCACAAGTTCAAGGTTTATCAGATGGATGTGAAGTGTGCCTTCCTCAACGGTGATATCAAGGAAGATGTTTATGTTGAACAGCCTCCCGGTTTTGAAACTGGAGATGGAAGAGTGTACAAGTTGAAGAAAGCAATCTATGGACTGAAACAAGCACCCAGGGCTTGGTATGACACTCTTTGTGGTTTTCTTCTGAACTCGAGATTCAAACGAGGGTCAGTTGACAAAATACTGTTCACCATCAAAGTTGGAGAAGATATACTTGTTGTGCAAATCTACGTCGACGACATCATATTAGATTCTAAGTCGGAGGAACTGTGTGAAAAATTTTCAAATCTCATGAAGGAGAAGTTCAAGATGTCGATGATGGGCGAGATGAACTATTTTCTTGGACTTCAAGTGAAGCAGTCACCAGAAGGGATTTTCATCAATCAGTCCAAATATACTAAGGAGCTCATCACCAAGTTCGGATTGCAAACAATTTGACTATGAGGATCCCGATGAATACTAACTGGAAGATTGAACCTGGAACTGAGGGAAAGCTCGTGGATGCCAGTAAGTATAGAGGGATCATCGGTTCTTTGCTCTATCTAACCGCCAGTCGGCCAAACATATCATACGCAGTTGGAGTGTGTGCTCGGTTCCAAGTTCAACCTAGGGAAGCACACATGTTGGCAGCAAAGAACAACATCAAGTATCTGAAGGGAACTGTTAATGTTGGGTCGTGGTATCCAACCGCTGACAACATCCAACTGACCGGATACTCAGATGCAGATCTAGCAGGAGATCGGTTGGACAGCTGAGAGATTATGAAGTCTCAACTGGACATGTTCCCATTCATTGCGATAGCTCAAGTGCCATTGCTATCTCTTTGAATCCTGTTCATCACTCTCGAACAAAGCATATCGACATCCGTCATCATTTTATCCGAGATCATATTGAGAAGAAGGATGTATCCATGGAGAAGATTCCAACTGAGATTCAGAGAGCTGATATCTTCACCAAACCTCTAGCTGAAGCACGGTTCAAGATGCTATGTGACCTTCTTGGATTGTTGGATCCATCAGACGAGGAGTCAACTGAGGTGAAGAGATAGATATCCATCTGAGGGGGAAGCTCAGATGAAGGGGGAATCTCAGATGCGGATCGCCAACTGAAGACATCAGACGTCAGCTGAACAGACGAACTTGAGTCAGCTGATGGTATGCCGATCAGATGCAGATTGCCAACCGAAGGAATCAGACGTCAGCTGAACAGACGAACTCTAGTCATTTGATGGTATGCTGCAACATGGGAACACAACTGATTTCGACATCAGCTAGCAGGTATCATTTATGGCTTAAGGTGTTATGATCTTAAATGAGAATGTTTTAAATAAATTCAAACATTCCTTAACATGTCAGTTACATTAAAAATAGCCATCATGTCGCATTAAATGTAAAGTACGGCTGAACATCAATAGCCTACTTTATAGTGCGACTGGGCTGACATGAAAACTATACACCTTCTCACGCGCTGGTTGGAACTCAGTTCGTGACGTCAAGTCAAAGATAGTCAACAGTCGCGTAATCTCAGCTGTTGATGGATTCGCGCCATTTAACCCCAGTCGTCGATCTTAATCAAGTCAAAAACCTATATATAGTGGAAAATCAAGAAGTGATCTCTTACCTTCCTCATTCGTATCTATCTGCAATAACTGTTCATCGTCTTTCCAGTTTTTGTCTAACTATTTTCTGCAAAAGATTTCCCTTACTTCTTCCTATAAATACCTTTGCAGTGATCATAAATGGCCCCTAAAAGCAAGAAAATGGCTTCTTCCGGATCTTCCCTTGTTCCTACCTCTTACGAAGAATCGTTCGACATGCTGGTGTCGAAGATCCATTTCGAACAGATCCTCTCCGACGAGGATTTGGAATCGCCGGTGTTGGCTCCCCTTGCCAATACTCTCAGAGAGAATGGCCTCCTTGAATGGACCAAGCTTTGCCCCTCCCACTTGCTCAGGCGACAAGTCAGGGAGTTCTACATCAACCTGCAAGCATCCATTGACAGCAGGGAAGGAGTGACTACAGAGGTCTCCTGCCACCAACGCGACATTCCAGTTAGGACCATTCGCCCCGTCACCTTCCCCATCAATGTTTCCGATGCCCTCCGCCACATCATCCTCGTCAACCACACTGCCACGGAGTTTTTGGAGAACATAACCGACGAGCAGGCGGATGAGTTTCTGCAGAATGCTCTGATCGAGTTGGAGAGGTTGAGAAGCAACATGCAGAGGACGAAGCTGAAGCCAGAACATCGCCTGCTGTTCGATGTAGTTTTTAAGGTGGTGTTCGGTTATAGTGGTGCATTCGGCGATATCAGCCGACCCAAGTTGAAGCAATTGGATGCCTTGGAGCACTAACACTAGATCAACTGGTTCCAATACTTCCTGAACCAGTTGATGGTGGAGAAGTCAAAGATCTCCGAGACAACAACTGAGTTTGGAGAGAAGCTGTTGAGTGTGAAAGGGACACTCAACTTCGGCTGCAAGATCTCAGCCCTGATCCTGCTTGTGACCAAGGATCGCAACATGGTCTTGGAGGACTGTGAAGAGACGCCGTTCAAGAAGTTGCTGTTGTTCCCGACAGCTAAGAAGGCACAGGAGGTACTCAGGAGTGTGTATACTCCGAAAGAGAAGAAGGAGGTTGAAAAGACTGCTGAGTCTATAGCTGAGGGGGAATCAGCTGCTGCTCGCCCGACTAAATCCAAAGTTGCACGCCGACGAGCTGAGTCGGAGAAGGAGTCAGCTGAGGAGCCCTCCAAGAA
This sequence comes from Schizonepeta tenuifolia, assembly GCA_029490685.1. Classification (NCBI taxonomy): domain Eukaryota; kingdom Viridiplantae; phylum Streptophyta; class Magnoliopsida; order Lamiales; family Lamiaceae; genus Schizonepeta; species Schizonepeta tenuifolia. The sequence goes on from CM055959.1 coordinate 80,256,146, forward strand.
AAATTTGAGGGTGAAAATCAAGAAGAAGGTTGTGGTTGAAGAGCCAGCTGTTGAGCCAACTGAGGAGCAAGCTCCAGCTGAGGAGGAGGCACCGGTCGAGTCTGCACCAGCTGAGGAGCAAGCTCCTGTTGAGGAAGAGGCACCAGTTGAGTCGGCACATGCTGAAGAGCCATCTAAGTCGAGCCGCTCAGCTGAGGCTGCCACTTTCGAGATCGCCCCTCGCGCAACCGGAGCTGACGAGGCTGAGGGAATGGAGACGAATGTGACGTCAGACGCTTCTTTCTCATCTGAGGACCTTGACGACGCCCCAACCTCCCCCACTGCTGGAGTTCATGCCGTACCGCCCCCAGAGCCTCTTGCTCTTTCAACCCTTCCACAACCGAATGTTCCGAGCACCCTGCTCGATACCAATATTGTGACCGCTCCTTCGGCAAATGTTGAGGAAACAATTGAAACCCCCCTCCCAACCGAATCCAATATTTCGAGCTCCCAGCTCAATGCCGATGTTGCTACCGACTCTTTGGCCAACATCGATGAACCTTTTGAACCTCTGCCAGATGATATTTCTCTCTCCCCAATAAATAAAGCAGAGGACCTTTAGGCAGTCGCTCTGGAGCACGAGGGCAGGGTTGCCTACTGCTTCCAGAAGCTACTAGGCATGTTCCCTGAAGCTCGCAACATGCGAGTCTTCGCCACTCTGGGAACCGAGCTCTTGTTCCAGTTCCACCTGATCTTTAGCCATTGGTACGTCAAAGAAGATACGATCAGGGTGCAGAGCTGGGATAGGCTGAAGTCAGATAAATCCCGCATCCGAGCCTACTTCAACTACTCCAACCTTGAAGTGGCTTACAACAACCGGATTGCGCTGCTCACTCGTTGGCTGGACCAGAGCCGAGCTGAAGGGACAGACACCAGGGAAGCAGCTGGACAGGAGTGCATCGACTTTCTCGACAGCATGTTGGTCAAGTCAGCTGACTTCCTTGAGGATGTGGATGCCGCCGCCGCAGCAGCGAAGGAAGAGGAAGAAAAGCTGCAACAATACTTGGCCAACCGACAAGCCATGGTCACAGATGAGCCTCTAGCTCTGATTGCACAAGCCCCTCCAGCTGATCAGAATGCTCCCACAACTGAAGAAATATGTGAGCTGGTAGCTGAGAGGGTCAACCAGCTGAGGACTGAACTGCTTGCCCAACAAAAAGATGACCAGCTGAGGGTGTTGGAAGCGCAAGAAGTGAAGAATCAGCAACTGGTGGAGGAGAATGTTGCAATGAAGACCAAGCTGGAAGAATTCTCCTCCTCCACCAGTCAAGAAATGTCAGAGCTGAAGTCCACTCTGTTGGGATTGAAGTCTAAGCTGAACGTCTTCAAATCCTTGGCCGACTCCAATCTTGCCAAGTCCCAGCAAACCCAAGATGCTGAATGGGAGTCTCACTTCGAGTCGTGATGGGCTGAGTTCGTGGCTTTTCAATCTGAGGTCATAGAGAACCTCTCTGCTTTAAAGAAAGCCGAACAAGAGTGCGCTGTCGAAGAACTCTTCAACCGCCTTCAACTAGCCGAGGATCAACTCACCTGTCTGGATGGTTCAGTAGCAAGCCTTGTTGCTGATGCCAAAAAGATGGAAGAGAAGGAGGCAGATGTTGGGGTGCAGGGCGAAGAAGAGACCCAAGCCGAAGAAGAAGTGCCAGCTGCAGCAAAATCTCAGCTGAGGAAGAAGACAAAGAAGGTCGCTCCCAAGTCAACCGAAGTCGGTGGAGCTGAAATGTCAAAAGACTTGGAGCTGGCAGAGAAGTTTGGAGTTTCCTACAACTCCATAGCCGAGATCGCAGCCGAGCTAGATTCGGAACTCGACGGTATCACAACTGAAGAGTGCATCGCAGCTGCTAAGGCTATGGATGTAGAGGAGAAAGATTATATGAACCCGAGCTGGATAAGGAAGTTTGCCGCCAGCCAGGCAAGAAGGGTGAACCAGTTCGAGGAAGAGCTGAAGAAAATGTCCCAGAATTTGGACCGCAACGTTGCCTCCCGCAGCCGACGCCGAATCAACAAACATCAATCAAAGGCGGAAGCTCGGTTGAAGCAACAAAGATTGCCAGCAAAGTCCAAGGTCGAGAGTCGGTTTAGGCATGTTGACAAGTGGATGCCGACCGAGTGGAATGAAGAGTGGGAGCTGTTCAAGCAGGAGTTCGTGAACGTCTTCTACTATAGGAAGGTTTACGCAACAAACGACCTGAGGAAAGCGTTCAAGGAAGCGCTGACTGAGTTGCACTCAGGGGATCCGGGCATGTTCAGCCAGTTCAGGTAGGCTATGATTGAAGCTAAGCTGGACTTAAACACAGTTCCAGTTCCTAAGAGGGTTACTTATCGGCCTCCTCTTCTCCAAGAATCTCGCAACCCGAACCGCACGAAGATTGCAGCTGAGGCGAGGCAGGTTTGCAAGGAGCATGGAGTGGACATTTCCAAGGAGTCACCTGCCAAGAGGGAAATTTTTGTTAGGATTTTTAGTAAGTATGGGCTAGAATTTTAGCTCAGATAGTTTTTGAAGCAACTGTTGTAACTTTTGATTTTTGTACTTATCCTTGTAACAATCAGTTGTAAGAAAACTATCCAGTTAAAAGATTCACCTTGATGAACAATCTCTCATTGTCCAAGCTCTGAATCAAAAAGTTAGTTCAATACCATGTTATAACTGTGCTAACCCTTTGATGTTTCAATCTCATAGACAGTCTAGAATTTCAGCTGAGATTTTAGATAAGTCAGTTAGATCTAGATCATTTGTGATCTATAAGGGTTTTAGAATTCGTATAAGGGGTTTTGGCATTATCAAAAAGGGGGAAATTGTTGGGAAATTTAAGTAAAAGTTTTGATTGATTCCAAAACCAACTGACCCCAACCGAGTAGATGTTGTCAGTTCCTAATGTCAGTAGTTAGGCTCGCTGTTTGATCATTGTTAAGATTTTATCTTTACAGGACTCCAGCTGAAGACGGCAACAAGGCTTCACTCAGATAGAACATCAGTTGTAAAGAAAACAACTGAGCGTTCATCATATGAAGCATTGAGAAAGGGGGAAGTTACACTCAACAGATAGAACATCAGTTGTGAGGAACACAACTGAGCGTTCATTCCATGTGAATTCAAAAAGGGAGAAGATACAAGGAAGACAACTGAGCGTTCAGTTTCAGAACATCAGTTGTATAACTCAACCCAGAAGATCAACAACATGAAGTAGAAGTCAGCTGAGAGTTCAACTGTCAGCAGTCAGATAGAACATCAGCTGAAGAATAAGCTAGTTGAAGATCGAAAGTCTTAACCGACCACTCCTTGTTGGAAGTCTGTTGTTAAGATTTGAATTTCAAAAAGGAAGTCACGTGAGGGTTTGACCATTCAGTCATTACCCCATTTGGCCCAACACAAGGTTGTCTCAGATGAAAAGCAGAAGAGCACAGATGCCAAATCCGAAAAGTCTGCAGAGATGAGAGACAAGCCATCACTTTAAAAAAACAGAGATTAACAGCTCCTCCAACGGCTAGTTGATACTTTCCGCCTATAAATAGAGGCCTTCATTCATTCAGAGAAGATATAAGACACACACGTGAGAAGAAACCAGAGAGCGAAAGAAAGAGCTAAATTCTTCACGAGCTGAACTGCATTTAATCCTTTAGAACATCACTTGTTGAGAGTTCTAGAGTTAGTTTCTGTGTCTTTAGATCGAACCTTGAGAACATCACTTGGTGAGAGTTCGTAGAGTGTTAGATCAAAGCTCACCTCGTGTTCGAGCTTTTAGTTGGAACCCATCTTTTTCACACTTCCTCTCAAAAGGAGTGTTAGGACCCTACTCTTCCCGGAATTGAGTAGATAGGTTGTTTAGTACCCGAAAACTAAACTGTAAGGTTGATAAGTACCCGCAAACTTATCCTTAACGGTTGCTCAGCCCGCGTAAGCTAAGTGGTTTGTCCAGAAGAACTTGGACTGAGTTGTGTGGACTCACAACTCCCCGTGGACGTAGGAGTGTTATCTTCGAACCACGTTAAATCTCTGTGTGCTTGTGTTTTTCTTTATTCAGTTATTTCTTACATTTTCAACTAACTGACTAACCAGCATACAAACTGCATCTGTGCATTCTCAACTGTCTTGGTTCTTGACCGACAATGCATAAAAGCGTGAGTTATTTTGAAACGAGTTATTTTCCACCACATTCCGCACAACACTTCACTTCCAACTGAGTGTTTCTTCCTCAGTTGTAAGTCCAGCTGAGTATTTCTACTCAGTTGTGATTCCATCCGAGTCATCTTACTTGGTTGTGATATTTTCAGGGGGTTGATTTTTTATAAGCTTTATCTGGTGTATTCTCCCCCCCATACACCAGAACTCGTTTCGGGACCATCAATAATGATAAGTCATCAAGTTGAGAAAAATAAAGGAAAATAATTTCTTTACTAAATAATAAGGGTTTAAGAGAAAGAGTTAATTGAGTTAAATAATTAGAGGAAATAGTAATCGAGAAAAAAAGATGAGTTAGAGTTAAGAAATTAGAGTCCATAGTCGAGTATAAAATTTGAGGCGAGTAGTCAAGGTTATGACGTTCGATTGAACGAGAAATAATGAGAAATAATAATAATAATAGTTAAATTTTAAATTAAATAAATTCTCTTTTAAAAGAGAAAAGATTAGAGGAGTCGAGCATAAGAAACTTAGTGAGAAGTTTAATTGAGTCGAGTTCGTTTACTCATTTGATCATAAATTATTTGAGGAATTTTGAAATAAAAATAATAAAATTAGAGTTAATTAATTAAAGAGAAAATTTCTTTATTGAATATGAAATAATAAAATATAAGAGTAATAAATCAAGTCGAGCTTAGATAATCGAATAATAATTTATGAAGAGATAAGTCGAGTAAGAGAAGTTTATGAGTATAGAGTCGAGTAAGCGTTGTTCATTAAAATAATGAAATTGAGATAAAATAGTTTAATAGTTAATTATTAAATTAGAATAAAGATATCCGGCCACACTGTGGCCAGCCACACGCGTAAAAAAGGAAAGTTGATTATAAAAATGGAAATAATCACATTTCCCCTTTAAGGTTTGTGCTTCCCAATTAGGGTATATTTCCATTTTAAAAATCTATATTACCATTTTTAGCTCGTGTGGCAGTGTGGCCGAATATCATTACCCATTAAATTAAATGCGAGTAATAAAGTTGAGATAAATGATATTTCCTTAATTAGTGAGAAATGCCCTAGAATTAGCAATTAGCATTATCAATTAACGATTAATGACTCATAATGAGAGTACGAGATGAAATATTTAGCAATTGAGTATTATCAAGAACCGAGAACAAGAAAGTCGAGAAGAAGATCGACCTAGAAAAGATAAAATAAGGATAGAGAGACCCGAGTCAAGTAGAAGTCCTCCAGCCAAAATCAAACATCTACTTTACGTCTTTACGCGTCGAGTCTTATTTCTTTTATCGATTTTCAACTATGAAGGACCGAACGGGACGGACAAGTAGCGAGGACCGTCAAAAGTAAGCCTCCTAGCTAGTCTTCGGAAGTCAGGTAGGCTTTTCTAAAACCTGAACTATCGATGAATGCTTTCATTATTTATTGAGTATTATTATGATGTGAGTTTTTAGATTCAGTTGACTTGCCGTTTTACATGAGTTTTAGTATGTTTTATCATCTGCTTGTTTGAGATATTATTATCCTGTGAAAGGCAGGAAATCCACGTGTGGTATATGAATTGTTGAGGTGACTGTGAGCCTTGCTTCGGTTGGGCCGGTCACAGTGTTCGAGAAGGAGACCTACTTCTCAACACAGAGTGTGAATTGTGGTAGATGATACATACTATTTGAGTATAAAATATGTTTGACAGTGCTGTCGTTTCAAGAAAATAAAATGTATTTGCATTCACAAGTAAAACTGTTTTTCAATGCATTAATACTTGTGATGCTTCGGCAAGGCAAGTTCAATTGATATAGCTCTAAGAGCAAGTTTTCCAATGTTTTTGGCATATGTTCACTGAGCACGAAGTACTCAGCCCTGCATGTATTTCTAAACGTGCAGGTTGACAGGATGTGGATGGCGTGGACATGTAATACCCCAATATTTTCTACTGGCTTTAAAAATGAAAGTTAATAATAATTATGGCTTTGCACGCCTAAGATCATGAGATTAAATTCTAAGATTTACGGTGAAATCCGTTTCCGAAAATAATTTCCAGAAGTTGGACGAACGACTACTGTATTAGGGTTTTCGCGTCCGGTAATTTTTTCGTCCGAAAACTCAGAATCAAAATCCGTCAGAATTTACATTCACTTTTTCTTCGATACGAGTTCACCGGAGAAAGTTAGTTTTTATGATTTTTTCGGGCGAAATTTGGACTGTATAATTCCGACTTTTTCTTGGTTTTTGAAAAATGAATTAGGTTTTCCGAGTACGTGATTTATTTCCAATCTAACGGACGAATTAGATTTCGTTGATTCCATAACCAACTACGAAAGTATTTCTCGACTTTTATATCGCCGTTTAAAGTTGGAAACGAGATATTTTTCATCAAATAATTTCCTCGCCAAACACACCTTAGCGACTCACTCTCACTTTGTTAGATTTTTTCTCACTTTATGTCTCTATATTCATGACTCATCCTCTCTCTCTCTCCCTCCCTTCTCTACCGCCAACACACACACCTCTCTCTCTCTCTCTCTCTCATTTTTCTCTCATCATCCTCCATCAAAACTCCAACCTTCAAGCTTTCTCAAGAACACAAGTCCTCCGTCTACCGATCAACTCCATTTCCGAGTTCATATTCCGCAAGGTGAGAACTTCGTCTCCAATATGAACCGAACACAATTTCTTTTCCATCATTTTCTTTTTTTTTCCGAAATATAGGAGATGGAATAGCATGTTTTCTTTTAATCGATTCATGTTCTAGTATGATTAGAATCGAGTTCTACGGATTGAATCATGAAGAAAATCACTCCTCTTTGTCTTAGGGTATTACCGATTTTTTTTCAAATTTTGGGGGTTTGATCGTAGCTCGATTTCTTTGGTGATTGATCGATAGATTAGTGTTCTTCATGATGTTAATTGACTATATGAATTGTTTTAGATTTTTCTAAAAATAAAATTCGAAACCTAAGAGATGAAGAAGGGTCGATTTAGTATAGTAAATGTTATGATATACTCGATTGTTTAATGGAAATGAGATATAGGATGAACGAGGATGATTATATATTTAATTGGAATTTTTCTAAAAATAAAACGAAAAACGTAAGAGACGAAGACATGTCGATAAGTTGAAGCTCGTTAACGCTTTGATAATATGATTTGCATGTTAGTAATGCTCTTTAGACGATAATCGTTGTTGTAAAATTTGAACGAAAATGGAGAACGTCAAATTTATAGTAAGAGACGAACGATCGACGATAAGTCGAAATTAGATAATGATATGAGGATGTGAATTACGTATTTAGGAATCGTGATAGATGATGATCATAATCGGAAAGTTAGAACGAATTCTAATAACGTCGAAAATTTCACATGAGGCGAAGAATCGAACCTAAGTATCCTTAGAAAAGATGAATAAGGAAAGTAATTAAATATTAATGATCATTATTGTTAAATGAACAAGTTTGTAGTTGACGACATGTTCATCCGAGTTATGAAATGATAAGTTATAGTTGTGAACGAGAAGTTGGAATTATTTTGGTATAGTAATTGTATAGTTGAAGAGACGAGTTTTTAAACGTCGTGCTTATAGACGAGGAATGGAAAAGAGTTCTTTACGTATGATAGTGCATGTTGACTGCCTTGATGTGTAAATTTCGTGAGAATTTAAGTACGATAACATAAAACGAACCTAGAAAACCGTGCGTCGATTTTATCAAGCATTAGGGTTTTACTCGGCAGTTATCCGACCCTTCACGGAAACTGTCATATCTCCTAGCTCGTTTATCAGAATTGAGATCCGTAAATTGGAGAGTAAACTAGACATTCATGGCTTTCTTTTGGTACAGGGCAAGTCCCCTGTTTCGAAATCCCCTGTTCTGTGCAAACTTACTGATCTGTGCAGTAATTTCAAGAACTTAGATTCTTAAGTTGAATTCTTCTCAACTTGAACTCTTTCGATCTTTTAAGTCGTTTAAAGTCATCGACTACTTTCTTTCTACTGACCTAAGTATCAAGTGCAGAACCAAATGAGTGTCAAACGAGATGTGTTCGTATCTCGTTCCCGTTTAACTAAAAGAATCTAGTTTAGAGTGCAAATGCCTAAAAAGCTTAAAAGACTAATTCGATTTCGTTTTCGATTTCCATTTTTCATTTATCGTATCGATGACTTATCAAAGTATGATTATGTACGATGAAGGAGGAAGTCAGCACATGGATAGGACAGAAGATTGAAGAACGGAAGCTCGATTAGAAGTTCTGTAATCTTTAAGGTGGGCTTTTATATATATCAAACTAAATGTAGGGTTTTCCACAAATCGAAAGTGATATTTATAGCTTTGATAACTGTGTTTATCAAACGTGATTATCAGGCATAAACTGTTTTATGTTTTATGTGAGTTCTCTTGTATCTTTCTGAGTTAGCCGACCTGTTATACAGAATTTATTAGTTAACTGACTTGTTAACTAAACGATCGGAGTTTGAGTTAGCCGACTTGCTTTCCAAAGTTAGTGTACACAGTAGCCTATGGTGTATGTGGTATCCTGTCACGGTGATTCTTATTGGGCAAGATTGAACGTAACATCTGTCAGAAAAATGCTTGGCCAAGCTAAATTGTGAAAATGATAAGAAAATGTTTTAGTAGACACGGGCATTTTAAAAGAAAACCCCGATGTGCTACAGAGATAAGAATGCCTGATTTATCACTATTTATTATATGTTTTCGGCAAAGTGCCTACTAAGTGCTTTATGTACTTAGCCCTGCATATGTTTTCTAAATGTGCAGGTTGAGCGACGAAAGCGGTGATGGTTGAGTAGGACAGTCGTAGGAAAGAAGAACAGAGTCACATTCTACGTTTATTCCGCTGCGAAACTCTAAACCTTTTTGTATTATCTCGTATATAACTCTGTAGTCTAAGTTTTGTACTATAACTTAGTTTGCTTTTGGAGAACTATGTCGAGTGATCCTTCGAGATAAACTCTTTTCTTATCTAATGAAGTCAGGTTCATAGAAGTATTCTGTCATTTAATGTATGTTTATTCATTCATCCCCTTTCTTCCCCGCTTCTTTAATCCAATCTCAGTCACACCCCGGCTTCTGCCGTCCTTCGGGATTTGGGGATGTGACAGGACAGCTTGGTGGTGTGTTTCTTTTGAGTCGGAAGTTAGACTGGCAATTGCATGTCTTCATACATGTAATTGTTGGGATTGAGTCGAGGTCTCCGCTGCTATGTTTTGATAGTCAATGTCGTTGATATTTGTTGAACCATACTTTATATTCTGTTGATTAAGAGTATTGTGCTCGATACAATTATTGGTTTTTGTTGGTTCACGTTTTTCAGAATTGGAAATACTTATGCCGTTTCGGTTTGTTATGTAAATTATCCATGCTCGTTTGATACTTTCATTGTGACTTGGAAGCACGTTCTTGTTTGTTAATCGCTTTCAGTCAATATTCCCTTGTTTTCCAAGCATGATTCCCTTATTTGAGTTGAGTTGATGGATGGTTTAGTAGTGTTAGTGTTAGCATCGTCGCACCTCGGGAGTCGGGGTGTGACAGGAGATGATGACTGATTTGATTGGCTCGCAACAGTTTTTGCCCAATAATATTTAGCAACTATACCAATCTCAAGCTGAGAAAAAGGTGTGCATTGATGGATTAGCTCATTAGATGTCTCAACTTTCGACTTCCATGAATGAGATGAGGGGAAATCAAGGCCGTTTGTCATCTCAAGTTCAAGTTAATCCCAAGGAGAATATGAACAAGATCACTTTGAGAAGTGGAAAGGAGTTGAGTGAGCCCACTGTCCAGAAGTCAGGAAATCTCTTGAGCAATTAGTTTGGGAAAGAATCAAATCAACACAATTCGAGAATTTCGAAGGAACATCATTTCTACTGAAAAGGCTAAAAACTAGTCCTGTTTGGCCAAACAGGACGGTGATTTGGCAGTTATGCTGAAGGAAAATGAGGCCAGAGAGGAAATTGCACAGGAGGAGCCAGCTAAGGTTCATAAGCCCTTGAGTTTATATGATCCTAATATTGTGGTATGTGCTCATTTTTCTCGCAGATTAGCAAAGATGAAGGCGGAGGAAGATCAAATGGACTTCATGTCGATATTCGGGAAGTTGGAGATTAATCTTCCATTCCTTCAAGCAATCAAGCTTCCGCCGTTGAGCAAATTTGTGAAGGACTTCATTGCTGGAAAGTCTAAGGATTCTAGAGAGATTTTAATGGGTGAGAACGTGCCAGCCATGATACAAAAGAAATTTCCACCCAAATGCAAGGATCCAGGTATGTTTTCTTTGCCTTGTAACATTGGTGATACAAAAATTGAGCATGCTATGTATGATCTAGGAGCTTCTATTAATGTCATGCCTTTAGCTGTTTATAATAGTCTGTCTAGTGTGGAGTTAGTAGATACTAGGGTTGTGATTCAGTTAGTCGATAGCTCATGTGTTCATCCTGAGGGTTTGTTGGAAAATGTTCTTGTGAAGATTCATAATTTTGTCTATCCCACTGATTTTTATGTGGTGAGAATGAGTGATATGCAGTCAAAAGATTCGTCTGGTGTTCTTTTAGGTCGTTGACGAAGCGTTGTCGTTACACTCTTCGCACAAATAAATTTATAAAACTCCTCTTGCCCAACAAGGAAGTAGTTAATGGCAAGTGGGGTCGATCCCAAGGGACTTGGCGTAGATATGCTCTTCAAGTAGTGCTCAAAAAAAGGGGTTTTGACTGAAACGTATCTCAATAACCTGTAACTCAACAAGTGAAATATCAAATAACAAAGAAGTTTGGTTTGGATTTCGAATCAATGATCTTAATTACTCATTACTCGTTCATTGGTGCAAAGATATTCAATTACTCGATCTCATTACTTGGTTTAAGACAAAGATTAGTTTTTGCCCTAAAGGTCACGAAGTCACGATATAAACACATCAAGCCTATGTCTATCCAATTTTACAGATCTTGACCAGAAGACAAGATCTCCTCTCTCACGAAGACACTTCAGTAACGATACTGCCCAAGAGGCGTTAAGAATAAACAGACCCAAGACAGCCAAGAGGTAGGTCAATACCGACTGCTCTCCAACACTCTTTACCTTCTTGGGCACGAGAGACACTCTCGAGTTTGATCCCAATTCCTGTTAATGACTTAATCTCAATATCTAGATGGCGATCAAGCATATATCAATATCAATTAAGTCTAGAATTAATCCTAAGTGTTTTGGGAATAAAATCAAATAACGAACTCACATAATTAGACCTCACGAATTTAGAACGAGTAATTTACGATCACATCATCTACATCCAACCCAAATAATAAGTTTAGCTAGACATAATATTAAATAAGAACACAAAACAAATAAGGGAAATCATACTTAACATAAAACTGGAAAGGGTTGCTGTTAAAAAACGTACGTCAGTAACTAAGGTCTTGGCTCCAAGCCAACAACTAAACTAATGCAGAAAATAACAAACGTAAAAATAAATTGCCCGTAGGACTTGTTTCTTCCTCTCGTTCTCTCAAACTTAGAATGCAGAACTTAAGCTAATAAAACCGAATTCGAACTCTCCTATATAATGTGAAGTCGGCCATATATATAGGCGATGGAAATTAGGGTTAGAGAAGTTTCCTTGTTGGAAAAGGACTCCTTCCATGCATATCCGCCTTCTCTCTTATCCATGCAGCCGTGATTTACTTCTCTTGCATGGTAGATATCTTCTTTGATTAGGTTCGGCTAGGATAAGGAAAGAAATCTTTGATCCTTATCCTCTTCCTTGGAAGAAAAGAAATATATTGCTGCTTCGACTCACATCTTGCCTTTTCTGTCTGCATCTTGTATTGCTTCCTATGTTGACAAAGATCCTGGCTCCTCCGGGTACTCTGTCTGTTGGCTTCAAGGATATGGGGAGATACTTCCTGACTTGTAGATTGAATATAACGATGTTGCCCAGCTACAAGCTTCCAGCCCTTTGCCCATTTGCATAATATCGCCATCTCAGCATCTCAAAAACAGATTTTCCACCGAATTTGCCCAAGATCCCACATGTTCTTCTCTGCACACCATCTCTCGACTTTGTGTCCTCCTAGACACACTTTGACTCGATAAAGACTAAAAAGCACAAGAAAAACAAAAGAAAAGATGGACACAAATATGGGTTCATCAGTCGTCCTTTCTTACGGACAACAAAGTCGATCATTGATGTTTGCAATGGCACTATTTGTTTGGATTATCATGGAGAAAAAATTACTTTTAGTATTGATGATGCCATAAAAAATCCTCTTGATGTTGAAAATGCCTATGCTATTGATGTGATTGACCCTCTTGTCCAAGAATATCTTGAGACTGAATTTATGCAGGATAAGTGGGAGCTCACCTTGAAAAAAAGCTAGACTAATTTTGATGCTCAAGAGATGAGTGATGAAGAGATCAAAGAGGCTATTATGTCTCTTTATGCTCAGCCGGAAGTTACAGGTTCTGGAAATATGCTCCGTTAGCCCAAACAGTACCCTTCTGAAAGACCACCTCGATCCAATGAGAAACCGTCGGTGTTGGAACTAAAACCCTTACCTGGGAATCTGAAGTATGTTTTTCTGGGAGACGGTGATACCTTGCCAGTCATCATGTCACAACCCGACTTCTAATGTATTAAAACGACTAGAATGCAAGGGGCAGTGAGGTGGAACAACTGATTTTTACTCAAGAAACATGCTCGATAATTGAAGAATAACATCAATAACCAAAACATGCTCACAATAATGAGAGTTATTACTTAAAGTTTTCTAAGAAATGAACGATTGTTAAGATTTTGGATATCAATCCAACCAAGGGATTCGGTTTGGTTGCTAATAAATATTGCATTCAAAAAGTGGGCCACCTTTAATTTTTAGTTATCATGTGGTGGTTAAAGGAAATACGATGAGTCGTATTTTAAATCTCAAATGTTTTGAAGGAATTCAGAAAGGATTTAAGAAATTATTTGAGCTCACGGGCTCTTTTAGCTTTAGGGACAGAGCATGCAAGGTAAAGATATATCAAAATAATGATGTTGCAGTGGAATATAATCATCGACTTAAAATCCCAAGGTTATATGTGTGAAGACATAACCTCAAGCAAGCTTAAACTTCAAAATAGGTTACATTGACAAATGAGCCACCCAAGCTGTAATACCCCAAACTTTTCTAAGTTCCTAAGAGCATATTAAATAAGTTAATATGCGTATGTGCTCTAATGTGAGCCACCCAAGTTCAAAATAGGTTACATTTGATGAGTTTTGAGTGCTAAAAATTTTCGAGAAAATAAATTTTTCTGTAAAATGACGAAAATGCCCTTATGTGCTCTAATGTGATTTTACTCGTTTCGATTATTTGAATCGAGTATGTGATGCATTGTATGAGCATTATTATATGATTTAAAGTTTGAGTATGAATTTCGGAATTTTCTGAGAACTTTAATTTTTAGATGAATAGTAACGTAAATCGAGAAATCACTATTCATCGACCGACTCCGTATTGAGTCTAATTAGTTTTATTTGAATCTAGAATTTATTCTAAAACTTTTGAGATAAGTCGGAGAATTTTCCGAGATAATTTGAGTGAAGTTTAAAAATAAATTGCTTAACGACGCGTTTAGTCGAGCAGTTTTATGAATTTATTCGTTACAAGGAATCTTGACATAAAAATTAGATAATTGGATTCCTTAATTTATTTTGGAAGAAATAAGTCGAATTAGAGAGAATTTAGACATCGAGAAAGAGACGAGAAGGGTTATAAATCGTTTGAGGGAATAAAATAATATAACGAGGATATTTTCTACCGGAAAATTTATTTAACCGAGTATAATTAGCAGTTAAAAACCTGCATTCTTATCCCTAATAGTGACTTAACCCTAATATCACTCTCAACCTAGAAAGTGTGAGACACTCTCTCCCTCAAGCCATCCAAGTGACGCCTCCCCTCTTCTCTCCAATCTCTCTCGGATCTCCTCTCTCTCTCCCCTCTCTCTCACTCTAATCTTTCCCTATCTAGCTAGCATGAGATACATTCCCTCGTTCCGCAAACTTGTATTCATCCTTATCAACTCATCTCTCATTCTTTCTCTCACTACCGAAGCAACAAACATCCATTTCTTTCTCTCTCGGTTCTTCACTGCCGAGAAGCAGTTTGCAGCAGCAAATCAGCTGCCATCTTCTTCTTCATCTCTTCATCTTCACCTTGTCATCAAGAGAGCAACCCTCCTTCATCCTCTTCATTGTCCATGACGTGAAGTTGAAGTAGAACAGTTGTAGCAGCTCGTGTTCTCATCGAAGAGCAGCAGCCCTTCGACTTCATCTCCATCTCCTTTGACAACCTTACGTGCATATATATACAACCTTTCTTCATGGATTCATGCAAGCTTGTTGAGGATCTTTTGGTGTAGACCATCTCCTCTATCTCCAAGATCATCTAAGCAGTAAGTCTTCAACTTATTCATTCTTTTTCAAGCTTGAAACAAGCTTAGAAACATCACCCTATCCATTGATTTCTTGGATAGAAAAATAAGGGTTTAATCCTTTTTTTTTTTTTTCAAAGCTATGATCTTGATGCCTTGTATATCTTTTCATGCAAGGAAAGGAGTGAAAAATCCTTCATCTTTCATCCTCCAAGCTATCCAAAACTCCAAGCCAAGAAGAGTTTAAGTTTCATTTCTTTTAAGTATGATTCTATTCATTTTAAGTTGTATATGTATATGTAAGAGATGAAAATAAGGAAAATATGCATGACTTACTTTATGCTTAGGCAAACCTTAGGATTATGATGATGAGATGATGATCAAGATAAGGTTTAAAGCATGATTTAGGGTTTAAAAAGATAAAATAACATAAGGATGCCAAAAAGCCCTAAATCGAGTAAAATAGAAAAATAGGAGAAAATGATTTCTTGATGAGTTTTGATGATTATTTGATGATATGATGATGATATATGCTTATTATGATTTTTTTTTCATGTGATTTATATGCATATATGTGATGATGATAATTTTTGGTGAATTTATTTCAATTTTAATGAATTTAATCGATTAAAAATAGAGAAAATATGATTAAATGATGATTTACGAATTTTATGATGTTTATGATGAATGTGAGAATGATGATATATGAAAATATGATCTAGATGTGTTATTGATATGAAATGTGAATTTTATGATTTTTGTTATAAAATTCGAAATATGAGTATAATGAAGAAAAATGAATTTTTGATGATTTTGATGAGATATGATGATATTGATGATGATGATGATGATGATGCTAAGATTTTTTAGATGAATTTTCGAATGAGTTCACAAGCATGAAAATGTAGAAAATGAGAATATATGATTTTTAGTAATTTTTATAGAATTTATAGAGGAAAATCGAAGAAAATAGATATAAAAATAAATATGAGTGTTTTGAGTTGAGTATGAAGTTATGAAGATGTTTTCTTTATGTTCTTGAAGAATTATTGAAGATTTAAAGATGATATAAAATAATTGAAAATTAATTATTTTATTATATAAATATATAAAAATTGAAGGATAAATATACATATATATATATATATATATTGATGGTTTCATTAAATAAAAATGAAATTAAAGAGTAAATGAGTTGTTAAGCATGTCATGAGTAAGTTGAGAAAAGAATAAAATTTCATTAGTTGTATTTAGGAAATTTGAAATATATATAAATATATATATATATTAAATAAAATAAAATGAAAAAGAAGAAATAATAATAATTGAAGTTATGAGTTTAACTAAACAAAGAAGGATATTTCTTTGTTGAGCATGTGAAATTTTGATGATATAGTGAAGAAATGCATGAATTTGATGATGCTATAAAAAGGGAAATAGAATATTAATATTATTATTATTTTGAAAAATAAAAAGGAAATTAGAATAAAGAAAATGAGATTTTATATGAAAAGATGTCTTAGAAATTGAGTATACGAGTCAAAGCGAAGTGTTACTTGTATTTGAGTTCGTTTTTGATAAACGAGAAAATAATTGATATTATTGGAGAAATATTAATAATACTAAAATATTCAAATAATTGAATATTTCTTGAAAAATAGAAAATATTGAGTAAAATGAATTATAAGTTGATACTTATATTCTTTGAGTATGCTTTGATGATTGATTGATGTTATGAGATATTAAGTATATGAAAAAGAGTTATAAAAGTTGAAACACGAGCAAGAATACGTAATATATGAGGAAAATGAAATTATTAAATTATAAGTGTTTGAATGTTGATTCTTGATTATGCATGACGTATTGAGTGGTTGAATAGAAATAAGCAAGTTTGCTTTTTGAATCAATTGAAAAGAAGTTAAGACGTAG
Source organism: Schizonepeta tenuifolia (assembly GCA_029490685.1). Taxonomy (NCBI): domain Eukaryota; kingdom Viridiplantae; phylum Streptophyta; class Magnoliopsida; order Lamiales; family Lamiaceae; genus Schizonepeta; species Schizonepeta tenuifolia. Next base: position 80,272,673 of record CM055959.1, read on the forward strand.
AAGTTATCGAGCGATGAAATTTTGAAATAAAAGACGAGTTTTTATTAAATAAAAATGAAAATTAAAGATTTTCAAATAAATAAAAGATTAAATAATGATTATTTGATGTTGAGTATTTAAGTCGAGAGTATATACGAGTATGAGTTCGTATTCTAAAATAATGATGACGTATTAGGAGTGGAGAAATATTAAATAGAAATTTGAATATTAAATTCAAAATGATAATTATTATTAGAGCTATTATTATATAACAAAATTATTTTCGTTAGAAGTTCAAAAGTTAAAAGCTTTTAAAGAATAAGAGTTGAACAGTAATGAGTTAACAATCAACTATGAAAACTGTTTTTAAGTAATAAAACTTGATTGAATTATATGCCCGAGTAGGATTTTAATAACCTACTTGTTTGAGAAGTTAGTCATATTAAGTGTTGAATGATTGATAATAAATGCTCGATTATGATAAAAATGTTTGAGAATATGACATGAATGTTTGATTATGATGTGAATATTCGAACATGATATGAATGTTGATATCACGTGAGTACTTGAATATGATATGAATATCGAAATGAATGTTTGAATGTGATGTGAATATATGAATGTGATGTGAATGAGTTGTGATGTTATGATTTTCTGAGTTTACATAACTCAAGAACTTGAGAAGTATAAGACGAGTTAAATAGTAACTTGTTTTGCGTGAAGAATAAAATGTTATTCTTTAGAACGAGAATTTGAGTTTGAGAAATATCTAGAAACCGAGTTAAGACGATAATCCAAGAATGAGAAACCTAGAATAATATTGATGTAGAGAAGTTAAAACAAGATAAGAAAGATACGAGTCATGTAGAAGTCCTTCAGCCGAGCCCTAAGTCTATAATTCATCTTTCAAGTCGATATACTTGATCTTATTCGATGTCGTTATTGAAGGGCCGAGCGGGACTAAGAATCGGAAAGCGTAAAGTAAGCTACCTCGACTCAACATACTGGAAGTGAGGTGGACTTTTCTAAAACTAAAACTCCGATGAATGTTATTACTTATTGAGTAATATTATGTGAGTTTTTAAAATTAATGGACTTGCCATTTATCTGAGTTTGGTATGCTTTATCATCTACATGGGTATTATATCATGTGGAAAATAGGAACCCACGTGTGGTATTTGATTGATGAGGTGACTGTAAGCTTTACTTCAGTTTAGCTTGTCACAGTGTTTGAGAAGGAGGCCTATTTCTCAGCACAGAGTTGATGTGGTAGATGATTTCATGCCTATTACATATAATTGTGTGCACGCACATCTTTTAAAGGAAAAATGATTTTATGCATTCACAAGTAAAATGATTTCAAGTATGCTAACACTTGAGATGCAGTGGCAAGCCAAGTTCAATTATATAGCCCTAATGGGCAATGTTTAAAAGTTGTTTTGGCATTGTGTTCACTGAGTACGAAGTACTCAGCCCTGCATGTATTTCTAAACGTGCAGGTTAGCTATGGATGAGGATGGCGAGGATGATTCGTGGTGGTGTGTTATCTATTGTGAGTTGAGTCGGCGATTGCATGTCTTCATACATGTAGTTGTCAAGAGCATTGATATCTCCGGTGCAATGATAATCTTTTGATGAACTATAATTTTGATAACTCTGATTTGATGATGAATCAATGAGCCTTGCGCTCGAAACAACTTTTCAAATTCCTATTTGTCTTTCGTTTTATCTTGATTTAATGTCAAGATACTTAACGTAAAATTTGTGAAACCGTTGTGAATTACATATGCTCGATCTTTGATGAGTAATGTCTTGCAAAACTTGTGCTTATCCATTATCGTTTGTCAAACCCTATTCCTTTCCATTCGAGCATAAAATCTTATTGAGATAAGTTATTTGTTGGTTTCACATTCTTAAACCAATTGAGTTAGTGTTTGGTTACGCATTGAGTTGATGTGTGACAAAAGTAATATGTTAATTTGATGGTTTCACCTTCACACTCCAATGGAGTCTGGTCGTTCCTACACATCGGATTTCGGGCTGTGACACAAGCACACCTCATCCTCCTCATCCGAGCTAACCTGCACGTTTTTGAAATAACATGCAGGGCGTGAGTACTTCGTACTCAGTGAACACATGCCAAAATAATTTTGAAAACTCGCTTAATAGAGCTATATAATTGAACTTGCCTTTTCTTTTAAACTCTAATTTCTCGATTTTCTTAAATCAAACAATTTCAAATAAGTACGAGATCTATTCTCGTTCACATATTTCACACATCAATCATAATTGTATCATTTCACAGTCATATCAAATATTTTAAAACAAACATCTCAGATACATCATACTGCTCGTTTTTCAACTAAAAATTATATTTCTCGATTTTTATCAAACTTAACTTCATTTTTCATAGAAAAATTCAAGGAATTCAAATTTAAATTCTGTTTCTCATTCTGACTTTTCATATAAAATTTCTCGAGTTACTTTTTGGCACGTTTCTCGAGAAAATAGTTTAACTTGGTCGGAAAATTTCTTATTTTCTTATATTTTACTTAAATCAATTTCTATTTGATGATTTTTCGTTTAATTTCAATCTTCGATTTGTAATCGGGGAAAAATCTTTTTCTTATTTTCTTTAATTTTGGCATTTATTGTTCTTCATCCTTTAGGATTCGTTTTTGCTCAATTCAAGTTCCATTACTCGTTATTTATTTATTTTAGCTCGTATACTCTTTAGTTTATTTACTTTCACTTAAATTCTCATAAGTCGATTTTTGTAATATCCCGGATATTTCTTCCGTCGCTAAAATAAAAAGCTATTAATTAATTAAGGCTTTGCACGTCTAAGTTAAGGAAATTCAGTTCTAAGACTAACGGTGAAATCCGTTTCTGAAAATAAATTCCGGAAGTCGTTCAACCGACTACTGTATTAGGGTTTTTGCGTTCGATAGAATTTTCGTTCGAGAACTCAGATCGAAAAACCGTCTGACTTTACATTCACTTATTTTGCGATACGAGTCTACTGGAGAAAGTCAGTTTTAATTATTTTCCGGGCAAAATTTGGACTGTCATGTCTCAATTTTTTTTTGAATTTCGGAAATCGAATTATGCTTTCTGACTAAGTAAATTATTTCCAATCTAATGGTCGAATTAGTTTTCGCCGGAAACGTAACCGTCTAAGAAAATAGTTAATAAATTTCTATACGCCGTATTAGACCCGTAAACGAGATATTTTTGAATTAAAATCCACCTCCAACCGCCACCTACACCCCCTTGTCATCCTTTTCACTTATTTAACTTAATATCACCTATTTCATCACACTCTCTCTCCAAAATCCTCAACCAAACCGCCCCCCTCCCCCATTACTCTCTCTTCTCTCTCTTGTTCTTCATCTTCATCAAGATCTTCATCAAGTTCCTCAAGTTCTTCAAGCATTCAAGTTCCATAACTTTTTTATCTACCGATCGATTTCAAATCCGAGTTCATATTTAGAAAGGTGAGAGCCTCCTCTTCACTTCTATCCGAACAAAATCTCATTCCCTTAATCTTGAAATTTTTGAAAATATGTAAGAGAGGAAGAAGATGATATTCTAAGTTTATAACTTGATTATGTATGCTTAGGAATAGATTTCCATGGTTAGAATCAAGTGAAAATCACCCCCCCTCCCCTTATTTTTGTCAATACCGAAAATTTAAGGGTATAGGGTTTGATGTTTTAAATTCATGATTTTAGATGATTGGTTGGTAGATTATCACTCTAGGTATTAGTATATTGATGTATGAATTGTTTTAGAATTTTCTAAAAATAAAAATGAAAATGTAAGAGATGAAGAAGCATGAGTTTGAATGAGTAAATGTTTATGATAATGATGATATGATTTGATATTTATAACGTATGAAGCATGTAGTTCAACATATATTTAATTTAGATTTTTCTAAAAATAAAAAAACGAAATCGTTGGAGATGAAGAATCATTGATAGAATTAGTTTTGATGATGAGATAAGTTTATGGTTTGCATATTAGTTAATCTATGTAGTTAATGATGATAATTGGAAAGTTTGAACGGAATCTAAGAACGTCGAACTTTTCGTAAGAGATGAAGAGTCGATAGGAAAATCGAACGAGAAAACTAATAGAATATTAGTAATTGTTGATATGTTAGGATAGTTGTTGAATTAATTGAGAATTAACTAACAACTTTGAAAAATCAAGTTCTTAAATCGATATAAATAACGTGGATTAATTAAGTAATGGGTTATGATGATGTTAATGCATTAAGATGTTCATTACTAAGTAGGATGATGATAGAAACTAATTTGATTTGAAATGAATTAGTAAAACTTCAAGAAACGAAGAAAGTAAGTAAGTACGTAAAAGAAGAAATAAGGAATCGAGACCTTATATGTTGATTGATTTGAGTTCGTAGTTGATTAATAAGTAGGAACAAAGTTGATGAAGATTTCATATAGGATATGAAATAGGAAATAAGAAGTTGAATATTGAAATTGAATTGAAATTGAAATGGAATTTCTAAGTATAAGTGATTTGTTGAAAAGACGAGAAGTAATCGTCGTAGTTTTAATCGAGGAACGAGAAAGTATTCACGTTAGATAAGCATGAGACTTGACTGTAAATTGATAGAAATTTCATGCACATAAAGGTTGTATAGCATTGATCGAACCTAGGGAATCGTGCGTCGAGTTTTACGAGCAATTAGGGTTTTTTCGCAGTTTTGCGACCCTTCATGGAAACGGCCATAACTTTTAGCTCGTTTAACGAAATCGAGATCCGTAAATTGGGAAGTAAACTAGATATCCGTGTCTTTCATTTGGTACCAAGAACATCTCCTGTTTCGCAGTATTCTATTCTGCAGAGACTCCAGACTTACTGCCTTGTGCAGAAACATTCGGAAACTCATTTTTCTTAAGTTGAATTCTTTTCAACTTAATTCCTTAAGAACTTTTAAGTCGTTAAGAGTTATCGACTTCCGTTATAATCTAAAATGTCGAGTAAGGAACCGAGTTAGTTCTAAACGAGATGTGTTCGAGTCTCGTTTCTTCGTTAATCAAAAGAAATTAGTTAAAGTGCAAATGCCTAAAAGTCTTAACCGAATTCGAATTGCTTTTTCTTTAATCGCCTCGATCGATTACTAAAGTGTGTTTATTTGCAATAAAAGGAGGAAGTCAGAGTCAAGGATAGGATGGAAGACCGAAGACGGAAGCTTTAGTTGTTCTGTATATCGCCTAAGGTGGGCTTTTCTCTATATATCAAATAAAACGAGCGATGCTCGAAAATGTTTACTTACTGCTTTGATAAGTGTGTTTTCAAATTGATTATCAGTGCATAAAAGAATTTGTTTTATGTGAGTTCTTTTGTGCCATTCTGAATTGGTTCGCCAATTGAGTCGATCGGACTCTGAGTTAGTCAAAAGGGACTTTCCAGGGTTAGTATACACGGTAGTCGGTGTGTGTGGTACTCTGTTGAGGGGTAGCCAGCCACGGTGAATAAAACGTGTGCAGAAGAAGTTAACTCTTCCCCGGCGTTGAAACAGAATTGGGCAAGTTGAACGTAACATTTGTCAGAAAAATGCTTGATCAAGCTATTATGAAAAGAAAGAAAATGTTTAGTAAGCATGGGCCTTTGATGAAAAACCCCGATGCGTTACTTTTTGAGATGCCTGATTAATCTATACTCTTATGATATGTTTTCGGCAACGTGCCCACTAAGTATGTTTATACTTAGCCCTGCATATATTTATAAATGTGCAGGTTGAGCGACGGAAGCGGCGGAGGTTGAGTAGAGTTTTATATAGGAAAGAAGATCAGTGTGTCAGTTCTACATCATTCCGCTGCAAAACTATTTCATTTTGATGTATAACTTCTGGTCTAAGTTTCGTACTTTAAACTTAGTCTACTCTGATAACAAACTTCATCGAGTGATCCTTTGATCGACTCTCTTTCGTTAATAAAATCGGTTCATAGATATCATCTTGTCTATTATTATCGGTTAATGCATTTATTCAGTTAGTTATTCCCCCTTCTTCCCCGTTTCTTTAATCCAACCCCTAGTTGTACCCCGACTTTGCCGTCGCTCGGGATTTGGGGTTGTGACAATTTTATTTTGAAAATTGTTGATTTTTTCATAAATTCCACATACGAACTTTAAATTTAGCGATTCAAGTGGCTAATATACTTGTTTTTATCTTAATTTCTTATTAATAACATCATTTATATCTTTTACTCAACAAAAATCTCATAATTTCCAGTTAAATTTTCTGCCCTATTTTATTTTTCTTATTCTTGTTATTTTTCAAGAATTTCAAGTTCTATTGTTCTTGTAAAAATTCCATTTACTCAATTCCTTCGTAAATTTTATCTTTTAACCTCAAATACTCAAAATCGTATTTTATACCTTATTTCCTTCGTTTTTCTTGTGGTTTCTTTATGGAATTTTATTTCTTTCTTTTTAATGCATTTCAATGCCTTAAATAATTCTAATTTCATTACTCTTGGACCAATTCATCTTATTAAACTCAAAAACATCAAAACTCTTCTTCTTAGCTTCACATGCCTCAAATTTATTGGGGTTTTACCCTTGGATGATTGAACTCTTAATTTTATTATATAGTTCCCCTCCAAATAAATTTAATATTATTATTTCTCATTCAATTCATCAATTTTTTCAAAAAGTTATAGGAATTAAAATTTCCAATTTTTATATATATAGCGAAAATTACAAGTATGATTATATAAACTCATTTCTTTCTTTTGGTGGTATTCTTTCCATAGATATTATTGAGTTTTATTTCTAAACCCCAATTCATCTAATAAATCTTAAAAACAATAAATCAATTTTATACGTATACATACACAGTTTTATGCACATATTCATCAAATAAATTCATGCTTCTATTTAAACCATATACTCATGTTTCTAAACTCTTGAATTAATAAAATCCATCTTCAAATTCATCATAAACCATCTATATATATATATATATATAAACCATCTATAACATGCTTATTTCTTCATTTTAATCACTCCGAGGCATAAACCTTCGAAATTTTCACATTTTCATGCATACATATTTATTTTCTTCATTTAATCATCTTAACATGCTTAGATATATTCTTAGAACACATACAAATCATGAAATCAATTAATCACTCAAGACATGAAAAATTCTATTTTTTTTTTCTTTATAAAATCGTAGGTTTTGTATATATTTATCATGAAATTTTTCTTCTTATTTCTCTAGTATGGAAGGCATACTTATTTATGGATTCATGCTTAAAGACATAAAGCTCAAATTATTTCCTAATATACTCCAAACTTTCAAAGCATTAGGGAAGGGAAAACTAGAATTTTTTAAGCAAAAAGGGTGGAAACCTTACTAACTCTTCCTTGTTCGATACTCTCTACTTCGTTCCTTACAACCCTAGCTTCCTTTCCTCGATTTCCTTGAAGAAAAATCAAAGCCTATGATGAGGAAGAAAATCGGCAGCCTCAAGGAAGAAAAAGGAAGAAATCTATCGATCTTACTTTATAGTTGGAAGAAACAAGGATTAGAGATTGACTCCTCGATACTTCTTGATCCTTTTAAAGCTTGAATTAAGGAAAAATATGGTGATTAGGGAGGTGAAGAGCAGCGGCTGTCCATGGAAGAAAATGTAAGAAAAATATTGCTCTTACTCGAATCGTTGAAGGAACGAAGGTGAAGGCTCGATTCTCTACGGTTTCTATCTCATTCCTTGCGTTTTATTGATGAAGAAATGGATGCTTTGGAGCTTCAAAACCAGCAGCTATGGAGGCGGTGATTGCTGCCTTGAAGGTGGAAGGAGAAGAGAAAGATGATGGTGATCTACCTTTGAACTCTTGAAACTCTAACTTCACTTCATGAACTTTGGTTGAAGAAAATGGAACCATGGAGCTATGGAGATGCTGCTGCCATGGAAGGAGATGAAAAAAGGGAGGAAGATGATGGTGATAGCCGAAGGGGGAGAGAGAGTTTGATGGAGAGATGGAGAGAGAAATGGAACTTGCGTACAACTTTAAGGGAAAAGAGAGAGTGATCTCACTTGTCAAATGTGAGAGTGGGGAAAAATTTGAGGGACAGAGGGAAGATAAGGTCGGCTAGTTTGAGAGATAAATCAAATTTTTGTCAGATAAAAATTTCCAGAAGAAAGGATTTTATCCGTTTAATATATCACTCTTTAACGTTAAACTTTAATACCTCTTTTCGGCACTCTCTTGACTTCGGATTTCACTCTAGTTCGCACCATTACCACGAATTAATTTATAGATTCTAAAACATCCAATTTCCATATATAAATTCTAATAATGAAGAAAGTCAGAAATCTCGACTATGCGTCTTCGTCTCCGATTTAAAAATAGCTCAAAACTCGATTCCTAAATCTTTAATTTCTCTCTAACTTGCGTCATTAGTGATGAAATAAAATTTAAATTCGAAAACACCTAACTTTCATAGATATTTTCCGACTAACTAAAAAGTCGTAAAAAGTCGTGATGAATTACTTTTCATATTAGTTGCGTCTTTAAAAATAAATTCAAACTCGACTCGAATGATCACAGATAATTCTCAAACTTGTTTCATTGGTCTTAAAATAAATTCTAGATTCCAATGACACTGATTAAACTAAAGTCGGGGTTCGTTGACTGAGGGTAGACTTTTCCGGTCAAAGTTACTATTCATTAAAAGTCGACTGTCTCGAAATTATCTGAAATTCGAACTCGTACTAAATCTCACATTCTTAAACTCATATAACTCTTTACCTATTCGTTTTGAGTTGCCGAAATGAGAAAATTACAATTTTGCCCTTCAGGGGTGTTTTGGTAATTTCACGAGAAAATTTATTCTCGGAAATTTTTATCACATATATGTATACAGAATCACACAATATCACACATAATATCATTTAGGATGCTCTTAGGCACATATAATCCATTTAAGACTATTAATTAGGGTTATAAAGGTTCGGGGTATTACACATCATCAACAAGGAGTTAACCATGAGCCAAGAGGAGCGATTAATTCGCTTATTGAAGAAGTACAAAAAGGCCATCGGATGGACTTTAGCTGATATCGCATGAATTTAGTCGCGATGTGTGCAAGCACTACATTCTGTTGAAGCCTGATGCTAAACCTGTTCGAGACCCCCAACGTAAACTGAATCCGAACATGAGGGAAATAGTGCTCAAGGAAATATTGAAGCTTCTTGCTTTGGGAATCATCTATCCGATCTCCGATAGCAAATGGGTGAGCCCGATTCATACGGTCCCAAAGAAATATGGATTCCAAGTTGTGGAGAATGATCAAAATAAGTTGGTGCGGATTGATCTTGTTACTGGATGGCGCATGTGCATTGATTATCGCAAGTTAAATGCAGCTACTCGCAAAGATCATTTCCCTTTACAGTTTATTGATCAGATGTTGGAGCGGTTAGTTGGGCAAGTGTATTTCTGCTTTTTGGATGGTTATAGTGGTTATTTTCAGATTTATATAAACCAAGAAGATCAAGAGAAGACTACTTTTATGTATCCTTTCGGCACATATGCATGCAGTAGGATGCTATTTGGTTTGTGTAATGCACCTGGCACTTTCCAAAGGTGTATGATGAGCATCTTCACGGATTTGATCGAGAAATGCATAGAATTCTTCATGGATGATTTTACAGTATATGGAGATTCTTTTGATGGCTTTCTTAACAACTTGGAGAAAGTTTTAACTCATTTTCTGGAGAAGAACTTAGTCTTAAATTACGAGAAGTGCCATTTTATGGTCAAGGAAGGAATTAACCTAGGCCATGTTGTTTCAGAAAGAGAAATTCAAGTCGATTAGGAAAAAAATGGACCTGATTGCACAGCTGCCCTATCCTACATATGTGAAGGAGGTCAGATGTTTTCTCGGACATGCCGGATTTTACAGACAGTTCATCAAAGATTTTATAAAAATTGCACAGCCGTTGACTCGATTTCTGCAGAATGATGTCCCGTTTGTCATGAGACGACTGTAAAAAGGCTTTTGATTTATTGAAGACAAAGCTTAGAACCGCTCTGATTATCCAACTGCCTAATTGGGAGCTTCCTTTTGAGCTTATGTGTGATGCTAGTGATTATGCGGTGGGTGCTGTTGTTGGACAAAAGTTGGAGAAAGAGAGCCACGTGATTTATTATGCCTCGAAAACGTTAAATCCGGCTCAATATAATTATGCAACCACCGAAAAAGAAATGTTGGCTATCATTTTTGCTTTTGATAAGTTCCGTTCATTCCTCTTGGGCTCAATGATAACTGTTTACACGGATCACTCGGCGTTGAAATTCTTGCTATAAAAAAAAGGAGTCAAAACCGCGATTGATAAGGTGGATACTTCTGTAGCAAGAGTTTGATTGGGAGATTAGAGACAAGAAGGGAGCAGAAAATCATGTTGTTGATCACTTGAGTCATTTGGTTCGAGCTGATGATGGAGATCCTATTAATGAAGCTTTTCCGGAGGAGCATTTATATGCTGTCAGGAATGGGAAAACCATCTGTTTGCCCAAACGGAGCTTTTTCCCATATTCAGAAGTTTGTATTTAGAAGTTTGTGCTACAGCAAGTAAGCCTCCTACGGATCCTTGGTTTGCTGATCTTGTTATTTATTTGACAACTAGGCAACTACCATCTTCGTTCATAAAAGTGCAAAGGTTGAAGCTTAAGAATGATTGCAAGTATTATTTTTGGGATGAACCATATTTGTGGAAGGTTGGAGCGGATCAAATCATTCGAAGATGCATGCCGGAAGAGGAACAAGGTGAGATTCTTTTGCATTGCAATTCTTTTGCTTGTGGAGGGCATTTTGGCCCAAAACGTACAGCTCGGAAGGTATTAGATGGTGGTTTTTTCTGGACTACATTGAATATAGATGCATATCTTTTTTGTAAGAGCTACGAGCGATGTCAATTGACTAGGAATATTTTCAAACGAGATGAGATGCCCCAAGTGCCGATGATTTTTTGTGAAATATTTAATGTGTGGGGAATGGATTTCATGGGACCATTTCCTAGTTCGTTCGGTAATCTATATATCTTGCTTGCTGTTGATTATGTATCGAAGTGGACGGAAGCAAAGGCCACACGAACGAATGATTCTAAGGTGGTTGTTGCATTTTTGAAGTCCAACATCTTCACGAGGTTTGGAGTACCAAGAGTAGTGATAAGCGATCAAGGAACACATTTTTGCAACCGAGCCATTGAGGCATTAATGAGAAAATATGGTGTTCATCATAGGTTAGCGACTCCGTATCATCCGGAAACTATAAGCCCCTTGAGGAAAGATTGGAGTTTGAGGTTGGATGATGCATTATGGGCGTACCGAACACCCTATAAAACTCCTATCGGCATGTCACCTTATAGATTGGTTTTCGGGAAAATGTGCCACCTGCCGGTCGAATTAGAGCACAAGGCGTATTGGGCGGTGAAGCAAATGAACATGCAATCGCTGAAGTGTGAGGAGGAGAAAAAGTTTCAACTTCAAGAGTTGGAAGATCTTCGTCTCAAAGCTTATGATGCTGCAATGTGGTACATGGATCGAACAAAAATGTGGCATGATAAGAATCTGAGAGGAAAGACATTCCAAGTTGGCCAAAATGTGCTCTTGTATCAATCAAAGCTGCATTTGATGCCTGGAAAGTTAAAGACGAAGTAGATTGGCCCCTTCGAAATACAGTCTTTTTGGCCAATCGGAGCAGTTGAAATCAGAAGTTTGGACACGTCAAAGGCGTTTACTGTTAACGGTCTCCGATTGAAGCTGTACTATGATGCATCCATTATGACGACCGTGGAAGCAATTTCACTGTTACCTTCATCGAGCTATTGATTGCATTGGAGAGTCGAGCCGACGACTTAAAATGAAAACGGTCTTGGGAGGCAACCCACACGTATTTTCTTTTCATAATTATTAAAAAAAAAACTTCTTCAACCATCCCCCAGTTCTCCCTACTCTGTTATTACCATTGATATTTTTCTTGCATGCGAGCGTTCACCATGGATTCCACAACGCGAAGAAAAATCGCCATATCAATGAGGAAGCAGACCTTGCAAGCTCCAGTGACATCTTTCTTTCTTTTTCTTTTCTTTGTTTTGTCCGTTTGTGTGAGTACTTGTCTCTTTTTCCTTGTACTTTTTCTTTATTTGTTTGAGGGCAAGCGAAGTTTAAGTGTGAGGAGGTCGTTTAGGTTTTGAAATATTTAATTGTGTTAGTCTCGTGTCAAGAGAGCCAAGTATTACTTATTTTGTTGGTATTTGTAGACGAATTTTGTTTGTTTGAGTTTGGTGATGAACACGGTGATTCAATATACTGTCATATGGTGAGATGCGATTTAAAGTTTGAGTATTTATCGATGATACTTGGGATGATCAAAAAGGGTAGTAGTTGAGTTTCTTTACCCACACTTATATATGATTTGAGCCTTCATAGTAGAGCATTCTCTACTTAATTTCTTTCTCAGAGAATTTCTGTTCACAAGGTTGCGATATCATGTGTGTCATGTATAATAAATGATAGAAGGCACTAGGATGAACCAATTTTGGCCTACTTTTCATTGCCTAACCCGTATATTAACCCCTAGTGAGCCACTTCGAAGCCTTAACTATGTTATTTCATTTAAGTTACTAAATATGAAACCAAGGCTGTTTTTAGACTCTCTTTGGCCAGTGATGCATGTTCTAAATTCGGAACTTCATTCCATTATTTGTTAGAGAAGAGGAAGCTGTACTTATATGTTCTGTTTTCAAAACCGTTGTTTTGTACTTTGAATATATGGATATGTGATCTGTTTGGCCCAGACAAAGGCATTGATTCCAGATTGGATTTGGATGATGATTGCTGTGGGATATTTTGAGATGATTACTGCATGCTGTTGCATTATGTTGAAAAAAAGAAAGGTGTTGTTATTTATTCTTGTTTTATTTGTATTCAAAAAGAAAAAAAGAGAAAAAAGAGAAGATAGAGGTTGCACCTAATTGGCATGTGGTTTCAGTGTTTTAGGTGGAATTCTTAACCCCAAGATATGTTGGTTGCTTTCTTTCTCTAAGTACTTGAGATTGTAGATGATGTTTTTGATTGGATGTGCACACTTTTGATCTTAATTTCTTAAGCCTAGGAACCCCCTTAGATCCTTCCAAAGTCATGAATGTTCCCTAGTCCCGTTACGCCAAATGAACAAAGAACTTTTTAAGTTACAAGTTGACTACTATATATCGCGACTGCGTGAACCTTATTTTTGTACGGTTGTCCTTGATACTATACTAAGTGAGTGAGTGCTATCTGTGAGCTATGCTCGATTGTTGCCCGATTTTGACTAAGTTGATGGTAATGATGCATTATTGAGATTTCATTTTTCTCATTTGACAATTGAGAATCTCTTGAGAGTTGATAGATTCATGTGAGCAAAATAAGTTTGCAGTCTGAAATGTAGGTTTTACTTGGCAGTTTTTGGTAGAGTCAGTTCGTGTCTCATCTCTTCACTTCTCATTTTTCTTTTCTATTTTGTATTAAGTCGGTTGTTTCGAGTTTGTGGAGTCTGTTGTTTTTGAACAACCATGTTCTTTGATTTAGTCTTATCTTCATTTCATACTTGAGGGCAAGTATGATTCAAGTGTGAGGAGATTTGATATGTGTGTTTTTGGTTGTTTAGAATTCGAGGTTTTCTAGTGTTTTATGTGGATATAATGCACGTCTAGGTGTTATTTTGTGCATGGATTACAGAGTCTGAGAGTGCAGAGACGTGGTTGTGAGAAGACGAAAAAAGATGGGATTTTGTTCGATTTTGCTATGGAATTAAAGATGCAAGGAAATATGGGCTGAATTAGTTTTTGGTTATTATTTTTTGGATGTAATTATAGCTTAGTGTTCTATTATTATTGGGCTAATTAAAAATTAGTTTAATTAGGCCCATAGGCTTTGGTTTAATGCGGCTGACATTGGAAAGGAATTATCCCTTATTTTGGTAATGTATTAGCCGCCTATATGAAATATAATAGGTTTAGAATTAGTTTTATTAATTTACATATATATTAGTTATATATTCAGCTGCAAAACACACATTACATTCCATACTTTGTTTTCCAGCGGCTAGATATTATGTCACAGCCCCAAATCCCGAGGGACGGCAGAAGCCGGGGTGCGACTGGGATTGGATTAAAGAAGCGGGGGAGAAGGGGGCTAAACTGACTAAACATACATAAAAGACAACATACATTCAATGAACAAGACTTGACTATTATAAAGAAAGAGTTAATCACGAGTGATTACTCGACAAAGTACACAAAGGTATCTAAGTTCACGATTACAGACTTATACTACAGTGTTTTATTCAATATACATATTCTAAAAAAAAACTTAGAGTTTTGCAGCGGAAGAGTCATAACTAAAGCTTCCTAACTTCTCAACCCAACTTCAACCACTGCCGCTCACGTCGCTTCAACCTGCACATTTAGAAAACAATGCAGGGCTAAGTACAAAAGTACTTAGTGGGCACGATGCCGAAATCATAATCATAAGTATAGATAAATATGGCATTTCATAATTGTAACACATCGGGGTTTTATTGAAAAGAGGGCCCGTGTCTACTAAACATTTTCTGACTCTTTTTCTCAAATTAGCTTGCAAGCATTTTTCTGGTATGTTACGTTCAATCTTGACTAAATTCTCATTCACCGTGGCTGGTACCCCTCAATAGGGTATCACATACACCACAGGTTACAAATCTGGAAAACACGAATGCAGCTATCTCAGAGCCGATCGTTAGTTAACCTAGTTAGATTAACTCTAAATCTGGAAAACACGAATGTTAACTCAGATAGGTACAAGAGAACTCACATAAAATATAAAACAGTTCATGCCATAATTATCACTTTGAAAACACAGATATCAAAGCGATAAAGAAAGAATTTCCGAGCATTGCTCGTTTTATTTTATATATAAAAGTCCACCTTGTGATACAGAACTAATAAGTACTAGCTTCCGATCTTCTGATCTTCCGTCCTTTTCTTACTGCTGGCTTCCTCCTTCATCATAAAATAATAACACTTAAAAACGGGTCGTAAGAGATAATCGATCGTTGAAACTCGAAAAAGTTTTAGTCGTTTCATTTCTTTAGGCAATTGCACGCTTACTAATTTCATTTTACTTAAACGGGAACGAGACTCGAACAAATCTCGTTTAGAACTCGAAAGGTCTCCTACTCGACTCTTAGGTCAGTAGAGAGGGTAGTCGATAGCTCAAAACGACTTAAAAGATCAAAAGGAACTAAGTTGGAAAAGAATCAACTTAGGAAAATTACGTTTTAGCTCTTTAGACGATTTAGACAATTTCTCGCTTAACTAAATTCTTTACTTTAACGGATACGAGATGAGATCTCGACTTTTTTAGCACTCAAGGATCCTTTCTTGACACTGGGGTCAGTAGGAAGATAGTAGTCAAGTTATTACGGCTTAAACGATCGTAAGAAACTAAGTTGCGAACAAAACAACTTAGAAGAATGAAATCTGAAAATTCACTGCGCAAGGCAGTAACTCTGGGGGCTGCCCAGAACAGGGGAATTGGAAACAGGGGATGAGCCCTGTACCACTAGAAAGCTCGGGAAGTCTAGTTTATGCTCGAATTTATGGATCGCAAATCCGATAAACGAGCTAAAAGTTATTACAGTTTCTGGCAAGGGTCGCAAAACTGCCGTGCTAACCCTAGTTGCTCGATAGAATCGAAGTATAACTTCTTAGGTTCGTTCTAAGTTCTCGTATTCGATTTCTCATGAAACTTGACCCTCAAGGCAGTCAACACGTACCCCCGTACGTGATGAACTCCTTCTCAAAACTCGTCCAATAGCACGACATTCTAAACGTCGGCTTTCAACTATCAAGTACTAAACCAAACAAGTTATCAACTTCTCGTTCTAGTTCTCGACTATCACTATAACTCATATTATATTAGCTCGAAAGCTCATGAAATCAACTACAAAGTCGTTCTCAAGTCCATTATAAACAATATTATCAAGTTAGAATTCTCATTCGACTTCTCGGTTATTAATTACGACTAATTGTTCGTCTCTTACAAAATTTTAAAAGTTATCGGATTTCGTTCATTTTCTACGTCATCAAACAACATCTAATGAGATTCATTTTCATGCATATCATCACTATATCTCAACTTAAAACGAGATCTTCGTCTCTTACATTCCACAAAATAATTTTAGAAAATTCTCAAATAATTCCTATTATCAACTAACATCATTAGGAACATTATTTCATTAACAAATCAACAACTAAAACAACTACATGCAAACCCCTAATTTTCTCAAGATTTTCGGTATTAACCCTATAATTTAAAGGGTGATTTTCTTCATCAAACATCATCATTAAACTCTTAATCATACTATTATAACATCAATTAATCAATTCAAGTCCAAAAGCAACATGAAATTGAAAATCCCCAAATTCCTAACCCTAAACTCTAAATCGGTTTCAACATAACAAAGGGCTTTCGATTTTTCTTGGTTCTAATCACTAATTAAACACTTCCTAAGCATGATTTTATCATCAATTGAAAGATTCAAAAATCCTACAAAAATTCCCCAAAATTTCGGTAATATCATAGAGTTAGGGTTCTTGATTTTCAATCAATTTTAATCCTAGAATTCATATCTAATCACAACTAATTTCACTAATAGAAGATCAAAACAGCTAGTTCATCTTCCTCAATCTCGATCCCAAGAAGAAAATAAAAAGAAATGGAATCCAATTGGATAGGATTAGAGAGGAGATGAATACCTTGATCTTTACTAAAGGAAGAAATGAAGTTCGATGGATGGATGAAGACTTGTGTGATTTCTTGCTCAAGAACTTGGAGCTTCTTCAATGGTGATGGAAGAAAGAAATGGAGAGAGATGGAGAGTTGAGAGGTGGCGGCAATGAGGTGGTATGGGAGAGGTGTTGGTGATGACTAACAAGATGAAAATATCTTTTACTAACTTAGGTGTAAAGTTTGAATAGTAATAACATTAGGTGTAAAGTAAAAACTATATAAAATCAAAAATATCATCCTTGTGAGTGAGAGGGAAGTCGGTCATGGGAGGGAAAAAGAAGGAATTTACGCGCTTTTCCGACGCGATACGACGTTACGGAAATCGAACGACGAAAATCATAGCTCGGCACAAAATCGTCACGATCCGATTCGACCAAAAATTCTAACGTATTAAACTTAATCGGGAAAATAATATTTATAAAATTCATTCTGACAAAAACTCGAGACGACACAGCCCGAGTTTCGTCTGGAAAATCATAAAAAAATGAACTTTCTCGGGCGAGTTCGTATCGCGATTTCGTGAATGTAAAAATCAGACGGTTTTCCGTTTTGAGTTCACGAACTAAAAACTTTTCGTACGCGCTAAACCTAAATACAGTAGTCGTCTAGCTGACTTCCGTAATTTATTTTCGGAAACGGATTCGACCGTTAGTCTTAGAATTTAAAATCGTAAACTTAGGCGTGCAAAGCCATTTGTATTATTAACTTTAAAATTTTGAGATCGTAAGGAATTTCCGGGGCATTACATATTAGCAGAGAGACAAGTACAATTGTTGGTGCAATTTATTTTCGTTAGCTTTGGAGTTTGAATTTGGTGACGATTTCTTACTTCTGTTTATTTATTTATTTGATTAGTATTATATTTTCTTGTTCTTATTATTTCAGCATTTTTAATCTATTTAATATGAGTAGCTAAATTCTTTGATTCAGCAAGAATAATGAAGTACTAGTCTAATAATCTGTGAGACTTAATTGTTCGTATAATTAATTTGCTAGGATTTAAATTTATTCCTTGTGTTTAAATTTAATTTCGATTTTGTTTAAGCATGATCAACTTAGATTTAAATTAGATTACAGTCAATTAGTTCCCCCAATCCGTAATTGTTGGAATAGGGCTAATTAGTGATAAAACTACCATGTTCGTAGCAGGAATAAATTGGTAAACGGATTATTACTTGCGTTCTTAGATAATTCATTTAAATCGGGTTCCTTCAAAGCTAAAAGCTATTAGAGCATTAAATCTGGGTCTGGTGTTTCCAACCAGGTTATGTTTTAATAAGAGAAATAATTAGGTATGACGTCTACAACTAACTACAGATAAAGTACGTAGTAATTGGGGTATGTCCGCTGCATTCACGGTAACCTATAACTAGTTGGTTTTAGATAATTAATTAATCTTTACGTCGATGCTCAGAGCCTAGGCTAGTACGGATTTATTCAAAGCCGTATTAGTTTCTTTTGATTATATCTAGTTTGCTATTTAGTTAATTTCTTATTTTCTTAGTTAATAATTCTAAAACCCAAATTTAAGGTGTGGTGGCTACACCAAAATTAATTCATAGGAAAAGTAAGTTATATCCTATTCTTTATGGTTCGATCCTGCTTATTATTATACTTATTTTGATTTCGAGTAGGATTAGCAGAAATTATTTGGGAGTAAACGACGCTCACCGGGAATTTTTTTATTCCTATAAGTATTAAAAGAGAAATTAGAAGTAAAATAAATTTAAGTTATAAGGGAATTGAAGAAGTAATTTTCCTAGCATAAGAGAGTAAAAATTTCGAACCACACTAAGCACATGAAATTGTGTTTTTAAAATCCTTAAGTTTAATTTGAAGAATTAATACAAGAAAAATGAAATTAAAAATTAATTAGAATAAAATAAGTGAATAAAATCAAGAATTAATTATTAAAGAGAAAAACCCCAAGTACTCGAATTCTATGAGTATAAGAGAATAAGATTTTAAGTGTTCTTGAATTCAATAAGGAGAATTAATCCTAAAATAATTAGATTAGGATTTATTGGAATAAATATATATGTATATATATAAAAGAAATAAAAATCTATTAAGAAAACCCTAAAAGTTTCAATGAGGATTAAGAGTTAGTAGTGATTTTCCATCTCTATAGCTAAAAGATGAAATTGATAAAGTAGTTATGCAACTAAAATTTTGATAAGTATAATAAGACATAGAATTAATAAAATTAAGCAAGATATAATAATTGTATAAAAATTCGAAGAATTCAATAGTAAAAATAAGGAACATGAGATTTTAAGAGGAATTGGATAAATTGATGTTATAATAGTTCAATTGGAGTAATTTTAAGTATACTAGCAATCGAAATTATTGAAAAATACTAAACATAGAGAAGATGACTTAGGTCACAAAATTTAAATGAGAAATTGATTAATTTTGGCAAAGTAAAAGATGTAAATGATGTTATCAACGTAAAGATGAGATAAAAACAAGTACGATAGCCACTTGAATCACTCAATTCAGAATTCGTACGACTAAGTTATGATAAGGTCAACAAAACGTAATAAAAAGTTGACTAACGAAAAATTAAGTAAAATTAAGGAAAACAAAGAGTTAAAAGAGTCTATATAATTAATTGAAGTATGTTAGAAGTTGAATCGAGCAAAAACGAGTCCTTAATAATAAAATGGATAAATGACTAGAATTAAAAAGTATAAATAGTATTTTCTCGATTCTCGAGTCCAAAAATATTATCGAGTGAGAAATCGTTCAACTAAAACTATTTCTAGTAAGATGTAAAAATTCGAGAATATTCTAAACAAGTTTATATATATATATATATATATCTCAAGAAACGTGCCGAGCATCGACTCGTTAAATTAGTAACAGTCTTGAAATCTGAAATAAAATTCATAATTAGATTCCTTAAATTTTTCTAAGAGAAATGAAGTTAATTGCATAGAAAACGAGAATCTAAAGTCCGAGTTAAGAAGTCGAGCAAAATAATAATGGAATATAAATATTGATTATTTATGCATACATGTGTTGTGTATCATGATTATGTGTTGTGTATGAATGAATAAGTGGCGTATAATTGATGTTGTAGTAAAAAGTGTTGTGTGAATAATGTTGAGGATTTTTATAAGTGAAATAACCAAAGGAGAATAAGTAATCGATTATTAATTTTCAATAAGTTTTGGAAATTAGATTCCATTTTTTGCTTAAAAAATCCAAGAGTATCAAATGTTCGATTAGACTATCGAGTAGAAATAGAAATCGAGCGGTTAAATAGAATAATTGAGAGTTTTGAGCCGTGTCAAGTAGAAGTTCGCATAATGGGATAAGTATTTGTTGTTTTCCCGAACTAGTCCTTATTAAATATTATTTTGAAGGAACGAGCGGAGTCGAGAATTAGAAATAACAAGGTGAAAAGGAATAGAAGAGTAGCGCCACATCCAGGTGAGCTTTCTGAACTAAAACTAAATGACGAATGCGCAATTTATTATACTATGTGCGCTTTTTATTAAAATTGATTGACTAGCCTGAGTTTTTGATGTTTGGTATGGAATCATCTACTTGATGTTATGAGAATAAATCCTGTGGACGCACGGGATGAGAACCTGCACAAGGTGGGTTAATGCATGCATTAGATTAGGTGACCATGAGTCTTGTTACAGCTTAGCCGTTCATTAATTAACTGTGAGCCTTGCTTTGGTTGGGCCGGTTATGTAAAGGTTGTGAGCTCTGCTTTGATTGGGTCGGTCATGGTGTTTGAGAAGGAGGCCTACCTCTCGACACCAACGAAAGAAGATGAGATGTGTAGAATGATTCATACCCGAGTAAATGGCGCCGATTTTAGAAAATAAATGAAAATGTTTTTATAGTTGTCACAAGTGGTGAACTCTTTTAAAATGATTATATATCTAACTCTTGTAATGCAACAAAAGAGGCAAGTTCAATTATATAGCTCTAAGAGCAAGTTTTAAAACGTTTTTGGCACGTGTCCACTGATTACGTTTTACTCAGCCTTGCTTGTTATTTCTAAAATGTGCAGGTTAGCTTGGATGAGGAGGATGCAGTGTGTTTGGGCGGCTCGTTTGTATAATATAACCCTGTTTTGGAAGTTTAGCTTGAGGTTATGTGTCTTCATACATATAGTTTGGGATTTGATGTCGTTGTTCATATTCCGCTGCAACACCGTTATTTGGATATATATTTGATTGCATGCTCGGATTTTGTTACATTGAGCCGTGTGCTTGACAAACCTTAAATCCTTTTTGAATTCCGTTTCCAACGCCAATGAATTTTTTAAATGAATCCTCATATTTCTTTAACCACCATTTGATAATCGTAATTAAATGATTGGCTCACTTCCGAATGCAACGTTTGATTGTTAATAACCAAACTTAATTCCTTTGCTCGATTAATTGATAAAAACTTGTATCATTTGAAAATGATCTATCAAGTGATCACATTATTGAATCAATTGTTGATTACCGAGCATGTTTCTTGAGTTAAAGTTTAGTTGTTTCACCTCACTGCCCCTTGCATTCTAGTCGTTTCAATACATTAGAAACTGGGCTGTGACAGTGTGTGTGTGGGACTTTTGTCATTCGTTGTCTTGTTCTTTGTTGCTGAGCATGACAAAATAAGTATGTTTTGATTAAGCATGTCGTATGTGGATAAGTATGATGGATTTAGTCTTGAGCAACCTATGTGAGGATTTGAGCTGACTAAATGTTCATATTTTATACAGTATTCTTTTTTTCTTTGAGAGTAATGACCATGAGACTTGGAAATTTTAGAACTTGCCTGCATCTCTGGTTAAAGCATAATTGATTATGACACTTAAATGATTTAGGCAGTTTTTTGTTGATTAAGCCCGGAGCAAAAAATGACCTACCTAACCTTTGGCTAGCCCCCTTGAGTTGAATATTATTCTTTCTACTCACTAAAAATAGCCTGGAGAATGTAGCCTACCCGATCACACGAACTCAGGTCTAGATAAAAAGGGAAGGAAGGAGGGCATGAGGCATCTTATCATGGGCAAGACACCTGACTCTTGTAGGATGCTTATCATGCCTTTATTTAGAGGTGTTATGTATAGGACTTGGTAAAAAAAAACAAAAAGAAAAAAAAATAAAAGTCCTAAGAATAAGTGTGCCAAGGCCCGGTGCTGTAGATTAAATTGTTAAGAACCTGGAGCAAATTTTGCCGAGAACTTGGTTTGCTTTGACCATAGCCTGTTCCCAATTATTTCCTACCTTATGCCTTAAGCCACATTACAACCTATTAAAGACCTAATGATAAGTGTTGAGATTTAGTAAAGATGTAGAGGGCAGGCAAGCCTCTAGAATAACCTTACTAATATTGGTCATGAGCGTAAACACTTAGCCCAAAAACACTTGAGAGAAGAGTACTGGTGAGGATCATCCTTTATATTCATTGATTTTATCTTGACTTATCTGATGATGTTGCTCCATTGACATGTTTACTTGATTTAACTAACCCTTTGATCTGCTGATTTGTTTAGAGTTTTGAGTTTGTGTTTTATTTTGTCTTTTCTGTGTTTTTGGGTCTTGGGCAAGTTGCATTTACACACTTGAGGACAAGCGTGAGTAAAGTGTGTAGGTGTGATGAACCCATATTTGTGTTCATTTTGTGTGTCTTTTGTTCTTGTCTTGAGTGTGCTTAGAGTCTGTTTTGTGTCGGGGAGGATATAAGTTGGAGGAAGTATGTGCAGGACATGACAGGTAGCATTGTGGGCATTATCTAGTGGAAATCTGTTTATACGGTCATGGGCAACGATACGATGTAAATGGACAAAGTGTTGAAGCTTGCAGTTTGAGCAACAAAGTGAGTATGCAGAGTGAAGATTTAAGTGAGGTAGTACCCTCCTATATCTTTATGCCGAGAAGATAGTACCTAGATTGACACAGATCGTGGGCAAGGCAAACACTGACATGACCGAGACAGAGTGGAAGAAGCTAAGGGCGGAGGATGTTACTTTCTCTTAAAGGAAGAAGATAAGCACGAAAATGTTACATGTTAATCTTGAAGAGTCCGATCAAAAGCTGAATCTGCCAAGGAGAAGAAAAGTGAATCCAAGTCCTAGTCAAACAAGGAAAGAAGGCCGAACAAGGTAAGGAGTCCAGCCCATGAAGGAAACCGACTTCAACCCTGATTCTCGCCTATATATATGGCTGATCTCACTCTGTAAAATATTCTGGTTGTGCTTTTACTTCACGTTTAATTTTGAGAGAGTTGTGAGGAACGAACAAGTCCTACGGGCAACACTTTATATTTTCTGCTTTAGTTTTTGCTGGCTGCTGTGGCCAAGTTATTTTCTGTTTTGCTGAGTTATAGTTCATATATTGTAGGTTTAATTTCAAGTATGTTTTCCTTTATATCTTTTGTGTTGATTTCAATTTATATTATGTCTAGCTAAATTCCTAAGCCTGGATCGGTGAGATGATTTGAGCATAAATTGAAATGCTCGTGAGGTCAAATTTGAGCTAAGCACTTGCATGTTTTTATTCCCGAAATACTTAGGGTTTAATATTAGATTTGGGCAAGATAACTGATTGCTTGATCACCAATATGTTAAGGCGTCTAGATCACTAATAGAATCGGGGTCAATACGAGAGAGTCTCTTGTGCCCGAGTAGACATTAAGTATTGGAGATCAGTCGGCATCTTGCTCATCTCTTGGCTGATTTGGGTCTAAAAGAAATTAATGTTTTTTTGGGCAAGATAGTTGCTGAAGAGTCTTTGTGGCTGTCTTGATCACGAAATGGGTTTTTTCTAGAAAGTCTCTAGCATGATCTAAGTTAAAAGGATAGATGAAGAGTAGAGTATTCTAGTCGTGACTTTGTGACCATAGGGCTAGAATTAATCAACTTGGAAACTGAATAGTAATTGCGTATGGCTAAAACCTTTGCACCAATGACCGAGTGAGTGTTTATATTCAATGATTCGATCTCAGTCCAGGTGTCTTTTATTATTTATCAAGTTTGTGTTTAGTTTTCAGTGCTTCTTGACCAAGATAAGTGGAGTGTAAAACAAGGCCTTATTTTGTGACATCAGTTACGTGGAAGAGAGACTACACCGATTCCCTTGGGTTCAACCCTGCTTACCGCTGGCTACTGCTTACTGTGGGCATTAGGAATTATATATATTATTTGCTCGAAGCTAAACGATGGCTTCGTCGAACTTTTCGACTCGTTACTAGTTAAAAATCTTTTACTTAGATGTTCAAGTTCTCAAATACTTAGTGCAGATTTTGTAAACACAGTTTTATGATTGATCAGTTGGTTAGTGATAAGTGTGTTTTTGGTTGTTCAGAACTTGAGTTTTTTTATTATTTTATGTGGATATAATGCACGTCTAGGTATTAATTTGTGCAGGAATCATAGAGTTCGAGAGTGCAGAGATGTGGATGCGAGAAGTCGAGAAAATACGATTTTGCTATAGAATTTAAGATGCAAGGATTGCTGGGCTTAATTTTTTTTTGTTGGATATTAATTGTAGCTTAGTATTTTATTAGTCTAATTTAAAATTACCTTAATTAAGCCTATATGTCTTTTTATTTAGGCGGTTGACGTTTGTACATGGGATTGAGAATTTTTTTAGTTTTATTTTGTTATTCTTAGCCGCCTAGGATTAGGGTATTTATGAAGAAGACTTTTATTATTTAAAGATAGACTTTACTTTATTTTCTTATCCATCAAGCACGTTACAGTAGTCGGAACCTTGGAGATTAGTTTTGTTATTCTTGAATTGTAGAGATTGAATTGTGGGGAATTCATCATTATAATTACTGGTGACTATTTTCCTTGTTCTTTTTAATTCATTAGCTTGATCTAATGTCTATTCTTATTTATTTACTTTCTTTTAATTTTATTATGAGTAGCTAAATTCTTAATTCGG